>OY978009.1:16904366-17504366 GCA_963854515.1 Pandemis heparana
TTGATGAACTAAGCGACGTACCTGTAACAAACAGAAACGAATCAGACACAATGCAAAGACAAATGTTGCTAACTTGTGTTTCATACGAACTCAATAAAAAATTTAATAAAATTAAAACAATCCGAAAATGGTTGGCATATTACAGTGTAACAATATAACAAGTCAAATATACTCTATATTGAACACCACGAAACGGTACGGTGAGTATGTTAATCAATTTAACAGGATAGTTCAGGCAGGGCGATCTTATCGCTTAAAAACGATCTTTTTCAGATGACAATGTTGACAGAAACAAACTTAAAAACAAGCTAAGCTAAAGTACAATAAAACAATTCAAAACAGTAAAATAAATAGACAAATAAAATCACATATTCATAAGATACTTAGAAAACAGATAAATTACTGATAAAAAATATCAAAATTAGTAATCGAGTCAAAAATCCAATGTACACATGAAAGCGACGAATAATTGACTTATGACTTATGACTTATGACTTATGACTTATGACTTATGACTTATGACTTAAATTAAGTAACTGTTCCTAAAGGTTAAGAATTTTGTTTTTAAAAGTTATATCTAGCCCGTGAACATCGGATTTGGTTTATACAACGAATAAATCGAACGGGAATAAGATTTCAACCTATTACGATTTTTGCTGTATTTTCATTAAAGTTCCCGACTTAATCCAGTTTCATTTGGAACTCTGGAAAAACTGAGATCTACGCAAAGTAGCAAAGAAGATTATGTACTTATTTTGCTTAACTTTTATAACGTTGTTTAAAATAAATGCAGTCACGTTGATAACCTGGTTCCATTGTTTATTAGTTACATACATACATACATAAATCACGTCTTTATCCGTTACGGGGTACACAGAGCCTGAGACAAGACCTAAAGGCCACGTTTAGCATGACATAGCGTACAGATGGAAAGGAGATTCAAATTAATGATGGGTAGCATCGCGCACCGCGTATAACATGATTTCCACGATTTTCACGTATTCCTTAGATGCGCTATTATCATTTTCTTATTGTTTATTATAAGCTACCTATTACTTCACTTACCATGTTAATTAGTTAGTGTGAGCTAATCAAGACTTGCAAACCCAATTTTAAATAGGTACTACTATTTACGTCTTTTCACTACTCCTATCTACTTCAAAACTAATGGTTTTGATTTAGGCTCGAGTTACAATACAATGAACTAAAAAATACTACTTACAAATAAATCATTTCCAACAAATGGCAGTAAAAACCTCGTAATTTGATTTAATTATTGGGCACAGAAAGGGAGTTATCAAAAAAAAAGCTTGAAATTTATTACCGATACGAATACCCGTCAAATTGCCACTTGTTATCCAGCAAGGGAATATTTAAAAGAATTTTCTGACAATTTCTGCAAAATTTTAGCCGAAACAATCTTTATAAGTTCGTAAAAGAACAGATGTCTGACAAATTAATGTCGGTTGGGTCAACGGTTCGATAGGGCCGCGCCGGCTTAATGTTACGATCCGTGAGAATAATTCTGAAATGGATATTTTAGTCGACGAAGAGGTTGGGCTGATGATACGTCCCACTGCTGGGCACAGGCCTCCTCTCAGAATGAGAGGGCTTTGGGCTATAGTTCCCACGCGGGCCCTGAGTGCGGATTGGAAACTTCACGCACATCATTGAATTGCTACGCAGATGTGTGCAGGTTTCCTCGCGATGTTTTCCTTCACCGAATAGCTCATGGCAAATTTCAAATGTAATTTCGCACATAAATTCCGAAAAACTCAGAGGTGCGTGCCCGAGATTCGAACCCACGACCCTCTGCTTGAGAGGCCACAGGTCAAACACAAGTGAAGTTTTAGTAATTTGTAACATGCAAATGGTCGTCATGATCGCGTAAAGGAAAAGTTTTTTAATACCCTATTTGGTGTCCCACTGGTGGGCAAAGGCCTCCCCTTTCTCTCCACCCATCAGATCTGTATTGCGAGGCTTCCTCACTCCCGCTCAAAAGACTCCAAATCGTCCTGCCATCTCCTTTTAGTTCTGCTTCTTAATGAATATTTTATGATAGTCGAGAAGTCTGTACACATTTAGTACAGTCAGCAAAAGAACTATTAAAAAATATTTCCTTGACAAATTATTATTCACTAGCTTCTGCCGCGACTTCGTCTGCGTAGAATTAGAAATTGACATGTATATGGCTATCCCCCGGGAACTATGCAATTTTTCGGGATAAAAAGTAGCATTTGTTTTAATCTAAGGTACCAGCTATCTTCGTTCCAAATTTTATGCAAATCAGTTCAGTGGTTTTAGCGTGAAGAAGGAACAAACATACACGCTCACTCAAATCGTCACATCGTCACAAACTTTTTTTTTTTTTCGTAAGTAGGATTGATGTGGAGCACAAAGTATCGTCTGATTTAACATCTTCGCCGCCACACTATAAATGAAGCGACGGGCTTTGTACAGTCGCCATCAGATATATCGTAGCGGGCGAGGTCCTCAAATATTTCGGAGCAGCATTAAATTTCAATAAATTCGTTACACAGATATGGTTAATAACATCGGAACACGCAATCCGTCATAAATATAAGAACAGCGACTTTTCAATAAATTCGGGACGGTCAATGAGCTAAAAATATCAGGAAGCACATATCGTCAAAGGTATCGACACAGTCAGGCTGATCACAAATATCGGAACATATGTGGAAAATAAACCTTACGTATATAATAATAGATTCGAATTCCAAACAAAATACAAATAAGGCTCAAACGTCATGCCAAAATGAAAGATATGTCACCTATATAGTGTACGCGTCTGCATGCATAATTCACTGTGTTAGTAACATAAAACCTTTTTTGTTGTATAAAGTAAATTGTTACTGGCCACTAAATTGCCATTATACTTTTTTTACGAATAACATTTTTCTTCTTCTGCTGTTATAAGTCAAAGCATGTAGTTCTATTTTATAAAACTAATTTTATTATAAACACACTGTAATTTAAACTGTTTGTCACAAAGTTAAGGTATATTTTTCAAAAATGTTCCGATCTTTATGGTCAGCCTGTCTGCATCGATACCTTTGACGATCTGTGACGTTCCGATTTTATTGAAAAGTCGCTGCTACTTTATTTATGACTAATTGCGTGTTCTGATGTTATTAACCATATCTAGTGTAACGAATTTATTGAAATTTAAGGTTGTTCCGAATTATTTGAGGACCTCGCCCGCTACGATATATCTGATGGCGACTGTACGCCACGAAAAAAACAAACGACAATCTAGTTTGATTTTTAATATTCGAGATTTTATAATTTCGACTTACGAGTAAATGTTGTTCATCTATTGACTGGAGCCGTGAAGAATTGGTAATAATTTGTCGAACCAACGAATTCAAGTGCATTGGAATAATCCAAACGCAGCCCTGGAGCATTTCAACTATCTAAAGTCAGAACGGTACAGAGAGCACAGAGTTCATTAAACCGAACGTAATCCAGAACAGTCAGTAGTATATAGACGTCAAAGTACCCAAACTAAGCTACAATCCTGTAGGCTTATTGTTTAACATGGGAGCACTCTATTACAATCGCTATTGCTTTAGAGATAGAAAAAAATATGCTTAGTTGGTTTGGTCATGTGGCCGGAAAGAAGATTAACTAAACATATTTATATGGGCAGTGTGAGGTGCGTTGGGAGGGGAAGACCTAGACGGACGTTCCGTGACCAAATTGGGGACGTTTTGGTAAAATGTCAGGTCAAGAGTTCCCGAATCCGACGAGCGTGTATGAAGAGATTGATGAATGTGGATGAGGATGGTCTAAACAAAAAATATTTACCTTGCTACTCCGCTACTCAAGCCACTCAAGCAGTAGCGGAGTAGCAAGGTAAATATTTTGTTGTTCGTTGAAATGGACCTCCGCAAGTGCTTGGAGCTCACAATTTGCACTGCGTCATTCTTTTAACTGCAATCCAAGCTCTCCCATTCTGGGAAGAGTTCTATGCCCGGGTAATGAGAACCACAATACATGAGAACGCATATTATAGGTACGATAAAAAATCATGAAGCCAGAACATCTTTCCTTGAGCATTTTATTTACTTTTTGACACGAAAACATTCGATTGATGTAAACCTATTGATACATACAAGACAAGCTCCGTAAAACAATAGTAACGTAACATCCGATCTCTGTACAACGAAAAAGCAAAATTCAAAACCTTTCACATAAAATATGTGAACAAAAATATTCTTGCAATAAAATGTATCGAAAATGTGATTTTCTGCACCAATGCTTCCTATCTCTCGTGTTGAGAAATCCAAAGGTGTTCCTGTATCAGGTTGCAGAGGCTAAGAAATTTAATGCGGATGTGAAATGTTTAGTAATGTTGGCAACGTACGAAGACGAGTTAGAGCAAACGAAAGAGTTGGAACAAATTGACAACGTTTCATTTTTATAACACCTGAAAATGTATTATATGGTTCGAAAGCATTTTGCCTCCTGATCACTGCAATATGTTTATATAATTTTAATATCGCTTATTATAAAAAATAAAAATTAATTAAAAATATGTCCTAATTTTACCAAAACTACCACAGGATAGGTGAAACACCTTTGCCTTTTTCACGAGAAAAAATAAGCGACCATAATTTTGTAATTGACAACTTCAAAGTACAAGGGGGGCAACTCTGAAATTCTATTTTTGAAGGTCGTTGCATACCTTCTCTCTCACTCTCAAGTTAATGACTATATTAGTATGAGCGGAACAGCACGAAGCGAACCTCGAAAATCGAATATCGGAGAATAAGGCCTGACATTGACAATTTGAAATTGACGTCAGATTTTTTTCTATACAGAAAAGACAAAAGGATAAGTGTCTATTTTGTGATAGTATCGGAGTTACGCCCTTTTAGAATAAGCAAAAATTAATAATTTCTAAACGACACTGAAAATTAGAACACATAGAAAAATCCGAAAAGTAAAGCTATGGCCGGGAATCGAACCCGGGTCCTCGTCATTCCGTGACGCGTGCTATACCCCTACACCACCCATAGCAGGTCAGCTACCTGCACCCATAGCAGGTAGCTATGGGTGGTGTAGGGGTATAGCACGCGTCACGGAATGACGAGGACCCGGGTTCGATTCCCGGCCATAGCTTTACTTTTCGGATTTTTCTATGTGTTCTAATTTTCAGTGTCGTTTAGAAATTAAATTTCTAACGGTAAAACGTAAAAAGTAAACATTAAAAATCAAGAAGTAAATTTCTTGATTAATTTGATATTTCCTATCATTTGAAAAACAGCGCCATCTCTCGTCCCTGGTGAGCAGTACATGTTCCACGGGAGTTTGTAATTGTGTCGTACAGACACATCATTCAAACAGATGACGCTTAGCGACAAATATTCGCATAGTAACAAGGTCACGTGACAGTTGGAAACAGATAGAAAAATTCGGAGGCTTACTCACCTGCTATGGGTGGTGTAGGGGTATAGCACGCGTCACGGAATGACGAGGACCCGGGTTCGATTCCCGGCCATAGCTTTACTTTTACCTGCTATGGGTGGTGTAGGGGTATAGCACGCGTCACGGAATGACGAGGACCCGGGTTCGATTCCCGGCCATAGCTTTACTTTTCGGATTTTTCTATGTGTTCTAATTTTCAGTGTCGTTTAGAAATTAAATTTCTAACGGTAAAACGTAAAAAGTAAACATTAAAAATCAAGAAGTAAATTTCTTGATTAATTTGATATTTCCTATCATTTGAAAAACAGCGCCATCTCTCGTCCCTGGTGAGCAGTACATGTTCCACGGGAGTTTGTAATTGTGTCGTACAGACACATCATTCAAACAGATGACGCTTAGCGACAAATATTCGCATAGTAACAAGGTCACGTGACAGTTGGAAACAGATAGAAAAATTCGGAGGCTTACTCACCTGCTATGGGTGGTGTAGGGGTATAGCACGCGTCACGGAATGACGAGGACCCGGGTTCGATTCCCGGCCATAGCTTTACTTTTACCTGCTATGGGTGGTGTAGGGGTATAGCACGCGTCACGGAATGACGAGGACCCGGGTTCGATTCCCGGCCATAGCTTTACTTTTCGGATTTTTCTATGTGTTCTAATTTTCAGTGTCGTTTAGAAATTAAATTTCTAACGGTAAAACGTAAAAAGTAAACATTAAAAATCAAGAAGTAAATTTCTTGATTAATTTGATATTTCCTAAAAATTAATAAATTAATTATAAATTAAATACAAGCCCTAGCGAAAAAATTAAACTGTCAGCATGTTCAACTTTTCAAACAAAATACAGAGAACCATTAAAATTATAGGCTCAGAAATATGAAATGTTGTCAATTGGCATTAAAATAACCTAACCCAATAATTTCATTTCAGATACAACCTTTTTTGCTGACTGCTATTTTTTGTTCATTGTACTTGCATTCTCATCTGTTCTCCATAATATATGTCAACCACAAGTCAATCGGACCAACCGTTGAAGAGTTCTCTCCTGCGGAGACGGTCCTGGCTGGACCACCAGAATTCTACTATACTACCCGATTCTTGTATTGTCACCTGACTTACACAAGTATGCAAAATTTCAGATCAATGATGAAGATATCTGTTTCAAAATTGAGTCGCAGAATTCCGCCCGGACAAATATACATACATGAGCGTTTCTAAAAAAGTTTGTACATTTGTCGTTCGTAGGTGTCCTGTGCAGATTTATTATTTTCTTTAATCACCAGGCCACTGTGTATTTTATTTGAGTTATTGAGCATAAAATTCGTTTCATTATCTTAAATATAAATTAACTGTCTTAAATGTATATGTATTTGATCATTTAAAAAATATTTTTTTAAAATTATCGTTCAGTAAAGTTTGTATGAAAAGGTAAATGTCCCATTGTAAATTTCGAACCTAAAATATCGATTTTTGAAATCAGTTTTAGGTTCTCAATTCCGTGGTGTGTTTTATTAACTTATTATAGGCTCAAGCAATTCATTTCTACATTGTTTTCATATCCTTGTCTAAGAAATAATATTTAAAATTAACGATTAAAGTTTGTCCTAGAAAAAGTTCCAATTTTGATTCCAGTTTTTGTTACCGCATTTTCGTCCCAAAAGGTATTTCTTACAAAAAATTGTAGATTCTTTATAGGATGCTGGTAACACTAGCATCATATAGCCACCTTAATAATAAACAGTCACCTTTCAAAAATCAAAACTGCGAGTTGATAAAGTGCGTCGATGGTCAAACCTGAAATAAAAGTCCTCCTTTGTTACTGGAAAAACCTGGGTAAATTTTGTTTTTTTATTACTTTGAACTAAATTCTATTTATAAACACTTTATCAAGATTCATATTCTTAAATTCTTCGTTCAAATAGTACGATATATTTGGTTTCACGAATTTTTTAAATGTGCCGGGCACCATATTTTCCACCATTGGTTACTTCCTTTTTTGTTACTTTTTAATGGTAACGTATGGCTAGGAAATGGGAGTAACAAAAAAGAATTCCTAAGGCAGAGTGTAGACTATTGGAAAATGACTTTATTTATATACATGAGAGGTATTTTTATTTTTATTTGACAGTATTTGTGTATTTATTTAACGTAGATATTTAATATAAACGTAGATATCAAAAATTTATGGTATTTAATCACTCTATCTTTTAAAAAATGTATGTAGTGATTATAATATTGAAACCTGACTAATGAATACTGTGCCTAAGAGTTCCTAATTTGTTACCAATGTTCCTCTTATTGTTACTGTCCCGTAAAAAAATACGAAGTTTTGTTGATTTTTGTTTATATTTGTTAAAATATATATATTTTTAATATTCCAGACGAATATTTAGCAATTTAATTATGATAATTTCCAAAAATTATTAACGTAACTTTATAAATAAGCATTATATTGTAAAATTTCAGGGTACGTTTGACCAAATGGTAACAAAAAGGAGTTAATATCTTTATTATTTTGTGATTACCTTAAAAGAGTAAAGAATTAGCATTAAAAACGTACACAGTTTTATTATTGCTACCTTATTTCTTCAATAAAACCAACTAAATAATGTGTGTGGTTTCTATTTACTTAATTGAATCTTAGTAACAAAATAGGAATTATCGACTGCCCCGACTCAGTAGATTTAACTTTACAGCTTATTTTGTAGTTCGAATCTCTAAAAAAATACATTATCTAGAATCTTTAAGAACCAGGTAATAATATGCGCTTAAAATAATATCGAAAAGTATTAATTTCAAATTAGCCTATGCTGTCCGCCAAATGTACAAACTTTTTTGGAAACGCTCACATGTCATACATTGCAAGTTAATACAAAGCTTATAACCCAGTCTTTATCACAGTACTGTTTGTTACATGTAAAAAAATATGATAAAAAATACATATCCTCCTAACCTAGGCGTGTAGCAGTAGTAGTAGTTTTGAATTATTTTTTGGCACGGTTAAACAAATTTTGATCCTTTTTGGCACTCAGATAGCTCTAATTTGAATTAGTACATGTGATATTTTTTATTCCAAAAGATTGCATAATTTTCATGCGATAACGGTAAACGAAAATTCTTTACGACGAAGTTCTGGGCTAATAACGGCTAGAAAGTCGCAAATTACAAAAATAAAAAAGCATACTTTTTTTTATTTTTTCGGAGATGGCGGGACGACCTGGATTACTATCTAGGGAAATGGCAGGAACACGCGGACCATAGGGAAGATTGGCGAAGAAGAGGAGAGGCCTTTGCCCAGCAGTGGGACACGAAATAGGCTATTTAGATAGATTAGATTTTTTTCATACGAATGGTTTCTTTAACACTTTTTATGGCAGTTTACTAGGTTACTAAATCAGAAAAAAT
This sequence comes from Pandemis heparana, assembly GCA_963854515.1. Classification (NCBI taxonomy): domain Eukaryota; kingdom Metazoa; phylum Arthropoda; class Insecta; order Lepidoptera; family Tortricidae; genus Pandemis; species Pandemis heparana. The sequence continues at coordinate 16,913,226 of OY978009.1, forward strand.
CGATTGTCTGTAAAGTCGGTTTACTGACGATAGTTGAACGTGACAACGTCATAAGATAGTACTGATGGAATGGTTGCATTTTTAAAAAAGAAATTTTTTAATTTTATCTGTTTGATAGATATTTTGTACGGATATAGAGAAGGAGGTAAATGGAAATTTTACAAGTATGAATGTACTTTGAGCAATTGTTTTACAACTTTTATTTACAACTTTAAAACATGGTGTGATATTTAACTTCTTCTCGTTCCACGCTCGCGCTTGCACTTCAAGCCTTAAATGGAACGCCTCAGAGCGAGGTAACACCGCATGAGTTATGTTTTTTCGTGCGTGCAGCCGGCTCCATCGAATTATAAGACGTTGTCATGTAAAAAAAAACAATAAATCTGTTCGTTAAATTGACGCACATTGTTCCTCATTTTGATTTGCTAAAAATACCTAAACTGACAATGAATGTGAGCAAAAAAAAATTCCTTGTCGACTTAAAGTTTGTTATCACCTTAAAAAGAAATAATAATTTTTCAAAGTAACTGGCTGCCTCTTAAACTCTGCTTCTCCGCAGCGCAATTATACGGAATAAAAGTCACTTCCACTGCCGGCCAAAATTAGATGCACACTCATAATAACACGTTTATTTTGATTTAACTTCACGTGTTGCTTTCAACACGTGTCGAAACTATTACATACCACGTCTATATGTATTGACTGAATAATATATTAGCCTGCGCTGCACCAGGTGCAGTGAAGCAAAATGTTTGCTTCTACGGCATAAATTTACTATATTCTGAAACAAATTAGCATAACAACTACATTTCCAATTGACTAGCTACTGAGTGTGACTTCATTTGAGTACAATACCTCACTTATTTTAAAAAAAAATAACGAAGGTAATCTGGGGCCTTACCATGACGTCTTAATGCGATTCAGTTTAGGTTCGCTCGCTGTCAGATTCATACTAAAAGTGACAGCTGAAACTTGAACTGAGTCGGAATTAGGCCGTCATGGTAAGGCCCCTGGATCCCTTTCTGCATCAAAGGCTAAATGCTTACTTAGCAATCGTTTGTCCTTATATGTGAAAGGTAAATGTCAAAGTGATAGATAAGGACAAACGATCGCTAAGTTAGCAGAAGCCTACAAAGCGCTTATGAATAAGGGGGTGAATGTATTTCACATACATATCGGTACGTGATATTTTGCATTTCTTGTATTCAAATGTGAGTACTGTTTATCTTCATTCACACAGATTTTATCAAGGTTGGTTAAAGCGTTGAGACGTTATTGTAGACCTTCAAATGTTAATAAAGATAGGACAAGAATAATTTCTAGTTAGGTAAAACCTTTCTTTACTTCAATCCATCAAAATCTGATAGAAAGCAAACGCTGATAAACAGAGTTCTCTCAATAACCGTCATTGAAAATTGGAACCTGCGCGATTTTTCCACACTCGGAGGCTTCGGAGGTGTCTATCACAAACACGTGAAACGGAGGTGTGTGTACTGCAGTGCGATAAGCCGACGTCAAAGCCGCGTTCAATGGACGGTGTGGTTTGAGGCGTTTGCCAATATTATTGTACCGTGTTTGCTAAAAACTGGGCTAAAGGTGCGATGGGAAAGCGGAGTAAATTTAGATTGTGAGTATTACGTGTTAATAACTAATTGGATTTAATTTTGTAAAAAGGACGCGATCTATTTACGCTGATAAGACGAATTTAAAAAAGTGGAGAAAGTGAATTTGAGGACTCCTCTCGATTTTTCTGGAGTAGGTAGGTACCATAATCAGATCATGACTTGTCTTGGTGACAATGGCAGCGAACAACAAGTAAAAAAAAACAAAATCAGTGTCAGTTTGCAAACGACGATAACAACGGACATAACGTATGAAACCTATTATAAATACTAGAAGGTTGCACGAAAATGAGTAAAGAAATAAGAGAACAGAAAATGGTTTTACCCTCACCATATCGGTGCAAACATAAAATCTGTGCTCATTCCACACCTAGAAATCAAGCATTAAGCTCATGTAAGTATATTATTCAGACTACAGTCACGCGAAATGAAAGGGAATGCCTAATCCATCGCACCAATGAATACATTGAAAATATAAATGGCATGTAAAAGATTACCGCGTGCCATGAGTGACAACTTAATTCGTCAAGTTCAAATAATGTTCTTAATAATTCACCAACTAATTTCGCGAAACCATCTCATCCGCTTTGAACCGGTGGATTCTGCTACAAATTCCGCTCCCACATATGAGTATTACGTCGGATTGCGCAATGACATATGCTTGCTTATCCGCATTTGATTCTGCAACCGTGTGGCAGCTGAATTTTTGAATGCATCAGTTTAATTTAACGGCACTGACAAAAATTGAGTGGCGTTAATTTTTTTACGCAAACTCCACATAGAATTTTTGAAGCGACGATTTGTAACATTTCTTTACATAGGTAATTCCGTAATAAATCTTTGATAAAACAAGTCCCTGCTCACGTAAATCAAACAAAATCCATATGGGTTACGATTTTGTAATAATACGTTGAATTTCGCCGCTTAATTACAACATTAAGCATGTGCGGAATGGAAATATTAATTTTCCGCATCCCCTCATCAGGTGCACGTCACAAGCAGCGTGCGGATTGCGGACGGCCAATTCTCGAGATGCCAGTCACGAGAGCCCAGTTATTTCGTGTTTCTATCTATTCTATAATGTATTATATAGGCAGCCTGTTGGATCAGTCCGAAAGTCTCTAAGTGATTGCAGGATTTAGATGCGGATGGGAACGTCTCAGAATGATTTTCAAGAAGTCTACGCTTTATAAGTAATACATAGCTCACTGCTGTTCGGAAAAAGGGAACAATTTGATAGTGCTATGATAGTGCGGAAAAATGGTATCTGAAGTAGTGTCTGATGAATTGAAACCAAAAATCCACCAACTTACCACATTAATCACACTAATATTATAAAGGTGAAAGTTTGTTAGTGTTGTGAGTGTGTGTATATTTATTACTTCTTCACGCGGAAATGGCTGAACGGATTTGGATAAAATTTGGAACTGAGATAGCTGGTACCCTAGATTACCACAAAGGCTACTTTTATACCGGAAAATTGCATAGTTCCTGCAGAATAGTGATAAAACATGTCAAAGGTCGTAGCTGCCTAGACTCGCAACGTGAATAATGATTACAGAATATATAACTATCATCATCAGTTCTTAAATCGAATTCTACGCGGACGAAGTCGCGGGCAGAAGCTAGTAAATTAATAATTATATCACTACCAACTATCACCAACATAAAAGAAGAAGAATCATAATATATCAAGCTTAAAAAGGGGTTCAAACTAGTATCACACAGACATAGCTGTCTTGCTCTTGTTCTCACAGAACGGCAGGTTAATTGGGATGACTTCATTACTAAGTGAAGTCTGACTATAAATGAATAACAGTCAATTTTCGATAGTTTAGTGAAACAGCCAAAATTCATCTGCGAATGCACGGCAAATGGGGGGCTATTATTGAAACCTGCCGGCAATTATCGGTGATTCCACTAATCGCACCGCATTACCGCACCGTTCGAATATTACCCGACGATATTGGCAATACGGTAAACGTGGCACCGTGTAATAATAATTGTAGCAATGTAATTTTGTCGGTGCACCAATTTCAATGGCCGCCAGTGGAAATTGAAGGACCGCGGTTTTTAAACGACGCCCGTATTGTGCTGTAAGTGAAAAATTATTTGCGGAATTATTAAATTGCTAGTGCGAATTAAACTGTAATTGTTAACAGACTTCAAAAAGTTCTTGGTTCAATTATTTACCTACCTACGCAATCCTTGTAGTTTCCTAGTTAAAATGCCAGTGATATACGGACAAACAGACAGAGTGAACAACAAAGGGTCCTTTTTGATTTGTTCGCATTTATTTGTTACGAGAGACCCTTGGAGAATATTAAGATCGCCATTAAAACAAGCGCACAAAAATAACTCGACACTCCAGCATCCGATACATGATCTAAAGTGTTGTTTGTGACCTTGTCGACTTATTTTCGTTACAACCGTTGAAATGCCCACGCTTTCTTTTGGTAAGAAAATTTGGCGCCCCCAGGCGTCACTGGGGTCGTCCGCTTAGTTGTGAAAAAGTCGGAGCCGGTGGGAGTTTCAGAGGCTAATAAATTAGAACTGCAGAAAAACAGCGATTAACAGATCGAGGAGAAGGGAGGATAGTAGAAAATTAGGCGCATTTCGGAAATGTAATTACAAAGCGTTTATGTTAAAAACGTCACGGCATTGAAGCGGCTTCTTTTGTTTAAAAAAAAACATTGAAGAAAACGTCTTCTTAATGTGATTTATGTACGTGAATAATAATTTGGGAACGTTTACACTTTTCATTAGTCATGACAGACTCACTGAGCCACACCAATAGCACCTTCAAGTTGTATGAAAACAACTCAGACCTAAAATCTGAAAAATAATTATATTTTTTAAATTAAAAAGCTTGGCAGCAGGATTAGTGACTAATAGTGGTACTCATACTCATACGCATACTCATTTATTCGTAATAACAATCCAATCAATCCAATCCAGACGAATCTTACACAAGTTCCTACCACCCGCAAACCCTTTGTTTCAAACACTAAACAAATAGCTCTCAGCGCTATAATAAATTATACCCATAAAACAATATCTTGACTCACTGCCCTTCGCGCCACTTTTTACATAAAATTGGCCCTCACACCTCATCGGGGGCAATTTAACGCCCATAAAACATACAGCCAACATAAAGGGAAAAAAAATCATGTCTAAAGAGGCCTTCGCGAGTCCGCGTCGAGTGTACTCGTTGGAAGGGTTATCTTGCGATAGCTGAAGAGGGCTTCGATGACAAAGTAACCCGGTACGACGCCATTTTGATTTTTAGTTGAGAAGTTTTAAATTAGAATCTTGGAGGTTGGATTATTAGAGTTCCTAGCACATTGGCAACATTGAAGAAGGCAACATTGTTAATTCATTGCAAATTTTGTTAATAGCGAGGGAGAAGATTATTTCAATAAAACATCATTTAAATCACATTTTATGATAACATTTTTTTCCGTACTTCATACTGTTCTGGGAGTAAAGAAAAAACATTGAATGTACCAGTTGCTTCTCTTCCCGCGAAGATGGTAAAAGCCCATCGAGGAATGGGCGAAATTCTTAGGAATCACTAATTTGATTCCCCTTTCCACCTATACGCCCACAACCATCCAAAACGTAGCCTTTAGGTCTTATTACCTTAGGCTTTGTCTACCCGAAGACACACACAACGCTGATGATCAAATTTTCATGTCTGGTTTTTTTATTGTTGTTTTTTTTTTTATAAAATTGTGTGTACATGCTCTTATATTTGTGTGTCTGGCAAAATGAATAAATGTCTTCTTTCTTTCTTTCTTTCTTTCTTACCCCGAATTGGATAAAGACGTGACTTATGTTTGCATGTATATATGTTTATTTTCCGTTATAATTTTCTCATTGCCTTGACAGTACGTCGTTACATGATACTATAAATCGGGTTAGTATCCAACACAGCCCTACACCAGCTCATCCCATCTCAAACCATTTAAAATAAAATCCCTGTACTTCACCACGTGCGCAGCCGCATTCAACATTAAAACCACACAATCCCACAAGTGCCGTGTACTGAATATAAATTTAAAGGAAAACCAGGTCTCAGAATAAATCCAGGATGCAGACAGGCGCGCCCTCTGCCGGGTAACTTTGAAGCATATCAAATGAGACGGCGAAATGTTAGATCTGTTACAAGTTGGACTGGAAAGAATTGTGTTTCGGAGTTAGTTATAGTGTGTTAGTATGATTAAACACGGCGTTCTTGACTTTTAGTGTCGATATTGTGACGACGAAATGTTACGATTATATCTCTCCATAGTATTGGTTTGTGGAGCATAATGCTATTAAAAAAATACAATAATTATTTTTGAAATTTATCATAACTACAGTGAAAGATCAAAAGTCAAAAGTTTATTTTGCAAACAGGCCGCCAAGGGCTCTTTTACATGTATTTTTTTGAATCTACCAGCGCAATCGGAAAGACCATCATTGCCAAGAAGAATGCGCCGCAAGAAACTTGGCAGAAAGTCATTTTTTCAAAATAAAATAGATTTACAATAGTACTTAAATTCTACTCAACTTACCTATAATACAATTAAATACATTTTATAAAAGGGATGTAAAAGGTCCCTAAGTTAAGTTCGTACCTAAAATGACATTTGTCTATAGTACCTACAGATGTATAAAGTCTCTACTGGTCAAAGCGAAACAAAATATGTGATAATGATAATAAAGAGAAAGAAAAAGGCGAATAAGAATTACTAACTAATTTAAGTTCAGTGGAGGTGTAAAACGCCTCAATCAATTTAATTAACGATTGTAAAGTCGCCGACCACGTACCGGGAGGCCAAATATTGATAGGCTTATGTATGTATGTATGTATGTATGTAAAACTCTTTATTGTACATAAAACACATGAAAAAGATGAATACAGGAAAACACGAATGCACAAAGGCGAACTTATCCCTAAAGGGATCTCTACCAGTTAACCTTTGAACGATTGACAGGACATAGGTATTAAGCAAGAGCAAGAGAGAGAGAGAGAGGGCTTATCGCAAGGTGGACGGATGATCTGGTAATAATCGCAAGAAAGTCATTAGCCGTGGACAAAACTGATATTGTAGAGATCCCTAGAGAAGGCCTACGCGTGACAATTGACAAAGGTGACAAATAGAAAATAGCAACAGAGTAACATTTGCTACATTGAATACTTCAGCGGGTGGTTCTATTAGTTAGGCTAAGATTTAACCGCTAAATTATCCCTGTAAGTATATATTTTTTGAATTCTGTCACTTTATTGGAATAGACAAAAAAAAAAAAAAAAAAACTGTAACTAACTAAAAACTAATGAAAAACTGATCTTATATAATAAAACATTTAAAAAAGGAGAGGCCCCCGTGGCATAGTACCGCAGACGCTGGCAACATTTTCCCTTTGTACAGCTATACTAATACGCTGTCCAAGGAAGCTGCCAGCTCTGCGGTCACCCGTGGCGTCTATTATCCTCTTCGAAATATCTTTAATGAGGCTAATAGCGCTAGTACCCCACGGACCAAGGATCTCAACACTGAAAGGGAACAAAATTTTCCATATTCAAAGTGAAGTGTCAATAAGATCAAATAATTACGATAAAAATCGGAGCGTTCAATAAAACTAACCCGATCTGCTGGAACACTAGAACAATTTCAAAATACATTATGTATCTAGCTTTTTTTATACATCTTTTCAAGGTTCCGTACCTCAAAAAGAAAAAACCCTTATAGGATCACTTTGTTGTCCGTCCGTCCGTCCGTTCGTCTGTCAAGACCCTTTTTCTCAGGAACGAGTGGAAATATCAAGCTGAAATTTATATCAAATACTCAAGTCTACTGCCCCTTGGAGCTGTGAAAAAATCAAACTTCTAAACCAACGCAATCCAAAGATACAACCGTTTATGCCGCAAATTTTCGACTCTCAAGGGAATCAAAACCTACAGGGTACTTCTGAATCTTGAATCTTGAAATTTGGTATGAAGGTAGGTCTTACAGCACAGATTAAGGAATAATTGCGAAAACCGTAAATATGTATGACTGTATGTTCGTATATATCAGTGACCAATATAAAGTGACCCCACACTGCGTACATTTTGCTTTGGAGCAGGGCTCTGTTTACACTGGTTTATAGATATTTCTAGATAATGGTACGGAACCCTTGGTGCGCGAGTCTGACTCACACTTGGCCGGTTTTTTTTAAGGTATGCAAATAAGCAAGTAAATCAATTGAGGGGCTAATTGCAACAGTACCTGGCCAAGCTTTAAGGACCGCTAACTAAAACATCAAAGTTACTCTCTTCAAAACTCCCTTTCGCTCGCGCAACGGCCAGCTGAGAATACCGTGCTGACCAAGATACTCAAATTCTCACCAAGATACTTAAACACAAGCACGTACTCAAACTATCCGAACAGTTTGAGAACTGAATGTAATCAAAGGTTCACTCCGCTCGAGGATACTAACCTTCAAGATACGGCTCCGACACCGCATTTACCTTATCGCTGATATTTATTGAGTTTCGACCGAAACTTACTCAAGCTTTTTGGGGATAAATTTTTGTCTTTGTTGATGAAAAACTATTTAAAACGAAATATATTTGCACTACGATAGTTAAACATGCCATGTAAATTTAAGATCGTCTTTTTGTATTAAAAAAAATATATTTTTGTTAATTTGACAAGAATCTAATGAGGCTTGAGTACACTTGGTGCAACTTGCGAAATAAAGGGTATACTTCAAGACTCTAATAAAACTATTTTTGAGTTAGAAGACATAGCAAGTAAACTAGAATAGAATTAAGATAGACATCAAAATTATTATAAATATGAAAAATCAGAGTTTGACTAGAATAACAGCGTAGTACCTAAAGCAACTTTGTAATATGCTAGGAAAAACGAACACCGTCTCTTCAGTTTACTTTTCCATAATATGGTGTTAATAATATTTCATAAAACAATATACAAGCAATCAGATACTGGCCAAAAATACTGTGGAGTTAAAAAACCACTCCAAAAGTTGCAACTCACGTACCTACCAATTCCGCTCGCTCACATTTTTTCCATCGGTGAGCTCGTGTTTTAATTAAACCTTAAGAAAGCTTTGTCGCAGATTATTAGAAAATAGAATTACTTTGTATCGCGTTGGCCTTCCTTTGTTGCGTAAAACGACAGTTTTAAAAGATTCTGAAATGAGCGTGTTAGGTTTACTTTTTTTGGAGATAAGGACTTTTTGTTGTCATTCGGACTCTAATAATCATTATCTTGTCAACTAGAAGACGTCTATTTCTGGAAATGTGAAGGTTTTCTGCAAAAATCTCCATGGTTTTGTGGTACCAACAGCTAATAGCTTCCTATTATCATTAAAAGAGTCGACTTTTAGAAAATAGTACCCCTAAAAGAGAGTTTGAGTCACAAACTGACTAGTTTCTTTTTATCAATTCAGGCGAACAAAATAGCAAGCACCTGTAAAGGAAGTGATCATAAAATTGTCTTCGTAATATCCTAGGTATAATACTATCCCTAAAAAAACACTGAGCAAAGCCTTAGTAGTGGATTGAATGAAAGTCAGCTATCTTTCATTTATACAGCCATAACATTTTTTTCGTACATGTCCAAACAAAAAACAAAATAAAATCGTCATAGCACGTACCGCTTCACCCATGCAATAAAAAAAACTGCAGCAAAAACCGGCCCAATAATACGTTGGTTTGAAATCTCCATATCTCGACGCGGCACAACGGCCAGCGGTTACGGCCAGATGGGATTAGAGTGAATAATTGTAGGTACAAGCGTATTGACTCTGTGAGGCATAGCTTATTAGCGGGGATTGTAATAAGCCTGTATTCCAGGCTGTTGCTTCTATGGTTATGTTCGCTTTGCGTCTGTAATTTTGTGCTTGATAGTCTAGGTTCAGAATTTAAAAAAGAAATAAGAATGCCGAGAATGGTAAAGTGAGGCTGGTTGAAACTACCCCTTGCTGTGTACATACATAGATACAGTTGCACGAGCACGAGCAAAACCAGTCGTCGCCAGCAAAGCAAGCTACAAACTAATGCGCGATGTGAGGCGTAGTTTCAACCGGACTCACTTTTCCACAAGCAGTATTTTGTTTTTATTTTTTATTTGGTTTGAGAGAGTAGATATTTCACACATGCTTGGCCGTCTTACACGTCTGTCTTGCGCTTGATTCAATAAATTAAATATTTAATTTAATTATAATTAATTATTTAATTAAATATTTGATTAGGTATAATGCATTACCTATTATAAGTTTGGATAAAAATACGATTCCTATAAATTAAATTTGCTGATCAATGTCTTTTTGACCTTAGACGAAAAAAGAGGGTTGCTATGGGGCCGTCCATAAAGTACGTCACACCAATTTCATAATTTCTAGAGCCCCCCCCCCCCCCCCCCCCCCTGTCACAAGGTTTACTATGAAGACTGCAATTATTTTGTTCGCGAGTCACAAATTTCCAGACCCCCCCCTCCTAAATGTTTGACGTACTTTATGGATGACCCCTATACCTCTGACTTGTATTATGTATATGTGTGTAACTATGTTTTTGTGTCGGTGGCTGTGTCATCGTAAATTCCACACAGAATGATAATGATACACGACTTGACTTCACTATATCGCGGAGATAGCAAAGTAGTTGAACCGTATCTAGTTTTTTTTTTTTCTGAAATTATATCAACAATTGAACTTCTAGGTAATAGGTAGTAGCGCGGAGCATTTTAGCAATATGCATGAAAAGCCAATACTGAGGTTTCTCATCAAAGAAAAATAACCGCAAGCGCAATGTTTTGTTATTGGAAATTATTCACTTCGCCTTCGAAAGAACAAAGTGCGAACAAACCGAGGGGATGTATTGACGCATTTGAAATTCAGATTTGTCAAAGTACAGCCCAGAAAAACTCGCTTCTGTCCCTTACACGGGCGCTGTGCTAGAGCAAGAGCGAAAGCGGGGTAAGGCAACCACAAATTAGATGAACGATTTCAATTTTGGTGACTTAAATGTACACTTTCCAAAAAAAACTCGATTTAGTGCTAAGCTCAGTTTGGTTGTGTCAAAAAATAACAGTTTTCTCACTGTCTGAGGAGAAAACTAACTGTAAAACTTATAATCATAAAAAAATTAAAAACTGACAGACCTATAGATTTTAGACGTCTGGCATAAATATTGTAAATAATATAGGTATAGCATAGCAGTAAGTATAAACTCAAACAGAATAATCACTAGTTCTCGCAACAGAAGCACGTATATTCACAAACAAGTGTTTCACATCACAGTTTAAATAGGTAACTCAATACAAACAAAGCCACCCCCTTTCACCCGGTTCTCATTTAAAACAATTAAATAACAATCCCGCTACCTACTTATTGCATTTTGCATCTTTGACTCCCTCCACTCTCCCTCCCCCTGCATTTCCCGCAAAGAATTCCTGGACACCCATCACTGTTATTTAATAACACGGGCGAAAAAACTCTTTCTCCGACCACTCCTGACTTGCTCCAAAACGTAAAGAACGAACAAAGAAAGTTATTAATGTTTGCACCCATTGTCTCCCAGCCCTGAAACTCACCAGCGTATGTTGACCCTCGCTGCCTTAGAGCTTAGAAATAAAGGCCCCGTATAACCAGGGCTCAATATAAATGGGCATTCGTGTCTGTTAAAATTATAACGGCTTCATTGTGCCTTGGAAGGATATTCTTTTAGTTTGTGTTTATTATCTTTTTTCGGTTGATTGTTTAGGTCGGAGACAGTTCAACTAATGACCTATTTGAATAAAGTTTCAGGCATTAAATTATTCATGACATCTCTTCTCCAAAGTAATTTAAGTTTTATCTACCTGGATTTATGTATTGTCAAAAGCAATCGAGTTCTCTCCGCAGAGGCAGAGTTTAAAAATAGTTTTATTTTTACATCTGGTAAGATATTCTAAGTACCTAACTTATTGCTCCTAGTTAGTTAATATAAAATACCTCTATATCGTTTTATTTAACTTCCTCCTATAAAGACCTTTCTAGATTACGTACACTGTCAAATCCTTCTAAACACAACATAAACTAATAGAAGTCCACCACATAACAATAATAATATGAATCGTTATTATTGTCACAGTATTAAGTATCGGCTGAACGAAAGCAGAACGTAAAAGACCGTATTAGCATCAATCGTAGACAGCCCTAGAATAGTGTATCTTATTACCCGTCATAATAATACACAAACCTAACTAGCCAAAGAGGTTCTTTCATTAGCTAGTACAAGCATAAAGGGCATTACAACCAGGGTTGTTCCCGAGCCAACATATACCGTATGTAATGCTTCTTATGATACATTTATGATCCATCTAGTTTTCTTGAGTAGGATGCCGAGTTAAAAGAGAATGGTGAAAGCACATGTTTCTGTTGAAGACGATGTGTTTGTTTGTAGCTTTAAAGCTAAAGAAAACGAGATTAGCGTTTAATTAAGACACGTCCTTGTATCCCAAGGGATAATGTCATTACGTTGACGACCCTCTGTTATATGCGTTTCTGTTTTTAGATGAAGATGTGAAAACAAGGACATCTCTCCGTGCCTAGCATGTTTTTAATCATACTTTTCTAGCAGATAGTGCTAATTGAATTAACTACTCGCAGAAGTTGATGTCTGTTGTCTAGGTTGAAAGGTTGACTTTTATGTCAAAACGATAAGTGCATTTAAATGTGGTGATGGTGACACTACAGTTTTAATTATATTTTAAAGGATCAAACTTTGCATACGTTAAGACGTTTCTCTATAATGATGACCATGGGACCTGAAGAATATCAAATCAACAGAACTGAAATAAGTAACAATAATGTCCATAATATTATATGTATTTGAAACTCTATGCATACTTTTATCTCAACATAATGCTGAATGACATTAAGTATATATATTATGTATCTGAAGACGGCATGGAGCCAAACTTTTCCCATATTATAAAACCGTGAGCGTACGCGAAGTCAATAACAACCCCTCACCCGAACATTACAATGCGTTCTTCAAGAAACGAGGGCATCCATCATTTGCTGTAAATCGCCGCGTCAGTGAACGACACTGACGGGGGACCACTCAAGGAGCGCGCAATGTAATGCTCACAATTAGATACCCACCGTAATGAAGACATTAATGACTTTTCCGCTAAGAGGGAAATTCCTTTTTTCCCGAACAAAAACAATTTACATTTAAATGCATTAGGAATGTTTTTTGTCCCGTTTGATGTTTTAATTATACAACATTAAGACAACACATTTAAAATTCGTATTTTGATATTTCTACTTCAAGCGGATTTTTTTAATTATTTAAAAATAATAATCAAGATAAATTTTTTACATCACGATCACGGAAAGGTACAGCGGGCCAAATAAGTGGTCTATCACATTTCATCCAACTTCCTATCAAAATCAAAAAGTCGCCAATAATTTTGAACTTTCAAGTTGACGGCCACGTCTTATCGACATAATATTTTAGGACCTGCAAAGGATTTTAACCTTAGTGTGGCAGACCGTATAATTATTTTATCTGATGGATTATGGTACATGTAAAAAATATTTTTTTCACTAACTGTGAAAAGCGGAATGTACATAGAGTAAAGTTACTATAATTTCATTTTACGATGTAAAGCCAACTAAGCTTATTAACCGTTTACTTTCAAGTCAGAATGACCTTTTAATTACCACCGTCAAGCTCATGAATTCATTAAAATGCTAAAAAGCTTAAAAGGCGTTGCGCAAAACAAGCAAAGCACTAGAAAATTCTGTCTCTGCTTAAATTGTCATTAAGCAGTCAATCACCCTTCACTTAACTTCATAATCCCTGCCTATACCAAACGATAAAATAATTTCAGTAACCGCGTATACCCAATTTGAAAAAGGATTTTCTGATTATCTTCACCAATATTGTCCATTTTAAAACAGGTCAAAATATTAACATTGTAACATTGAAAGCACTTCGTACATCAAAAACACATTGCCTAACCACCGACATGAAATTCAAAGAGAGAGGTCAGAAAAGTATGAGGTGAATATCTCGCAAAATAAACAGACAGATACACTAGTTGCTAACAGTTTATATCCCGTCCATTACTCCGGCTATAAAGGATAATACACGGTTAGGTCTAACGAGCACACGTAAACGGTGTCATTTTGTGCGCCGGGTGAGCCACATTTTGGAGGCTTCTGGGACTGTCTGGTTAAAACTGTCAAAATTATTCTTTTAGTCAAATTTATATTACCTATATGGTCAAAAGTGGTTTAGAGCTTTTAGGATAATAGTTTCAACATAAGAATCAGTGTTGCCTTATACTCGAAGCAAGTAATGGGTGACTAAACAAGATTATTTTTAAGTTGGATAACTTTTCATATTTCATTTTGACTCAGTATCAAACAATTTTAGCTCTTTAAAACTCCAAGTTCCTACTGATCACTAGAAGGTGTTTCTATGCTTCAACCTCTGGCCTGAAGATTCCAACAGTTTAGGGATCCGAAAATCCCAAAACAGTATTTTTTGTACTTACGTATATTTTTAAATATACATAATTGAATTTTACAGAGCATTGAGTTTGTCAACAAAAGACTGTTTTACTGTTTTAGTTTACCTTTGCCTGGTACCAAAAATCGGCAGTCATGTCGGTGCACAAAAATGCTTATCTGATCATTTCTTCCGTAATTTTAAGCTTCTACATCTTGATATAGATTTAACTGAGACCAGTCCCTGGAAATACTAAAGCACTGGTCACTATACTCGATCTTGCGTCGATTATACGTCCATTTTTCGGCAGCGGCTCGCATTTATGATGCAGTAAAATGTTTCCTTCGCTAGGGCGAAAACTTACCCTAACCTGCTATCTTTAGAGCCGAATAACTATCACATAGTTTTTAAGTGAAACGCTTAAGCACCACTTTGTTTCTTCTGAAGAAGGCCATAATACTTTCATGGTTTATGTTATTGTTTAAATTTGTACGCAAAAATCTTTTATAAAAATGTCCACCGTCTATTGAGAATGCTAGTTACTTGATAGCAAATACATGAAAGCAAAATTGTGTATAAATGTCTGGACTGAGATTCTATATTTCAGCTTATGTTATTCTTAAAGCTCCATTTGAGATTGAAGATTATATAAATCCACAAAAGAGTAGCTCTTATTGGATATAAAAGACCAAGATTTCGTTGTCTCTGTTTGCAGAATATCATAATATTTTTTAAGGTTTTTCCTAGTATTAGTAATATCAAAATATTTATTCTTTTCTTAAACGTACTATATTTTATTCTTAAACCTTACAATGTCGTTTGTATGAGGGATATACTAGTTGTTTTAGTTATTTTATTTCAGATACTAATCACCCAGTGTGTATAATTTTGCATTTAAATTATGTTATCTTCAACTAATAATAGAATAAACTATTTGAAATCTCTACCGTATTGACTACAATAAATGATGAACTGGTTCATTATGAGGCACGTGTAGATTTGCATCACAACACAAATTCATAAGCCAATCAGATTGGCGGAGCTAGCAGACTAACTTGTTTTTCTAACAACGGATATAACTCCAACTATTCGAACAGAAAATAGCATTCCATATTTTGTTATTACACCATCGTCTACATTGTCATACGAAGTATTTTTAATAATATTATTTTATGGGCCATATAAAACGTACTGTAGAATATTACCAAACCAAGATATAAATTTTCAAGCTCGTAATATAAAAATCTGTACGTCTGGAATCTTCCATCACACAGTTAACTTGAACGTCAAAGAGCCAATAAATATGTTAAGCAAGTTTCTTCAGGATATCTCAAAACGAATTTATAATGAAAAAGCTATACCAATAACTGAACCCTTTATTCAGACAATGATTATTTCATTTTCCACGCTGTACAGTACGATTAACCTCAAATAAATTATGCATATTAATTGACAGAATTAATGAGCGTATTATCTAATGGGACATCTCTCGTTTATATACGTCCAACTGATGTGTACAAGTGTCTTCTCAAAATGAGAAGGCTTGGACTGTAGTTCCACACAGAACCAGTGTTGATTAGGCACTTCACACACCTCATTGCCCTTCGTAATGTTATAGTGTTTTCTTTGTCTTTCTGCATCGACAAACTTTCAGTATTTGAATTTTTCAGAATTTATATTCGTTGCCATTAACATAATGTTTTTCTTTTTCAATTAAAGACCATTATGCGAGAAACGTGTGTTTGTATGGCTTTTTTGCTTGATCTCTAATCGAAATTGGTCAGTAAAATAGGAGCCCAAAATGCACTTGTTTGATTTTATACAAATGCCTACTCCAAAGTATTATTTTATAGCTATATTAATGTATAAATACATAAATGTAGTTTCTTCAAAGTGGCAAGTTTTGGTGTGTAGCAAGGGATCTCCACTTAAGAGTAAGTAATAAATTATTAATTAATAAACAGTGGATGTTTGTAGCGACATGAAGGCGAAGTCGATTGCTCACGGCGCCCCCTAGCGGTTATTACTTCATACTTTGCGCGTTAATATAATTAAGTCTGTCGCAATAACGTTTAATTAAGGACAGAGTTGAATTACAGTCCTGAAGCGGTGTTGTCATAACAAATTATATACATTTGCCGCTCTACTAATTTCCCAAAAATTATGACTACCAATATAATACATGGCTTTGTAATTCTTTCCATAGATTACGTCATCTGATATCTGATAATTAGATAATGTATATTGTTGTTCTTTTCGAGTGATTTCTACGAGTAATAAATTGTGCCAAATTCAATAAAACCACAAAAATATATCGTGGCTATTCAAAAAAAAAAACAGATAAACATACTTATTGCAGAGACGAATCTTGAGTACCTCTTGCATAATGAATATTATGGTATATTACAATGAGAAAGCAAAGAATTATGTATTCATCAAGAACAAAATGAAAAAAAAACCGTCTTAACTTCTTAGTTCAGTAATCCAGGAGATAATTATAATTCTCCTGGAATAGTTATCAGTGGACGGCATTGTGCGCTCGTCCAAGTTTTAATAACATTCCCGGGTTTTGTGCAAACTTTTCAATTTGAACAATCTGTGCCGGGACAAGCCGTAAGGGCGCGGTTAATACCGTTCATGTTTACACGTTTAGAAAATAAAAGCTAGCTCAATAACTTTGATAATAATGGTTGTAGAAACTGCAAGAAAATACGTGACAGTGAAAAATCTACTATATTCTCTTAATTACTAATCGACTTCTACCGCTCATCGAAATCTTACTATACCAAGAATATAGGTACTCATTTTGAACTGCAATTAAAGAACAGCAAACAGAATACTGCAGTAGTGTATAATTGGGGGACCTGGATCAAACGAGATCCAGGATCCCCCAATCATACGTTATAATGATTACTGATCATGAATCAATACATTAATACATATCAATCGAATTATCTGTTGAGCATATAATTACAGTACAATCCGATAATCAAGTGCTAGTTCAATCAAAAACTACTTCAATTAAATTCTAGTTCTAATACACTCTGAGCCAGAACCGCCACAAAACACCCTCGATCACAAATACTAGTCTTGCTTTATCGAATTATCTGTTGAGCATATAATTACAGTACAATCCGATAATCAAGTGCTAGTTCAATCAAAAACTACTTCAATTAAATTCTAGTTCTAATACACTCTGAGCCAGAACCGCCACAAAACACCCTCGATCACAAATACTAGTCTTGCTTTATTTACGAACTTTGAATAGTGAAATAAAATGCACTGATATTTATAATTAAAATCATTTATTTAATTATGAATAAGGTTGTTACATTCTATGTACCACCGTCTAATACACTTTACATTTGTTAAAGCACATCTTTTTTTTTTATGTTTAATACATCTAAAATACAGATCGCCAACATCACTAAACATTTTATGCAATTCTTCAAAGTCTGGACACCCCATTTCTTCTACATCAATAATATCACAATTAGAACTTATTTCTTTTACCCACTTAACTTTTTCAGAACCTCTCACTAAAATGGTCTTATTTTTTAACAAATACTCCGCATATCCTTTGAAATCTGGATAGTCAATATTTCCTTCACTCCATGTTATGCCATAGTTTTTCCTAGTGCACTGCACCTGTTTTCGTTCTTCATCTGTTAACTTAGAATACGGGTACGGCGATTTTATTAAACTATTTTGCGCATAATTTTCTGCAGCGAAGGCAAATTCCTTTATTATAAAATTATTCTCCTTCACCTTGAAGCCTTGCACGTCGACTATGTAAGTATTTGAATTCATGATACTTTCTTCGCAAACAAGAAGCAGTTCTACACGATAACGGTTGGGATACTACTGATTGAAGCCTAGCGTATTGTTTGTATAAATAAATAAAGCACTAACTAGGCGACCGAGCTTTAGCTTACATTGTAAAACAGCGCTCCTCGTTTTCAATCACACAATGTTAATGCTCAGATTCATTAGCTTTTGCTCTGTCGAACAAAATCGCAGAAATGTTCTTGGACACACCAGATACGGATTGATGTTTTCCAGATTCACAACCTTGAAGCCTTGTACGTCAATTATGTAAGTATTTGAATTCATATTAGTTTCTTCGAAAACAAGAAGCAGTTCTAGACTATGACGGTTGTGATACGACTGTTGAAGTGTAGCGTATTGTTCGTATAATAAACGATAATTATTATGCTCGAATTTCGCAGACGGTAATCAAATCAAATTATATCTTTAGGTTTATTCCTAACTTTAGGAAGAAAGTAAACAAGGATTAAGTATACATGATTTATTTATAAAACATACATTTTTAAAGGTACAAACATTAAAATCAAAATGTTTATTATTATACACAGTGAATAAATAGAACACCATCATATCCTTCACAACACTACTATTTCTATTTATAACATGCTCAGGTTTCTATAACCACTCAGCGTAATGATTTAGAAACTTCCAATTAGATTGGTAGCAAGTCTATATAACATTTATCTATTCTAATTACTCGAGCTGCTACTTGTAATCCCGTGTAAAAGATTCGTGAGCGTTTAGTTTTATAATAACTCTGAGTTATTAGCACACCAGAATAGTGCTCAGCGTTTAATATTTTGACATCATGACGACCATGAAGCTGACATTTATCAATGATAACCTCAACGATATCTCCTTTGTTGATATTCATTTTGATTATATACTTATTATAAAATATATACGTTGACAAATATCAGTATTAAACAAATATATAATATGATTGTTGATTTATTTACTTAAAAATATTATTATCTACACACCACTTATTTAAACAAGATACATTTTTAAAAGCACATGTTTTGGTATGGTAAATACAATTATAAATGTCGGAAGAAATCGAATATTTCTCACTAAGTGTTTTTAAATTAGGACAATTAAAGTCTTCTAAATTGTAAACATTGTCACTTTCTATTATCTTCTTTAACCAGACCACTTTTTCAGTACCTTTTGTATAAATACGTCTATTTTTACAAAAGTTTAATATCAAACTCTTATAGTTGAAGTATGGCACATACCCCTCATTCCATAATATTCCTCTGTTTCTCTCTATCCATGAGGCTTGCAACCGTTCTTTCTTAGTTAAATTATAAAAAGGATAAGGTGGTTTAATCAACAACACAATGACACCTTTTTTGCAAATAATTGCTATTTCTTTAGGTATAAATGTATTGTTTTCGTTTTTAAAACCTTGAACATCCATAATCACATTCATGATAATTTTCGCACTATATTACTCAAGGGTTTATACTCGATTAGACGATCATTTATGATTAGACAGTACGCTGTTGTATTGTCAGGTATATCTTCTGAAGACTCGATTTCTAAACGGACATCAACCGCTCCTGTTTTCAACGAATCATTTTGTCGTGAACAATCAATAACGAACAGTGGGGCTTTTTTCCCGAATGTATTTAAATCAAGCAGGGGATCGATTCCGGTGTTGTAATACGACTGACGAAAGTTAACATACATTTCGTATAATATACTATACTTATCTTCATTAAATTTTAAATTAAGTGAATCATAAGGAAAGTACTGTGAATTTAAAAACAACTTGACATTTGTTATGTTACAATGATCAAATTCTGATGAACTCTTCGTTCGATTCAGTTTTCTATCAGTTTGAACACCGAATATAACATATCTCGGTTTTTCTAACTGAGAAGCAGTTTTGACAGACCACGAGTGTTTTGTTGCTTTAGGTAAAAGCGGATATTCATATAAATCCCAATTTCGGAAAGCTAGTTGTATTGCTCGATCTTTTTCCAAGTGCTTAAGCAGCAATAATCTATTGCGATCCGAAACTTTAACATGAGGGATACGCCACTGAACCTTATGTATGTCTATTTCTATAGTATCATTTGTATCAGTTATAACACTATTCAAAACGGAATTGTTTCTATGAAGTATAAGTTCATGTCTACAATTGGCAACAATTTTGTTATAATCTTCTGCAAACCCTAACACTTTATTAAGCGGTATAATAACAGAAAAATTATCCCCTTTTTTCGCACTTCCGTTTAAATTCCACCCCCACAATGCTGAACTTTTACTTTCGCCTACGTTCATTGAGATAAGAGATTTAATCGTAGTTGTGATTCCAGCATTTTTAACATGATCTATTTCTACCCCATTTAATTCGTATCTTATATCTTGAAATAAAAACAATATAGGATTATTTATAAACTTAAACTCTTTCTTCTTCTTTTTTCCTGCTGTATCTAGTTCAAATACACTCGCATGTCCTTCGATGTAAATGGAGCTTGCAGATGGTAATACATAAACATCTTGCTGATGAATAGGTATTCTGATTTCATCGTTTTCTTTAAAGCTGTGATTGTATGGATTGTAGCTGTGAATCTCGTAGCTTTCAATAGAATTATCTTGCTGCGGTAGTTCAGTTATTTGCAGCATATTATATTTATTTTTATTTTATTTTTAAGCCGAGAGAATGAAGAAAGATTTTATTACTTTTAGTAATTTTATTTGTCGTACTTAATCGTGTTCTTCCTTTGAACACTGGAAGATTAATAGTACATTTTTGTTCTTTGATGTTGTTTTTATTGAAAACATACATATTTAATTGTATACTTATAATAAATTGAAGCGGTTATTTGTACTAAACTCGGCAGACTGTTATGTACTCAACGCCCAATTCTGAATACTGTTCGCGAAGGAATGTCCTAATCCGGTTTAGCATTTTATTTTATTATCATTTAACAACCGTAACTATATGTTTAATCCGTTTCGTTATTTATTTATTTAGTCTCGATTTACTTTTCCAAAATGATTTTAGAAATTTCAAACATAAATGTCCACAGTTGTATAAATGATTGCCTTGTAAATTGACATAATTATACCGAATATTTGTTCCGACATATGCTAAGAATTCTTTTGGCGGTTTTAAGTTACCGTAACTGTCAAAATATTCAATATAGTCTTTAATTTTTCCATAGGCTACCCAGTGAGTACCAACATTTTTAGATGAATCTAAATTAATCACACCGCATTCCATCAGCCACGGCTTTTCTGGTAATTCATCTCGCATAAATACGCCTCGAAAATGCGGTATATTTTTCGCATGCTTTATTATATCGATATTAGTTAGCGCTCGATCAGGTAGCCCAGTATCTAGTTTTTTTTGTTTGAAACGTAAATTCCTAACCCGTGTTTGTACGGTTTAAGATGTAATCCTTTACCAATACACATAGCCTCCATTTTCATGTTATGTCTTTTTAACTCTGCAAGATGTTTTTGTGCCGATTTATAATGATTGATAGCTTTGGTGATTCCCGCAACACCTCCAGCCAAGCTCCCCGTAGCAGATAAGCCGGCAAGAATAGGAATTAATGGTAAAAATCCACCAGTTTTAGGTACAGGTATCACTCTCGGGGATTGCACGGTTATGTCAGAAGCAAATTCTCGAGCAGCCGCGTATGCTAACTCCGTTAGCAATTTCTTGCACTTTGGTTTCAAATTTCGAATATGTTTTTTAGTGTGCGATACAATATTACTAAAGGTTTTTTTCAGACCAGCTCCCGTTTTCTGGGAGGGTGCTAATAATGTTTTTTCCTTATGATGCGCTTCTTTTTTAGTATTACTTCGTGTGTGTTTCATTTTAATAATAGTAATATTGGTATGATTAAAATGCTTTATTTAAAGTTGACTTTCTTGCATAAAGATCCAAGTGCAAATGAGCGTATTAAGTATGAATAGCTTATTTAATGTACTAAAATCACTACAAACGATTGTTTTTATCAATCCAACTGTTCTCACTTGATGGAAGACCCAGCCACTTAACATATACTTTGTTTCCTTTGCTTTTTACAACTTTTTCAACAAGATATACATCAGGGTGAGCAGTTTTCTGAATTTCTTGTCTGTAGAATGCTCCTAAAATAGGCCTAGACTTTGCGTCTTCTAATAAATATGTGAGTGGGTTAGTTTGTTGGACTTTTCTTATCTTAAATATTTCGGTTGACCAATTAGGTGTAAATCCTTTTTCAAAACATCCCTTGTATTTACTGATTCTTACAAAATCTCCAACTTGAAAAACATGACGATTCGGTCTTTTTTCGGATAGCGAATTGTTAATGTATCTTTGTAAGACAATTTCTTTATTATTATGATTAATTTCAGCCGGCGTTTTTCCTATGGTTCTATGAAAGGTATGATTGTATTCGTAAACTTTCTTGTCAAGAGTCCCATCGATCCATTTATAATTTCCTTTCAAACTAAATTCTTTGTAAAGCTTAGTTTTGAGAGTTCTTATAAGTCTTTCTACGATTGATGCTTTTTTTGTAGAATAAGAAGAGTAATGATTTATGTGATACTTTTCAATAACTTTTTTGAATTTATTATTATAAAATTCTGTACCCATATCAGTTTGTAAATTTTTTGGGTGACGACCATTTTCCAACAATGTTTGAAACTCTTTAGATACGATTTCTTTAGTCTTTTGTTTAATCGGGAATGCCCAAGCATATTTTGAGAAACCGTCTATAATTACTAGTATGTATTTATAACCAGCATTTAATTTGGATAAAGCTTGCATATCTATCAAATCCGCTTGCCAAAGGTCATCTATATCTCTTAATATTACGCTTCTCCGAGGGAAGTTTACTCGTACGTTTTTATGAATTTCATTAACAACGTCGGCTTTGCTCATAATGCTTGTTTAATTTTCCCTCAAGCTCCTTTAATGCAATATCTTTTTCAATATTTTTTACACGGTCTGTTAAAATCATAACCAGCTTTTCAATATGCGCAAGTTTTTCAGAATTATTCTTATTAAATTTATCAACGATCTCTTTATTAACAACGTCGGATACTTCACGTTTATCTATAGATGATATTTTAATTACTTCCAGTTTATAACTATCAACATTAAAATTTCCTTTTTTCTCTTCATTCATGTCTAATGCTTATTAGATTACTAGACGAAATGACTACACGAAAACAGAATTTATTCTTTTATTATACCCGCTTCCTTTAACTCTTCAATAATTGATATAATTTCATTGTCATGATTGCTGTTACCAGCACTTTTAGATGCAATTAAAAGTTTCAGTCTTTCAATAAGTTCGTTAGGATCATCCCAATAAATATAATCCGTATTACTTTTATATCGTTTTAATTCAGGCAAACCTTGACCGATTTTCAATTGCGGCAACTGTTGAGTGAACTCATTATTTTCGTCAGTTACTTGTGAAAATAGAGGCTTGATTATTGTACAGTATTTTAATCCTTTGTCACCTTTTAATTGTCCGGCCGGGTCAAAGTCCCGTTTGTGCGCGTTTGTGTTACTTAAAATTTCTTTGTATTTTGTTTTATCTTCTTCAGTTACAAGCTTAAGATTAGGTCTGTTTCGCAATAAAAGTTCTTTTAAACCACCGGTCAATTCATAATTCTTATTTTTGACAGTAATCATGTATTTTTTTCCCAAAGTATTATCAGTGTTATTTTTAAAAGATAAACTAACAACAGTGTTTCCCATCATCAGGTTCTTATCTTTAACATAAATACCAAACGGAACATTGACTTGCTCATACATATCCATCATGTCTTCTTTTTTCAAAGATAAAAGTGTATCGTGACTGTTACTTTGATTTGTTGTATTTTTATCATTATCATTAGAACATCCATAATATTCTGAATGGTGATTAGAATCAGCATTAATTATGTCTTTAAAATTATTATAGTCTAAAGAAGAGTTTAAATCGATCTGCGTGTTATTTTTACCATTTCTTGGTGTTATGTTAAAAGCAGAGTGAGGTGTTTGATTTATCTTGACAACTGTTTCTAAAGAATCAGTAATAGGTTTAAATACTTTTTTGTATTTCAGATCAGCTTCATAATCTTCATTTTTAATCTTCTTTATTTTGTTTTTTATATTGTTAACTGATTTAATGAGTTGTGCTTTTAAATCGGTATCCATTTTACTTTCCAACTTATTAATATGACTACCGTTTCTTAAAACCCCTTGTTTTCAAGTGAGATTTTTAAACTAGAAATCGGAATATATAACTAAGTTAGAAGCGGACAAACGTGTCAAATCCTTGTCTATATCGTCCGTTATTTATCGCGCAATCTTTATTTATAACTAAGAAACTGAATCGATCTTGCCATATAACAGAACAAAGTTGCTTAAATTGTATCCAATCTAAATCTGTATTTACATGTTCATTGTATATATGTTTTAAATTGGTATCATCTTGTTTGAAGATAATTAAAACATTAACATTATCTCTGATCAGTTGTTTAGGTATTTTCGAATAAGTTTGCGATAAGTAAAAACAATCTATCTGCCTATGTCTTCCCATAGTAAAATAATTTCTAATATTAATTTGATTTTCACATGCGACATCATCGAAAATCATAATGGAATTTGTCAAAGCATCGTTGGGGTGAAGAACTTCTTTGTGATCATTAAATACAAATAGCTCCGCTCCTGGAACACTTTCCATAACTTGTCTTAAAAAGAGGTACTTTGGTTGAAAAGCGGTCTTCGAGTATAAATAAATATGTTTAAATTTCAAACCATTTTCGTGTAACAATAAATTTAACATAACATTAGTTTTACCACAATTTGAAGGACCGCATATTATGCAGCGAATGGTATTAGGTAACAACGAACTATGTTTTAATTTTTGTGTGTCATTTTTTACTTTGAAAGTATTTACTTCCAAAGTTTGACTCTGTTTATCAAAGATCATGATGAAATGCGGGGAATCTCGGATTTTATTGCTTATATAATCTTGGGTCTAGTCTAGATCGTTGCTTAAAATGACGATCAAAAGAAAGAGATACATTTAATAATTTATTTGATTTGATTTGGTTGCATATATAAAAACTTTTTCATTCATGCTGAAATATATTTATTCCTTTTTTAAGCTCAATATAAACAAAGCATAATTATACTTCTAAACACACATCACACGAATACAATTTTACGATTTCTTAAAAAGAAAAACCAATACATAGCTCTAAATTACATTTAAAAATATAATAACCTTTTATATAAGACTGTTTTTTTTATTAATATCATATCTTCAATATGATAATATAATTAACTACTTATATACTTAAAGAAATCTTTTCAAATACGTACAAGGTATTTCGTATATCTATTAAAAAATTGTATTACAGTGACCCCAGGGGAGCGTTTCTATGTTACCAGCTAATATTTGCCTCTTGTCATCATTACTGTTTAAAACTACTTTGTTTACTTCCTGTGAATATAAAACATGTTTAATGGATTTAATCAGATTCATTTTTCGTCTAAAATTTTTTTTGGTGTGTAGCGCTGTTTTATAATCGGAAAGTTGTAATCGATTCGTTATAGGTTTCGAAACACCTTTAGCTTTGTTTAATGAAGTTTTAACTGTCTTTAAACAGTAGAGTTTAGCTCTTAAGCCTACAAATTCAGTAATTACGTCACCACCCATTTCATCTTTAAATAATCCCGGTACTTTAGCGTTAATTTGAGGTATGCCGTACGGGTTATCCTCATCATAATTACTTGTATCAAATTTCGTAATATCATTATGTAGGTCTTGGTAAAAGTCTGGTGTTACAATATTATACAGAAGACTATCAGTATCCGTGTAACAAAGTGCAGCCTTTGAATTATATTTTTTTTTTATAACA
Source organism: Pandemis heparana (assembly GCA_963854515.1). Classification (NCBI taxonomy): domain Eukaryota; kingdom Metazoa; phylum Arthropoda; class Insecta; order Lepidoptera; family Tortricidae; genus Pandemis; species Pandemis heparana. Next base: position 16,939,050 of record OY978009.1, read on the forward strand.
TCATAGTGAAATCGATACAAATGCTGTTTAGCGAATTCTAGTACTGTAAATCCGATATATATTGGTCTGTCTAGTAAAATTTTTTCAGGAGCTAAATGGATAGCTACAAAATTTTCTGAAAATATGCATACGTTTTTTACATTTGGTTTTAGTAAGATTTTTTCTGCTCCTATATATTTATTTGTTTTATTGCTACAATCCTTCCATTTTGTGACTAATTTAACTTCTATTCGCTTTCGTTTATTTTCAATCGTCTTACCGAATACCGCATTATTTAGAAGTTTGAAAAAGTCTTTTTCGAACGCTGTAGTAGCACTTTGTCTTAAACGAGTATTTAAATCAATGTACTTTTGTAAAAAGTTATCTTGTCTGAAGCGTAAGACTCTGTGAACATTCCTTAATATTAAACCATTTTTCAAACATTCTTTCAAGTGAACATAATGTATGACGTAATTGTATTTATCATATAAATTAGCAACTAATTTTTTTGATTTACCGCCTGGCGGAATGAATTTTTCTGGGGCGAAAGGTAACTCACTGTGATAATCATGTAAATGTTCGGGATAAGTCAGGTCTACTTCTAAAATATATCCAAATTCTCCATCATTTGGCACTGTCATTACGTTAAAATATTTAACTTCATCTTCAGTTAAAAATTCAAAATCTGAAATAGGCATTTTTTTCCTCATCGCATAACCGTATAGATTGTTACAATCGAGATATATTAAATATGATGATGGTTTTGAATCATTAAATTCTGGAATATATTTATTATTCGCCTTTACATGTCGAAGAGAACATTGAGCTAATCCCCCTCGTATCCCGTTCTCAAGCATCTGATACATATTTAAATCATCTAATAGCTGTAATTGAACACCTGTACACAAAAGCATAGCATCCCAACTTAAACTAGGTGCAGACACATAATAAGCCGGATCAAGATTATAATGTCGTAAACTTGTACTTCTGAAATGTTCAAATATATCACACAATAATAGAACGTCGCATTTCAAGTATAAGTCGGTATATTCTCCTAATGAACTTATATTAAAGGTAGACCATACGAGTTGCGCATGTGTATACTCAGCATCAGTGATATGCTCATCTTTTAAAGAATTGAAAAAATGTTCTTTATATGGTAGTTTATCCTCTTCGTATTTAGACCAAGAATTAATATAATCATAGGGATAAATACCTTTACGTCTCAGCAAATTAATTTTATTATAGCTTTGAAATTCTTTTGATAAGTTGTGGAAATCCTTTTCATTCAAATTTTTTGTTAATTCATTTAAGCCTGAACTAAGAAATTGAAAAGAATCTATAAACTTAATATTGATTGGTTGCGACTGGTTTGTTGATTCTATAATTTTTGTAATAGACGTATATTTCTCTTTGGATTGAGGAATAATTTTCACAGAACCAGGATATTTTGCCAGTTCTTTAATAAACAAATGACAGTCATAACCAGCTAGGTTATGAAAAACAACTGGTATAAATGGACATATTCTGTATCTTAAATTGCAAAGTGAATGAGCGGCACCTCTATACTCTGAAGTAATATGATCATGATCATGAACTTTATCACCGAACAAAAATTGTTTGCATATGTGACATTTATCAGCATTTGTATGGCTAGCTACTTGTTCGGTAGTTAAAGGTTTCATTACATTATTTTGAGACAATATTGAATTAATGTTCTGTATATCATCGATTAACCACTTTATAAAAATCTCGACGCAATCTTCACCTCTATAGGTAACATATTTGTTTAAACGAGGATCATGCGAACAACAAATATAATACCCAAAACATGATGGAAGATGCTGTTTAACGGTTTGAGTGTTTTGTGTACTCGCATCTTCACAATTTATTAACATACTCTCAAAGTCAGCGTAAATTATATAATTAATTTTTTGTTGTCGTTCAAAGTTTTTAAATTGAATCGCTGCATTTTTTTCAGGTAAAACAGTAAGAATGTGAGAACAATGATGTGAATTATATTTTTTTTCAGTGGTGAAAAATTGAAGGCAAGAATCGCAAAAATACATATTACCCTTGTGGTGAGTTATTTGACGACGAACTAGACGCACTAGATCTTTGATTAAGCAGTAATGACCTGCACCGTTTTGTTCAATATATAACAAATTGATATGATTTATTTTCTTGGATTTCGTGCGGTACAACGGTCCTGTTACAATACCCTTGTCTAGCCTATAGATATTAATGCTTATATCACTATTACTTTTCTCAAACAACCTTACATCATTAGCAGACGGAGGGAATGACATTCCTTTTATATTTAAAACGGTTGAATAGTGCGGATAAGACTTAACTCGACACGCATTATTCTTTGAAGGAAATAGAGCTGCCATAATGCTCCATAAAAAACAATGACTATCGCTGTTCTGAATGTTTATACAGGTTTTAGTATTCTTGATATTAACTGGTAACGGTATGTAAGTACCACCTCTCATTGGGTTATATTTATTTATATTGATTTCTAAGTGACTAATTGTAGAATAAGACCACCCGGACTCACGATGTTCGAATTCGATTAGTTTATTTTTTAAGTTCTCGATCATAGTCATATATAATTCATTAAAATTTGTGTTTTTAAATACAATACTATATTTTGTGTTAAAAGACTTAAGCTGTTGGTTACATGAATTCGGTAATGTAAAATGAACAAACAGCTCGCTGTTCATTTTAACACAATCATGTTTCAATAATGCGGATTTCATAAGGTATAAAATATCACTTCGAATCCCGCATAGGAAAGTCTCAGGTGTAAGGCATTCGACATCCTGTGAGGGGTTTAAGCGATATGTAGCAATTCTGTTTCTAAATGCTGTGCTAATTATTTCAATGTGTTTAAAATCGGTTTTCGATAAACAATTTGATTTATGCAAATTTGTTCTTAAATGAAATCTGTATTTATTTATAGGCATCTCGATCTGACAATGATCACATCGCATAAATACATTGGTGGATGACTCGGGGTAAGTAGACGGAGCTGTAAACAAAAATATGATTTTATTGATAGTATTTATTCATAGATTTATCTAATACATAGGTTAATAATAAAGGCATGAATTGGTAAGCGCTCTCTATAATGCACTAATCATGAATAACATACTAATTTCGTAATCATTAAATACAAAAAGAATAAAAATAAAACATTAATAGTAGTTGCTAACAAATGTCGGAGTACAAGTTCTATATTCCTTACGAGTCGATGTAATAAAGTTTGATAAGTGCTGCCAAGCTGTAGTATTATCATCCGTCTGAGTTTTTATGCTGACTATGGCTTGCCGCCATCTATTAACAGGTAACACGTTTTTAATCTCGTCGCACTTGTAAACTTTTAGTTCAATAAAGTGTGAACCTGTTTTTGAATGATTGTCCTGTCGTGAAAACCCATTGGCTAGTCTTCGCGTGATACAAGACTGTAATTTACCAGGTGCAGGGGTGATACTCGAGGACTGCTTCTCATCCTCGCTACCGCTTCCAAAAAGCTCCGCAGCAGTTGCGTGGTGTGGTTTCGCAGGTACAGGATTAATTTTGATCTTCTTTTTTGAAACACTTGAAGATGATTGCGGTGACTTTGCGTGCTTTTTCTTTTTTTCACTCGATTCAGCCGGTCTCGCAGCTTCATCTTCAGAGCTTGACGAAGAAACTACAGCTTTAGATGAATGTTTCAATCTGAAAAAATAAAAACGATCGTTAAATTAAATCGAGCTAATAAAATTTTTGCAGAGACTTGACTACATTAGAGGATATTCAATGAAAGTAATTAAAATATTGATTGGGTCTGATTAAACTTAAACAACATCATTCAATAACACAGAATAATCTTTAGTATCGAGTCGAATCAAAAGATAAATTGAATACTTACGTTTTGCTATGCTTCCTCTTTCTTATCTCACTCGATTCGGCCTGCATCGCTGACTCGTCTTCCGACGGAAATAGTGTTTCAGCATTGTTAGAGCTATAAATCTTCGACCTGAAATAAATATTAAAACATTTTAACTACAGTATTTAAGTTATCTATAATATTTGACCCTACTTTTCGTTTTATAGTAAGTATTTAAATAAGATAGAGGTATATTTAAAAAGTATCGTCATTCGTCTTGTTTCATACAATTTACTAGCGCAGCCCTCCCCGAAATTATAAAATTTTGCACTACTATAAGAATGACGCATAATAACATAGCATCATTAAACTATTATTCTTTACCGCTATTCGAATGACTCATAATTTTATTGATGATATTAAGTTAAATTACTCTATTCAATAAACAGCATCATTTATATTGAAGCCAGAATTAGTTAGCATAACTCTATCAAATTCCAATATTTACACTACTATTCGAATGACGAATAATTTTATTGATAATATTAATGACTCCAATGTATAAAAACATCAACATTTAAATTATTAGACAGAATAATTGAAGCTAGAAAAGTAATTAACTTTTCTAGGTATCTATTCGAATAGATAAATAATAAATAAATATCCATCAGTCCAGAAATCCGCAACCTCGCTTTATAGTCGGTGTTATGTTACAAACGACTCGACTATTCAATCGTAATGATGGTTGCATAATTAAATAAATACATTTAGTTAATAAGATAGACACTTACATTTTTTTTGATGATGATCCTTCAGCTTAGGAGATGAGGTGATGGCTGGTTCTTTACTTTGCAGAGGAGATGAATGATGCACTAGATTCGGTATCAACCGCTTAAGTACTCTCTAATCCACGTGAATATCTTCCTTATACGGAAAGTATCCGCGTGACTTTAAAATAGGTCTCATCATGTATCAGCAGTAACCCTTTTAAGCGGTGTAATCTTAAACTTCTGCGTTAACGCTTAGTCTTAAATGGGAAGCGATGATTTTGTATAGTTTAATACTGTGGTTTTGCTTGGCCGATACGGATTTACTAACTGATTCACTAACTTCACAATTGGTTTTAGTTTATATAACCTATTGTGCGAAATAAAATAAAAAAACGTTTGTTAGTTTTCATATACGAGATCAACAAACAGACATACTTACCTCCAAATTCAGTGTATGTGGATGCAAATGTCGACATTGCAAATCATTGAGACTCATTTAGCATAGACATCTTTCATATATGGTTAGGTCTCATATTAACGATAAAACGATTTTACTATGCGATATTAAACCTTATGGTTTCTTTTTTATACTTAAAAAATAATATAAATAACAAGAAATTAGAACATTTTAACGATTAGTATTTTTGCAATACACTGGTGAGCAGTTCAGTAATGTCGGTGAGTGTGTACCTATTTTATTATACTTGTTATTATTTAATAATAATCAATATCCATACCGACGACTGGATAGCTGAGTGGTTAGAGAATCAGGCGACAAAGCTTGAGACAGATATTATGTATGAAAAATATGAAAGTTTGTTCTTGAGCTTCGAGTGTTTAATATATAAGTAAAGTGTTTAGTATTTAAGTATATATCTATCTATATAAGTATGTTTATTCGTTGGCCAGCACCTATAACGTAAGCTTACCTTACTTTAGACTCAGGTTAATCGACATCAATTGTCTCTGATATTTATTTATATAGTAATCCAATGCAAGCTTTATTGTAATACTCGATTTATAAATTTTAATGTCGTTTAGTCATGATAAGAATTCTTTTGTTAATTATCGATAAATTACGATTAATTGTTATCAAACGCCAATGTTACTGACAATTATTTGATTCAAAAATTTTGAATGTCTTTTCTTTACAGGATACAGAAGATCTCTTTAATTTTGTACCAGCGGATCAGCGTGCTACGCATGGAGCAGAACAAAGATCTACCACTCATGATGGCGCTTCTCGCAAGAGAACCAGAACCGAACTACCATATTCTTCATACATAAAAAGAACTGTAAAACGTGCGACAAAAATAATTAAAATAGAAATTTATGACGCCGAGAACGCACCGAAATCTGAACATTCAATGTGTACTTGTGAAGCAGAAATCTGCGCCCAATATGTTGTGAAGGGTATATTATTTGATGACGTATATAGCGCAACTAAAGATATCATAAGTAAAATTCAGGATGATATGGATTTGAGAATAACTAAAATGTGTTAGTTAAGTATAATAATGTACTACTATATTGTCTACTTATTAAAAATAAAGGAGTTAATGTAATATGATATGTTTTATTTATAATAATTCAGATACTTAACTATAGCGTTAATAATCTTATATAATTACGAGTCTGAACGCTGAATAAATAAATTTAGACTTCAATTTAGAATTACGTAATTAAATTACTATTCAAGAATCAAATAAAATAAATAAGTTTCTGCGTAAGACACGTAATATAACATAGTCAGCATAGTAACTGGTGAGCGAGGTAGGTCTGTTGCACAGTGGTGTGCAGCGGATTCTGCTCTAGGGTAGGCTGGATACTTTTCTGATTGAGCTTTCAATCCAAATTGAATACCTAGTAGAATGGACAACGGTTTCTCATGAAATATGCATCACTGATGTTACACAATAATGATAACATATTACCTATTTAATATCTTACCCGTTTCGTACGTCAAAATCAGATTATTGAATTATATTAAGCAATTTATAGTGAAACATATCGAAACCTCACATTAAGTATTCTCTTCTTACAATAAATTTATAAACAAAGAATTATTGATTAAATAAAAAAATAACAAAATTGAATCCCTGTTTCATATTATAGCATCGCTAGTGAAAGATGACAGCTTAAAAACTCGGTCTCACCTGAGCCGTTGTTTATACTACGTCTCAATGATTCGTCAAACAACACGCCATTATCACGAATGCACTAGCTTGCATTTTCTCTATTGCTAACAAAGAATTTAATATCGTAAGTATTTGAATGATAATATGATTGTATAAAAATGGTGACTTAATATATATGTTTGCTCCATAACCAACGATATCAGAGTGTACCTATTAGAAATAGAATTTAATTGAAGTAGTTTTTGATTGAACTAGTATTTGATTATCGGATTGTACTGTAATTATATGCTCAACAGATAATTCGATTGACATATATTAATGTATTGATTCATGATCAGTAATCAATATAACGTATGATTGGGGGATCCTGGATCTCGTTTGATCCAGGTCCCCCAATTATACACTACTTACTGCAATAAAAGAAGAGCAGACTGAGTGTAAGGTTTTACTGTTAGACAAGTACTTTAAACAATCAGTGTAATCTAATACAATATACAAATTTACATTTAAACCGGTGCAATATGTATAATCTAAAATCAACCTTTCGACTTTACAATTACAATTTCTAACATAATTATAATATAGGTTTGCAATGAGCTAGTCGATAGGGGCAAAGTGCTACCTAAATATACTCCTCACGTGAACACCGTGGAACGATATAATAAGAATCCATACACTTCTCAATTTACAGAGTTAACTGAAAACACTCTACACGACTGCTTGAAGCGTTAATTATGAAATAATTGAAATTTGGAGTGAAAAATTATGCAAATGGGCGACGGGGAGATACGAAGGTAACGAGCGCACAATGGATCGACAGCCATCGTGGAAGTAGTTAAAGATGTTGCGTAATAGACTATTGACTGTAAATTGAAGTTTAAGCGGGGATCGACGAGTGAATAAAAATGATGTTGGATTGAGAAGCAAATGGGGTTGTAGATGAAGTTTAAGTTGATTGGGACGAACAAAAAGGAAAGTTAGCAGAGGATTTAATGCAGACAACCCAATTAGTATGAAGGATAGAAACTCATCCCAAAAACTGTCGTAGTCACTTAACTTTCAAATACAATGCGTTACAAGTTGGTAGACAGTTATGATAAAACTAATGTTTAAATGATTAACGAAATCATAAAGATAGCCTGTCAACTCAGGATCCTTTAAGAAAATTTAGTGCTCTTTTAAGGTCTAATATTCGACTAAAGTAACGGTGACCAAATGTATACTCTTGTTAACAATTTGTTATGTATATTTTAACTATCAAAGCGCATAGTACTTACAAAGTTCTAAACACAAACGAACCATATTGCATAGTTAACTAAACTATTTCACCACCCAACGCCAAACTTAGCTGGACAATGCATAAAATTTCATGCAAGTAAATTGACTTGCTACTTTCGAATTCTGGCGTTGACCACAATACAGACTTCATTATGAACCGCTTTAGTTCTGGGTTTTGGTCTATGCAATATTTCACTTCGGTACTGCAATATTTTGCTCTCGTTGGCAACCCTAAGTGGTTCTTAATTATAGCTGGTCATAATAGTGTCGCCACCGACCCGGCCTGTTATACGATTAGGGTTTTGCCAAAATTAGGAGTTGTTTTACTTGAATAACGAAGTAGGTGGGAAAACATTTTGGATATTTCAAGGATGCTCAGATTTCGGAAATCTGTTTCATGTTGCAGTTTTTAATACTGTCACCAGTAGGTAACTCAAGGGTCAATTTGCTTGTTAATGAATTACTAAGGTCAAATCTTACATTTGTTTTAAGTCAATGATCGAATCATAATGATAAATCAATTATTTAAAGCTTTGTAGGTGATTTTTTTATCAGTTCACTCTCTCTCTCTCTCCAGCCTATATACGTCCCACTGCTGGGCACAGGCCTCCTCTCAGAATGAGAGGGCTTGGGCTATAGTTCCCACGCGGGCCCAGTGCAGATTGGGAACTTCACACACACCATTGAATTGCTTCGCAGTTGTGTGCAGGTTTCCTCACGATGTTTTCCTTCACCGAAAAGCTCATGGTAAATTTTCAAAATGAGATATCGCACATAAATTCCGAAAAACTCAGAGGTGCGAGCCCGGGATTCGAACCCACGACCCTCTGCTTGAGAGGCCACAGGTGAAACCACTAGGCTACCATGGCTTTTTTCAGTATCAGTTCGTATCAGTTCACTACTAGCCCAATTTTAAATGAAATAGAAGCGGCAATTTAATTATTATTTCACACTAGCTATTGCCCGCGACATTTTCTGCGCAGAATTTGCTTATTGCTATTCCACGGGAAGTATGCAATTTTCCGGGATGAATAAGTAGCCTATGTTTTAATTTGGGGGTACCAGCTATCTCATTTATAATATTACTCGTAGTAAGATAGCGCAAATACCGACATTTTGCTGTAACCTTGCAATTTACAATGAATGTGAATTCCACTTCATTCCTTTTTACTTTTGCAATTGATAAACAAAATTCAGCAGCATAAATCATCATATTAACATTGCCATAGGCGCCTAAAGGTAGAATTTGATAAATGTTCCACGGCACCACGGAATCCCTTCTATCGCGCACCTGCGATGCAATAAAGTAATGGACGCACTCCATTGCGGCCTACATCGACTCCCTTGATTAATGGATCGGCAGAGAGCACGCGATCGATAACGTAATTGGCGATCAGCTTGGAAAAGTGGAATCGAATGGTACGGGTGTGCCGTCTAGGGAGTGGAATGTTTTTTTACTCGCGAAAGAATACGAGAGGTTTTCAGTAATCTTAAAACTTTGCCTGTCTCTTTTGTATTCCCTGAAACTTTAATAATAAGTCTACTCGTTATCTTTAGTTATAGGCATAAACCTATCTTTTATGACCTTACAAACATGTCAGTAGAGCGAAAGATACAAAAGAGAGCAGATACTTTTGCCATTGACAGTACGTAGTACATTCCATCTTAGAAGTTGGCTCAAACATCAGCCAACATTAGTCCCAAGCGACGAGCTAGCCCAAGTCAGGAATTATGCAAACCCTCCCCCAGGGGCTATTACCATTCTGATGAAGCCGGCATTATGCGTGTACTCAATAGGCCGTGGCGTAAATAACTAATAGCGGACAGCGATCGAGCTCGATGATGGCTTTCATGAAGACATGCTTTAAGGCTTAAGAAAGAAACGGCTTCTTGTTTTACTAAATAAACAACGGTTAACTAAACTAAAACGTTAAAAGACACAGCAGTAAAATGTTTGATTCCTTTTTCAAACTAAACGCCCTATCATGCTAAACGTGGCCTTTAGGTCTTGTTACCTTAGGTTCTCGTCTACCCCGTAAAGGATAAAGACGTGATTTATGTATGTATGTAGCCAAAAGTGATAGTAAATGATCTATTGATAGATATACAGAGAGATTTGTCTATATAGTTTTGTTCAACTCATAGGCGACCTTCGATACGACCCTAAATGACAGGTCCATCTCCTAAACAAGAGCCTTAGACACAACTCTAACCTCCTTATTCATAAACGCTCTATAGGCTTCTGCTAACTTAGTAATCGTTTGTCCTTATCTGTGAAAGGTACATGACAATATGACAGATAAGGACAAACGATTACTAGAATAGATAGATTATTAGTAGAAGCCTACAGAACGTTTATGAATAAGGGAGTTAATCACCAGCTGTATTGACCCATCGTCACGCCAGAATATTTATTCAAAGAAAGTAAGGATGCGAGCTTGTACAACTAACGATGAATAGATGCATAAAAAATTTACTCATTCGTACAGAAATCTGTACAAAGCTGTCCAAGTAGCTTTCTCCAGCACCATATCTCAAAGACGTCTAATCACGTACATATTGGGAGTAGCGACCCTAGCACTACCCAAGTCATCAACCTATAGACTGCTACAACACACGAATAGCTAGTGTGGATAACGTCACTCTCTTCTACGTTATTCTACAGCGTTATCGAAATTCCTTAAAGAGGATACACGAACTTCCAATTCTCTTTGGTCTCCAGGAACATCTACCCTACCCTGGCTTTTTCCCACTTATACGCCAAGGAAGGCAAACGAAGTGGGTCAACACTATATAGAGGATTGCATTATGCGTCGGCAGCCTAGAGAGCTAAGATAGAATACCTTATGTGCCAGTAATTTGGCCAGCTGTCTTACTCTCCATGCCAGGGCACAGCAGCGCAAGCACTGCTCTAAAACAACACATCAATTGAAACGCTCCTGCTTTTCATACCCTTTAAAACGGGGAACATGTTTTCTTCGAAAGCATAAATTACCATCCTGTACCGTGGCAGTTTATCACAGCAACGTGTGTACCCGAAGGCCTTGGGACTATGAATGGTCTCATTATCAGGCCCGTATAGTATCGACTAAAAACCTATACCCCTCATCTGCATACTGGGGCACTATAACGGTACACAATTAATTTATATGGCACTAAAACCCTGTATAAATAAGCTATTCGGCTTGCCTTGGAAAGTTTTCATCAATTAGGATGGATCGAGTTTCTGGGTTGGTTTTATTTAAGGTTTAATTTTAGTTTGTGTAAGTTTTAATGTAAGTTCTTACCGTTTATGTTCCAACATAAGAAATTTTGCTTTCTGGGTCTGTTTGCTAGTGTTTTGTAATTTTGAAATGTTTGAAATGAAATGTTTTATTGTCAGACTTACGTCCATTATTATAACAGAATATTTAAAAAGAAAGAAAAATTAAATGTCGTGAAATAATTTTATATAATGTTTATATTCAAATAAAAAAAGGAACATTTATTGCCCATAAAATTACTATAATGACATTAAAAAATCAGATTTAAAGATTTCATTACTTGTGCTTATAAGAGCTACCTTTATAGGTACCTTATTTACAATTTCTAGGACAACTCGAAGTACGTTACCTTATATCTTAATCAAGCTTGGCAATTCGTATGGAGACACCTTCTTAATTACTGTTTACTGTTTCTTATTATTAAGTTGACTCAGAGGGTAGATTTTTTCACAGCTCCAAGAGACCGCATATATTTGATATCAGTCTCAATTTTATATATCTACGCATTTCTTAGAAAATGGGTCTTAACGGCCAGACAGACAGCCGGACAACGAAGTGATCTTATTAGGGTTAATTTTATTCCTTTAGCGGTACGGAACCCTAAAGACGTATTTCCTTAAGTCTCGTGACCGTGCGCTAATATACTGTGGATATTTTGGCAAACGGCTCCTGTCTACTACTGGCTTTACTCCAGACATGTCTTAAATTGAATTTTAGGATCGAAAAGCGAATAAAATACTTTAGCAAGGTGTACTGCCGTTTTTGAGAAATCACAATATCACTTCCCAAGCTATTTTTCTCAAATTATCATTGGGACAAATATAAATATTTAAGTAGCTTTTCGCACTTTTACTGTTGGTTTTCATGTTCAACAAAATAATTTCCTGGTCAACGAACTTTTACCAGGAAGGAACTCTTACGATTAAATAATTATTGGTTAAACATTAAGTTGACAAAAAAATATTCAACATTAGTACTATAAAGTGCGAAAAAGTTATTTTGCCAAATAATTAAGTATTTTCCCAAATGAAAACTAAGTAGGTAATCCCTTTAGCAATCTATAAAAAAACTTATTTTGACTCTGACTCTTTACTCGTATTCCGTTTTCGTGAAATTAATTATAATTTTTCCTAAGATTACTCAAGCTGTGCAGGTACTATAAAATATAATTTAATCCGCTATAAAAATAGCTCTTTAACTAATAAGTTATAACTTATAAAAAAGTTTGCAGATATTTCATTACCCTGTAATTACTGAAAAACTCTAATAAATTACTTTTACTAGCTAATATTTTCCTAAGAGCGGCGTTTAAGTTGGAGGGCGCGTTATTTTCGACTTTCCCAAAATAAATTCGGTGTATAATTTCCAGGGCTAATTTACATACTTTTGCTCATAATTTTTTCATTTTCTTTTAATTAACTTGCTTGGATTCAGTCCCGTCTGAAGGTGCCTTTGTAGACGCGATCAAGAAAGTCGAAACAAAAGTTTGTTAGACGTTCGGGCAATTTGCACTTTTTTGTGTGCCCGTGGCATTAAATTATCGCAGAAAAACTCAGCAATTTATCTATCGGTCGTCGTATCGTTGAAACAGTGACTTCACATTTTATTGTACAATTTATGAGTTGGCAGCAGAACTATCTGCATCTACATTGTGGCTCCTTTGTGACGATATTATTTACGTAACGATACTAGAGCTACTAAATTTTAAATAATATATTAATTATGTTTTCACCTATACGCCCTCAATCATGCTAAACTTGGCCTTTGGGTCTTGTTACCTTAGGCCCCGTCTACCCCGTAAGGGATAAAGACGTGATATATAGGTATATCACGTCTGTATGTATGTTCTGAATGTTTTAAAACTTTACTTGTTCTGAATTTGCTTTCACCTTAGAAATTTCCTGCCCTATACAACTCATAACTCACGTCATAACTAGCGAATTCACGAGAATAGCTATGTATAAAATGTGTTACGCTAATTAACGTGAATGTATTTTTTTTTTTTGGCCTCATTGTCGCATTAGGCGTCGCCTGTAAAGATAATTGTAAGTGTGGAAAATAAATATATAAATAAAAATAAATAAAATACTTAAATAAATAACTCTTTAAGACTAGAGTAATAAGGCTTTTATTAAACCGGTACATTCAAGACTCACAAGCACTTACCGCTAAGCGATATAGGGGTCAACGATTCATCTAAGTTAAAACAAAAATTGTACAGTCGAGGGCATAAATATCGATGCAGCCATCATGTCAAATATATATTATGTGTAAAAGGTGTATAGATATTATTGACGTCTTGGTAACGGACATAATATTTATATATGCCCTTGAATTGAATCTACATATAATGTTTATATTCCGGACGCTATTTTGTCGCTAACGCCCTCAGCAACCCATCTATGACGTTAACAGTAATGTCCCTTAGCTTGTGTGTATAATCTAAAAATTAATACCCTTGCAATGATATTTCTTAGGAGCTCTGAAAAATTAATTATTTTTAATTTACGTTTTCTACGAGACTAAGGCTGGATTCGACCAAAGTTTTTATTCCAGAAATACATCTTACTCACGGATACTAATGTCACAACGCCATACTATTTTGACATTAGTATCAGAGAGTAAGCGTTATTCCTGGAATAAAAGGTCTCTTCCCACTATATAGTTCCATTATCAGTACCATTGATGGTACTACTTTGCATAATGATAATAGAACTAGTGGGAATGGACCTAATAAAAACTTTGGTCGAATCCAGCCTTAAACTAATAAGAAAAACAAAGTGTATGACTCTATGTAACGACTAGGCTGAACTGAACATTTATTGTCTTAACACTAGTTCCTTACCGTGACATTATTATTCAGGGCACTCGATTAACAATAATGATAAATTAATCAAAATACTTACCTACTAAAAATGTTTCAGATATTGGTCAGAACCTAATAAACCACTGTTAATCTTTGTCTACAGCTCCTACCGGTACATCGTCCGCAACTCCGAGTCCGCAACCCATCTATACTTGCGATAAAACGCGACGCGCCATCATTAACAACCTCGCCGAACATTTATCACTTTCGATTTCTTAGCAAGGATTTGTTGGATTTTGGCTGCCGAATAATTGTAGGCGTGAATAAACTACAGCAAAGTTCGATTCAAGAGTCAAGGTTAACTGGCTTTATTATTTATTTTAAATAGTAAACAACCGCGGGATACTTAGGTACATAGTTAAAGCTTTACACCGGATTACTCACGTTTTAATGTTAAGAGGCTGACAACACCTAATTTTGTTGAAATTGATGTTATTTAAACACTTTTTTAAGAAAAACTGCACACAAAAAAAATACAAAAAAAAATATAATGTTAATTTTCATCATATTTCAAACACGCTAGACGGACTCGATACATAATTGAACAAAATCGGCTCGATAGAAAATAATTGCAAAGATTGGTCTTAAAATCATCATTAAACGGTTCTATGTCTTTATTTTTTCGACGTATGGGTCTGCAATTAAAAACATAAAGTCAACATATTCATACCTAAACGGCTAACGAGTCATATTTCACAAATAATCCATACTTTTGCTTATTTCTTATGATTTGTGTCTTATTTGCAAGATTTTAGACGCGCGCCAAGCTGCCGGAATAGTTTCTTCTCTTTCACTAACAGGCACGTAAACCATATGTGTGAAGAGTGGATTTGCTGTTGACAGCGCCTTAAAGATAATGTATTTGATACACGTGTTGCCTTAGTTATTTATTCATGATGTTAATGTGCCCAATGACTGCTACTAAATTTTCATAATTATCATACCAAGCATAATGGCAGGAGCATGCCCTTGATCGGGACGAGTGGCGGAAAAAAGGGGAGGCTTTTGCCCACCAGTGGGACACTCAATTGGGCTAATATAATAATAATAATCATACCGCAAAGTTATAAATTGACTGCAATTAAATACCTCAGTTACACCATAAAATATTTTTTTTAAAACGCCTTCTCCTATTGGAAAATTGAAAAACATGTGTTAATTTTGTTTATAATAAAGCTAATAGGTAACATTTTAAAAACTATTAAAAATTCTTTAGTTTCGTCTTTCAGTTCTAAATGAATATTTTGACAAATTATACGATTAGTTTGATTATGATAATTATAATTACTTTCACCATGAACATTTTGACATTTTAGCATTTTTTTACCATTTAATATTATAATTAATTATTTAGATTACTTAAGACTTTTGCGTGCCATATTGTGGCGGAGCATGCATTCATGTAACTGTACCCAACTGACATGTATAAATAAGTAACACCCGTGTATGTTCCAGCAAAATAAACTCATTTCATTTCATTTCAGTATAGGCGGTAGTTTAAGGAACGCATTAATATATAATACGCATAAGTGGGTAACCCTAACACAGTAAACATCGTTTGTTGGCTGCGGATTACAAATAAAATATTTATGAGTGTAAAAACCGTTTTAACATTTAAAAGTTAATATTGAAATATAGCTAGACTATATAAGTGACCAAGTGATTGAGGATTTCGGCGAGGGTGTCGTGCTTTAAGAACAATTCAACATCTAAAATTTATCGGACTGTTGCTGTGCTCCGTAAAAATTGCGTGTACCCGCTAAAATTTTGCGCAATACGATTTCTTAAGTTCTATTGTTCCTAATAAGATAACAACTTTGGATCGAAGCGTTGAAGCTTCGGTGGCGGCTTTGGGGACTGGCGGCTTTAAGAACACGCTACGTTGGTTCGATTCCCACTGGACGATTTTTTTTTTTTTTTTTTTTTTTTTTTTTTTTTTTTTTTTTTTTTTTTTAATCGTTTCGTTATATTGGACGTTTTTCCGTCATGGTGAATTGCTCGGCCTGCAGAGACGCTGTGCTCGTCACTCAAAAGCGTATTAAATGTACCAATGTGGGTTGCACACAAAGTTATCACCATGATTGTGTTAAGTACACAAACGATTCTCCTGCGTCGCGCTCTAAGTGGGTTTGTCCGTCATGCGTTGCCGCTCGCCCCAAGGGAGGGGATAATACTAATACTCCCGTGCAGGCGAAGATTCAGAAAACCACCGAGCAGGGGAAGACTCAGAGGTCTTCTGAGCGGGGGAAGGATCAGGAATCTACTGGGCAGGGCAAGGGTCAGCCTGCTGAGCAGGAGAAAAATAAACCTATACCTTCCATTGTGGAGCCCTCTTCTTCATCTTCGCAGACTGGCGCCGGGTATGACACGGAAGACGTCCATTCGAGTAATACTTCGTTCACGCTTGAAGATGTTAAGGAACTGCTTCGTGCGGAAATGAGCTCCATGAGAGAAGACCTTGCCACAGTCAAGAGCTTTATTCAAAATGAGTTTGGTCCCTTGAGGGCTGAGGTTCAGGAACTCAAGGAGTCTGTAACCTTTGTCGATGCGAAATACGATGACTTGCTTAAAAGGCTCGAAACGTTAGAAAAGAAAGTGGGTAGTCTTGGTTCTCCTAAAGCGGAACTGAAGGAAGTGAAGACTTCAATTGCAAAAATTGATTGGGAGTTGAATTCGAAGGAGCAATGGGCCAGACGTTCTAATATCGAAATTCAGGGTATCCCCGAAACAAAAAATGAGAATCTCTTACAGATATTTGCAAAGATTGCGGACACCGCGGGGTTTCCTATAAACGAGAACACGGACATTGACTTTATCACCCGTGTCGCTCACATGGAGTCGGATTCAAAAAAACCTAAAGCCATCATAGTGCGATTTTTGGCCCGGTACAAAAAGGATGACTGCTTGAGCTGTTTGAGAAAGCTCAGAGACTTCAAGGCGTGTGACGCTGGTTTCGCTGGAAGTAACTCGTCAATTTATTTTAATGACCATCTAACTAGAGCCAACAAAATGCTTCTTAAGGACGCTAAAAAATTGGCTATTGAAAGGAATTATAAATGGGTCTGGGTAAGACACTGCTGTATTATGGTGCGGCGTAATGACACTAGTAAGGTGCTTAATATCTTAAACAACGAAGATTTAAAAGAAATAAAATAGGAATGATGTACTTTATATTATCTAGTTTTAGTTTCTGTATCCGTGTGTTAGCTTTGCGTTGGTTAGGGGGCTCTGTAAGAATTTTATTATTAAACTATGTAATCTTTCGCAGTGTTCAAAATGTTCAAAATATTCATATTTCTTTAAGTTTAAACAGTAAAAATGGGAGGCAGTGGGCTTTTTATTATTGTGAAGTGATAATTATTCTTAACATATTTTATTGTGAGTTATGGCTATAAATCTGACAGTATATTACCAGAATGTGCGTGGGCTTCGTACGAAAACCGAAGCATTTTATAGTAAAGTCTTGAGTGTTGATGTAGATATAGTGTGTATAACTGAAACATGGCTCCTGTCGGGAATTCTAGACTCTGAACTTTTTAACTCGAGTTACAATGTTTATAGAGCGGATCGAGATTATTCTGCAAGGGGAGATTCACTGGGTGGAGGTGTTCTGGTCGCGGTGCGGAGTGGCGTTGTGGTCGAGGATGTCGTGCGTCTGCAATCGCACAATTGTTCGGCTGATCTATTGAGATTGTCTCTGTCAATAAAGACAAGAGCAGGTAAAGCACGCCTTCACTTATATTGTTGTTATTTTCCTCCCTGCTCTGATTTATTTGACAGTGAGGTAGACTTTTTTGAGTCAGTCTCTGAGTTTATGGTTGAATGTAGTGACGATTTCTTTTTTATTGTGGGTGACTTTAATATTTCTCGGGCACAATGGTCAGCAGGCTCGCTTAATTCTATCTCATCAGTCCGGCTTCTGACTGATGCAAGTAGCAATAGAACTCCACTTGTGGAGGCTCTTAAAGCTTTTCTCTCTTTCAACAATCTACAGCAATTTAATTCTATTTACAATCATAATAATAGACTGTTAGACCTTGTGATGTCAAACCTGAACTGTGTGGTCACTCAATCAGCGGACCCTTTGGTTGGTGAGGATAAGCATCATCCCGCCATTGACATTAAAATTAATAACGCACATTTTATTATTTTACGCCCGCCGCCGCGTCGAGTATTGCTCTTCCGAGCTGCCGATTATGATGCTGTTAATTCTGCACTGGCGGAGGTTGATTGGAACAGCTGTCTTGACCTGAGTGACATTGACTTGAGTGTGGAGCATTTTTACGAAATTCTGAATCAGGTGATCTCTGAATTTGTACCATCGAAAATAGTTTATGATAATAATAGATACCCTGTATGGTACTCAAAGGCGCTAATTAAGATTGTATCCGAAAAATTAAAATTTCACAAGAAATGGAAAACATATGGTCGTCTAGATGACTACGATACCTTCTCACTACTTCGTAACAGACAAAAGCAGGTGCAGCAATCATGTTACCAGAACTTTCTGCGTTTGGCTGAATCAAAAATAAAAACTAACAGTCAATATTTTTGGCGCTTTGTGAAATCAAAGAAAGATCGCCCTGATATACCAGATTCGATGTATATTAAGGATGAAAGAGTTTCCAATGGTGAAGTCATTTGTTCTTCCTTTAATTATTATTTTCAATCAGTCTTTGAGCCCCACACTCAGTCGTCAGCTGCACCCCCTTCGAGTGAGCCTGTAGCTAATAGCGGAACAATTTTAAGTAGTGTAACTATAACCCCCGATATGGTATGTAAATATTTGAGAAATCTCGATATTAGAAAGACGGCAGGTCCTGATGGAATTCCTCCGATTTTTTGGCGTCATTGTCGTAGTCAGTTGTCCGAACCTATAGCAGCACTTTATAGTAAATCGATGCGAACAGGGATTATGCCGAAGCTATGGAAAAAATCACTTGTGACGCCTATTTTTAAATCCGGGGATAGGCATGACATTGAGAATTACAGACCTATTTCTAAACTTAATACAGTGCCAAAATTATTTGAAAAGATTATCTATGACCAGATTTTTCCCTTCTTGAGGCCGCAGCTGGTACAAGAACAGCATGGCTTCATAGACAAAAAATCCACAGAATCAAATTTAATAGAGTTTATTGACAGAGTATTTTGTGGTATGAGCGAGGGTAATCAGGTGGACGTTGTGTATACAGACTATTCCAAAGCATTCGATAAAATATCGCACAATTTACTTTTAGGAAAACTTGAATCTGCCGGCGTCCATGGCGACCTTCTGCGCTGGGTTACCTCTTACTTGCGGGATCGTAGCCAAGCTGTGGCCATTAAGGGATACTGTTCCAGTTTCTTGCCTGTCCCATCCGGCGTACCGCAGGGTTCCCATCTGGGACCTTTGTTCTTTGATGTCTTCGTTAATGATGTGACTTCGCACTTTAAGTCATCCTCTTGCTTGCTGTATGCTGATGATATGAAGATATTTAAGTCTGTTGCATGCGTTGAGGATTGTCTTGCGTTACAGGAAGATCTTACCCGCTTGTGTCAATATTGCCGAATAAATGGTTTGCATCTTAATGTTAAAAAATGTAACGTTATAACTTTCAGTAGGAAAAAAAAGAATGTTGATTTTGGGTATCACCTGAATAATGAATTAATAAAAAGAGTTGATAGGATTAAGGATTTGGGTGTATACCTAGATAGTAAATTATTATTTAATGACCATATTGACAACATCACAAAAAGATCGTTTCGCTTGTTAGGATTTGTGTTGAGAATCGGCCGAGAGTTCAGGGAGGCAGGTACCTTGTTGGCGCTCTTTCGTTCCCTGGTTAGACCAATTCTAGAGTACGCATCGTCTGTGTGGAACCCACGTTATTTTACCTACATAAATTCGTTGGAAAAAGTTCAAATTAAGTTGTTTAAGCACCTACGTTATAAAAAGTCCTGTTTCGATACAAGCAAAATAGTTTCGCTCGAATGCCGTCGCACATTAAGAGATCAGATATTGTTATATAAACTAGTGAGAAGCCACATTGACTCCCCATATCTGTTAAGTAAATTAGGTCTTAAATGTCCTCGTTTGAACACACGCACTTTAAATGTACTTTTCCATGTCCTCTTCACGCGACAAAAATACAAGTCCAATTCCTTTGTAAATAGAGTCTGTAAAGCCCATAACATTAAATTTAGTCAGGTAGATATATTTAATTTATCTTTAGATAGTTTCAAATCTAGCATTAAGTCCCTTCTGGATGGGTGAGTTCTCACTCTTTCATTTAATTTCTTTTTTCAACTATTTGGTTTATTTGTTTTAGCCTGGTATTAGCCAACAACCAACAACCAACAAAATGTTTTCAAAATGTTTTCTGTTAGGTATTCCCGTTCATTTGTTTTTATGTAAATGTATTATTTAGTGGTGGCAGCTTCATTGGTTTATGTAAGTTGTACTTGTGTTTAAATTTAAGTATTATGTACCGTTTGTGCCCAAATAAACATTAAAACATTAAAACATTAAAAACATTAATTATTTTGTAACAATTGGACAACGCGACTTTCTATATAAAAAAGACGATTTTTATGATACACATTCATCACACTTAGACACTATATACATTAACGAAAAATAGTCTTAGTTTTTTTTAATTACACCTACAAGCACACACACCAGATTCAAAATCTAAATAGAACTCACGATAGTTCATCAACTCAATCCATCTACTCCTAAGCCTAGTTCACACACGACATTCATTCACCTGTCAGCTTCTCGTTCAAGCGGCTCGGACACATCTTAGGCCGTCCGCGGTAGAGTGATGTATACACGGCGGTCGTCCGCGCTAAGCCTACGCCTGACGGTTCGATTAATTACAATCACTGCGCTCCCGGTTGATGGCGTGGGGCGAGTTGTCAAGTGCAATTTCCACTGGAAATCACTACTCTATTTTACTATTTCAATTAAGGCGCTGTCAACAGCATATGACCTTAAGCAGCGCTACTCTTCACACATACGATTCGCGTGCCTGTGAGTGAAAGAGAAGAAACTATTCCGGGAGCTTGGCGCGCGTCTAAAATCTTGCTAATAAGACACAAATAAGAAGAAATAAAAAAAAAGTATGGATTATTTGTGAAATATGACTCGTTAGCCGTGTAGGTATGAATATGCCGACTTCATGTTTTTAATTGCAGACCCATACGTCGAAAAAATATAGACATAGAACCGTTTAATGATGATAGACCAATCTTTGCAATTATTTTATATCGAGCCGATTTTGTTCAATTATGTATCGAGTCCGTCTAGCGTGTTTGAAATATGATGAAAATTATCATTATATTTTTTTTATATTTTTTTTTTGTGTGTAGTGTTTCTGTAAAAAGTGCTTGAATAACATCAATTTCAACAAAATTAGGTGTTGTCAGCCTCTTAAAATTTGATTTCATAGGGCAGCTAGCAGAAACGTTCCATGAAATTGATCATACCACTCCAATGGATATTCAGAAATTCAAGGTTCTAACGGTGTTACTTAGCTAGTACTCAGCCATTTGACATGGAGAATTTTTTGATCATAGATTGAAATATTAAAATTTTGGTTTAAAACAATTATAATGGAAGGGGATGAAAACAGCAGTATTTTCCCGCACTATCTCTTAATTAGAGTAGACTATGAAAATAGTAATTTCTAAACGACACTGAAAATTAGAACACATAGAATAATCCGAAAAGTAAAGCTATGGCCGGGAATGGAACCCGGGTCCTCGTCATTCCGTGCCGTCATACCCCTACACCACCCATAGCAGGTGAGTAAGCCTTCGAATTTTTCTATCTGTTACCAACTGTCACGTGACCTTGTTACTATGCGAATATTTGTCGCTAAGCGTCCTCTGTTTGAATGATGTGTCTGTACGACACAATTACAAACTCCCGTGAAACATCCTACTGCTCACCAGGGACGAGAGAAGGCGCTGTTTGCAAATGATAGGAAATATCAAATTAATCAAGAAATTTACTTATTGATTTTTAATAATAAAAATAGTAATGAAAATACATACATACATACCTACATACATACATATCGTCACGCCTCTTTCCCACAGGGGTAGGCAGAGACTACTTTGTTCCACTTGCCACGAATAAAATAGAATTACAAATACTACAATAGTATTACAAATACTACAATTATAGTCCTGAAAGAGATCCATCACAGCGGAGCTCAAGGCTGCCGGGATGACCTGGGCTGTCGCCAAAGAAAGGGCTCAGAATAGAGAAGTCTGGAGAAAGATTGTCGAGGCCCTATGCTCCACGAGGAGTTAAAGGATAAATCATCATCATCATCACAATTATAGTATCCGCATCCGCGACCGACTTGGTGGACTTACCTCCGGAGGCGGCGAGCAGGCCGTGCGCGCGCAGAAGCGCCAGCAGCAGAAGCGGCAGCAGCGGGTGCCGCCGCATGCCGCGCCCCGCCCCGCCCGCGCCGCGCCGCCGCTCGCACCCGCCGTACCCCTCACCTGGGGAAACAGAAAAACATTGTATAAGCACAAGTTTTATACGAAAACTACGGCGATATAAATCTTAATGTATAGTTGCCGGCAAACATTTTGAGCAAGAACGACGTGGAAGGGATAAGTTTGCGCATGTACTTTTATACCATAGAGACGCTAAATTCACTTCTGCGCATTCAAGGTCGTGCTCAAGATGTTTGCCGGCAACTATACGATTATTATTGATCTAAGTAGATTTATTTGTCGTTCATTTTCCAAGATAGATAAATATATAGAATGACTAGCTGTTGCCAGCGACTTCGTCTGCAAAGAATTCGTTTATCGCTATCCCGCGGGAACTACGCAATTTTCCGGTATAAAAAGTAGCCTATGTGCTATTCCAGACTTTTCTCTATCTATGTGCCGAATTTCATCCAGATCCGTTGGGCCGTTCTGGCGTGATTGAGTAACAAACAAACATCCATCCATCCATCTATCCATCCATCCATCCATCCATCCATCCATCCATCCATACTTTCGTATTTATATTATTAGTTAGATTAGATGAGTCATTTGATGCATACGTGTAAAAGGAGACTTTGGAAAGATAATAATAATAACAATAAATTGTTTATTTGTAAAATAAAAACTACTACATACAACCACATAAATAGCAAAATACGAGCTACTACAACTTTAAATCTTACTATGCTCCTTCACAATCAAACGCATACCTACCAAAGAACATAAAACCTCCTTCCTCCCTTTTGTGGGCTTTTGTGGTTAAAAATATTAGTTAAGATGATTTCTTTAATTAAGTTATTGTTGATAAAAGGCAGTAAATAGTTCAAACTGAGCAAAACTTAACTTGATACTCCGCTATCGCTATCCGATATTAATTAAGTAGTGATGTGAAGCTCCGCAAAGTAACGCATGATTCAATCAATAGTAATTGAATAATTAACTAACATTTTGTATTTACTCTGAAAGCGTTTATCAATCCCTATCAAAAGAAATATAAGCGAAAGATACAAAATAAAACGAATCGTTCAGCAGTAGATTGTAATCACCGACTTACACTGTCGATGAAAACCACCTATTGTGGCTAGAATTTGATAATTCTTAAGAATTACTTACTGCACTTTACCGGTTACCATACAAATAATAAGTTCTTACAGAAAAAAATGCATTTTAATATTTTTTACGGCTTTTGTGGTTTGTGCCTACCATCATATTCTAAGATTTCGAATTGTTATATATTTTATAATTATAAAACTATATTTTCAAAATATGTCTCGATAAACACTATCGATGATTCCACTAATATCGAATTAAACAAAAACTAGAATCTGCTCAAAAAACAAAATAAAATAGACAACAGAAAGAATACGCTGCTTAAATATCGTACAGTGCATTTACTATCTTATTTCTTTTAGTTTTATGTCTAATTAAAACAGAAAGATAGTAAAAACTTGCCGTAAATTTCATAATGCGAAACTACAATTTTTAATTTGGTTATGATTTTCAATGAAACGACACTCATTTCATTGTAATTGAAATCAGCGTTTTATTTTATTCATGTGACTACAGTTCAGTGTTTCCTCCTTTTAATAAGCATCGAATTAAACAACAATGACAACATTTTAATTTCACATCCAGTAGTCAAGTAGGTACACACTGTATCCGTTTCATTAAATGAGTATGGACAGACATAGTGTATACAATAAATAAACGCTCAATTGTGTTCGTTTAAAGCTGGCCTGTATATAAAGTATAAATTTTATTTGTATTAATACTTAATTGTGTACTCTAAATTAGTCGTCTTTAACGAAATAATAATGTTATTATTTATTTGATTCGTCTGTCTCTTTCAAGTTTACCTCTTTTGATCCAGATAAATTGTAACAGATACATTTTCTTAAAATTAAATAATATTTTATCACCACTATGCTACTCTTTTGTAATACAATATTATATTTAAGAATATTTATACAGAGTTTAGTTACTTACATGATACTAATTTAGGTTCAATTTAATTAAAAATAGCGTTGTGTGGCCGGCGGTACAAGTAAAGAACAGTCCGTAGTCAGTACGAAATAATATTTCGTCCAAGACTGTCTAACCGTCTACCTATCTGTCCTTTCCTACAATATCTCTTGTTTAATAAAACCTAATTCATTTTGAGGACGTTTCATTTTAAAATTTAATATCGAGATTCTGCTTTAATTTTATTCGCCTCAAAAGCTATGTTTTTGACGCGTTGACGATTATGAGATTTTTACGATCCTCGTGTCTTTTGATCTTTCGGGATCTCGATTGTCAAGGTTTCGCTCTTCGCTTTATGTCTCTTAAAGTTGTTATGCCATTATGTACGTGTTTTATTATTTTATAACGATGGTAGCTATAAAAACGACATTTTCAATAATCAACTCTGCCTTTTTTTATATCAGCTTCCATTTTAAATAGGTATTACAATGGTTTATAATCCACACAATTTCTTGTTGACTGATCTTTAGCATGTTTTACGAAACCACCGTTTAAATCGAATCTATATAAGTATATAAAATTCAAAGTCCTGACTGACTGACTGACTGACTGACTGACTGACTGACTTAACTATATATTAACGCACAGCCCAAACCACTGGACCTAAAGACTTGAAAGTTTGCACATAGATACCTTAGGTTATATAAATCCCGTTTTTTCCTTATCCCGTGGGAATTTCCAAAAATCCTGCCTTAGTATCCACTATAGCGATAGCGATAAACATGTGAAAGGTAGTATGTGAAACGTAGCTGCCTAAAGTTGCAACGTAAATAATTATTTCGGAAATAACTTTCAACATCAATTATTTAATCTAATTCTACGCGGACGAAATCGCGGGCAGAAGCTAGTTTATATATATGCAGTCTTACCAATAGATAAAGTGATTCAGCCCTGTCTACCCCGTAAGGGATCTTTATCCCTTTACGTGATTTATGTATGTGTGTGTGTTGATAACACAAATACGATGGATTTCTTAACAGGGAATCATTCAAAACGTAAGCACAAAGCAATTCTCCGACTGGGAAAAGTGGGAAAGTTATTAAAGAAAAATCCGAAATAACCACAGTATTAGTATAGCTGCAGTAAATCAATTGTAACGTTGAAACTCCGAGTCCCCCACGTCCCGTACCTTACGTTATTTGTAATTGAATTGTCAGTTTATAGGGCCCGAGTGGACAGTGCCCTTGGTCCCTTAAGGTGGTGCAAGAAAGAAGCGGCAGAGATTAACTCCCTTATTCATAAACGCTCTATAGATAGGCTTCTACTAACTTAGCAATCGTTTGTCCTTATCTGTGAAAGGTAAATGTCAATGTGACAGATAAGGACAAGCGATTGCTAAGTTAGTAGAAGCCTATAGAGCGTTTATGAATAAGGGGGTGATAATGACAAAGTGTAAATGTTAATACTCATATCATAGATTTAAGTGCAGTGCACACTTATAATCTAAGCTTACGTGGGAGTTCGATTTGGATAGCCTTATATCCTAGAATGTTACAGTTCCGCTCTTAGGGGGAAATGTAGAGTTTGGGCTGCAACAGTTGACTTTATTTAAAAACTAGCCGTTGCCAGCGACTTCGTCTGCAGAGAATTCGTTTATCGCTATCCCGCGGGAACCACGCAGTTTTCCGGAATAAAAAGTAGCTTATGTGCTATTCCAGACTTTTCTCTATCTATGTGCCGAATTTCATCCAGATCCGTTGGGCCGTTCTGGCGTGATTGAGTAACAAACAAACAAACATCCATCCATCTATCCATACTTTCGCATTTATAATATTAGTTATCCATCCATCCATCCATCCCTACTTTGGCATTTATAATATTAGTTAGATTAGACGTTGGCTAATATTTGACTAAGAGGCAATAATAGTTTGGTTAATTTATTTATTGTACTAAGGCCGGCATGTTTTTTTTTTTTGTTAATAGTGAGCATACTTTAGCAATCACTGCCTTTTTGTGCAATAAAGTTGTTTTCAAATCAAAACAAAAACCCAAATATGAATAAAAATACCCAATGTTCACATTATAAGCTTTTTCTTCTAGCTTAAGCCACAGTCCAGTTGACCCCAACGAAAATCACCTTCACGTAAAAAAGAAAAGATTTTGAAACTGCCCCGGCTTAATTCGGTGAGATTTGCCCAAGATATTTTATAGAAAAAGTTTACCCGTTCCTACTGGAGTTTTTAGCCCAAATTTAGGATTAGGGGTGGCTGCTGGTTTCGTATCGATGGATCCCTAAGGTGGTAGTGACCTGAAACTGTCATGATTAATTGTGTGGCTTTATAGCCACATTTTTATTGACCGCAGCAGATTACTTATTATAAACATTTAGAAAGTTGTATGAGTAAAAGGCAAAGATAGATAAGGCACATACGTTCGTAGGCTGAAGTAGTTTGAAATGATTTCAATGATCGCATTAGGTGAACGAAGCAGTGTAATTGCCGCTTAATAATGGCCTTGTGACAAAAGAAGATGATTGGCTTAGCGTAAGTAAAGGGTCTGTACCACCTTAAATGACCTTGACGACCGAATGGCCTAGTGGTTAGAGAACCTGACTATGAAGCTTGAGGTCCCGGGTTCGATCCCCGGTCGGGGCAGATATTTGTATCAAAATACGAATGTTTGTTCTCGAGTCTTGGATGTTTAATATGTATTTAAGTATGTATTTATCTATATAAGTATGTTTATCCGTTGTCTAGTGTCCATATCACAAGCTTTGCTTAGTTTGGGGCTAGGTCAATTGGTGTCAATTGTCCCAAGATATTTATTTTATTTATTTATTTAAATAACGAAGTGAAAACCGGCGAAAATACTAGTTTTTTTGTATGGAAACTCCTTTTATTCTGTGCTTAATATCTAAAAATTAACATTCGTGTTCCAACTACGCAGAATGTAGGCCGCTAGTGGCGGATGTGTGAATGTGTTAAAACACGATTCATACCTAGTCAGAATTATCAAAAACAGGGGCCTTACCATGACTTCTTAATGTCAGTTTAGGTTCGCTCGCTGTCAGATTCATACTAAAAGTGACAGCTAAAACTTGAACTGAGTCGGAAGTAGGACGTCATGGTAAGGCTCCTGGACTTGAAGCTTTATTTTTCCCAACAGAAACGGAATGTAAGATAAACTCGACTGATTTATTTATTGGCAATATTAAAATCTAGATAAAAGTTCCGCCAATCCGTTTCGCCATTCACTTGTTCACGATAAAAAATTACAGCTTCCCATGAATGGAATGAGAACTTTTATGACCATTGACCGGGTTCCGAGCTTTTAACTTTATGTTTTCTGGATTTCAATGGGATTTATTAGAAAATAGATTGCCATTTAAACTATTATTCTGAGTCAAAAGAATAGATGATCCAAGAGATTTAATCGAATTCTTTGACATAGATAACTAAGAAACAGTTGAAGTATTAAAAAAATGAGGGTGAAATTTAAGCTAGATAAATATTCTATTACTCGACTTTTATACGTGAGTTATCCGTTTGTGTAAACGTGATTGAGTCTCACGGTAGTTTCTTGTTGAAAGTCGATAAACATTATAATAAAACGGAAAACAATCTTAAATTGTTTAATTTGTGCTATGTATAAAATTTAAAAAGTAAAACATAAAACAAGTGGTTGATCGTTGAACCAACGCATCGGAAGAAGTTTTTATATGGTCTATCTTAGTAAGGAACTAAGTATATTCTAGTGAAGGCTCTCAAATACCAACTAACTACAAGTTAAACTGAACTTCGCGTTTCAATCTCATTTACATTAGCTACTCGGTATACCGATGCGGAATATACCATGTTTATGTTGGTAAAATACAGACTAACTGAACAGATTTTCAATATACTCAGAGTCAGTTTAAGTATAACAAATTTGTACATACAAACACATACTTAAATTACGTCTTAATTCTTTACGAGGTAGACCGAGTCTAGGGTAACAAGCACTAAGGGCATGGACGACCGGATGGCCTAGTGGTCAGACAACCTGACTATGAAGCTTGAGGTCCCGGGTTCGATCCCCGGTCGGGGCAGATATTTGTATGAAAAATACGAATGTTTGTTCTCGAGTCTTGGATGTTTAATATTTATTTAAGTATGTATTTATCTATATGAGTATGTTTATCCGTTGTCTAGTGCCCATATTACAAGCTGTGCTTAGTTTGGGACTAGGTCAGTTGATGTCAATTGTCCCAAGATATTTATTTATTTATTTATTTATTTATGTCTCACCACTCTCTGTTAAGTTTCGTTATCTTAAATGTCCGTTATCTGTGATCTCTATTTCTTACTATAAAATAGACACAGACCACAATCATAGATAATAACCGACACTTAAAATATCAGGGTTTTAAGAGAGAGGGGGAGAACAGGCCGTTTGTCAAGTATACCTTAAGCAGTATTACCTGAGTGGTACCTTAGTAAAAACTACTGTTATATTATCACCGAGGCTTTTACTTAGACCAAAATCATGCTGCTTGTTTTAGGAATAAGCTACTTTTATTTAAAAAAGTGCATTTTCACGCGGAACAGCTTTTAAAAAAAAATTAAAATTATTTACCAAGTTAGTAATAAATACGTCACTGACCCAACCACCCATCGCCGGCGTATGTGCCAAATTGTAAACGGACCAAATAAACCCTTCCTCGGAACTCCACTATACATCGCTAACAATATCCCAACACAATTCGGAAGCCATTTCAATACCGTCCCATTTCCATACAAAGCACAATTGCGGCTTCAAATCATCAATTATATTCCCAATCTCAATATCGTCGGGAGGTTCGTTTTATCAAAATAAACTGTCTTGGCAAAGAGACCGGCAGAACCATCTCGCAGTGTGTTTAGGAAAAACAGTAAAGCAAAGGTTTAGTTTGTATTGTACCAGCGTCTAACGCTGACGAACGGCGAGCGGTAAAGTGATGCCGGTGTACACAGTGCCACTTTAAATTTTTGTTCGAATGAGGGCTTTTGAAGGAATTTATGGTATTTATTTAGCTCGAAAAACAACGGTTTGGAAACTACACATGATGTCGGTTAAGTATTAGACTTTTGACTATGTAGGTAGCTTCTTTTTTAGCAATCATAAATTATTTTTGTAAGATACTTATGGTATGTTAGAAATCATCGCGAGAAAATTTTCATCAAATCAATTCCAGTTGAATTATCCCAATTGTTATACGAGTATGAACAAATTTTACCTATGCAACTACAGATTCAAGATTCCTACTACTACTTATTTGTTTAATCGATTTAATTTTGATGAAAATTTACGCAATTGATCAATTTAATGAAAATTAAATAAAATCCATGTATAAATTTTGACGCCGCGGTTGGCATAGTTGGCAGTGTCCCTGCCTGCGAAGCAAGCGTCCTGGGTTCGAATCCTGGTAAGGGCATATATTTGTGTGATGAGCACGAATATTTTATTCCTGAGATATGGATGTTTCTGTCTATATAAATATGTATTTCTCTATATAAGCATGTATATCGTTGTCTAGTACCCCATAACACAAGCCTTACTAGCGCTTACTAGGTCAATTTGTCTGAATTGTTCCCTAATATTTATTTATTTATTTTATTTAAATAAAAAGTGAATCCAACTATATTCTTAGTAGGTACCCAAAAATTTGAGCTAACAGTCATTATAGTTGCAGTGCTGCAACGAAAGGTGTACTGTGGCGCGGCGTGCCATTCATTAGGTGACAAAGGGAGTCTGCACCTGTCCCTCGCGGATAAAGCCGTGGAGATATTGCGGTATCTTTGCCTATGAATTGTTGGGATTCGACGACTTGGAGCATCAAACCAAACGGAGGCGACAAACGCAGTAAAAAATAAATAAAAAGCGACAGCTGTAACACTCCGGGAGTGCCGGCAGAAGTGAAAAGAGCAGATTAGATTAAATTTTTATGTTGTAACTTCCATGACGCTTAAGACTGGTACCGTACTGGCCGCTTACAAAAAAAAACGTACTTATTATCTACTAGCTGTTGCCAGCGACTTCGTCTGCGAAGAATTCGTTTATCGCTATCCCGCGGGAACTACGCAATTTTCCGGGATAAAAAGTAGCCTATGTGCTATTCCAGACTTTTCGCTATCTATGTGCCGAATTTCATCCAGAGCCGTTGGGCCGTTCTGGCGTGATTGAGTAACAAACAAACATACATCCATCCATCCATCTATCCATCCATCCATACTTTCGCATTTATAATATTAGTTAGATGTTTAGACCTTTAACAATGTACTGATGCCGCTCTAGTACTTTTGCTCCACGACTCAACAAAAAACACTTCAAAAATCGAACGCGATTCATTCATATTTCAAAGTAAACTCTTAGAGGATTCTGATAGTTATCCTGGTACTTTTTTAAACTTCTCCCTCCGTCTTACGCCTGACGCCAGTTTAACATTTTGTACCCATCCCAAAAAGTGCTCAGCACCGGTAAAGAAGTTTTCGCTTCAAAAACTGCCAACTCTGATGAAACGAGGCAGTTAATTAGTACTGTAGGTTTTGTTATAATTTCACTGACACCAACGAGCTAATTTCAAACTGTCACAAACTTAGCAAAGAAATGAGGTTATAAAATAGTGGGATGACAGGATTGTAAAAAGCAACCAAGTTCGGTAGTTATTTCTTACTAGCTGTTGCCCGCGACTCCGTCTGGGCAGCATTCGCTTATCGCTATACCGCGGAAATTATGCATTCATCCCGGATAAAAACTATCCTATTCTAAAATCTTCTAATAGGAATAGGTAAAAATATCTCTGTACCAAATTTTATTCAAATTGGTTCAGTAGTTTAGCCGTGAAAGCGTAACAGATAGACAGAGTTACTTTCGCATTTATAATATTAATAGGAAAAGTTATTTACAATTAACAGCGACGTTACCAATATTTTTACTTATAAAATATTTCAACATCCCTCCTTTAATCCAAAAATTCACCAATATTTCGTTCGCCAAATTGACAGTAACAAGAATTGACAAAATGACACTTATTCTATTTGCTCGTGATTGCGTTATTCGACTTAAAATAACTTGAAATATTCCGTCCAAAAAATGGCAAACTACTCATATATTTAAAATAAAAAATCAAGACTCCGATGAAGTGCAATGGCAGGACATTAAACCTTGCTTCTTTCGGCCATACGTACAAGAGTCGCCCGGATAATAAGATGAGAGCAGCTTCATACACATTCATCAATCTCTTCATACCTGCTCGTCGATTTTGGGTACACTCCTGACCTGACCTTTTTTCAAAACGTTTCCGTTCTTCTAGGCCGTCCCTATCCAACGCTGTTTGTCCTAATTCCGACTCAGTTCAAGTTTTAGCTGTCACTTTTAGTATGAATCTGACAGCGAGCGGACCTAAACTGAAACGCATTAAGACGTCATGGTAAGGCCCCAGGATACAATGATCATCTTCACCAACCAAAAGACGTCAACTGCCGAACATAGCCCTCCCTCAAAGAGCGCCATAAAAGTCGCTTGTCCACTAGAGACAGCCTTGGGCCGAGCGGTTGCCTGTCACGCAAGTGGAAACGCTGACTAAGACGTTGAGACAGCGTTGAGGCAGTGTCTTCACGTGCGCAGCCTCGGTTCGAGGCAGCCGTTCGACCCGAAGCTGCTTCTAGTGGATAAACACCTAAAGACCGGTCTTGCACGGCCCTCATACAGCGGACTTTCGCGTCCATCTTAGGAAGGGCCTTCCTACGTTGCGTCTTCCGGTACGTGGTCGCCACTCGAAACCTTTCGGCTCCATTGGCCGTCGGCCCTGCGAGCCACGTGACCAGGTAGCTTATTACGTAACTCGCTTGCGATGACCATCGTCTTCATTTTGACAGTTCATGTATGGGCTGACATTTGGCATCGGAATCAGCTAGCTGTCACATTCGTACAAGAACTGTCAAAATAAATAAGATGGCGATGGCGATTGTGGACGAGTTACGTAATAAGCCTGCTGTCTACTACCACTTCAGTGTAGAAATGCAATGATACTGATTAATTACTCTATGATATCTCTTGATAAGTCAAAATTTCAAAGACTATTGAAACAAAATTTCTAAACGACACGAAAATTAGAACACAGAAAATTCCGAAAAGTAAAGCTATGGCCGGAATTCGAACCAGGATCCTCATCATTCCGTGATGCGTTCTATATGCTACACCATCAATAGCAGATAAAAGTAATGGCTAGACTGCCAGCTAACCATGCCCAAAAAACGGGACAAACACCTTTGTTTTCGATTGCAAATCGATAACACATCCGCGACCTACAAACCCCATTCCTCTAATTTATATTCAGTTAGCGTGGAAGTTCCTTGGTGTCGGTAAAAACAGAAGTGAGAGACAATCGGACGATTCGGAAAATTCTGGTCCGTCGCGAGATAAGCGACTCCCAAAAGTTGGGGGCCTATCTGGCAGATAGCGTGAGTCTATTATTGAATTTTCGTTTTTTCCCTCCGATTAAAATTTCTGGGGTGCGATTAATTTTCGGGTTGCGAGATAGCGGTGATTTATTAATGTAGGTGGAATTGAGTTTTACGTGGAGTTGCAATTACGATCTATTTTGGTATTAAAAGGTGCAAAATTACAAGGATTTTTGTATTAAAAAACCTTATTAAGAGGCTGACAACACCTAATTTTGTTGAAATTGATGTTATTTAAACACTTTTTTAAGAAAAACTGCACACAAAAAAAATACAAAAAATTTATAATGTTAATTTTCACCATATTTCAAACACGCTAGACGGGCTCGATACATAATTGAACAAAATCGGCTCGATAGAAAATAATTGCAAAGATTGGTCTTAAAATCCTCATTAAACGATTCTATTGTCTTTATTTTGTTCGACGTATGGGTCTGCAATTAAAAACATAAAGTCAACATATTCATACCTAAACGGCTAACGAGTCATATTTCACAAATAATCCATACTTTTGTTTATTTCTTATGATTTGTGTCTTGTTTGCAAGATTTTAGACGCGCGCCAAGCTGCCGGAATAGTTTCTTCTCTTTCAATAACAGGCACGTGAACCGTATGTGTGAAGAGTGGCGCTGCTCCAGGTCATTTGCTGTTGACAGCGCCTTAAACTACTTCACACTCTATAGACACATAATTCGCAAACGAACAACTATTCTACAAAATAAGAGGGCTTGGGATATTAGCTCCAGTTTAAGCACTTCGCGAATCACACCACCGATTGCTTGCAGGTTCTTACGCACAGTTCTTAAAACTTAGAGATGCAGTTCGGATACGAAAGCCACGAGTGTTTTGAGGGGCGGTTTTTTAAACTATTAGGCTACGTAGAAAATTAAATTGAAAGATTTGCAAAACAACAAGGTGTTAAAAACATAAATATATGATCATATGATCATAATATCTATAGTGTTCAAATTTAATAGGTGTCACTAAACGCATAAAGCGAATCCTAACCAAATCTGCACCACAGACAATACTAGTTGCAACTTAACCGAGGTGCCAACGCGACGGGGACCGCACCAATTCACTAATGGTCTGTACAGCGCCATCCCCTGAATAATGTAGCGAACTAGAGCTCTGCGCTGACTACGTTTTACGTAAGCTTCTAATTTGTATAATAAGTGCAGTGGATGCAGAAAGAAAGGCGCGGTACTGTTAGCTTTATGCTGTGTAGAGGTAGGTATATATTATGGTTATCGTGTACTTAGCGGTGGAGATTCCCTGGTGGCGAGTTCCGGAACTAACTAAAAGCAGGTAATTAGCTTTATATTTAAGAGCTTAGCGCTTCGTCCGCTTTTCTTAAAGTTTCGCGATTTTTCTTTCGTGCTGGATATATGCGTTCACTTACACAATTTATTGGGTTTGTTCGCTACACGAACACGGGGATCAGATTTCTTTAAAAAAAAAACACATATTATTTTTCGCTGTACATTTTCAGCTATTCAATATGAGTTACTTGGTTAAGTCAACAATTAAACAACAGAGATCTAGATAAGTATAGTTCAGGGTTCTTATAAGCCTTACTTCGTTCCACATTTTGTACTCTCTAGTAACAAGTCAAATAAAAGAATATAAATAACCTAACAGCAGTTGAACATACAAAATATTTGGCAAAATTGTAATTCTATTTAATTGCCTAGCCCAAGGCGGCAGCATTTTCCGTTTTTGTTTTTCCAAATAAGATTGTACCATTTCAACTTCTTTCATTATTATGAAGCGTTTTGTATAATAGCACAAAGCAAATATAATCCACAATGCGTACGTGTTTCCATAAATCTGTTTGTGCACGGTAATCGAAATCTATTCACCGCCTTAGGCTACAGCAGAGACGAATAAAAACGTATAAAATTATCTAACAGACAAAGGCTGAATAAAGAGTTGTGTATGCTTCAAGAAAAGACTTAAATTAATGTTTATTTCAAACGTTTATATTTCTAAATTCAACTTTTTATATACCAAGCCCGCCATCTATTATTTAGATCCGACATCGATAGACCCTTTCACCGCGAGAGTCATGCTCATGCCGCATTTAAGTACTTTGGAAGATAACACATTTCTCAAAAATGTTCTATTTGAATTATGTTAGTAAGTAGGCTTAAGTGGAATCAATTATAAAAAGATGTCTACAATAAACGTGACATCAGTGGCTACCGAGGTAAGAAGAAACAATGATACATTGTTGAACGGGAGTCAGAAAGGTCGTCAAGATTAGATCCTAGCCTGGTACATTAGTACCAACACCAGACTCCCATTTCATAAGCGCAGGCAATAAGTGACTATAACAATTCGAAATACATTAATAGCCTAAAAATTGCCGCGTCGAACCGGGTATGACATCGGCCACGAAATGTATACCGAAATATCAGTGTCACCTGTCGCCTATCACGGTTATGAAATAGGCACCAACTCGACAATGTCGGTGATAAGTGACAATTCCAAATATTGCATTAGCGTAGTCAATAAGAAGCTGGCGTTGATCTTGTCATATTCATAATTTAAACAATTGT
Source organism: Pandemis heparana (assembly GCA_963854515.1). Lineage (NCBI taxonomy): Eukaryota > Metazoa > Arthropoda > Insecta > Lepidoptera > Tortricidae > Pandemis > Pandemis heparana. The sequence goes on from OY978009.1 coordinate 16,974,717, forward strand.
CTCCTGTTACCGGCAAATTGTGGCGTTGGCGAAATAAGCCTATAGGCTTGGTTGAAAAGCTGACGATAAGAATGGTACAGGAGTAATAAAATGGCATAGAAATAAAGAAGTCATGACAGTGCGTAACTGTGACTGATTTGATTGATTTACAATACGGTGCCGTAAAACTACCCAACTTTAGTCCGGTACTAAAACTTTAATACCTATCCATAACTTTAAGACGACTTTAAATATCCACACCAATATTCTTTTGTGTTTTGTCCAAGTTTTTCCTTCCTAATAAACATATTTAACCATTGAACTTCCTCGTTCAAATAAAAGTCGCATATAAACGAAATTTTTTAAGCTAGTTTTGGATCTTAGTAGAGCTGTTTTACGGTGTCCGCTTTGTCTGTCTTAGATCGTTTTACTGCAATATAAAGACGTGAACAAGATTCTAACAGTGTTTTAAAGCAAAATCGAGTAACAGCCCCACACTTCCGCAACTTAGTTGAAAAGCGTTTCAGTGTTTCACTCTTGATGAGTTAATTAAATTATTTAATATGCACTTCCCGGTTTGTTCGTGCAATTTATTCAAAACAACTATGTTCTTACAACAGTTCTGGTGCTATTAAAAACTTCTCACGTTTTCAAGCATAGTCTGAATGCAGGTGGCTCGAATAATTAAAGTTTCTTGAATAAAACATGAATGCTCTTACACTTTAGTTTTATTATGCAAATAGTCGCTCAGGCGATGAATTTCATTTAAAATCTGACTAAATTATTGGGGAGTTTAACCTTGTTGTATGCAAAACAGAAAAGTGTCATGATTCCAGCGAATAATTTTATATCGAACCATTATCAGAAACTTTAGGGTAAATTTTAAATCACATCAAACGCCGTGAACGCCACAAATGCTGGCAAAAACTATGACAACAGATAAATAACCAGGGGCCTTACCATGACGTAGTAATGTGGTTCAATTCCTACACAGTTCAGGTTTTAGCTGTCATTTTTAGTATGGATCTGACAGCGAGACGTCATAGTAAGGCCCTAGGTTTTGATTTACTTATGCATGTCAAAACTTGACTGTCGAACTTGCAATAGCTCAAAGTAATTTGAATAAAATGATTACAGGGTTTTTTTTTTCCTTTTTAGATGAAGAACCTTTATGGTAGTACACTATTTGCATTTATTGTAGATCCTATATAATTTACCTGTGTATCACAAATAAATGACTTATCTACTTACTTACTTACTCAAAATAAACAAGTGTTATCTGCCACAAGCTTCGTCATAATTTCCCAAAGAGAAATCCGCAACTAGCTTCGTCATATCAATTTAACAACTACACCCCGGAATGATGAGTACCCGGACCAAATGTCCCAAAAATGCTAGCGGCATTGCCCCGCTGAATGGCCAGCGATATTTGATATTTTATTTACTTACTTAACATACATTCATACATAAATCACGTCCTACATACAACTACATAGGTAATTATTTATTATTATTCGCTAAGACATAAAAACTTTACTTAATTAATATGAATGCTCAAAGTACTTTGTTTTTGTTATTCCGTTGTTCATCACTTAGTTCAGTTGCGAAACAAAAGTTCAATCAGAACTTATTTAATTATATTAATGAATTCGCATTTCTTTGGTTCAATAAAATAAATGGAGACGATTAAAATCGATGAATAAATGAAGTACCTAGATGGTTGTACCTATATGCAGATTTTAGAAAAAAAAACAACTTAATTATACAATAACAGGTAGACATATCCTATAGTAAACAAGACCTACAACAGACCCCGTTTAGTAAAACTGTGGGCGCAAGGTGGAAATTTGAATCAAAACTTTAACTTAAGAGGCTGACAACACCTAATTTTGTTGAAATTGATGTTATTTAAGCACTTTTTTAAGAAAAACTACACACAAAAAAATACAAAAAAAATATAATGTTAATTTTCATCATATTTCAAACACGCTAGACGGGCTCGATACATAATTGAACAAAATCGGCTCGATAGAAAATAATTGCAAAGATTGGTCTTAAAATCATCATTAAACGGTTCTATGTCTTTATTTTTTCGACGTATGGGTCTGCAATTAAAAACATGGAGTCAACATATTCATACCTATACGGCTAACGAGTCATATTTCACAAATAATCCATACTTTTTTTAATTTCTTCTTATTTGTGTCTTATTTGCAAGATTATAGACGCGCGCCAAGCTGCCGGAATAGTTTCTTCTCTTTCACTCACAGGCACGCGAACCGTATGTGTGAAGAGTGGCGCTGCTCAAGGTCATTTGCTGTTGACAGCGCCTTAACTTCACTTCAGTATAGGTACACTTTACATGCCTTGATTTCACTATATCGCTGGAGATAGCAAAGTAAAGTTTTGGTTTTTATTTGGTAACTTTAGTAAAACAATTTTTTAAACAATCTATGGATATGAGAAACAGAGTAGTTGCGGGTGGTAGGGCCTTGTGCAAGGTCCGTCCGGATCGCTACCACCATCTTACTCGCTAATCCTGCCGCTAAGCAGGAGTGGTGTGGAGAGTAAGACAGCCGGGGAAATTACGAGAACAAGAGGCATTTCATCTTAGCCCTCTAGGTTGGCAACGCAACTGCGATCCCTCCTCGCTTACCATCAGGTGATCCACTTGCTCGTTTGCCTTCCTATCCATATAAAAAAGTGGTGGTGGAGTTCACAACCTTCACTATATCGCGGAGATAGGAATTTTTTGGAATCTACACATACCTAACACAAATTATTTATAGCAGTCAAGAATCCTAGTCGCTGTTGTGTCGCTATACACTCACGTGTTTGTCTTTCTCCGTTGCCAAAATTCCACGAACACACAATATACTTTAAGAAATTTACCGACATCATTACATTGGAATGATCCCGCCAAGTTTTTGCGAGGCTCGTTTCCCACACGCTGTAATGTGAAACTTGTAATTTTGTTTGCAATTCCAACCGGAAGGTGTTTGCATGGTGTCAACCCGGAAACTTTTCTATTAAATTACGCAAATTCCATGAGCGATGAGGTTGGACGGAATCGGTGTGTCTCGAGATGTTGTAAGTGATCGCGCGCGCCTGATTGGTTCGTGCTGTTTGACGCGGCGCGCTGATTGGTTCGCTTTGTGAGCTTTGTGACGCGATGTGTAGTTGTAATTTGAAGGGATTAACTAGGGTTTAAAATGGTTTGGTGTGAAGTGAGATCACGGATTCATGACGAGCTTGTTCCGTAGCTTCATTAGTAGTACGTAATTTGCAGCTATATAAAAATATTTGTAAATATATCTCTACATAATATGAAGCCGTGGTATACCTACAAACTTTGCTAAGTTTGGGACTAGGTCGATTTATTTATTTACTTACATGTATAAGAAGAGTCCTGGCCGACTGACTGGTTGACTCATCAATCATCAACGCCTAGCCCAAACCATTTACACTAAAAGGTTAACATTTTGCACACGGGTTGCCTTCATAATTTAGATAAGGAATAAGGAAGGAGCTCTTGAAATTTCTATGAAGTAAAAAATAAAAGAGATTTATAAATTTGCATAATATGTAGGTTTGTACTTCTTGTAAACAAAGAACGAGAAACTCCTGATTCAATCTTTTCTTTGAGATGCGATTTCAATTAATTTTAAAACGTAAGAAATAACATTTTTATTAGAAAAGACAAAGTAAACAAAATACTTATTTCTCCCGGAGAATCTTGGAGACAAAACATTCTAGATTTTAATTAACAGTTCTTACATTTTCATTAAAAAGATAGCAGAAGCCGTTGAAAAACTTATTTTATAATAGCAGTTCTGGGAAAGGCTGTCGTTCGCGGAATTAAGGCAATCTTTGCTGGCAACATCTTTAATAAGCTTACCCTGAGTGGGGGCACTAAAGAAGCGGTCAGGAGGGGCGATTATTATAATTATTATTTATAATAATTACACCCTTGCGGCTGGGAAAAAACGGACCTAATTTCCTTTCCACCTGGCAGAGCACGTAGTCTGTTTTGTATTAATTTAGATGTCTTTTTGTAAGATGACTGGAATAATGTTGTCAGGGTTCTGTACCAAAAGTGTAAAAACGGGAACCTATTATGAGACTCTACTGCCTGTCTGTCACCAGGCTCACGATCAGTGATAGCTAGACGTAGACACTTTAAATTTTCACGGATGATGTATTTATACATTATGTGAGCCTGGTTTCTGGGGCCGCTATAACAACAAACACTAAAACCAGAATATATGTCTAGACTTGCATAAAAACATTGCCTATGTGAGTAACCAATATAAAATGACTTCACACTATCACACTGTCTACATTTTGCGTACATAATTATTATGAGGCACGGTTCTGCTAAGACTGGATATTATATTCACTTACCGAATTCGTACGGAATCCTCGGTGCGATAGTCCGACTCGCATTTGGATAGTTTTTTTTTAATTTTGATACACAAAAAGATCCATATTTTAAAATGCTAGCTAGAAGACGGTAAAAAGCTGTGGTGAACGCGATTTTGAATTGCGGTCATCGGTCGGATCATGTCTAAGTCCCTCACGGAGCAGACACGTTTAGCATAACTATGAGAGTATAGGAGGAAATGGGGAACCAATATAGTGATTGGTCGCTAGCCGTATCGAATATAACCGATTCCTTCGATTTTTTAAGATTTCGAGTACCTACGTGGGATAACATAGCCTGAGTCTAAATTCAGAACTTCTAGTTTTAATAGCGTTTCGGTAGATATACATTGTATTTTATGAGTTAAGTTAAGACATACAAATACAAAGAAATAAATAGATTTTTTGTATAAAATTGAACTTTCAGTAAATCAAAAATTGACACAAAAATTTTATTACTAGCACCTTGATTTCGGTACTGGCTGAATACTTATTTCATTTCAATTATAAGGTGAAAAAATGGTAGTATTTAGTGAGCAAAATTTATAACAGCGCCAACGAAAAAGACCTTAACCTAACCTAACCTAAAGTTTCTTTCCCGAACATTCGATCCTACCCATTATCTCCCAATTTACGACTTCATAGCCCGACCATAATTCCGCAGCGGAAAGGAATATTTTAATCGGATTATTAAGATAAATAAGGCGCAAGTGAATCGGAATTAAGCATTATTTCATGCGTCGCTACGCTAACGCGAACTCCAATTTTATTTACGCAGTGAGAAAATAGCGTGCGAGCGTGCATTGCGGGTCCGTGAGGCAATGGATTTGTAAGTTCCCCGCCAGACGCGGCAATGTAAAGCAGGGCACGCGACATTTCTCTCGCTAGAAGTAAGGCTTAATTTTATTTCGCCGATGAATTAAGAAACTTGCGATCGTTAGTGTTATTGGTGTTTGTTCTGTTAAATCGGTTTCTGTGTGCTCCGGGTAAATACGCCTCATTAACTTGTTGTAGAGCGGAATGGTGATTTTGGATACAAATGAATAATTTGTTTGTTTTTGGTGGGGAACGTCCGAGTAAAAGCAATTATGTGGGTCGGAATATTGAACCCAGAGAAAATGTGTATAATTTATTTTGTAGAGAATTTTATGTGGATTACTTCTGTCTCAGATCATTTTTTGCTATGGGCCACCGTTTACGAGTTATTTACGAAAAACTAAAAAGGGACCTTTACACCTTTGCTTATTTTCTGATGGAGGAACTGTCATAAAAAAATATATAGCACTTTCTTGGTCAACTATACCTTAGTACTAGAATAATAACACAGCATAGAAAATTAGTTTTTATTACAAGCATTATTGTCTAAGCCAGATTTTTGAAAGCTCTCCTCAAAAATACTATTAAAATGGGCACAATTTGTACACGGCCAGAAAAATACAGCTCCAACAAAAAAAATCGACTACTAGTTGAAAGGATCAATTAGACCTGTAATAACTTTTTTTACTGCTAGGTCAATGGGTGTCAATTATCTCATGATATTTAAGAAATTTTGATTCCCCTTTCCACCATTACGCCATCATGCTACACGTGGCCTTTAGGTCTTGTTACCTTAGGCTCTTTCTATCCCCGTAAGGGATAAAGACGTGATTTATGTATGTAAGTATTCCTACGATGCTTCAGTCACAACACAATCGCTTAACTTCTTTGACCTCCAGTTCCACATCAAGACACCGACACCTACAAAGCCTTTATTCAAATGCCCAAAGCTCTACAGAGTCGGACAAAGCTTCCGAAGTCAGAGCTTTAGCGTACTTATTATGGCAAACTGGCTATCGGTTATCGCAAGATATATTGCAAATTTTGTTTGAATAAAACGTTGTTTAGAGCGAATATACTATTCAAAAGAAAATAGGGCAATTGAAAATGGGTCTACTTTTTGCTTCCTACTTTACTCCTATGTTTCTTCCATGCTGGTCTGGGAGTAAAGAAAAACCGGCCAAGTGCGAGTCGGACTCGCGCACTGAGGGTTCCGTATCATTATCTAGAAATATCTATAAACCAGTGTAAGCAGAGCCCTGCTCCAAAGCAAGATGTACGCAGTATGGGCAGTATGGGGTCACTTTATATTGGTCACTGATATATACAGACATACATACATATTTACGGTTTTCGCAATTATTCCGTAATCTGTGCTATAAGACCTACCTTCATACCAAATTTCAAGATTCTGCGTTCACGGGAAGTACCCTGTAGGTTTTGATTCCCTTGAGAGTCGAAAATTTGCGGAAATTTGCGGCATAAACGGCTGTATCTTTTGATTGCGTTGGTTTAGAAGTTAGATTTTTTTATAGCTCCAAGGGGCAGTAGATTTGAGTATTTGATATAAATTTCAGCTTGATACCGCCACGCGTTCCTGAGAAAATGGGTCTTGACAGACGGACGGACGGACGGACGGAGGGAATACAAAGTGATCCTATAAGGGTTCCGTTTTTTCCTTTTGAGTTACGGAACCCTAAAAACATAGAATGTACCAGTTGCTCAGCTTCCTGCGCAGGTAAAACCATATCGGGAGAATGGGCCAAAATCTTAGGAATCATGTTATAGGCGATGGGGCTAGCAATCTACCAATCTCCCTCGTTGAAACAAAAACAAAAAAAACATGATTTACTTCAAAAACTAATTTTGGCGAATTAAAGAGTTGAAATAGGTAATTAATGTCATCCGTAAACCGATAGTTAGAAACATCTCAATTTATCAATTTATACTTCGTGTAAGAAGCAATCAATGCGATGTGATATCAATTAGAGGGTAGCTTTGATCTGTCGAAGTTCGCAATAAACAGCTAATGAATCTTATTGGGAATATAACTATTACGTACATAAAATAGTTTGCTTAGTAATTGTTTAGTTAATAAGGTCTTAAAAATACTTCCCAAAGCGAGCCTTACGCTTTTTTGTAATAAACGTATAGTTTATCACTTGAACTAGGTAATAAAAGCTGAAAATGTTTACCCAAAAACGGAGCGTATAAGAAAACACGAATACACAGTCATACTTTATTAGTTTTAGGATTGAAAAGGATTTTTTTAATTATTCAACGTGAAATAGTAACAACGTTTAGACAGTTAGACAAACTCGAAAACTTTTGCATTTATATTTATTAGTAGGTCGTAGGACGCATTACAAAGGTTAAGTTTCGGTGGTCCTACAAAATGCAATATCGCATGAAACAAATCATCGTTTAAAGCGCAATTCACTTGTTTTCACCGCCTGCATGCTAGCTCTGATTCATATTTCCTTTTCTCTCAAAACAACAAATTAAAAAGAGACATGATATATCGCCCGCACTATAAGTCGCCATGTTGCAGACAGAAACGGAGAAAGTTGAGGCGCCTGCCATGAATTAAGACACATTTCAAAATTGTAAACACAAAACTTCCTTGCAGCGGGCCATTTGCATAAAAGCACGCGTAAGCAGCCCCGTCAACGCTAAGGAAAGCATTCCTTGCTCATTGAAACAAGTAATATATCATGGCGAGCGTCACGTACACTGAAACGCGCGTTATTTAAGAGAAATAAATAGGGTGGCGCCACGGTAGCGCACTTAGCGGGCTTTGCGCCGAGCAAATAAATGATGCCCAATAAATGTTTTTAAAACTTGTCGAAAGTAATGCTTGTACGCGCTCTGTTAATCTGCGAAATTGAAAAATGTCAAAGCCGTACAAAATTTCATCGGATCAGTTTTATTGGTTCGCTTTTCGGCATGCTAATAACTTTAGCCGAAACTTTGATTGATTACCGTGGCATGTTTGTGATGTATTAAACTTATAAGAAATTTTAGATCTATTTACTGATTTAGTTAACATCTGCCTGGAGAGAGATGGCTACTACTACTTTGCTATCTCCGCAATATAGTGTTATCAAGGGGTTGAAAAACTCACTCTCATAAGCATATAATATGCTTATATATAATGTCTAACTTCATAAGTATAGACTTACATTCTCTCGTCACGTTTCCATTCAAACCTTCGCATTCACTTATATATTTTAAAACCTTGCCTCGCTTTTCTTTAAAGGCACAGATGGACGTCCGTGACCAAATTGGGGTGGTTTTGGCAAAAAGGCCAAGAGTACCGACAAGCATGTATGAAGATATTGATGAATGTGGATGATGCGGAAAAGGTAATTGGAACAAAGTAGTTTCTGCCTATCCTTGTGGGAAAGAGGCGTGACGGTATGCATATTTCAAACCTTGTTTCACCTAATTAGTTTGCATAATGCATATACATACCTATGTTTAAGAAATACATCTAAAATACGACAAAAACGACCGAAATTCACGGGTTTTGCAGGACCTTATATATTATGTTTATTTCATTTCTATGAACCGTATGGAATTGAGAGAAATTGTTTTCTTAATATTTTGAAAGGCAAACCTTTGTCTATATCTCTGTATTCGAAATTTTATTCAAAAATTATTATACAAGTCCGTTTTAATAGGATCAAAGCTATTCGCTTGCTCGCTGTGCAACATAGTAACAGTCTGAAACGTGTAATGAATCCTCTGCACACTGCACTAGTGATGCAACGAATACCCGGTTTCCCACATTCGCGAATACGAATGCAAATGCGAATATCCGACTCGAAAATTCGCGAATGCGAATATGGATTTATGATTTAGCATTAAAACAATTCAATTTACTACCTACCTCACATTTTCTGTTTATTTGTATGTACCTATACTCGTATGTATGTATAACTCTTTACAATACAATACAATATAATACTCTTTATTGAACACCACAAATCAGTACAAAACAATACAGAAACATAGAACAAAGTATACAATAGGCGGTTTTATCGCTTAATAGCGATCTCTACTAGACAAGCATTAAGACAGAGAAATAAGTTGGAGACAGTTTAAGTTCTTTATTGTAAGTACCTACATAAAACACATTAATTTTCTCAAGATAGTACTAATTTCATGTTCTTAATGGCCAAATAGATAACGTTAGTAATTTAAAACCACACAATTTGTCTTAGTGCTTATTAAAATCGCCATAAGCATCTTGAATACACTTATCTGTAATTTTATGTTTCTGATCTATAATTCCGTCTCTATTTATTACTACGAAACAGACAGAGACGTCATCAGATAACTGACAGTTAAGGAGTGGTGAGACAGGCCCTTAGTGTATTGAATAAATGTCCGTTTAATACAAACGCGAATGAAAATGTGAATATTAACGAAGGTTGAAATATTCGCGAATGCAAATGTGAATATTCGCTACATCACTAGTCTGCATTCTCGCGAGAATTCGGCTACCTACATAATTAGAATGCAGTTTTCTCGTTAAATAAAACTAGCGTGAAAATATTTCACCTTAATAATGTTGAGGAGTAAGAGGATTTTGCAGCAGCAGTTCACGCTGATAATTAGAGAAAATGTAGTTTTTTTTTAAATGTGAATAGAAGGCAAACGAGTAAGTGGGTCACCTGATGGTAAGCGATCACCACTGCCCATAGACACCCGCAACCCCGGAGTGATTGCAGATGCGTTGCCGACCTAGAGGACTTAGATGAAATGCCTCTTGTGCCCGTAATTTTCCCGGTTAATTCTTTATAAGGAAACAACTATTTAATTTGCTTACTTTCATGGTCTGAGAGCAAAGAAAAAACATAGATTGTTTGTACCAGTTGCATCTCTTCCCGAGCAGATTGTAAAAGGCCATCGAGGGAATCGGCGAACATCGTAGAAATCATGTTATAGGCGACACGGCTAGCAACCCATGACTATTTTGATTCCCCTTTCCACCTATAAGCCCACAATCATGCTATGGCCTTTAGTCTTGTCACCTTAGGCTCTGTCTTCCTCGTGAGGGATAAAGACGTGATTTAATGTATGTATGTTTTTAATTTGCTAGGGTATGTATGAAGAGATTGAATAATGTGGATTCTTCCGAACAGTGCGAGTCACAAAATATATTTTAATAACACACTTATTTATTTAAATACAGGTTTTAACAGTTTAGTTTTAATTTAGTTAATTGAATTCGTTTTAATAATATTTAGTCATAGTTTATGTTGTTTGTTTAATAAAAATAAATCTGACTTATTCTCGAATCAAGTATTCAAATGATATTAGTACCTACTACATTGTTTGTAAAGTTATTTGCATACTTTATACCTAATAATGGTTTCAAACGTTGAAACATAACGAGCCTCCCAAACTCCAAGATACACAACAACTAAGAGCAACAATAAGTTAAGTAAAAACCAAGCAGAAACGGTAATTAAGACATTATCCTAACTCAGGCTTGAGCAAGCAAGCTCGTAACAATAACGGATAATTTGGTTGTCTGTTTGTGTGTGACTTTCGAGAATGGCGTTACTTACATTCTCGCTAATTACTCCAAATATGCTCGGGGCTTGAAATTGTGAGGGAAATGGTATATGATGTCTTAATCTTAAGCTATGATGTAATCTATGATGTGCAACTGAAATTCTGTATTTACAGACTTTAAATGACTATTATTCGTTAATTGCTAATCGCCGCCAAAAATCAGAGCTAGTGCTGTGTTCCTGAGTGGAGAATATCAGACGTTGTCTGAAATGACTCGCACGTGAGGCATTCTATCTTACCCCTCTAGGAACACGCTTAGAGAGTTACAGCCTTATTCATAAAAAATCCTTAATTGAGGTTTGATCACTCTATTAGTTAACAGACTGATTAAGCTTATTTGACAGTTGTTGAAAAGTATGATTCATAAACGCTTGCTAGCAGTCTATTAACTAATGAGCTGCTGATGGATGGATTACACGCGTTATGTTGTCAGCTTGACAAATCATAGACCAAAAATGGCCTTTTAGTGAATTAAATAAAATCAATTGACAGCAGTGGCAGCGAATTAGCTGGAAACCGAAAACATGGTTTCAGCCTAACACGACAGACGAGGCAGTGTGGATCTAGTTTCCTTTGCCTTTCCCGGAGTGGATAAACTTAAAACAAAAAAACTGTCTTGCGTATGGTTTTGCTCTTGCTAAAATCAGCTGTTCACATTTGTGGCGGCCATTTTGTGAGTTAGCAGAGGATAAAGTAGGGTCTACGGTCCGCTAACTTTCGGAAGACTTAACAGACCCTTGATGCTTGATTAGCGCTAATTGACGTTTATAAATCATGTTTTTTTGCATCGGTCCTATAGCGAGCTTATAGCGAGCCTCTAACTCTTTATGAATAAGGCTGTTATTGTATAGAGAAACGGCCACCCGATTTTCTGTTAAGCATCACACAACCATTAAAACTAGAGCCCGCCGCCATGTTCCTGCGGTAAACAAAACACTCGAGCTTGTCTACAAAAACAATTCCGCGTAGCTAGATTGATAGAGAGATATTTGTTAGGAAGCGGCCGGCACCTGAGCGCAATTAACGGGGACGTTTACGGATAGCTTCTGAATTGGATGGAACACGACCTGCACGGCGGAAGGCTTTAAAGTTCAGATATAACTAGGAGCTCCTGATTAATGGTATGAGGATTAGCTGTGTTGGCTAGCCTCTGTCGTGGATCGACAAAAGGTTTGGTGGATGTGTGAATAAAGCTATCGATGAGATTCCGTGGTAATTGATGTCGTGAAGCAAGCACTGCTGCTTGGAGTCGAATTAGTGAGTAAAATGATGGCAGCGATTCAATTAGGTTTTGCACGAGGGCTTACCAGCAAAAATGGTTTTAGTGTACACTTCTAGTAACAAATATAATAAATTGTAGTGATCAATGTAGCCGAAAACGGCTAGGTGGCATATTTATGTCCGCTGTAATATTATTCATACATTGCATCGTCTCTGCTTCCCTAAATTTGCTTTAAGCTTCTTCAAGCAAGTAACAACAAACATCAAATATGGTGTTTATGGGTTGCTTTAAATTTTTCCGGGAAGCTTTGCAAATTTCGTAGAAATACTCCCCATTTTTGCGGCATCACGGAATCCTAGAAAGCGTGGCGTAATTAAATACAAAATTTTCAGAGCATGCGTTGGCTGGGTGTGAAAATGTTCGCTTCTGAAAGCCGATACTGAATTCTTGACGTAACCGACGCCTCGGAGGTGTCTTCATTAGAAGCACATCAAAGCTAGCCGCGTCGTGAATATGAGATTTCGTTGCTGTTCTAGAGATGGGATGCGGCGTTTGCGGATGCGAGTTTTCCGGATTGTTGTTTTTAATGATTTTCCTGTTGTTGTGTTGGTTTTTTATCTCCGGGGGAGAAAGTCTCTTAACACGGTCTCATGAGATTTTTGTATGCCACAAGAGGTTTAAGCGAGTCAAAATACTTTTTAGACAAAATGAAAAGATTTTCTGAGATACGGTGACAAACGAGTGTGTGGGTCACATGACGGTAAGTGAGCACCACCACCTATGGACACTCGTAACACCTAAAGACTGGCAGTTTCTTATCTATTTGAAAAATAATAAGTTTACTTTTTTCACTTTATTAAAGATCAAATGGATTCGAAACTGACGGTCGATTATCAAATAAATGTATGTAAATAAAGTTCATGAGCCATGTTCATGATACTTCATTTAATTTGAACTTGCCGCCATTTGTTGGCTGCGTTTATCTTTGACAGATCATTGTTTCACGGATCTGTGGGCGATACGAAAAATTGAGAGGTTATGTTATCGTTGATGCGGTAGACATTAAATAATATTGTAAAATAAGAAATAAGGAAAGATAGTGCGAAACAATAGCTTTTAATGTTGTTTCTCTTTGAAATGAAATGAAATTTCATTTTTTTTTTTCAGGTAAGTTAAGATTTGTAGTAAATTGTAATGTAAATTGAAATAGTTCAGGTGTTAATAAAATTCCTCTTTTTCAGAGCAACTCATTTTGGTTTTTGTTCCTACATTCCAATGTGTACTTATAAGAACACATTATATGTATATCAATAATCAAGTTTTGGAGTCGCAAATGAATTACTAACCATTTGACTTACCCTCGACCAAACACAAATGTATTTGACCTAGATCATCTGCATATCGCGTATGTATTTTATTCAAAGTTTCACCTGCTCAAGAAAGACTGAGAGGCTGATTCCACAGGGAATGTTGCAGCTTCTTCGTGCAACGTAAAAGCATAGCAATAAAGATAGTGCTGAAAATACTGCTAGCAATTTTTAGAGTACCTAGGGGACCTTTTTTCTGCGACACTTTTATTTATAAGCACAAGGAAGGAAGGACGAAAGGAAAGGAACAGATTTTTGGATTATTATTAAAGTTGATAAGTGAGATGTTGGTTTGTGATCCTACAAATATTTAAAATGCAAAAGTTTGTGAGTGACGATGTGAGTGAGTGTGTATGTTTGTTCCTTCTTCATGCTGAAACGACTGAACGAATTTGGATAAAATTTGGAACGGAGATAGCTGGTACCCTAGATTGAAACATAGGCTACTTCTTATCCCGGAAAATTGCGTAGTTCCCGCGAGATAGCGATAAACATGTCAATTGCTAATTTTACGCGGACAAAGTCGCGGACAGAAGCTAGTATGATTATTTCTTTGTTTGATTCCAGAGTTCGGGAGCTGTGATTATGAGTGAAAATGCGCAAAAGTTTAAAACTGAGTATTTTCTTAGCTCCGGTTCTAGTTTGACGCAGCCTTACTCCGAATCAGTGGTGGTCAGTAAGCTGGCGTCGTTTGTGAACTCCAGAGACATATTAACGTAAAAATATCTAGAAAATTGTATCGATGCGCTGGTTACAACGCATTGCCGTAGACACTTTGACTGAAGTATAGTTATGTATAGTTTATATAAGACTCCCATCAATTGTAATTATATTATAAGTAAAAATCAGAAAAACATAAAACGTTAAACTGCGTTTTCTTCATTCCGCTTCTGGTTTGACGCAGCCTTACTCCAAAGCGGTGGTTAGAGTTCTGGCGTCGCGGTAACGTAACGCAATTTACGTTTACATTCGCGTTACTAAACATAACCACTAATCTGTAGAGCATTGGTAACTCGAGTCGAGACATACATGCCTTAATTAAGGTTAAAAGCTAAAAACCTCATTTAAGGAAAACAACAAGGAAGGTTAACTTGTAGAGACCAAAATGATGAAAGAAAAGCACACAAAATTAAATTCACGAAAAAAGTTGTATTGTTTTGAACGCGTTTTTTTTGTTTTCTTTCGCCTAAGCGTCACTTAAAATCAGCATCACGACATTATCACTGGATGTTATTCAGTTTGTGTTTCTGTATATGTGTGTATCAAGTAAGTATTCTTATGAACATATGAATTTTCGATTGAATAAAAGTCTGCTGACATTTCACTACATAGTATAAAATAAAGTCGCTTTCCGCTGTCTGTCTGTCTGTCCCTATGTAAGCTTAGATCTTTAAAACTACGCAACGGATTTTGATTCGGTTTTTTTTTCATAGATAGAGTGATTCAAGAAGAAGTTTTATATTACGTATATTTCTACGCAGACGAAGTCGCGGGCAGAAGTTAGTTTCTGATGAGTGAATAGAATGATTACTAGAGTTCTTACCTAACTTAGCCTAACCAACTTTTCAAATAGGTGCCAACAAGTAGTTATTTGTTAATCTGTTAAAATGCCAAGTTTTAACTTTTTTGTGAAGCTTGCCACCAGTACCTGAAGTGATGACCACGACCCCTCTGTCAAGAGTGATGCCGAAAGGAAGTTAACAATGCGGATATAAAAAAAATAGAAGAGAATGGGAAAATTTCTTACTTAAAACACAACAATCGGTCAGAAAGCTCTTTGGTGCCACACCACTCATAGGCGTCTTTTTTCGGTGAAAACTGACTGCGCTACCTTTTTCTGTAACTAATGTTCATTAACATAGATTTCAAATAATATCCATGTGAATCTACACAATATTGCTCGTTATATATTTAAATACTAGCTGTTGGCCGTGACTTTCGTCTTTAAATCGTCTTGACTTTCCCCGACACTTCCAACAATTAGCCTTATATTTCAATAAATTTTCACAAAACCTTGAAAAATTATATTTAATCTTCCTCGTGAATTACTCTATTTGTTGGTGGAAATTGCATAAAAATTCGTCCAAATGTTTTTGAGCTCATCACGAACAGACAGACGCGGCGGACGACTTTGTTGTATAATAACGATGTGTGTTGTGTTATTTTTTGCAATCCGCACTGAGCATGTGTGGGAACTATAGCTCAAGCCTGAGAGGCCTGTGCCCAGCAGTGGGACGTAATACAGGCTGGATAATGATAATGTAATGTGAGTTTTACTAAAACGGAAATTTGAGCTAACAGTTTTTGCAAGCGACTGTGTAGAACAGGGTTTCGGTCTATAAGGCAAGGCTTCGCGACAGACAACATAATCTGGTAGCGTGTCACCGACGAATCTATCCGAAGCTTAGCTACAGTGGGCTCCGCTACAGCAGGCTAGCTTAAATAATTGATAACCTTGCACCAAAACTTTGCTACTATACTGCCACAACGTGTAAGACAGTTGCATCGTTCCGAAAATGTATTATTAAGCAGTGAACGCACCCCTTGCTTTTAACCTCGTAAGCCCCGTGTACTTTATAAAGAACAAATCAATAGTAATAAAATAACTTGCCTAATGCATTCAATGAACATAGTATTATATTGTTTAATGAATAACGAACTTAGAATGTGCTGAAGTAATTCCGAAAATTACATTATCTACTGGCGAATCTAGTCTAGGTTTTAACCACATTAACTGTTAAAAATTTACAAGACAATATAATTTTTTTCATTTGGTTTGTATTATTTATGTTAGTTTGTGAATGTAAATCTTTGCTGCCATGGAAGAATAAGAAATGCCTATTTCTAGTACACTTCTAAACGTGGCCTTTAAGTCTTGTTGCTACGGGATCTATCTACCCCGTAAGGGATAAAGACGTGATTAATATAATAATATGTAGCCTTCTGTAGTTTTAAGTTAAGTGTTCGAGTGCTTTAGGCTGCGCGCTATCTGACAATGACAATCAGTTACCAGCCAATCACTTTTAGGAATATCATGTTTAACAACTCGATAATTAGAAAGAATTTGCGTCATAAATTTTAAACATAAACGTGGCGCTTTTGCATAAAGTACCACGGAGGATTGTTTTGAAACTCTTTGTGCGCCACGTTTTTTGTTTTACAGCCAGTTAGTTGCTTGACTTGACATTAGATTTATACATAATAATTTAAGTGGTGATTTTTCATGTTAATTGTGCATTTTTTATTAAATTTGTTTGCAACTACATGAAGCTATTTCAGTAGGTAGACTTTTAAAATGTTTATTACTTAGCCCACAGAACTATGCGATATTTCCAGCCTACTGTGTTTAGAGTGTTTTGGGGAAGTACCCTTATCACTGAAGGGTTAAGGCCAGGTACAAAAACTCCAGCCCGCATCCTATAGAAGACCAATTTAATTGTGCCCAGTGGAGATTAATTATTCCTTGTAATAAGTCCACTGTTTTTAGAAATATTGCTCTTAAGGTCGGAGAACTAAGGCAAGGTATCGAAAAAGCTATACTAATCGTCTTGGTTTCACATTATTTTGGTTGTTCAGTTGAACCTTGGAGTTGAACTAACCCAAACTGCTGAAATATACTAGAAAAAAACGGAGAGATCTTGTATGATCTTGTTTTCATGCCCACAATTGGAATTGTTTATTCAGAAAGGGTAATCGGAATCCAGTATAAACTTAGCTAGAGTATTTCAATCTTCAATACGGTAAATTCACATTCGTTGAAAACAAGAATGACATAATAAAATTGTAATTTGTTTGTCATCTGTCATGTCATAAGATGAATGAAATGTCAGATTGCGGGTCCAAGTTGAACTCCGTAGTATAATCGACGCGTAAATAGTGAAGAATTTGTAAACTTAGCAAATAAAGTACATTTTAGACCGTCTACGTCATTCGTGGGAATGTCAAATGAAGGTCATTGCTTGTTTTTCATGTAATAAATTCATTATTGTAAAATAAAATAAAGTAAATACAGAAAACGATATAAAAAGCATTTATCTCGAAATGGTTTTCGATTTACCATGCATTGTAAAAAAATAGACTATCCCACCTCTACAGTCATGGGCATAAATATCGATACAGCTATCATGTCGGTTCTCTATCGTTTGCCCGAATTTCATATGCCATAAATGTATTGTTTGCCTTATGGCATTTATGATTATTTGCCATAACTCTTTTTTCTCTTTAACTGTTAATTGTTCAGGATTGTTATGAAACAAACCTAACCTAACCTATAGAGTTCTACAGGATTGCGATTTCAATGCTCCTGAAAATTTACGGTTTCAGAGAAAAATAGAGTTATGGCAAATGATAATTATGGCAAACATTACATTATGGCATATGAAATTCGGGCAAACGAAAGGCTCCGTATCATGTCAAATATATGTGTCATCGAGCTTATTGTTTATGGCATAAAAGTATATAAATGTTTTTGATGTCATGCCCTTGACTGTATGTATAGGTAGCATAAATCACACTAATATTATTAAGGCGAAAGTTTGTTAAGTGTGTGTGTATGTTTGTTACTTCTTCATTCTTGTATAAAATTTGGAACGGAGATAGCTGGTACCCTAGATTAACACATAGGCTATTGCAGAATATAACTATCAACATCAGTTCTTCAATATAATTCTACGCGAAGTCGCGGGCAGCAGCCAGTTGTGCCTAAAACCATTAGCTTCATATAAATTGTAGAACTACTAGCCTTTCCAGAATTTCCGATCCGACAAATCCTCCAATCGCAGTGGGAACAAGGGCTAAAGCTGACAAGGTAACGTCCCTTCAAACACGGATAGGCGGCGTTTTGACTGTCGACCTCAAACATCCAAACGTCGTATTGATTGCATTCTCCGGGTGTACCCGTCCGGCCCGGATCCGATTGTCCAGGGCTAATGGACGCAACTATTTGATGTAAACAAAGGCCCGTTATTTGGTAAATATTCTACGTAATTCTAAATGTCTGTCGGTCCGTGGTCATTGGTTAGTCTGGTTACCGACGAGGTTCAATTCTGGATTAGCAAATATTTAGTGATTGAGAATCATTGTGTATAATTTAGTATTGTGATAGGGTGTGGGAATTAATACTGGCAGTAATAAAATTAGTTGGTAACTGGTGATGAGAGATGGGATCAAAACACTTTACAGTTGATTGTTACCTGTATTTAATATTAGAAACTGGTTTACAGGATGTGTAAAAATTATTCAGAATTTGAAAAGTTGGTTAGGTTAGGTTAGAACTCTAGTAATCATCTAACTAATATTATAAATGTAGTATTTTAAAATGAAACCCCAGATTAGTCTCTGACTGCTTTTAATTATTTTAAAATGCACGCGCAAAATTACATTACAAATTTGTATTTAAGCTATCCGCCATCATTCCGCGAAATCCCCTCTCCCCGCTACTCCCATAGACTAAGCAGTCCCAAAAACATTTTTTTATTATAATCCTACAACTCGGCCGTCCTGCTGTTGTATGGCCTCAGACAACTTATATACATAACTAAACAAATGCACTTTATCTTACTGCATACTAACAAAAATAAACATGTTTACATCTTACGCTTAATAAAACATGGGATATAGAAACTTCTCAATATTTAGAACCACGGCATTATAAATCAAAATAACTTTGTTCAAATTAACTCAAAACGTTTTCACCTAGGGTAAACCAAATAAATCTTTAGGTAAACATACACCTACCTACCTACCAGAAACACCTTGCATGTAACACCTTATAAAACCATTGAGTCAACGGATAAAAACAAAACATTTGAAACTACTCACTCATAGGCCAAGGTTTCATGTAATCTGCTGCACTGGATGTTTTCAATGGTCCCTCCGCAGCGCTGTTCACCTTCTTAACTTCGTAACGGTCGTTTCCTTTAATGCTGGTAACTTTATATGGCCCTAGAAACCTAGGTTTTATCTTCATACAGGTTCCAAATTGGGTCCTTTTAATGGCCACCAGATCCCCCAGTTCGTACCTACAGCTATCTTTCCTCCTTTTGTTGTACTGCCGCCGGTTTTCTTCTTGCACCTTTAATATTTGAACCCTTGCTTGCTCCCGCAGCTCATCCCTCTGCAAACCAAATTCCTTTAAATTCTCCTGCTGTAACAAATAAAGTAAATGTATATCTTCTTTTTGTCTCATTTTCACTCCAGTTAATAGTTCATAAGGACTCATGCCTATACTTCTCTGGTAAGTACTGTTAATAGCTCTTTGCACCTGGCTGACTTTTCTGTACCATAGTGCAGGATCTTCAATACAGAGCTTAGTTAAAAGTGAGACAATAATTTTATGAACTATTTCAACCTGCCCATTGCCTCTAGGAATTCCAGTTGTGATCTTAACATGGCTAATGTTTTCTTCCTTGCAGTATTCGATAAAGTCGTTGCTAGTGAATGCCGGTCCCTTGTCAGTAACTATTCTCTGTGGATTACCAAAGACCTGCTGGTGAACCCTGAGTTTATCAAGAGTTTCCTTAGTAGTGGTTCCTTTAGTAGGAAATATCCAAACAAATTTGGTAAAACCATCCACCATGGTCAGAAGGTAATTATACTGCTTTTTTGTCTCAGTAAAAGGACCCACATGATCTAAGTGAAGTGTACTCAAGGGTATGTCTCCTTTGTCCAAAGTATGTAAATAGCCTTCTTGTTTTCCTCCTTTATTCATTGCCAATAGACAAGGTACACATGTAGAAACAACCTCTGTCACCTTTCTTGCTAAATCTGTTATAAAATATTCATTTTCAATTTGTTCCAGCATTTTTTTCTTTCCAAAATGACCATTAATATGTATTTTTCTGATAATTTCAATTTCCATTCCTCTGGGAATAACCAACAATCCTTTTTCTCCTTTGTATAATAATCCATTCTGTACATAGTAATCTAAATAGGGTTTTTCTTTTATAATTTCACAAATCGCCTTGATACTGTCATCTGCTTCTTGCGCTAGCCGAATTTGACCATGTAGCCCTGAAGTAATTAGTCCCACAAATGGATTGCGGCTGAGCGCGTCTACATGCCTCATCTTTGAGCCTGACCGGTGTTCAACAGTGTAATCGTATTCTTGAAGTAACAGTACCCATCTTGCAACTCTTGTTGACAAATCTCTTTTCTTTAAAGTCATTTCAAAGGCCAAACAGTCGGTTACAATTTTGAATGCTAAACCCAGTAAATACTTGCGGAATTTTTTCACGCCTTCAATAATGGCAAGAGCTTCCAATTCATAACTGGTGTATTTTTTTTCAGCGTCTGTAGTTTTCTTGCTCATAAAATAGACTGGATGTAAACAGGTGTCATTTGGATCCCTTTGCATTAATATTGCAGAATAAGCAAGCTGTGAAGCATCTGTATGAAGTTCAGTTGGTAATGATGGATCAAATAACCTCAACACTGGATGTTCTGATAATTTTTCCTTCAGAGTTTGAAAAGCAACCACCTCCTTCTCACAAAATTCAAAATCAGTATTCTTCTTCAACAAGTCAGTTAAAGGTTTTGCAATAGCAGCAAACCCATCTATGAATTTCCTAAAATAAGAGGCAAGACCAATAAAACTATGAAGTTGCTTCAAGTTTTTTGGCTGCGGAAACTTGAGGACTGCATCAGTTTTATCAGTCGAAGGTCTTACTGTTCCATTTTCAATGATATGGCCTAAATATTCCACTCTTTTAGTAAGCAACTCACATTTTTTCCAATTTATATTAAGTCCATAGATAGACGCTACTTGCAATACTCCTTGCAGCTTCTGCAGTGCCTCTTCATAGTTCTCAGCTGGTATAATCAGATCGTCGATAAATATTAATAAGAATCCTTTAGCCATAAGCTCTCTGAAAATTGAAGTAATAAATCGAGTAAAATAATTTGGACAAATTGATAAACCGAAAGGAGCCCTAGTGAATTCATACTGCCCACTTTGAGTTACAAATGATGTATATTTTGTAGAACTCTCTTCTATTTGCAAATGGAAAAATGCATCTTTTAAGTCCAATTTACTAAACACCTTCGCATGCACTAACTTGTCTAAATGATCCTCAATCACAGGAAGGGGAAATTCATCTTTCACCATCTTTTCATTGACTTTCCTATAGTCCACGCATACCCGGATTGAGCCATTCTTTTTTTTAACAAGTACAAGCGGACTTGCATATTCTGAAAAACTAGGCCTAATAATTCCTTTATTTAACCACTCACCAATTTGTTCGTCAACTACTTGCTGCTCCTTGATAGCTAACCGCCTTGGTCTTGAAGCCACAGGTATGTCATCCTTCAGAATAATCCTCATAGTGATAGGTGCTTCTTTGGTCTGTGCAGGCTTGTAGTTTTCCACTAACTGCTGGACATCCTCACGTATGCGTTCATCAGGCACATAGCTTACCGCTTGTTCAGCTTCTGTAAACAAACACTGCACCAATCTATTTTCGATTCGTGGAGTTACATTCACCTGGCCCTTGTCAAAAATTATCGTAGCTACCTCAAACAATGGTCGTCCCAATATAATTTTATAAGGTATTACATCTTCCGGTACAACATGAAACAATAACTCGTAACAGTAATCATCGATTTGCAACACTGTATAACATTTTCCAATAGCAAAAACCTTCACTAAACCGAGTCCTGTTATCATAGTCTCATCTTTGACATAAGACGTAGTATTTAACTGAGAAAGTAAGTTAACAGACAATAAATTAAGCTCACTACCAGAATCAATCAAACAATTCATTGTTAACCCGTCAACTTTTAACGTCTTTACAGAAAAATCCGCCTTTATTCGACTTGACTTGTTTATGTTTTGGCGTCATTGCCGGTTATTTTGACAACAACACTGATGACAGGCGGAGCGTTCGCCATTTTGCTCTTCAGCGGCGCCCTCTGCGCGCGCATCACTATCTTGTTCGGCGTTTTGTTCGGCATTTTGTTCAGAGTTCACGTACATTGCGCGCGACTGTTGCCAGCTTGACGTTCGTGCTCCGCTGCTCTCACCTGTGCCGCGACCGGTGCCATTCCATGTTCCGACTCGTTCTCCCCCGCGGCGCGCCATATTTGTATTTGTAGCCGGACAATCTGGAGCGATATGGCCAAAAGAATCGCACTTAAAGCATTTTATTCCTTTACGACACGAACTAGCAGTATGATTTCTGTCTCCGCATTTATAACAATTACGCTCGATTCTTGTCTTTTCAGCCGTCTGGAATAACCGTGTCTGCGGATTAAGCGGTTTCTTCTCCTTGCTTTTCATTTTCTCGTAAATAGCAAGAACTTCTTTCAGCTTACTATAGGTCGTGACCCCATAAAGCATAATCTTGTTCGACGGAGTGTCGTCGATGCCGTCCACAATGTACTGTATGGCCACGTAATCGGCAAAACCGCCACGCTTCCCCTGCTCCTTCATTACTAACATATATTCGTAGCAAGTTTCGTCCTTCTTTTTCTTCCGTGAAGCCATCAGTTCGTGAATTTCTTTTACGTTGACAATATCAGGAAATTCCTTTGTTAACGCCTTCTTCAGATCATCGTAAGTTTTGAACGTCTTCTCCGATTTTAACCAGAGAGCGGCTGCTCCAACTAAGGATCTGCGGGCTATCAACAACTTTTGTGCTGGTGTCCAGCTAAATATCTCGGCGTTATCTTCTATATCCTCCGCCCACGCCGTTACCGGGAAAGTCTTATCTGTTCCCGAAAATTTAACCACCGTCTCTTCAATCTGATGAAGCCCTTTCACCGTCTCCACCGTTACTGTTAAACCATCTTTCTCCGCCATGTTTCTTCCTTTTATTTCACCTTCAACACCTTTTATAAGCACCTTGAAAAACTTTTTCTAACACCTTTAACACCTTTAACACCTTTAACACCTTTATCACCTTTATCGACTAAATTCACCATTCAACTTTTATTTCATCTTTCTTTTACATCGCCATCTTTCTTAAATTTTTCTTCATAGAACGTCTTTTCAATTTTCGCAACATAAATTCTTCTCAATAGTTAAAATTCATCGCGGACGAGCCCCCAAAATGTAGTATTTTAAAATGAAACCCCAGATTAGTCTCTGACTGCTTTTAATTATTTTAAAATGCACGCGCAAAATTACATTACAAATTTGTATTTAAGCTATCCGCCATCATTCCGCGAAATCCCCTCTCCCCGCTACTCCCATAGACTAACAGTCCCAAAAACATTTTTTTATTATAATCCTACATAAATGCGAAAGTATGGATGGATGGATGGATATTTGTTTGCTACTCAATCACGCCAGAACGGCCCAACGGATCTGGATGAAATTCGGCACATAGATAGAGAAAAGTCTGGAATAGCACATAGGCTACTTTTTATCCCGGAAAATTGCGTAGTTCCCGCGGGATAGCGATAAACGAGTTGTTTGCAGACGAAGTCGCTGGCATCAGCTAGTATTATAAATGTGAAAGTATGGATGGATGGATGGATGTTTGTTTGTTACTCAATCACGCCAAAACGGTCCAACGGATATGGATGAAATTTGGCACATATAGAGAGAAAAGTCTGAAATAGCACATAGGCTACATTTTATCCCGGAAAATTGCGTAGTTACCGCGGGATAGCGATAAACGAATTCTTTGTAGACGAAGTCGCTGGCAACAGCTAGTTTTGAAATAAAATTGATTGCAAAAATGTTTTCCGACATAAACGTATGAAAAATTATTTTGCAATATAAATATGCAGAAAAGCTAAGTGTTTTTTATACTGTGCTTAGAGTGTTTTTCTACCCTGTATGTTTAATCATACTATCTTTGCATCAACCTATTCAAATGATAGTTTAGAGTTTGAACCATAAAAGGTGTTTAAACATCAACAGATACGAGTATCTAATGTAATGATATAAATCCCATGATCTTAAGTGATCACAAGCTGTTGATACTAAATAAGCTATCCTGAAGATACTTCAGTAAGCTTACTACTGTTTCATCAAAGTACCTTTATTCCTCAACCTTCAATCTTAAATTCCTGCGAAAAACAAGTGACCTCAAACGATCTGGTACATAATAATCTGAGGCGCACGTGACCCACCATAATCAGGAGGCGCTCGTCTCAAGTGGAGCCCACCGCTTGAGTGGCGTGGGCGGAGACGTGAGCGGGGGCGGGAGCGGGGAGCGGAGAGGCAGCGGTTCGAAAGCGTGGGTGAAGGATGAACTGTAAGAATGTTTAGTACAGAAAGGAAACTTTGAGTGACCCTTTTTCAGTTGTCCCGCCAGTCTAGTACTAAGGTAGCCTCATGCGACATTAATTTCGTTGACTCCACTTTGGAAGCGTGGTGGCAGTGCTAGCGAGCAAAAACGGTTTTTTTAAAGTTATAAATGCAGAATAGATGTGGGAATCCCCGTGACTATAATTATTAAGAAGCTCAAACGTGAAGTGCACGTAGGTTACGATAGTTGAATACTGTTTTCAAGATTTTTAGAAATTCTCACTGCATTTGGAATAAAGAAGGTTATTTATTTTAGCTGACTAGCAGAACAGAAACTTCATATTTGGCAATCATTCTTTGCGGATTATAAAGGTGCACGCAGCAAAAGTTTTCTAGATTCAAACGGCAGTTTTATTGTTTCACGACAGCAAAAACACTGGCTTAAGCTAGTCGATCTTTAAAATATTGATATAGGTATAGAATAAACCAAAAACTGCGTATGTACACGTGTCAATAGAAGTCACTAATCGCTAATAGAGTAATAATCATACAATACAATACAATACAAATACTCTTTATTGAACACCACAAATCAGTACAAAATAATACAGAAACAAAGAACAAAGTATACAATAGGCGCAATAGGCATAATTGCATATAAGCACTTATGCAATTATGCAGTTAGGTATTTCAACTTGTGTCGCTACTTTCAACAGCCAAGAGCGCTTACTGTGAGATTTTCACTTCGTTTTGACCGCATTTGCGCTGAAGTTTCAAATATCATAGAATTAGTCTGTTGCTGTTTTGTGGCGCTAGTAGCGCTACCAATTTCTCCACAGTAATTGAAGCTTTTATGTGAACACGTAAAAGATGTTTGAAGTGTTAATAACTATAACTAGGGGAGCGGATCAGAATTTATAAAGTTTAAAATGTATAATGGGTTAAAATGTGTAATAGTTCAAAATATATAATGCAATTTTCTGTGAATCTATTAGGTGGGTGGATTTTTTTATAGCTTGATCTATAGATTGGTTTAGGTTAGGTTAGGTTTAGTTTATAGCAATTCTGTTAATTTGCAATTCTCTGAGAAAATCGCTTTATATATTTTGAACCATTATGTATTTTAACCCATTATACATTTTAAACTTTATGGATTTTAATACGTACCCACAGAGCTTACGGTAACAAGACCTAAAGGCCACATTTAGCATGATTGTGAGCGTTTAGGTGGAAAGGGGAATCAAATAATGGGTTGCTAGCCGCATTGCCAGTAAAATGATTTCTAAAATTCTCGCCCATTCCTTCGATGGAATTTTACCATCCGTGCGGGATGAGAATAAATCTAGTACATTCTATGTTTTTTCTTTGCTCCCAGACCACAAACCACAATGAAAGAAAAGCGCGGATATTGTTCTATATTCTAAGTACCCCGCCTACCTCCCGTGGCTTGTGCCACCGGCAGCCTGCGGGCGTCAAGCCCCGGCATCTCAATCCATGTTTGTAGCCCCCTCCCCCCCACCTCTGCCTGTATTACTTGTTCGTAAGTACGAATCCAGATTATCTTTAATTCGAGAAATCGGCCGGACCGTCTTGCCTGCGAGCGGCGATAGGGTTGAGTGACTAATGTGGAACATTAACGACCGCCTCTGGTTTATGTGCCTGTTTTGGTACTTTATTGCTCGTTTGGAGTAGAATGAGATTTAATCTCGCTTTTTAGGGTTCCATTCCCAAAGGATACCAATGCATCCTATTATTAAGACTCCGCTGACTGTCCGTCTGCCCGCTTCACCACATGTCTTTTGAACCATAGGATGTAGAATTTGCCCAAATTGTCGTACAAAAATATAACGTCATTTTCGTGATCATGACATTGTTCTTGTAAATATAATGCCGTACGTAATACACTGTTCAAATAAGACACAAAATGAGACCACCAAAATATCCCTACTATAAATAGCAATCACTGTTCAGAGAATCTATTTCAATGGAACATATACACTGAATACAAATACTAGGCTCCCTGTTTCCGCGCAATAATCCGCTGGCTGCTACCACGACACATATCCAAGTAGGGGAACATCTCGCCGTTTGTTATTCATCGATACCTCGCCACTAATCAAAGGAGTCAATCACCGAGCCGGAGCGGCATTGGACCGTGTGCGTGGCTAAGCAAACTGGCTGATTATTCGCCCGGGGCAGGCGAAATCGTAATCAAGCTTGTTTGTATTTCTGCTCCGATGAATGGTGAGACTTAGAAACCTCTAAGAGGCGCTTTTATCTTAGCAGTATACGCATAAATGGAGGTGGGTTTCTTACGCAACGCCCTTGTATTAACTCGGTATAAAATTGCGGCTGTTCCACATATGAAACAAAATCCAACCAATTAGCCAACTAGTTATTTTGGAACGAAATAGACAACCTATTAATAAAATGCGAAAGTTTTAATGCCTATCTGTATGTTTATTACTTACTCTTTCGTTGGATCTTTAAAATAACACAGAGGCTACATTTTGTTCCGATATTCCAACGGGTTCGGGATTTATAGAAGTAAAATATTTTACCTTTACGGCCTAGAATCATGAAATTTTGCGAATTTCTCGCAGACCGCCAAAAACGACACAAGTATTTTTCCTTTGTAGAAAAAGAAATATTTGCAATCTAGATTGGCGATGTTATCATAAATAAAAACCTAGAAACAAGCTAAAAAGCGACTATATGTCTCAACAATAAATAATATGTATTCAGCATGCAAGCCAACAGATAGTTACGTGTCACTTCGAGACGTCTGCAAAATTATTCACAGTAACAGAACTGCGGTACACAAATAAAACAAATATTTGGTCACTTTTATCTTTGTTTCCATTACTTGAATGCGCGACGTACTGTGTTTTTATTCCGAGAAATTTTATCACACACAGAGATATCACAGAGTCTGTTTTGTGCTATACATGTAATAGGTACGATAGAATTCACTTTGTTTTCCAATTAGCCTAGCGCTGCACTCTGTGATGTATCCTATTATACTGGGCAGCCGCAGATATCAGATATACCATAGATTACGGAAACGCATCCACTTTTTGTGTCCGAACCCCGACCTAGCATCAAGTTTTGTACAATACAATAACTCTTTATTGAACACCACATATAACAAACAAAACAGAAAAAGGTATACAGAAGTAATAAGGTAACAATAGGCGGCCTTATCGCTACAGAGCGATCTCTAACAGAATTTTTTGTACCATACATTTTTTTAATATTAGTTTCATTGAAGGGCTGCGGCTCCAGGGCCCTATTTTATAAAGCTACAAGTTAAAATTAACAAGCGGAAGTCTCTATCTAACACATAGGGTCAGAAAGAGACAGTAAAATAGGGTCCTGTTGAAACGCTTGAATCCTAGCGGACCGTCACTAAATTTGCTTGGTGTTTGCTATTCTATCCCTTTACAAATAGGTACAGCTTTAAAAATTAGTAAGAATTCTTTGACGAGAGACAAAACAGTAACTATCTTCCCAGCTGGGACGATAAGTTATTTTTTATACGACAAGAAAGGTAAACGAGTCCGTGGATCACCTGATGGTAAGTGAGCACCACCAGATACCCGCAAAACTTAACGATTGCAGATACGTTTCCAAGCCTAGAGTGCTAGGGTAGAATACCTCATGTAGGTACTACCAGTAACAATTTTTAAATTGTATTTCTATATTTTCATTTTACTTAAACTTTTAGGTGTAAAAACATTAATTATTTGTTTTAAATTAACTAAACTACATTTGAAATCAAACTACACAGTCATTACCGTGATGGCAAAAAGCACACAATCACTAATGACATATATTGCTTTAATTAAAGACCAGCGGGATCGTTCATACCTCAAAGGGATATCACTAATCAGATATTACCCGATTATTGTAACAATAATGAGATACATGCAACCAAGTTAAGATTATCGTAGAAGATTATCTTGCGTGATTTATTATGACGTGAGCGGGGAATTGATCATAATTATAGACATTTGCAACGAGATATAGACGTCGATTACCTTTTCAGAGCACTCTGTATTTCGTCGGCAGTGTCATGCGTTATGATCACAAATAGAACGGCGGGAAATTGCGTTTAAATATCGGGAGAGTGAAATCCCGTAGAAAATAAGTATCTTTAACCCTATATTTATGTAACTGAATAAAAAGAACATGATTCAAAACCCATCGTAAGTAAGCAGTCCTAAATATTATATAGAAAGGAAGAAAAGAAGAAAGAAAACACGTTACGGTACGTATAGTGGTATAGTAGTATTATCTCATATTGTATAGTAACTAATATTCCACATTGTTAATTAACCGCGAATCATTTGAGATTGTTGCAACATTAAAGTTTCTCACCCACTAGAGTATCTAGTCTAACTAATCATCTCATTATCTAATTAAGATTGAAATGAAATGAAATGAAATGAAATGAAAAAATGAAATGAAATGAAATGATTTGAAATGATTTGATTGTGACTGTTCTAACACATAAGAAGCAAAGTATTATTCTATATAATTAACTGAATCGTCGAAATGTATGTACGCGCATAACTTCCGAATGACTGCACCAAATTGAGTTATTATTTCTGATTTATGTTCATTATCGTCAGGACAAGGTTTGAAACGAGGGCGGACCCGCGGGCAACAGCTATTTTGAAATAAAAAAAGATTAGTGTACGAAGTGTTGCATTTATAACACTGGGCATGATAAAAAAGGAAACTAAAAAAACGAACTGCATTAAAATAGAAGTATACTTAGTAATCGATACTCTTGATTCTAAAAAAAACACCGAGTAGCACTCTGGGAGTGCCGGCAGAAGTGAAAACTACACACACGCACACTCGCGCAAAAAGAGAAAAATAAAAATAATCTTTTTCTACACGAGATTTGAACTGCGGTCACCTGAGAGCACACTTCAAAAATCGAACGCGTCTCTAGAGCTTGATATGTATTTCAAAATAGTCTCTTAGAGGATCCTGATAATATATCCTGGTACTTAAATTCTCCCTCCGTCTTACGTCTGACGCGAGTTTAACATTTTATACCCATCCAAAAAAGTGCCCAACGCCGCCAAAAAAGTTTACACTTCAAAAAGTTTGATCAGGTTTTAAGTTCGTCGTGTGGTATATAAATAGTTGTAGCTTAATTACAACACAACGGATAACTCACGTATAAAAGCCGAAGAAATGCTCCGACATTGTTTCGGACTATTTCGAAGCCCTTCATCAGGGAGCGCTCGCCCCGGCGGCAGCGAAACGAACGGCTTTTGGACGGCGGCTTTTTTTTTGGGTTGGGGGTTGGCTTCGGTTTCGGCTTTCGGCTTTTATACGTGAGTTATCCGTTGTGTTGTAATTATGTGTGAGTCTCACGGTAGTTTCATGTTAAAAGTTGTAGCTTGTTTATAACCACTGTCCGCTGCATCTACCATCTCATCGCTTCTTGATTGCATCTCGAGCGCCATCTGCCGCAATCTGCGCCGCACTAAATTTAAACAAGTTTTTCCTATTGTGTCAAAGCGGTTCTTTGTGCCTGATATAATAGACTTTGTATTTCCAGGCGGATACAGTTTTCTTTTCATCTGGTTAGATCATGTTATACGCGGAATGGATTTGGATTTAAATATTCCCTTTGAACATAAGAAATTTTACGGGCGCAAGATTACTTTTTGCAACCGCTGCGAGCGTTGTTGTCATGCTTTGCGAGACTTGAGAGGTTCGCTAAACAATACTAAATAGGTTAGCCTGCGTAAAAGAGAATTAAAATACTGGATAGCTCGTAAGATCCTAGCCAAGACAGAAAATAACGAGAACTGATGACTTAACTGTAGTCGTAAACACAAGTTAAATCAAGTTAATCCTCCGCGTGCAGTACAATAACGCTTTTAGAATGTTGCTGAGGCTACCTAGCCGGTGTAGCGCCTCTGGTATGTTCGCTGAAGCCAGGACGGACGGTTTCCATGCCATAATGCGGAAAAAGATTGTCTCGCTGCTGGGGCGAGTGAGGTCAAGCCACAACAGCATTCTACAAGTGATAGCCAGCGGATTTGATTGCCCGATCCTTAAACATTGGAATGGGGTGATAAGAAGTGCGGCTCAATTCGCTGTTAAATAGTAGGTACTTAAGTTTTTATAATGCTGTCTTTTATTTACTAACCTTACATTTTTAAGTTTTATTGTAAATTACTAACCATTTCTATGGATAATTATTGGTCCGAAATAAAGATTTATTATTATTATTATTATTAATGATGATGTTGAATATTATCCTGTAGTTCCTCAGTAGCGACAAATGGCTCGTAATAGGGACTTGTAAGTGTCTAGGTCCTGTGCTCTGGTATCAAGATTTTGCCAGTTCAAACCAATTGAGAAGATCTCTTTCTCGATCGTCTGTCTCCATCAAAATCCTGATTGTCTAACAAACTTGAAATCATAATGGCATTTAACATTCCTTTCTATCAAACGATAAAGAATGAGGTTAGAAAGAGATGGAGAATGCGATCGCGAGCGTCCGCGCATAACACAATAAGGTCCTGCTTTGAGGTCCTCCTAACTTTCTTCTAGGGCTTTGAAGTGTTTCGGATTTCCGCAGCACACGCTTGATCCAATGCCGCTGCCGGAAGAGGATCTTCCCACGAATTAACTTTTGGTTCGTCAACTTCCATGGCTTTGTATTTGTAAAATAGTGATAAAGAAATGGCAATAGAACAAGCACACAAAGCCACTATTCAGCGCTATTCACTATTCAGCGCATATTTAGTTATCTATCATCCAATGTTTTTTTTCTTAATTGTTTACATACCGTTTTATTAGCTTTAATAATACGACCAAAAAGCAAATTTATATGCCAGTTAATGTGTCATGCCATTATATATTATTATACTCTGAAAAGCTTCAATCACCGAATTCTCTTTCATAACAAATGCCTCGTCGATTTCCGTTCAGAGTCAAAACATATCGTTCCAATGAAATATCCAAACTCCTGTCAACATTTAGCTCTATATTTACGATTACGGAAACATACAATATGTCACGCCATCCCACTCCCACTTAGCCTTAAGTGCTGCCACGACCAGATTATACGAGCTCCGACCGCGGTACAGGATGGTTCGACTGTTCGATTTTGTAGTTGGTAAAAAGGTGCGGGAGTTCTATTGGAGCTGGTTAGATAGAATAACACTTGGACTGAATCCAAAGTGTCCGAAACGAGGCTACTTACCGTGACATAAGTTTCAGTAATGTACGCGACACGCAGAATGCCTTTTGGACCGTGTCAACAACGTGCTAAAAGTGTACGAGCGAACTATTATTGTAAAAACCATGAGTACAACCTCATTATAGACGTGGGTTTAATTTTTTTTTTTTAATACATCCTTTATTGGTGGCTGTTCTTTATGTTGACTGTGTCATACTATCCATCCTACACAAGATAACGAGAATACTTACCAAATTTCAAATCAATCTGATCATAAGAGTTAATGGTTCAAATTTGAGTGAAAAAACTTATTAAGTAGGTACATTTGTTGTGTCTTTGTCAATCTTTTTTCTATATAACCCAATTAAGGCGATCAAATATCATTAAAAAACATCATTATAGCGTTTTTGTTCATATACAGGGTGACGTTTTCAAACATAATTTGACCCTTATCACGTAGCGTGCAAGATCTTCAATGAACTAAGAACGACAAAATGTTAACAATGTTTACAATATGTTGCTGGTTTAATGCGTGGGCAACACTATCTAAATGATTTACTGCAAATGAGATCGAGTACCGTCATTAGACCGGCATAAAGCTCTTTATCGCGTGCGCGCAATGTCTATTTTATCGGTACCGTTATAGGTATACCGGCACCGCGCAGTTACCGGAATGTAGGTCTAATGATTTATTTGTTTTGATTTCCGTATCTTGTATTACCGTTGAAGGAAACTGTTGTATTAAATTGTTCCGGTCGCTTTCGGGCTCAAAAATGTTCCGACATCTTCGCTATTCGAAATGTTTTCACTACAAAAATTAATAATTTTAATTTATTTTTTGCCCTTTTTTAACCAAATTCCCATAAATTAATCTGAGTGGCAAATAAGGCTGTAACAATTTATAAAAAGTTTAAGTAAGTTATACATAATGTCAAAAAAGTTTAACTAGGTACAAATTATCAAGCCAAGAAAGTCTGTCTGTTTAGACCCCTGCAATAAAATTGATCTTAATTAAAACCTAGAACGATAATTTGAACCAATTATTCTTAACGAGTATGTGAATCTTTAACTAAGATCCACTTTTTTTAACATCCTACATATTTAGCGCGCGAGTAGTTCAAGAAACACTCTTTTGTTAAATTAGATTTCCTGTCGAATAACTCCCAGTAAGGACAAGAACACAGGACACAGACAGAGGACAGTACTTAGGCTCTGTCTACGTCGTAAGGGATAATAACGTGTATGTGTATGTGTGTATGTAAGGACAAGAAACATTGCAGCCGTTCGTAAATCAATTTAACAACACAACACACTGATCACTTGAAACATCCCCAAATCATTTCAACTGCTACTTACGGCCATAATTCAGGGGACAACGCCTTCTACACCTGTCCTCTTAGCTTCACAGCCCTAAGGGGAGACAATGGGAAGGGCGCGCCAGATAATCCACTGTCAGGCAGGGTTATCGGACTACGGGAGTTTTCCTGACATGTGAGCAATTTTAACCACTCGCGAAATACGAAAATATCAAATCCCCATTCTGCGCTTCTTATTAACACTTCTATTTAAAAGTTATCTCGTAGATATCCTTTATGGGAATTGATTATTTCCTTATTTATCTAACTAATATTATAAATGCGAAAGTATGGATGGATAGATGGATGGATGGATGTTTGTTTGTTACTCAATCACGCCAGAAGGGCCCAACGGATCTGGATGAAATTTGGCACATAGAGAAAAGTCTGGAATAGCACACAAGATACTTTTTATCAAGGAAAATTGCGTAGTTCCCGCGGGATAGCGATAAACGAATTCTTTGCAGACGAAGTCGCTGGTAACAGCTAGTATTTAATAAACATTTAGTTAGTTACTTCCTTTTGTATTTATTGTACTACTAGCTGCTGCCAGCGACTTCGTCTGCAAAAAATTCGTTAATCGCCATCCCGCGGGAACTACGCAATTTTCCGGGATAAAAAGTAGCCTATGTGCTATTCCAGAATTTTCTCTATCTATGTGCCGAATTTCATCCAGATCCGTTGGGCCGTTCTGACGTGATTGAGTAACAAACAAACATCTATCCATCCATATTTTCGCATTTATAATATTACTAGCTGTTGCCAGCGACTTCGTCTGCAAAGAATTCGTTTATCGCTATTCCGCGGGAACTACGCAATTTTCCGCGATAAAAAGTAGCCTATGTGCTATTTTAGACTTTTCTCTATCTATGTGCCGAATTTCATCCAGATCCGTTGGGCCATTCTGGCGTGATTGAGTAACAAACAAACATCCATCCATCCATCCATCCATACTTTCGCATTTATAATATTAGTTAGATATCGCGTGAAAACCCTAGTGCGACAGGAATTTTATTCGCAAGTCAGAAATATTGTCAGGCATTTCAAAATTAATACTCTGGTAACCCTAGCCTACGGTACTGTCCCGTTGTCAACAAGGTCGCAACTTGTGTTGGACACTGAGCGAGATCAAAATAGGATTGATAGAGACGGGGAAAGACACTAATGTTAGTGTGAAGTGTGTAGTAATTTGGTTAGCTATAAAATTGGAAACTTGGATCATTTTTGTGCCGGCAATGTGGCTAAAAGTAAGAAGCTTGAGATTGGTTAAATAAAACGTCATAAATGGAGGTTTTATTCAATCAATATACATATTTACATACAAGATCTAAAAAATACATACATACATACATATCGTCACGCCTCTTTCCCACAGGGGTAGGCAGAGACTACTTTGTTCGACTTACTACGAAAAAAAAAATTGTTAAATAAAATAATTGTCATATTATTTTATGCCTTATAAATTTAGACACTCTGAAACCCAATGAAGACTAATAATAACCAATACGATGGAAATTTTATACAATTTTGAAAGGCCACGCTTAGCGTGATTGTGGGCGTACAGGTTTAAAGAGAAATGATTTTCACCCATTCCTTAAACGGGCTTTTAATACAAAGGATTTTTTAATTAAAATAAACCGATCTTATACAATATGTATTCTGATTATACTTTAAGCGCTATCGTAATATTTCACGAGTTAAAAAAATCTTCTTACTGCTTCAATCGACCAAAACTTGAGAACTCGTTTCGTCCCATATTGATTTGCGCCACATAGTCCCCATACATAACGTAAAAGATAACGACCAAAGTTCCACAGTAAAACAGCCAATAAAAAGCCACAAAACAAAAAAGCAAAGGTGCAATTTGGCGCATCAATTCTTTAAACTACGTCCCGACGGGCATAAACCTGAGGAGAATAATAAAGTGGAGAAATCAAGCCATAGCAGTGGTAGTAGGTTATCCAATTCTGCAACACAAATTTGTCACTTAAAATTATTTTTTTTTCGTTTTGTTTTTACTCCATACTTCAAGTTTAGTATTGCAGACTGAATTATCAAGATTATTTTTTTACACCAATCGTAAAATTGTCCCCGAAATTAAATTGTAGCATTTTATTGAATCGGGCGTTACTTTGCGGAGGTCCATTTCAATGAACACAAAATATTTACCTTGCTACTCCGCTACTTACGTGCAAGATAACCAAGTAGTAGTGGAGGGAGGGCTTGCATACAAACCGTATATATTTCGCACAAGCTTGGTTATCTTGCACGTAAGTAGCGGAGTAGCAAGGTAAATATTTTGTGTTCATTTAAATTGTAGTCTCAAATCAAGCAAAGCTTGATTGAACGTGGGTTTGTTTGTTATGGTTTCACGCGTAAAGTACTCAACTGGTCGTGTTAAAATTTGATAACGAGATAGTCTTAAGATCCTGGAAAGGACATGGTTTTTATCCCGTAAAATTGGTTAGTTCCCGCGGTCACGAATTCTCCGCAAACGACTTCGCGGGCAACAGCTAGTAAAACAGTTCTCTACCAGGATTCGAATCCGGGATCTCTAGCTTCATAGTCAGGGTCAATAACCACTAAGATAATCAGTTTTATTTCACCAATTTTTTTTATCGAATAGAATTCACTGGTAGTTTCAAAACGAGACAAAATAGCCCTTTGCGGCCTATTTGCAAAATAAAGTTTTGTTGTCTTTTTAATTTTTGTTTTTTTTTATTGTGATCAAATTGGCAACGCCACTAACGACAAGAAACGGCAACAAACTAATCGTATTTGCTGCAATAAAAAAACTAAGCACTGTACTTTTCCTTTTCTATTATAAATATTACAGCGACATGAAATGAAGTATAATAATTCCCTTATCCATAACACGAGGACCACTGCCACCAAGTTCTTTTTTAATAACAATAAAAGATAAAATCTCGCAACGTACGGTGAGCAATAAAATTTCGCCATAAATCCTGGCGGGTTCCGCCGCGCTGGACCCAATATTGGGTCAAACAGTCGCGTATGACGTCCTTAATTGAAAAACGTGGCCGACTCATCTTCAGTTTATTTTGCTGACCATAGCCATTTTTGAAAACACATCTCGAAATACCAACACCGCAGCTGAACCAAAATTTTTAACAAAGGTTCTTTTTCATTTGGGGGCCTTATACATCCCAGAAAATTAATAGTTTACATTCTTTGTATAAATGTACTAGATGTTGCCAGCGACTTCGTCTGCAAAGAATTCGTTTATGGCTATCCCGCGGGAACTACGCAATTTTCCGGGATAAAAAGTAGCCTATGTGCTATTCCAGACTTTTCCTTATCTATGCGCCGAATTTCATTCAGATCCGTTGGGCCGTTCTGGCGTGATTGCGTAACAAACAAACATCCATCCATCCATCCATCCATACTTTCGCATTTATAATATTAGTTAGATTAGTAGTTATGTAACGTGAGACTCAAACATAATTACAACAACCGGATAACTCACGTATAAAAAACCGAAGGAATGCTCCGACAAGTCGGCAATTCTTTTGGCTTTTTATACGTGAGTTATCCGGTTGTTGTAATTAATTTAATTATTTGAAATGTATTTGTTTGCTTAATAATAAGTTTCTGCTAAGTTTCTTGCGGCGCATTCTTCTCGACAATTATGGTATTTCCAAATGCGCTGGTAGTTTTAAAAAAGGTTTTTGTTTTAACTAATTTTTAACTGGATTAATTGGACGTAGGCAAAATTATTAAACCCACAAACAAGTAGGTACACTTTAATTTAGGATAACAAGTGAAATTAAATAATTACTTGTTAGTGGGCTGGCTCGGTTTAACTGAACTAATCCAATTACAACTGTAATTTTCTTATACTCTACTCGTATTTCAAATTCAGAATATTTTTTCTCCACAATCAAGCAGTAATTCTCAGTGATTCGTTTTCGAAAATCTGCTTCAATTCACGTAAGTATTTGCTTAAGAATGATAAATCATAGTAATTTACAGTAGCTAATCGAAAGTTCCACATAAAACATGATAAAATAACTACCTTGGCTCAGGGACCCAAATAGGGTCTTGGCCTCCGAAACGAGAGCACGCCATCTGTCCCGATCGTGCGCAGCTTCTTGCCAGTCGTCGACTTGAAGACGTCGCAAATCCGCCTGGACACTGTCCCCCCAGCGATGCCTGGGTCGAC
Organism: Pandemis heparana; assembly: GCA_963854515.1. Lineage (NCBI taxonomy): Eukaryota > Metazoa > Arthropoda > Insecta > Lepidoptera > Tortricidae > Pandemis > Pandemis heparana. Next base: position 17,012,057 of record OY978009.1, read on the forward strand.
CAACCGGGCGGCGACCGGTCGGTCGTCCCACGTACGCCCTCTTGGCAGCACGATCCTCTCCCATTCGGAGTAGGTATGATAAAATGCTCTTGTTATTTTTATTTTAGGCTTTTATTTGACTCGCAATAATTATTGGTTAGATTGTTTAGGTCAAATCCAATTGTAACGACTTTTAACTTAACTTAATCTGTGTACGCTTTATTTCGCAGTGTGTCTGCAAACAACAACAAAAAGCAGATCTCACTTCCTTTTCTCACATTCACATAGAAACGAAACAAGTAATCTAAAGAGTGTCCCATAGAGCACGCCACCCCCCACTTCTTGAAATCCTTCATCAACAAAAAATCCCACGATAAAATCCGGCGTCCGGATTGGCTGCCGTATCGGGCGACAATTTACGAGCGGCTCATATTAGCGCCCCTTTCAAATTTTATTACGTCTGTAATATTGTTATGAACGAGCAGTATGCGTATGTGATTTATTCAGTTACATTTTAGTTCTTATTGCGTGACAGGTGAGCTTTTGAATGTTATTAAACTTTATTATATTCACCACTAGCTTCTGCCCGCGACTTCGTTTGCGTAGAATTAGCAATTGACATGTTTATGGCTATCCTGGAACTATGCTATTTTCCGGGATAAAAGTACCCTATGTTTTAATCTAGGGTACCAGCTATCTCCGTTCCAAATTTTATCCAAATCCGTCCAGTCGTTTTAGCGTGAAGAAGGAACAAACTTACACACTCACTCACTCACATCGTCACATCGTCACAAACTTTCGCATTTATAATATTAGTAGGACTAGTTTTCACACACGGCGCGGGTCGCCTAAGCTATAAGATATGACGTATTCAAATTAAATACGAGATTCTACTTAATATTCATAAATCACGTCTCCCTACGGAGTACATAGAGTCTAACCCCCTTATTCATAAACGCACTATAGGCCTCTGCTAAGTTAGTAATCGTTTGTCCTTATCTGTGAAAGGTAAATGTCAAAGTGACAGATAAGGACAAACGATTACTAAGTTAACAGAGGCCTATAGTGCGTTTATGAATAAGGGGGTAAGTTAACTAAACCTAAAAGCCACATGTAGCATGATTGAGGGCGTATAGGTGGAAAGGGGTATCAAAATATGATGGGTTGCTAGCCGCGTCGCCTAAAGCATTATTTCTACGATTTTTACCGACACCTTCGATGGGCTTTTACCGTCTGCGTGGGAAGACAAGCAACTGGTACTTCTATGTTCCAGTAGAAATTCATTTATACAGGGTGTATGAGACACCCCCTAACAATAATCCATTGGGGTATATAACCATACCTATAGAAGCTAAAAAAGTATTTAAAAAAAATTGGAGTATTTTTTTTATATGTTCTATAGGAATGGTAGTACTAACTATAATTATTCATATAGAAAATATATTTTTTTTTTACTAAAATCTATTTTTAAATATTTTTTTAGCTTCTATAGCTATGGTTATATACCCCAGTGGATTATTGTTAGGGGGTGTCTGATACACCCTGTATAAAACTACTGATTTCCTAAAAATTACATGTTGGTCTTAATTTAGATAGTATGAATCAAGAACATCGTTTTTTTACGTAAAAAGGTGGCCAACGGGCGAGTTGATCAATTCATGATGATCATCACAACTCATGGCTACTCACAACGGGGCTCAGATAAAATAACTTCAAGTAAGAAAAGAAAATAATAATAATAATAATAATATTTTATTTCTAAAAAAACATCATTTGTTCACTAGAACTCTGCTCCCTAAATAGGTAAAAACCTGTGCTATAGGATAAGCTAAGATAAAAATGAGGACAAATTAAACAACGAATTATGACCACAATAGTTTAAACGAATCTAGTTTAAAGTTTGACAGTTCCTTACGTTGACACTACTACAACAATATTTATTGATTTTTTTCAACAATACAGCCTAAAAACAAAATTGTAATTAAATATATTAAGTAATCAAACAGTGCAAATAACACAGTAGATTAACTCATACACAAAAACACTTTCCGGGCAGAAAAAAACGTTTGCAACAGCACCACTGTTCTTACACCACTGTGGCACACTCCAGCTCCTCACGTTCGCAGTTATTGGATTACACACGCTCCTGTAATTGATTACGGCTGTAATCAATTTTATTGAATATTGAACGAGTAAAATAATGAAGCTAGCGCACGAGGAAAAGTGCGGGGTTATGTGTTAGGCGTTTGATTCATTAGAGACTATTAATTTGGCAATTACGGCGGGAAAAGTTTAACAGTTGTTACTAGAGCATTGGAGTAACTGGTACCTTTGATGAGCATAGCTTCTATGCCCGGTCAATTACCCGTCCGAGAACTTCACTTTTTTATACGACAAGGATGGCAAACGAGCAAGTAGTCAACTGAATGTAAGTTAGCACCACCACCCATGGACACCAGTATCACTAGAGCACTGCAAGCAGATTGTATATTTATATTTTACTAGCTGTTGCCAGCGACTTCGTCTGCAAAGAATTCGTTAATCGCCATCCCGCGGGAACTACGCAATTTTCCGGGATAAAAACAGCCTATGTGCTATTCCAGACTTTTCTCTATCTATGTGCCGAATTTCATATAGATCCGTTGGGCCGTTCTGGCGTGATTGAGTAACAAACAAACATCCATCCATTCATCCATACTTTCGCATTTATAATATTAGTTAGATTCTTTAATTTTTTTGTTCAATTAATACTAAATTTTTCTACGAACCTAACTTCTATCTTTTTCCGAAAACCCTGCCTACATAGCAGTGACTTCCTATAATATATCGGGGTATAAACCTCTGCAGAGTTAACGGCTGCGACAGACGCTCTCGAGCGCTGTCAAGCGCCATTCACTTTGATTGTCGCTCTTCTCAATTTGACATTGTTAATGAAGTTTAACATCGTGTAACTATTTACAGAACATGAAAAGACGATCTGTAATTTTTGGATTCCAATTCGTGTACAATAAGTGTTTATGACAGATAACACTTGTTTATTTTTTTATTTTATTTTATGTGAATAAGAAGGCAAACGAGCAAGTGGTTATTTTGATGAAGCCTAGTGCGGATATGTTTTTTTTTTATTATTATAGAAGTATTCTTGAGTTTGCTTGCGTTGTTTGGAACCCTCAATATAAGATCCATATATCATGAATTGAAAAGGTACAGCGGAAAGTCATTAAGTCCCTTAATTACCGATCGGGCCTGGGCCAAACGAGTCATAGTCTTCATTAAACGTCATAACCTAGCTTCCCTCGAGAAACGCCGCTTGTATCTAGATCAAATCTTTCTATATAAAATACTTAATAATCACATTGATTCATCAACTCTACTCGCGAAGGTTAAACTTAAAATCCCTCGTCGTATCCCCTCACGTCACTTTTCCACTTTCCACGTCAGTTTTTGTCGTTCGAACTATGCGCGCAACACTTTTTCAGACGAGCTTGCCGTGATTATAATGAAGGCTTTATGAATTTTGACATTTTTTCATTATCACTGCCGATATACAGAGATTCACTACGGAAATTACTCTTTGATTGATTTGATTCACTTAATTATTAAAGATGGAATTACAGTAGCCTCTTCATACAAAGTTGTCTCATTGTCATTGCTTTTGTGTATGTAGGTAAACTGTTATACTTATATTAAATGTATAGTATCAAATGTAGGTAATACCTAGCTGTTTTGTTCTGTGCTAGCATGATTTGTAAACTTTTATTATACGATTAAAATGGAACTGTTGGTTTTTTAAGAATATGTTATGTAAGTTTCTTTGTTGAAGTGTAACCGTTCGTTCCTGAATAAATAAATAAAAATATATATATTTGTAATGGATTTGAAAAAAAAAAGTGTTTTTATGAATTTCAGGATTCAGTAATATTTTTTTTATTTATTTAATATAATCAAAAAGTATGTATACATTTTTATGGTTATTATGCCACTATTGAAAACCCTCTGGGGGTTTATGTAATTAGTAGGCGAGTTACAGCGGTTCCGTGCGTCGCTAATTAGAAGAGTCTTATAATACTTGCCGAATAGGGATTATTCATGATTATTTTCATGGATTTCGTTCAAAGCTCATTTATATAAGAAACATTTTCTTTCTTCTTTTTTTAACTATAAAAATAACCGTGATATTATAAGCTATCAAAGAATTACCTACTAGATTTTCCTGCTATAGGATGTAAAGGCACGCATCACGGAATGTTGAGGATCAGGGTTCGATTCCCGGCCATAACTTTACTTTTCAAATTTTTCCATATGTTCTAATATACAATATTGTTAAGAAATTTAGCAATGATTTTCTTTCTAGAAAAACGCAATTTTAATATGGAGTTTATAATGGGCGTTGGGACAAATAATGTCACATTCATGTCATATCGAATCTCTGTTCTAATCGATACTACTTATAAATTCACTTTTTTTCATTTTTTTTTCGATTACGACCTGTATGTCAACTTATTTCGCGAACTTGAGTGACACACTGCCGTGCGTGGGTCCTACTATAATTATAATTATTTATCATACGAACTAGTGTGTACTTTTATTATTATTGCACTATTTATGTATTTAATAAGAATAAGAATAAGAAATCTTTATTTCGCAAAATTACACCTTATACACCTTACAATAAATTTTAACTTTAATTTATTTTTAATTTTCTTTTTATGTCTACTCTTTTGATATTCTGCCAGTGGTTAAATACGTTAAAGATATCTTACAGTTAACCTTTGAATAGCAGTTAATGACAAAGAGTAGTAAGACAAAGTTTCATTACTGCGTTGAAATGTAAATTAATTTGGTAAATTTTAATTAAGTCTGGAACAAGCTTTGTCACTAAAAACCACTAAAACTAACATCCGCCGACTAAAACTAACAACGCCTAACATAATCGTTAGTGACATTTAGAAGCGCAATAAAATCGTGTGTAATTAAGCCTCGTAGCGATTACCGTGCTACGGCGTAGAGGGTGCTACGGGTTCGTAGCACTAATCGCTACGGAGATTAGTCTGGGATTGTTTTGTTGCTGAATAATGAGGTTTTGTTGGTTCTTTTGAACTTTTTTTTTACTTTTTTGTTTGTTAGTTGTCTCAACTTAGTTACTTGTGCCTTGCAAAATCTGTGCTGAAAATGTTAGGTATTCGTAAAAAAATAATCGTTTTCAAAAATTTGTAACAGTGATTAAAAATCAATGTCATTAATAAAATCATGAGATTCATGATATGACTCGCTATTTTAACACTAAAGAAAATTTCAACACAAGACCTACATTTTTTTACGTTTTGGTAAAGAAAAAAAGAATTTTGATAATACCCATTTTAACTAGTGTTATGTATGCAAATTTCTATTGTATATCAGTTAGAATTTATCAAATTCAACTTTTAAATTCATTTTAAAACTTAACTTACTTTTTAAAATATTTTTAAGACTATTAATAATAATTATGAAATATAGAAAAGTTGTTATTAGTATTAGAATCAAGCAGCACTAAAATCAGCGTACCATTTTTGTCCGCCACATAAACGGCCATAATAATTATGTAACGTGCTACGGTGCTACGGCGTAGCGCTAATTGCTACGCGTAGACCCGCTACGCCAAAGAGCGTAGGTTAATTGCTACGTTTTCTGCACCGCAAGTAATACTCCGCTTAGCTGAAACTTAAGTTCTAAATGAAGAGCGAAGGTTTTACGTCATTTTTTTAAGTTTTAAAATTTAAACTTATTTTAAACTCATGGTAAAAAGTGAACCCTTTTTTTTACTAGCATTTACTTAAAGTAGGTAGTTTAGGTGATAAACTAAACTATTTCAGTTTTTTTTTATTATTATTTTTGCAACACTTTCAAAACTAACATAAAAAAAAAATTTTTTTTCTTAACTTAATCTCCTAATGCTTACCCCTTTTTAATTAATCTAACTAGAACTACTCACCGATGATCACTATAAAACCATAAAGGGAACATTATAGAACATAATCCGCACTCGAGTAGGGGTCCGATTCAAGCACTCACTGCGTCTAAGCGACCCATCGCGAAGTGTCGGAAAACTGTCATAACGAAGCGATCATGACGCACGAGCGACGCGCGCCGCGGCCGACCGCCGACTGCCGAGGGAGCGCAGTGTTGCTAGCAGGCAGAAAAAACTACCACAAGCTACCATTTTCTACTAAAACTATTTTTTTGGGTGAATAGATTGGTGGAACGTGGTAGTTTTGAACAGCGATTTTTTTTTGAGTGATAGACTTTTTTTCTGAGAATAAAAAAATGTATTTAATTTTGATTTTAATAAAATATATGTTATACAATTTTTAGTAACAGAACCGAGCAAATGAACGCTGCTAATGCTAAAATAAAAAAAATGTGTATAAAAAAATGCTAATAAATTCTTTGCGAATAGATGTTTCGTATCAAAATTTGTCCCAGCGTTGCCGGGAAAACCTCCCCCCGCGGAGGGGGACGCGCATGCGCGTCGCGCGGCCCCGCCCTGCCCCGGGCGAGCCTAGACCCATTTGATATTTTTAAACTTTCATGGACAAGTGTATGGCAAATAAAATTCACGCTCACTACACTCGTGAGTTGATTTCACAAAGGATACAATGTAAGAAAAAAGTTACAACTCAATTTTTGTTTTCACTCAAAAGACTTATGTGGGTTGAGTGCTTGAGGCAGCTTGTGAGTTTAAAGTATATTTAGCACCAGTGGAATAGCGAAGCGAGATACACTTCGACAGCCACGATAACTAGAAAAAAAATACAATTTTATATTTTGTTTAAGGATAAAAATAAAACAGAAAATAATATTGTACATTAGAGGTAAATAATGATTGAAATAGACTACTTTAGGGTACATATATTAATAGATATGTTTGGAATTGCTGTCTGTATATTTGTTTACACTAAATTGGGTGGATTCTCGTGGCGTTGTTTTTTAACGTTACTTCGGGCAACATACAGGCTGTAAATAAAATCGAATTTCTTTTTATTGCTAATAATTTTTTTTTAAAGCGTAATTAATTTCGTCACACCGTCAAACGGCGTGGCAAAAGAACAATTAGACACCTACGTGATAACCATAGAGAAATATGCCAATAGAGTAGAAAGATCGTAGTGTGAATTAAAAAAAATGGACAGAGGTTGTAGGGGACGTTCCCTGCGTTCCCCGCTGCGAATTTTTAAACACACAATGGACAAATTAAATACCCCTATATGCCTATTGTTACCTATTACTTCTGTATACCTTTTTTCTGTTTTGATTGTTATATGTGGTGTTCAATAAAGAGTTATTGTATTGTATTGTATTGTATTGTTAAAGAGGTCGAGCGAGGGTCACGTGGCCCACGTGGGTTACAACTTATTAATTAGTATGAAATTGGGACACGGGCAGTAATGCGATGCGAATTTACAGGCTTTTAATTAATTTAAAAAAATACTGAAAAAACTGAAGAGTTAAGTATAATACTACCCGAAAGCATCAAGAATATTGAAAAGGACCTTCTTTAGTCAATTAAAAAAATGGCTGACTAAAAATGCGTTTTATGACATGTCAGAATATAGTAACGAAAATGCGACTTAATTTTAATCTAATTTTTATATTTTACAACATTAATTTGTATTTTTAATTTTGATTATATATTTTAAGTTGAGTTGACATGTAATATGAATTACTAGCTGTTGCCAGCGACTTCGTCTGCAAAGAATTCGTTTATCGCTATCCCACGGGAACTATGCAATTTTCCGAGATAAAAAGTAGCCTATGCGCTATTCCAGACTTTTCTCTATCTGTGTGTCGAATTTCATCCAGATCCGTTGGGCCGTTCTGGCGTGATTGAGTAACAAACAAACATCCATCCATCCATTCATCCATACTTTCGCATTTATAATATTAGTTAGATTGTGAATAAATAACAATGAACTATTAGCTATGACTGATGATTGAATCAAAAATCAAAAGTTTATTTTGCAAATAGGCCGCCAAGGGCTCTTTTACATGTCTTTTTTTGAATTCACATTCGGAAAGACCATCATTGCCAAGAAGAATGCGCCGCAAGAAACTTGGCAGAAGGTCACGAGTTTGATGGTTAGAACTTATGACGCTTGAGGTGCCGGGTTCGGTCCCAGGTTGTGCAGAATTATGAAAATACTAGTGTTAGGTACTCGAGTCTTTGATGTTTAAGTACGTTTATTATCCGTGTCGATGTATTTATGTTGCCGCTATAACAACAATTACTAAAAACAGATTTTTTTATGTCTGTCACATTACGATTTGCTCAGGAGGCAGGGGTCTGCTAACACTGGGTTTTGTATTCACTTGCCTAATTTGTACGGAACCCTCGGTGCGCGAGTCCGACTCGCACTGGACCGATTTTTCTTTATTCCCTAGCGGGGTAAAAGCCCATCGAGGGAATGCGTAAAATCATAGGAATCGTGTTATAGGCGAGGCTAGCAACCCATCACTGTTTTGATTCCCCTTTCCACCTTTACGCCCCCAATGATGCTAAACGTGGCCTTAAGGTTTAGTTACCTTAGGCTCTGTCTACCCCATGAGGGATAAAGACGTGATATATGTATGTAAGAAGTTATCTTGCTACATTTTATTGTTGATTTTATTTTACATAACTACATTATACATACACTAGCAGCCCGTCCCGGTATTTTTGGAAATTTGGATATAAAACACTTTTTTTCACAAATATTTTGTTGTAGTGACATAACTACAATAGTTGGACATATGCTACCGCGGATTTTTTTGTAGAGATTATGATGTTCTTCAATATTGTTGTACATTATTTTGTTCTATCGCTAATAGTTTCGGCAGCGCATTCGACGAAAGACATTTTAAGACTCATTTTTCTACACCTTCGGTTACATTGTTCAAATTTTACCAAGGATCCCTAATTTTTTTCAAAATGAAATGTAGCCTATGTCAAATTGGAAGAATGTAGCATTCTATTGGTGAAAGAATTTTTTAAATCGGCCCAGTACTTTTTGAGCCTATTCATTACAAACATACAAAAATAGGTACAAATCTTTCCTCTTTATAATATTAGTGTAGATAAATCGCGTCTTTAACCCTTGCGTGGTAGACAGAACCTAAGGTAACAAGACCTAAAGGCCACGTTCACAATGACTGTGGGCGTATAGGTGGAAAAGGGAAATTTTAAGATCGTTTCGCTATTTACCATCAGCGCGGGGAGAGAAGCAACTGGCAATTCTTTGTTTTTTCTTAACTCTCAAACTATTTAGCATGGATTTATTTTAAGGTGTTGATTTTCATTGGCAGGAGCATTGTTATTGAGAGCCTTACCCGGGGGACGGCCGGGTCAACGCATTAGTGCTGTTATTAGTGTCTGTGAAAACAACCTAATTAAAAGGTCAAATAAACGGTGACTTAAAATAGCTTTGGAATATTTTAGCCCGGTGGTTGTGTTGGATTGAACACACCTGAATAAGAAAGATTTCCTCGCCACTCCGCTATTTACAAAGATTTACACCCATTTATATTCATATTCATTTTTTTTTTTTTTTTTTTTTTTAATTTTTTTTTTTTTTTTTTTCATATATTTTTTTTTCTTTTTAATTTTTTTCATATTCATGTATTTTCCCTCGACAGGCTTTTACCATCTGCGCGAGAAGCAGCAGTTGCTTCTCGTACCGCGTTACTGGTACATCCTATGTTTTATATTTGCTTGTGGATGAAGCGAAAGAGGTATGTCAGGATCGTAGCAAGTGGAACAAAGTAGTCTCTGCCTACCCCTGTGGGAAAGAGGCGTGACGATATGTATGTATGTATGTATGTATGTATAATTGTTCCTAGACCAACATGGAAGACCTAAGCCAAATGACGTTTCTTTTTAATCTAACTAATATTATAAATGCGAAAGTTTGGATGGATGGATGTTTTTGTTACTCAATCACGCCAGAACGGCCCAACGAATCTGAATGAAATTCGGTACATAGATAGAAAAAAGTCTGGAATAGCACATGTACTACTTCTTATCCCGGAAAATTCCCGCGGCATAGCGATAAACGAATTCTTTGCAGAAGAAGTCGCGGGCAACAGCTAGTTTTTATTATAAAAGCAAGTATTAAAATCGTTTCTGTCTTTTCTCGACAGTAACATACTCATTTGTAATTTAATTCAATCGTGAAGTTAATTAAGAGAATCAAATAAAATTCTCGTTTCGCGTATCGAGATAATAAATCCAAAAAACGCTCAAAGAGCCACAATGGCTCGCGTAAAAGTGCGCGTTAAATCAATTCAGCGATGTAAAATGGTGTGTAACATCGAGCTGTCTCCCTTTGCCTCCCCCTACCTGCCATAAGTGGGAGGGAGCCGGTGGGTGTTGCATGCGTCCATACGTAAAGCTGTTCCGCCAATTGTTTTAATTGTTACTGCTTTATGATCTCCTGGTACCGTTATGGTGAAAAATTACGCTCACGTTGCTAATTACGCTTTTTATTGGGATGTTTGTTTGAGATTTTAATGCTCGGCTTAATTAATTTTAGTGTGTTTTAATGGCAGTTATCACTTGGCGTGTTTGGTGTGCTTTATTAAATTTTACGAATAGCCAGCGTCGTAAACTTATGGTTCCATTTTAGATTTTAGGACCGTTACGTACACGCGATGTTCGGTGTATGTTCAGTGAAGAGCATTTGTGAAAAAGTCATAAAAAGTTAGTTCATAACTATGAGTTTTATTTTATTTTAGCTAAAATTAGATTTGCTTCTTTATGGCTTACTCTTGTTGGATGAAGCTCATGTTAGGTAGGTAGGTGCACATAAAAACTTATTTTATTTGCTTATACCGAAAGTTGCTGTATGCGTTTTTCTTATTGCTCTCTCCCTCGCACAGGGTGGGATGTCTCTCTCTGCTAACATGGCAAAGGGGCAGGCACAAGCTGTTTCCAAAACGATACATACATAATATATTTTTAAAAAGTGTACATTTTTGTAACAAATTTAAAAACTAATGCTGTTAGTTAATCTAGAACCCCCATATCTTAGTTTATTTATTTATTTAGTTATTTGTTTTGTTCTTATTTATTATCGAACATCGTCATTTTTAGGCTCAGTCAAGTTTAAACTGGATTTTTTGCTGCAAAGAAAATACTCCTAATATTATGTAAGTACCACATCCCAGGATCAAATAAAATATTCACATTACATACATACATACCGTTACGCCTCTTTCCCACAGGGGTAGGCAGAGACTACTTTGTTCCACTTGCGACGACCTTCACATACCGGTTTCGGGTACTCTTGACTTAACCTTTTTCCAAAACGTCCCCAATTTGATCACCGAACGTCCGTCTAGGCCTTCCACGCACCCATTCACACTCCCCATATAAATATGTTTAGTTAATATTCACATTACATGTGTGAATACATAGAATGAAAATACAGTGCATTATGAAAATAATACTGCACCAAATCGATCGCCTACAAATTGAAATTTAAATACTAAATTACCAGGTAAAAAAAAGATAACCGAAAACAAAGGGAAAACGTTTGCAAACGAGTGGAAAACCCCTGAATATTAATATAGAGCGTATCGATTACGTTTCGAATCTATTGCAGGTAGCATTTTGTGCGCCAATTTTTTTTTACCCATTTATGAATACTAAAATGACCGTTTGATATTGCACCATCCTTACCTAATAAAGTATACGGTAGAAAATACTTCAACCAATTAAAGGGCAGTTCTCCGAGACGAGCTGTTTTAGGTGACTTCGGTGGTCAATTTTTCTACTAACTTTTTTATTGTATCACCTCAAAATCTAAATACAGGCCTAAATTTAAAAAATATTAGTACTAAAGGCCTTCTTGTAAACCTGTTAATTAGTGAGATATTTTAATCACCGAAATCAAACATACTCACCGAAATCAAAATTCAATAAAACACTTTTAAAAGCGTAAACAAGCGACAACTTGACTGATACATACTTCTTTAATTTTATTATGTGCGTGGAATAAGTATTCGTGTAAAAATTAAGAAAACTTAACGTTTTTCTAAGATAAATACTGATATCTGTGGGTGGCTTTATTGATTTCGGTGGCAGTTTTGTTGATTTCAGTGGCAGTTTTTTTGATTTCAGTGGCAGTTTTAATGATTTCGGTGGCCCGAAAACCCACCGAACCCGCGGAGATCATAGCCACCGAATTCAAAATTAAACGATGTTTTTCAAATAACAGAAAATATAGGAATAGTTCATAAAAGAGTCACTTAATAATGAAATCGCATACCCTTAGAGATGACTTACTTACTGTCAAACTGACAATTAGACTAACACAGAAAAAAATAATTGCTTCACCGAATTCAACAAAACACGAAACCAAACCCACCAAACGACGAAAATTACCTCGAAAAATCTGACGCTTGAGTTGTGAGTCGAAGTCCGATCTCGCCGGCAAACACGGCACGACCGAGGCTACCTACACGCGCGTTTCGGGATTCCTGGTATGTTTCTTTGTTAGGATGCCTGCGCGTTTCGTAAACTCCACTGAGTTCAGACGTTACCCTCGGACACGGCAAAAAATTGTTTTTATTGACTGAATTTTAATGATATTTTTTATTTGTGTGTATAATATGAGTTATAAACAAGTTTAGTATATGGGAACCCATTTAAGACCTGGCAATAAAATTCCTATCCTAAGATATATATTTTTTTCTTCGCTCATCTGCGTAAGGGACACTACCACCGAACGTTTATTTTCAAGTGTAATATTTTTTTCTTTAGATGTATAAATAACTATGAAGTATTTTAATACTTTCCTAGGCGGAACTGAGCCTAAAGTATATGTCTGATTTTTTTCAGTATTATCTAGCGTCGAAATCTATTATTTTTTGCCCCGGACATGTAAAAATGCCACTCTGGAGAACTGCTCTAAAAGATTTTATGACAGCAATAAAATATGCAGTCCGTTTAGGAAGGACACCAGCCGCAAGACTAGCGCCGCTTCGGAAATGTTCTTATATCTCCTAAATTAGATCAATCTGTATATATAAAACTGTTCCGTTACTAAGTGACTGACAGACAACCCACAGCCTAAACCACTGGACCTAGAGACTTGAAATTTGGCACACATATACCTTGAGTATCCCAGGGGAGCACTAAGAAGGATTTTTCGATATTCCCACAGGATAAGGAAAAAATGGGATTTATATGTTCGATTCAGAGTGACTGACAGACAACACACAGCCTAAACCACTGGACCTAGAAACTTGAAAATTGGCACAGGTATACCTTGAGTATCCCAGAGGAGCACTAAGAAGGAATTTTTCGAAATTTCCACGGGATAGGGAATAAATGGGGCTTATAATATATATCTCAGTAACTGTAATGACTAGACTCTTCAAATTCGGCACACATATAGATGATTGTAACATTAAAAAACTAATTTCAGGATTTTTCGATATTCTCACAGGATAAGGAAAAAATTAGATTTATATGTTCCATTCAGAGTGACTGAGAGACAACGCACAGCCTAAACCACTGGACCTAGGAACTTGAAATTTGGCAGACGTATATCTTGATTATCCCAAAGGAGCACTAAGAAGGATTTTTTGATATTCCCACGGGTTAGGAATTTAATGAGATTTATATATTTCTCAGTACATAACTGTAATAACTAGACTTCAATTTTAAATTAAAGTTTTAAAATAAAGGAATAAACTGACTGACTGACTGACTGACATATCAGCGCACAGCCTAAACCACTGGTTCTAGAGATTCCAAATTTGGCATGTAGGTTCCTTATAAGGTCTAGGGGTGCACTAAGAAAGTATTTTTCAAAATTCGACCTCTAAAGGGGTTAAATGGGAGTCCAAAGTTTGTATGGGGAAACAAGATTAGTTAGACTATTTTATTCGAAACTTCGCAGGAGTATTCCTGACGATAAATGAGTAAACACCTGTTTCAGGTTTTTTGAAAATTCAACCCCTAATAGGGGAAAATGTGGTGACAAGGTCTAAAAATCAACATGGGTATTTGTTTGTACGGTTTATCGGGTCGCTGATTACGAGAACAAAAACACACATACCTATTTTTGGAAATTTCCACGGAAACGGGAAAAAACGGGATTTATTTTATTGTTTTCTACTTTATTGTTTTTTTTTATGATTTAATGGGAGTAGGAGTAATAATTAAATTAATTTATCTAGAATTTGACCACTTAATGTTGGGTCAAAACACTTCACGCGCCTCAAATGGCTGAATATATTAAGGGACTGATACTTAAAATACCATCTATGTAAATACCATATGTTCTGGTGAATAAATGATTGAATTGACAACATTTCATATTTCTGAGCCTATAGTTTTAATGGTTCTCTGTATTTTGTTTGAAAAGATGAACATGCTGGAAGTTTAATTTTTTTGCTAGGGTTTGTATTTAATTTATAATTAATTTATTAATTTTTGCTTATTCTAAAAGGGCGTAACTCCGAAACTATCACAGAATAGACACTTATCCTTTTGTCTTTTCTGTATAGAAAAAAAACCGACGTCAATTTCAAATTGACAATGTCAGGCCTTATTCTCCGATATTCGATTTTCGATATTCGCTTCGTGCTGTTCCGCTCATACTAATATAGTCATTAACTTGAGAGTGAGAGAGAAGGTATGCAACGAACTTCAAAAATAGAATTACAGAGTTGCCCCCCTTGTGCTTTGAAGTTGTCAAATACAAAATTATGGTCGCTTACTTTTTCACGTGAAAAAGGCAAAGGCATTTCACCCATCCTGTGGTAGTTTTGGTAAAATTAGGACATATTTTTAATTAATTTTTATTTTTTATAATAAGCGATATTAAAATTATATAAACATATTGCAGTGATCAGGAGGCAAAATGCTTTCGAACCATATATACATTTTCAGGTGGTATAAAAATGAAATGTTGTCAATTGAATTATATATTCGATTTCGTTTGACCATCTACGTAACTATAATAACTAGACTCTTCAAATTTCGTACACAAGTATGTGATTACATAACTAAAAAAGTAATTTCCACGGGATAAGGAAAAAACGGGATTTATATTCAGTTCTACAGGATCTGGTCGTAGAAAACTGAAATTTGGCCTTCAGGTTCCTTGGAGACACTACAAAAGGATTTCCCGAAATTCTGACGGAAACGAACGAGAAAAACGGGATTTTTTTGTTATACTGGTCTAAGAAAGTTGAAATTTGGCATGTAGGTTGCTTGATCAGTGTAGAGGAGCATTAAGTGACAATTTCTCGAAATTCCCGCGGGAACGGGAAAAACGGGACTTTTCGTTTTACTGGTTGTAGAAAGCTGAAATTCGACATGTAGGTTGCTTGGGGAGTGTAGAGGAACATTAACAGAGGACTTTTCAAAATTCTCACGGGAACGGGAATAAACGGGATTTTTCGTTTTACTGGTCGTAGAAAGCTAAAATTTGGTATGTAGGTTGCTTGAAGAGTGTGGGGAAGCTATAAGAGAGCATTTCCTGAAATTCTTACGGGAACGGGTAAAACGGGACTTTTCTTTTTACTGGTTGTAGAAAGCTAAAATTCGGCATATAGATTGCTTGGAGAGTGTAGTGGAGCATTAAGAGAGGACTTCCCAAAATTCCCACGGGAACGGGAAAAAACGGGAATTTCCGTTTTACTGGTCGTAGAAAGCTGAAATTTGGCAAGTGGGTTTACTTTCGGAGTGTAGAGTAGCATTAAGAGAGCATTTCCCGAAATTCTTACGGGAACGGGAACAAAACGGGATTGAAATACTACTGGTACACGCAAGAGAAACCGCGGGCAAAAGCTATTTGAAAATAAATTAACTCTACGCGGACGAAGTCGCGGGCAAAAGCTAGTATTCAATAATTTCCGAAGGTTAGATAGGTACGGAAACACTTACAATAATGCATTAAACCAGTATTTGGTCGATATTAATTTTTTCCATAAAATATATTCTTCGAGTTGTACAAATCAATTCTCTGTGCATTTGATATGAGCGCCATCTGTTAATTGAATACGAAACTATAACCTCGTTTACGTGACCATAGATGGCGCTGTCATGAATAAGTGTCCTAGCAATAGATGTTGCATCCCATTCACAGCCCGTTGCCGTGCGGCGAGCGACGGGCCGCCGATTCGATTTCCGTTGACGCCGATGCCCCCGGCCATGTAGTTATTGATTGTAGGGTGAACTATACGATAATTTGGGTACTATACATTTAATATACAAATATGATTAGGCTCTAACAATATATTTCAAGGTTTTAAATAAGTTTTTTGTACTTTGAAAGCAATACGACAGACGGACTTTTATAGGCCAATTGAATTCCAACTATAAAGTAGGTAGGTAATTGAGAACTGCCGGCCTCAAACCAAATAAAAACTGAGACGGAGCCCTGTAAAATTTATATTGAGGCCGGTTTGAACTACGCCTTGCCGCGTGTTCAAGCGCCATCTTACATGCGCTTTCAGAATTAACTAGCCTATCGTAGTAATTCAACTATAGCAATCAATATAGTTCACACCACGTCCAACAGAGGGCGTGATAATAAATGTAATTAGTTCCTAATTAGTATAGAGGGCGCTGCTTAATATTATATAAGCTCATGCACTCGCAGCACAAGGCCTCTTTTTTCGCATTCCCAACTTTGGAATCAATACAATCATCATCAACGAACTTCTGCTCTTTGACTCGCACCCCACCCCGCACCGGCTCCAACACCGCGATATTGTGCTTAGTAAAGTTTAGTTGCGGTTGTGTGTGAGCACTGTATGTGCAAGTAACTGTAACAAATAAATAAATAAATAAACTGTGATTTAATCCTTAATCGAGCAAGCTAAATGAATATTCAATCTCAAACAGACTAATCAATTGAGCATATAGTATTTTTATTCATAAAAGTAAAGGGCATATGGTCCACACAGCACAAAATGATGCAGATACACGGCCTAACCTGACAATTCGAGCAAATGCGGATCTTGCGTCCCTTACATCCAGAACTGGGTCAAGCGCATACGACGGTTATTTTCCTCTAGACAACATGCGGCGTATTGCAAATGCATGAAATTCAGCGTCGGGCTTAATATAGTAAGCGATCAAGTAATCGGGCGGCTTTCGAAGATTATGTAGATACATACGCAGATGCGCTGAGTATGGTAATGGGGTGAAACAAAGCGAGGACATGTTGGAAGTGCCCTAAAAAGAATTTGACTTGAAGAGCTACCATTCCCTTCGTTCGGTTAAGGACATTATCCTGGTTGTGGCAGACTCTTTATAAGGCAGATTTGTGTGAAGGCAATGTGACAGTTGTCAGAGACAAGTGATTCTATTTACAATATTGTACCTAAACTGAAAAAAAAATGAAAATGTGTTTATTCCAAAAAGAAATTACAGAACTTACTATGTATACAACTAAGGGCCCTGTGCTAGGATGCCCTGTGTTACAGGACCCTTCCATAGTGATACACTTTTTAATGCTACAAGTCGTACAGACAACTCGAAAAGAATCTACGCTGACTGGATACTACGTATCTAACTAATATTATAAATGGAAAGTATGGATGGATGGATGGATGGATGGATGTTTGTTTGTTACTCAATCACGCCAGAACGGCCCAACGGATCGGGATGAAATTCGGCACATAGATAGAGAAAAGTCTGGAATAGCGCATAGGCTACTTTTTATCCCGGAAAATTGCGTAGTGCCTGCGGGATAGCGATAACGAATTATTTGCAGACGAAGTCGCTGGCATCAGCTAGTAGACTATGAATACGCTTTGCATATGGAATTGTCACTTGTTATTGACATTGTCGTGGTCGTGAAATGATTTACATAATTTATACATCGGCGGGATCGATTTTTATGATCAATGATTTGTTGGATTTGTCTCTACTACAAATTAGCAGAATTTTTATTTATTTATAAGCCTTTTTATTCCGGATTTGCTACAATTTCAGTAAGTACATGTTGTTGTTGTTGTTATTGTCGTTTATTTATTAAATTGTCGCGTAATTCGGCGTGCCTCATGGCATAGGCCTCCTCCGTGTATTGGAGGGTTTTGGGCTATAGTTCCCACGCGCGCCCAGTGCGGATTGAATTTCTTCGCAGATGTGTGCAGGTTTCCTCACGATGTTTTCCTTCACCGAAAAGCTCATGGCAAATTACAAATGTAATTTTCGCACATAAATTCCGAAAAACTCAGAGGTGCGAGCCCGGGATTTGAACCCACGACGCTCTGCTTGAGAGGCCACAAATCAAACCACTACGCTACCACGGCTTCTTATTAGCAGAATAGTTAAAGTTAAATAATTATATAAATGCAAATCTTCACCAAGAAAACATTATATTACGAATGTCAGTCTAAATCATAACAAACGGTAACTAAAATACTACATCAAGTCTATGACAATTTGTAAAAAATACGAAAACTAGTTGAAAAAAATATGATTGGATGCAACGCCATCTCTGATGACATGACAGAAACTGAATCTAAGCCAAATCGAAGTTTGCCGCATTAACTAGTCACTACATAGTATAAAACAAAGTCGCTTTCCGCTGTCTGTCTGTCCCTATGTATGCTTAGATCTTTAAAACTGATTTTGATGCGTTTTTTTATAGATAGAGTGATTCCAGAGGAAAGTTTATACGTATAATACATTCTTAAGTCTAATTATACGCGGACGAAGTCGCGGGCAAAAGCTAGTAGCTAATATTATAAACATAAAAAACTTCTCAACTTCAGTTTATTGACAAACTAGCTGTTGCCAGCGCCTTCGTCTGCAAAGAATTCGGTTATCACTATCCCGCGGGAATTTTCCGGGATAAAAAGTAGCCTATGTTCTATTCCAAACTTTTCTCTATCTATGTGCCGAATTTCATCCAGATCCATTGGGCCGTTCTGGCGTGATTGAGTAACAAACAAACATCCATCCATCCATCCATACTTTCGCATTTATAATATTAGTTAGATAAATTTATTGACAGATAAATAAAAAAGACGCTAGCGTCTCTTTCTCCACGTTTTTTTTTCATACGCATTATACAGGATGTTTTAATTCAAGCGATCACATTTATTGCACCAACCCAACCTTTAATAGGTATGTAGTATTACGTTCATTAGGGCGTCGTAAAGGGCAGTGACAGTTGCCAGTCACTGGACTCGACCATTGACTTGTGCAATCTACTGGAAACTGACCGAGTTACTGGCGTGAGATAATTATCTATTTATAGAGATAGGGGAGATATTTCATAGTGGGGCTGTGCTGGGGCAAAGTCTTGGTTTGTATTTCTGCAATCCATACTTCCATACTGATATTATAAATGTCAAATTGTGTATGTCGGTGCGCCTGTTACATCTTCAAGTTTGAATTGCCGAACCGATATAACTTCAGTCCTACGTAGGATAGTTTTTATCCCGGTAAATGAAACAATTATGTCATGGACAAAGTCTAGTAATAATTCTTGAAACAATAGGTACATTTTCATAACATTATTATACAGAAATGTGCAAAAAAAATGAGTTCCGTGACTAAATGGGACGTTTTGACAAAAGGGCAATATGAAGGGATTGATGAATGTAGATGAAACGAAACAAGATCGTAGCAAGTTTTGCGGGTGGTAGGGCCTTGTGCAAGGTCCGTCCGGATCGCTACCACCATCTTACTCGCTAATCCTGCCTCTAAACAGCAGTGCTTGCACTGCTGTGTTCCGGTGTGGAGAGCAAGACAGCCGGGGAAATTACGAGCACAAGAGGCATTTCATCTTAGCCTTCTAGGTTGGCAACGCATCTGCGATCCCACCGGGGTTGCGGGTGTCTATGGGCAGTGGTGATCACTTACCATCAGGTATCCCACTTGCTCGTTTGCCTTCCTATTTATATATAAAAAAAGTATGTATGTTTGTGCGTAAATTTCTTTACGTCGCCCCGGGTCGTAAATAGCAACTAACCACCCTAATTAAATTGGACTTCCTGGTCAGGGGACGACGTAAAATTGTGAACACACCTCGGGCGGTGACAGAAAATCCTCAGTTCACATGTTTATCGCCCTCACCTTTGGCTCGTGCGACAAGTTTCTGCGATATGAGAAACTAGCTTCTGCCCGCGACTTCGTCTGCGTAAAATTAGCAATTGACATATTTATCGCTATCCCTCGGGAACTGTGCAATTTTCCGGGATAAAAAGTAGCCTATGTTTCAATCTAGGGTACCAGCTATCTTCGTTCCAAATTTTATCCAAATCCGTCCAGTCGTTTTAGCGTGAAGAAGGAACAAACATACACACTCACTCACTCACATCGTCACAAAGTTTCGCATTTATAATGCTAGCTGTTGCATGCGACTTCGTCTTCAAAGAATTCGTTTATCGCTATCCCGTGTGAATTTTCCGGGATTAAAAGTAGCCTATGTGCTATTCCAGACTTTTCTCTATCTATGAGCCGAATTTCATCCAGATTCGTTGGGCCGTTATGGCGTGATTGAGTAACAAACAAACATCCATCCATTCATACTTTCGCATTTATAATATTAGTTAGATTAGTAGGATTCTTTATTTCATCACTTTCGGAATTTAATACTATTATACTTGATATTACTAAAAGTTAAAATTTGGGCATGACTCGAGCGTCATTAAGCGTATTGCCAATCCGGCTATCGGCGCTAACGGCGGCGCCGGAAGTTGCGTCCGACGCATCGCGATTACTTCCGGTGGGGACCCGTGACCCCCCTTTGTGACCTTTGCTCGCACGGGACCCAGCTATGGAACGATTACAGGCCCGAACGTGTCTGGTATGCTGAGAGGAGCAAAGGTTCGCAGTGACCGACGAAGCGCGTGCTTGACTGTGTGGAAGACGTGCAGGCTTTCACCAACTTGACAATTGTCAGCTGCAATACAATACAACAATTTTGATTTCTTTTACTAATTTTTTTTTTTATATAATAGTATGCTATGCTGCATTTTGCTGTTCGCGGGGTTTTTTTTTTTTTTTTTTCTTCTCGCACGCCAATTAACCCGCTATATTCGGCACCCCAGCATGAAACACGGGGCAGGCTGAAAACCAGCGCTGGCAGCTTCTGCGTAAGCGCAGCATAAGCTGAGCCTGTTCCTTTTGCCATTGCGTACAAGTTTTTTTTTCTTTTTGTTAACAAAATAATCTAATGTTAGTTCTTAAGTTAAGTTTGTAATAAGTTTGTTATTGTAATACAATCAACAATTGTAATTGTGTTAAAATTGCTGCATTGTATTTTGTTTATTGTTTTAAATTCGGCTGCGCCATGTTGAATATGTTCATGGAAGACGTAATGAAACTACAAGATCCGGTACAAGACTGACTCAAGCTTTATTTGAATGTACCCACATGCATAATTATTCCACAGACATGACAATTCAAAATGCAAGACGTAGTCAATATGAAGCCAGGGGTGCGTGTCGGGTTACCTCCACGTGTGGCCAAGTGCTGCGGTTCGTTTCTGGACCCGTCCGGGGGGAAGAGCTGTGCTTGGTCCGGTGCACCCTGGGCAACGGCTAATGATTTCCTGGCAGTATCTGAGAGATATCATTGACCGTTGGCTAAGAGCCCGACAGGGGGGGAGGGGGGGTCTTTGACCGTGTTACCGTACAACGTTGCCGACTTTTTGTCACAAGATTTTATTTTAAGAAAATTTTACCCTGACATTGGCGAAGTTGTCGTCGCTTGTAACGCCACATATAAAAAGAAGAAGAAGAAGAATATGAAGCCAACCGGTGTAGATACTGGTCGAGTTTGTAATGTAAGCAGAATTGTCGCTTGTCACCGACAATAGTCAAGTTGGTGAAATAGGCGCCAGACCGTGAGCTCTTAGAATACCATTCGGGTTTCGGGTACTGTCCGCTACGCGGGCACGGGATTTTATTTCCGTTCAAATAATAAGTAAAAAATGTATTATTTTACCTAGGTTCATTCGTATAATCGCGTGACAACAGCATGTCAAAAATCAACAAAAAAAAACATAAGGCAAAATGAGGGCGGTGCAAGTAGTCTGCAACAGGTACCATCGGCCGATTCAAGTATCAAACCCATAAGAGTGAGTGAGACAGCAAGACCAACCCGAATGCCATTCTAAGAGCTCAGTTGTTTTGCATCTGGGCGGTTTGTTAGTGAAAAATATAAATATTAATTTTTAAATGTTTGGATGAATGGTACCCACCTACCTAAAATAACATTTATGTTTGTTTTAACTACTAATACGCTGGCACTACTTTTGGGGCCTTACCATGACGTCTTAGTGGTATTCAATACCGATTCAGCTTTGGTTCGCTCGCTGTCAAATCCATGCTAAAAATATCAATTTAGTATCTGACTAAAAATTAAAATGTCCTCTATTGTCTGACCACAGCACCCTGTATTTTTAAAAGAATAGCATGAACTCTCTGTCGCCCCCTATTATAATTTAAAATAACATTTAAAAATCCAACTACAATTCTCATAATCACCCAATTTTCGCCGCAATATTTATTAAATACAAAACACTACTCACGTTAATTGCCTCGACGATTGCGAATAAAACCATGAACAAAACTAAATTTACGTATATTCGCACGAACGCGAATAGCAAATTAAGAGTACAAAAACAGCAAGAGCAGATGCAGCGATGGATGCTGCATCGTCTGGACACGCAAACTGCTCGTTTCTGGCTAATATACTTTTTATCCACCCTCGGTCACAGCGTAATAATAACAACTAGTAAGATAACTCGGCCGTCTAGACAGGGCAACTGCGCCGGGCAAGGCCACCCACCAATGCTAATTCGCTGTCCAAACTCTATTCGACCTTAAATGCGCTCCGTGACCTGGGCGATCTAACCCCGTTAACGCCGGAACAAAAAAGTACGCCTACTAGTATTAAATACTAGCTGTTCGTCTGCAAAGAATTCGTTTATCGCTATCCCTAGGCATGATTGATTAACAAACAAACATCCATCCATCCATCCATACTTTCGCATTTATAATATTAGATAGATTAGATTGCCTTGCAGCTGTTAAAACTAAAATTTAACAAATGCCAGCCTAGACTCGAACTCACCACCCCCAGTAAAAGTATAATCACTACCAAGCCTTTTCTAATTTAATTATTATAGTTTATTCCTTTTTAAAGTAACCGAACCACCCTCATTTAGTTTTAAATAAGGTTCACGTAGTTCGAAAGCAATTAAAAAGATATTAACAACATTTAAATTGCACAATAAGCTCGCCAAGACGCTATTCCCTTGTAATAATGTTTATTTCTGTGGAATGGTTGGCATGAGACTTATTATTTATTCATTACTAGCTGTTGCCCACGACTTCGTTTGCGGAGAATACGTTTATCACGCGCCCGCGGGAACTATACAACTTTCTGAGATGAAAACTATCCTATTATTTATTCTGGACTTCTAATATTATGCATGCAAAATTTCATCGCAATCGGTCTTGCAGTTAAGGTGTAAAGGCGAAACAAACAAATACATAGTACGAGTATAACACAAAGTCGCTTTCCGCTCTCTGTCTGTCTGTCCCTATGTATGCTTAATTGGTTGGTTTTTTATGGATAGAATGATTCAAGAGGATGGTTTATATGTATAATTCTACGCAGATGAAGTCGCAGGCAGAAGCTAGTTATAAAATTATAGTAAGTATGTTGCTTCAAGATAATTAGTTGCGTATTTTAAATGTGAAGCAATAGCATCCCATTGGATACAACAAATGTATGATTCGTAATGCACGGTCTAGAATGGACGATTCAAACTATAATAGCCCACGCCCTCTCATTCTGAGAGAAGGCCTGTCCCTGTGAAAGCTTCTACCCGCGACTTCGCCTGAGTATTATACACAAACCTTCCTCTCGAATCACTCTATCTATTAAAGAAACCGCATCAAAATCCGTTGCGTAGTTTTAAAGATCTAAGCAGACACAGGGACAGACAGACAGACAGACAGCGGAAATGCACTTTGTTTTATACTATGTAGTGTACCAGAAATTGCTGGATATGATAACGATATTTAAATCGGCATTTAAATATCTATGTATATTGTTATTTATTATACGACGTTCGGACGTTCATTTTCTATCGTTGCTCGTCAACAATTTTTATTGTCGTGCTTTATTTACGGCGCCGACGATCCTTCAGTTGACTCTCATAAAGTTTATGAAGCATTTAACGGTGAAATAGGATTTAATTTAAACTTTTCACTGAAGTGTACGCCGGCGGGTTAACACAGCTCCGCACTTAATTGAAAAATATTAATAACACGACTTACGTTACGTGACATAAAGGGTGACAAAAGATTTTTTTGTTTCCTTTCTCTGCAGTCTGTTAGGTTAGCGCTTGGGTACTTAATTGTTTCAGTTCTCTTGTATTCTATGTGCATCGAAGTACCTATTCGCTGCGTTACACTGAAAAAAATAATTTGCTAAATGAAACCGAACTTTCGTCAGCATGTAACTTAAAAAAAGTGACTACATAACTAGGGTAATATCATACCAAAATCTTTGGTTATATTTTGTTTCTTTATAGGTAAACCTGTTTGTTAAATCAAATTATCTTTAATAACGCCTTACCCAATTATGGTTATTGATGAAATAGCCGAAGTAGTTTGGTTAAATATTTTTTTCAGTGTAGATTCGAGGCTTCGTCAAGTGCTACAAACGCACATGGTGCGCCAAGTTTCATTAAAAACTGTCTAGTTGTATCGTAAAAGAGCAATAAACACTCATACAAACAGATACATTTATTAGCTTTGTGGTAATAAAGCATTAGGTACGATTTTTTTAAACATTTTAACGACTTTCATCCAGTGTCGCCTAATGCTTTATTACCACAAAGCTAATAAGTGTATCTGTTTGTATGAGTGTTTATTGCTCTTTTACGATACAACTAGACAGTTTTTAATGAAACTTGGCGCACTACACTACTTGGTTTTATCACCTGGATAAACACATAGGACATTTTTATCGTCAAGTGCGAGTCGGACTCGCGCACTTAGGGTTCCACAAAAATCGGAAAGTATTTATAAAAAATGCAGTGTGCCCTGCTCTCAAAAAAAATGAGTGTGAGGTCATTTTGTAATGGTTATTTTTTTTTGTTTTTTTTTTTATGTTAGAGAGGCCAGACAAACGAACTAGTGGGTCACTTGATGTTAAATGATCACCACTGTCCATAGACACCCGCAGCGCTTTATGCGATGCCAGTGCGTTGTCGGCCCTGCAGAAAATTGTACACTCGCCTCTTAAAGGCACCCAGGTCGTAACTCGATGGGAAGACCCCAGCGGGAAGCTCGTTCCAGATTTTGCAAGTTCGTGACAAAAAAGACCGATTAAACCGCACCGTCGAAGACTGCCATTCATCAACATGATGTCGATGAAATGAACGCTTACGACGGGTGGATTTGTAATGGAACCCCGCAGCATTACATACACAGACAGACATACAGACACATACACACAGATATACATACAGATTTACATAGACAGACGGACAAAAATATTCTGTTTTTAGTATTTGTTATCATCTGTGAAAATTTCAACTGTCTAGCTATCACAGTTCACGAGATACAGCCTGGTGATAGACGGATAGACAGATGGACGGACAGCGAAGTCTTAGTAATAGAGTCCCGTTTTTACCCTTTGAGTACGGAGCTTTGTAAACAATTCGGAATGCGTGTGTTTTTTTATAATGACTAATTCTAACCAAAAGCAAGCGGGCTGTAAATAATCCACTAAACAACACCTAAATTGCCTCGGCTATAAAACGTTTTGGCCCGTGTTTTCCTCATTAAAACATAACCACTTGTGGCACAAATTTGCATTAAACTGACATAGAAACGTAACATTACTTACCGAGTAACCAATTGAATTATATTATGTAACGTACTACTGTAATGTAGCGGGTTCCGTCCCGGAGGAGGGCCTGCGACGGTCCGCAGTCGGTCCTAATGTAATCTACTCATATGGGTTGAAAATTTTAAAACATCGAAGATCCCATTTCAAAAGTATTTTTACTAGGTATTGATACCGATAAGTATTTGGTACCATTTGAAACGTTTTACGGTCGCTGCGTGTATAATTGCGTTTTTCTGCTAGATAAAATAAGAAGTGTATTTGTTGTAAATAGTTAAACACAGGTTTATGTAGGCAACAGTCTCCTGGACGTGCTGGCTGGCAGGATGGACAGTGGCATTACCACACACTGGTCCGAACGGCATTCAAATATGCATGCATATACTAACATAGTCATATAAGGTAATGTTTTACTAACAAGATATGGATTAATGTCTGAAATAAACAATTTTTATTTATTATTTATTTATGTAACTTTTAAACTAACTATTTTTAATTAAACTAAATTTTGTAAATTTTTGGCCCATTTTTAGTCACAGGAATGGATGTATGCTATTAGGATGTATACAATACACTACTTGACATCACTATAATATATTGCGGAGATAACAAAGTAGTAGTAGCCATAAGCCATAAATAGACAGTACAATATAAACAATTAGTCACCAAAACAAAACAAAAAGCAAAAGAAAGGCTTACACAAAATACATACATACAAATCACGTCTATATCCCCTTACGATGTAGACAGAGCCTATGGTAAAAAAACTTAAAGGCCATATTTAGCATGATTGTGAGCGTATAGGTGGAAATGGGTATCAAAATAGTGACGGGTTGCTAGTCGCATCGCCTATAACGTGATTCCTAAGATTTTTGCCCGTTCCCTCGATGGGCTTGTACCATCTGCGCGGGAACAGAAGAACAGCATGGAAGCAAAATAAACCGTACTTATATAGTAGGTATAGACCCAACTCAAAATGTCATCGCTGTAGTCAAAACAAACGTTCAAAGACAAATCTAAACTACCACCGTAAAGTAAAATTTTCTATTTAAAAAGTACTTTCACTGTTACATGTAACAAGCACTTATCACAAAGTACAAATACTTATTACACACAGTACTACTAAAGAGTACCAAAGTATTCCCCAAATACGCCGTTAGTATAATTCGGCCTTTCCTTTGAAACTCGTAATATATGGAGGTCGCTCTAATTCTATACGATGGTAGGTATATAATAATGTATCCAACTAGTAAATATACGTTTTGGTACTCCCTCGTTTAATTGGGCTTTTACTGCAATACCAATACGATAATTTTGATTACTTGAACTTATTAGACTACACTATTTGAGTTGAATTATTTATTGGTGTAAGAATTGACAGTAAACTAACCTAACATAACCCACTAAAGTCGGAGCAATGCTATTTTCCGGGATAAAAACTATTCTATGTCCTTCCTCGGGAATGTAACTATCACTGTACCAAATTTCAATAAAATCGGTTTAGCCGTTTTGCCATGAAAGAGCAACAAACATCTGAACATCCAAACTTACAAACTTTCGACTTTAAATATAATATTAGTAAGATATAGTATATAGTAAGATAAGATAAGATATAGGTACTTGTACCTACTTACCTATCGCTATGAAAGTAACGCGATTCATTCGCGGCAGGCTTCATAATCATAATCATAATAATCATAATCATAATCATTTATTCATTTGTCCAACATAGGTAATTAATGTAGATCTCCAATACATTTTGAGTATCACTATGTGGTGCCCCAGGGCATCCAAATATGTCTGTTTACATCTACATCTACACTAATATTATAAAGAGGAAAGATTTGTACCTATTTTTGTATGTTTGTAATGAATAGGCTCAAAAAGTACTGGGCCGATTTAAAAAATTCTTTCACCTATAGAATGCTACATTCTTCCAATTTGACATAGGCTACATTTCATTTAAAAAAAATTAGGGATCCTTGGTAAAATTTGAACAATGTAACCGAAGGTATAGAAAAATGAGTCTTAAAATGTCTTTCGTCGAATGCGCTGCCGAAACTATTAGCGATAGAACAAAATAATGTACAACAATATTGAAGAACATCATAATGTCTACAAAAAACTCCGCGGTAGCATATGTCCAACTAATCCAAATTTCCAAAAATAAATAATTGTCTACCCCGTGCGAAGCCGGGACGGGCTGCTAGTATATTATATGCAAGCCCTACATTAGCGTTTTTGGTAGGTATGTATGTCAGGTAAGTTATTTGAAGATCTCTTGATCAGACATCCTGTTAAAGGAAGGCTGTGCTCACACTGAGTGTCAAGACAAAGGAGGCTTTATTAGATCGTGGCATCCGGCGGAGGCAAGGGCCTGTCAAGGAAGCTACATTACGCACTTGTACGGAATAAAATTATTTTTTAATACTAATTTTACTAAAAAGCCGTGGTAGCCTAGTGGTTTGACCTGTGGCCTCTCAAGCAGAGGGTCGTGGGTTCGAATCCCGGGCTCGCACCTCTCAGTTTTTCGGAATTTATGTGCGAAATTATATTTAAAATTTACCATGAGCTTTTCGGTGAAGGAAAACATCGTGAGGAAACCTGCACACATCTGCGAAGCAGTTCAATGGTGTGTGTGAAGTTCCCAATCCGCACTGGGCCCGCGTGGGAACTATAACTATAGCCCTAGCCCTTTCGTTCTGAGAGGAGGCCTGTGCCCAGCAGTGGGACGACATATAGGCTGGAGATGATGATGACTAATTTTCAGCTGGTTCTTCGTACATAACCAAGTAACATTACCAGCACTGGGAAAGCCAGCGGATGATTAATTTGGATTAATTTAGGTTTAGGTGAGGCGGGGTAGCCCTTGGGCCACCCCCAAGCCGCGAACATGTTTGTTTTACTTTAGAAAAAGTCTTTATTTTACCTTAGAATGTCCTAGTAATATAACTTGGTTATGTACGAAGAACTAATATTATAAATGCGAAAGTATGGATGGATGTTTGTTTGTTACTCAATCATGCCAGAACGGCCCAACGGACCTGGATGAAATTTGGCACATAGATAGAGAAAAGTCTGGAATAGCACATAAGCTACTTTTTATCCCAGAAAATTGCGTAGTTCCCACGGAATAGCGATAAACGAATTCTTTGCAGACGAAGTCGCTGGCAACAGCTAGTGTATTATATGTGCCAAATAGTGACCCTAAAGTGAATCGGAATTGAATCACATTAAGAAGTCATGGTGAGGCTCAGAACATTAAAATATCGCTCAAACTAAAACACAGCGAAGACCACCGAAGGACATCAAAACAAAAACAAAAGTTTATTTTGCAAATAGGCCGCCAAGGGCTCTTTTCCATGTCTTTTTTTGAAACTACCAGCAGCTACCATCAGTCGCGTTTATAAATTAACTGATGCAAATGGCAAATCCAGTTCCCAACTAGGTCAGATCCTGTATCTTGGGACCCCGTTACGATGTTAACCGTTAAGGATTGCCTCATAATCGTTAACTGCTTCCAGAACTTGTATGACGTGTGCATTATGAATGTGAGCGACATAGTCTTTGTGAGTTTTTGTATGGAGTAGGCACAAGTCAAGTGGTCGGCCACCCTATGGTTGAAATCCATTGCACATTGTAAAAATTGTAATAATACGTGGCTGTCAACTTGAAAGTTCGGATTCAGCGACATTTTTATGATACGAATTTAGGTGAAAAGTGATAGACAACTTTTGGCCGAATCAACACTCCATTTTTTACAAACTGTTATTTTTTGACCTGTTTGTTTTTGTTTGGGTCAAATCTAGCAAGTCAAATTTGGCCCACTTCTAGTGGTCGGATTGTCTTGAAATTTGGTACATCTAATGTAGGATAGATGACATAAGTACAGTTGGCAAGATTCTGATATTAAAAATATTATTTATTTTTTACAACGCGACTTTTGATGCATATTTTCCATATTTCTGATGCAATTAGTTCCCAAAAATAAAATTTTCAGCAGAAATTCCAGTGAATACGCAAGCTTTAGATCTTAATTTGAAGGAAAAATGTTGAAGGAAAAATACCACGTAATTAAGCAACTTTGCCAGTTTGACCCAACATTGCCCATACGTGTTCGGAGACATCTCAGATTTCGTAAACATTTTTTACCTTTTATCTTTTGGGGTAATCAGTCTCAAAAAAATAAGGCAACATTGCGCCTCATGGCAAAGTTGCAGCAGTTTGCGGTATCAAACTTTGTATTTAAACCACTCTTGATGTTCGTTTAATTGCACATAATACGTACTACATTGTAAACAACCTAGCAATTGCATAATTTAGTGCCTTCTGATTTCGTACAAAACGCTGCGCCATATATCTCAACCTGTAATTGAAGTGGAGACATTTACAACTGAGGAAGTCGTAATCCATAAATTAGCGGAAACATGAATAAGAAAGCGGATCACTCTATTGTTGGGGTTTATTCTGAGGCCTTGGACTGAGCAAATGCAGAGGGCCAAGGTTTACAGCACACATTTACTTGGGATAAGGACATAAAGTAGGAACTAGGCACACTAAATAATTACAATAAGTCTTATGAAAGATACAAAAAGGCGTCTGTAAAAACGTGTGATCAAAATTACAAGTAATATAATTATGTAATGCAGTTGCCTTTATAAATATTTAGACATAAACTCAAGGCATGGCTTGTAGAAAAGGCGTTCTACTCTGTGGCTGAAAATTTTCCTCGTTTGACCAAGAATGAAGGTATACCTGATTGATTATTTTAATTTTAATTTTAATTGTACCTACCTTTTTAAACTGTAAAATTTTGCATGCCAGTTACTGGAGAAATGTGTGAGCTCTCTAATTTTATCTGTGCTCCATCTTCTGTACCATGTTTCAAGCGAAATAAAGTTATTTGTATTTGTATTTCTATTTGTAAACTAAGAATTAAAAACTCCCACCCAAAAAAGACTTCTAGTTTAAGAAACAACCCTTAATAAAAATTGTTTTTGCCAAAAATGCCTTACATAATTTTGGAAAGATGTAACTCCTCTAACTTCTAGACCGATGTTTACCCAATATGGCTAAGAAACTGCCTTTCAAATGAACAGACAGACAGACAAAGACATTGACGTCGAACTTATAACACCACTCTTTTTGCGACGGGGGCGAAAAATCGGTCCAAGCGTTTGGTTTAACAGCGCCAAAACGACCTAAGAAGATACTAAGTAAAATCGTCTCAGACTCATCACTCATAAACAGTAAGTTTAAATTTTATTTTTTTAAATACTTAAAAATTAAAATGCAAAGATAGATAATAACAAATTTAAAATTAAATCCTCCTTTGTGACGACGTGAGTGAGTGAGTGTTTGTTCCTTCTTCACGCTGAAACGACAGGACGGGTTTGGATAACATTTGAAACGAAGATAGCTGGTACTCTAAATTTAAACATAGGCAACTTTTTATCCTGGAAATTTGCATTGTTTCCGCGGGTTAGCGATAAACATGTGAAAAGTCGTAGCTGCCTAGAGTCGCAACGTAAATACTTATCGCAGAATTTCTTAAGTCTGACAGAAGCCTGAAATAAAACTAGTTTCTTAAAGATAAAATTAAAAGGCCTCTGTGGCGTGTTACCCAAAACGCTGGCAACATTCCCTCATTGAAGGCATGCTGATTCGTCGAGAGAAATAGCTGCCGCCTCTTGATCGCCAGTGTGACCATGCCATATTTCCCGATACTGAAGAAATTCGGAATAATTCACCTATAAATTGCTACAAGAGTTCGCCGACGCCGCGCGGCAATCACGGAAAATCCCGTATTTCGTAAACGTGCGCGTTCAGTCGTGAACTTGCAAATATTTTAGCCCTCATTAGTTGTTTGCTTTGCTTGTACAAATTTTTTGAACGTTATTTTAAACGTAGTGGGAAAAAGTTGGGATAAACGGTGCTGTCGGCCCAGTGGTTTCTGATACAATTAAGGTGCGACCACACCGCCACTTAAAAAACGGTGACGTTACGGTATCGCAACAAAATGTATGAAGAAATGGTGAGAAAACGTGACGCCTACGACACGTCACTGCGTATACGCGGCGGTTTGGTCGGACCCTTAGTGTGGGTCAATCATTCATTCATAAATCACGTCTTTATCCCTTACAGGGTAGATAGTGCCCAAGGTAACAAGACGTAAAGGCTCGTTTAGCACGATTGTGGGCGTATAGGTGGAAAGGGAAATCAAAATAGTGATGGGTTGCTAGCCGCATCTCTATAAAATAATTCCTAAGATTTTGCTTAGGAGCAGAACTTTACTAACACGAGGTCTTTACTTTCAAACTTTTTTTAAGCAAAAAGCCGCTAGAAGATCTATCACGCATGCGCCTTTGAATTTCATTATATCCCATTTCTACTTAGAGTGGTGGCAGTCGTAACATAAACGTAGTACTCAGAGCAAATCAATATTTAAACTAATTCTGGTCTAAATCGCTGTCGGCGTGTAAGTCCGCCTCGGGGGACAGATATCCGCGGATGATGGATGCCGATGAATATATTATGCGGCGGTTAATCGATTCTAGGAACTTTGGTAATTGTCTGAGATGGGGATTTGTTAGTCGCATTCTGGGTGGTAGTGAGTTAGTGAGTAAGTGAGTAATGTTTTTTTAAGTGTCTTATTATTGTTTTTTTATGTGTCGTACAGACACATCATTCAAACAGATGACCCTTAGCGACAAATATTCGCATAGTAACAAGGTCACGTGACAGTTGGTAACAGATAGAAAAATTCGGAGGCTTACTCACCTGCTATGGGTGGTGTAGGGGTATAGCACGCGTCACGGAATGACGAGGACCCGGGTTCGATTCCCGGCCATAGCTTTACTTTTCGGATTTTTCTATGTGTTCTAATTTTCAGTGTCGTTTTGAAATTGTCTTATTAATAATTATGTTCTAGCTTCTTCATATTTATACTTATAACGTTCCCTTGGTTAGATTCTATTGGTTCTATAATAGGCCACCCAACGAAGACCAAAAACTATCTATCAGGGGAAAAAACTCGTGTACAATGGCATAGTTGTAGGGAATTGTGTTTTTGAAACCACATACTAAAAGTACTGATGGGTGGGGGTGGAGCAAACGGGTGGCGGTGTGAATGCCCTTTTTTTTAGTTTTTCGTAAATAACTCGTAAACGGTAGCCCATAGCAAAAAATGATCTGAGGCATAAGTAATCTACATAAAATTTTCTACAAAAAAATTGGTTGCCTGTAAAGTCGGTATACGGGCGAAAGTTTTACGTGACAACGACTTTGAGTGGTAAAATAATTTTAATGTGAATATTCATTCGTATAGTAGGAAGAAGGACGTGTAAACTTGTATGCAGGCGCCTAAGCGAAATAGAAGCGCAAGACATGAACCGGTGTGTATGCCTATCTCTCTCACTCTCTCTCTCTCGCTCTGTCTCTCTCGCTCTTAGGCGGGCTAACTGTGCTCGAGTGGAAGGGACGCGTGCCTTTCACTTTTTATGTCTGTCTCTCTCGCTCTTAGGCGGGCTAACCATGCCCGCGTGCCTCTCACTCGCTCTCATTGTGAGCGCATAACGTGAGCGGAGCGTAACGCAGTTTCTTGAAGTGTCACCCGGCAAACCAATTTATAAGACGTTGTCACGTCAAAAAAATCTATAGATTTTTCTCTGGGATCAATATTTCATGTGATATGGAGAGAAGATGGACAATAAGAAAATAAACACATTTCTTTAAGTTACTAGAGTATCTTAGAGGTTGGACTTGCACTTTTTTTTATTATTATTTATAGCCGTTATCATTAGACCGATCTTGATGTACGGGTGCGAGGCAGACGCTGACCCTGAAGGAGGACAACAAGCTGTTGGTAGCAGAAAGAAAGGTCTTTCGGAAGATTCTGGGACCAACTCAGAGAGACGACGGGAGCTAGAGGGTCAGGAAGAACCGGGAAATTGAAGAGCTAGTGTCCGAGCCCAATATTATCGGGGAGACCAAAGCGTCCAGACTCCGGTGGCTTGGACATGTGGAGAGGTTGAGTGAGGATCGAGCCGTTAAAAGAGCGTACTTGGGTCGGCCGAGCGGGCGTAGACCAGTTGGCCGCCCTAGGTACCGTTGGAGCGACTTGGTCCAAAGGGATCTCTCGGATCTCGGGGCCGATGGCTGGCGAGAGCTGGCCCAGGATCGCAAGGCATGGAGAAGTCTGGTGTCGGAGGCCAAGATCCACTTCGGGTCACTGCGCCCAGCCAGTAAGTAAGTAAGTATTTATAGCCGTTTGTCACTTAAATGTGGTACAAACATAATGCCCGTAATTTTATCTTGTTTTTAGTTTCCATTATTATTATTTATTAGTTGGTAATAGATCAACCTTCAGTCAACAAATTAATTAACTTACTACCCGTAATTTCAAAGTCATTTGTACGTTTAAAATATACCTAGTTTACGCTCGGGATTGTGGACTTAAATACTATAGCCGAGTTAAATACTATAATATTAGGAACCGAAATTTCTAAACGACACTGAAAATTAGAACACAGAAAAATCCGAAAAGTAAAGCTATGACGGGGAATCGAACCCGGATCCTTTACATTCCATGATGCGTGCTATACTATACCGCTATACCCACTCATAGCAGGTAACCCATAGGGATTAGGAATAGCTTTAAATTAATCCCATCAAAGTTTCAAATCTATGTCCCCATGAGAATTCAGCACTAAAATTGAAGGTAGAGTTGCTCTAGGTAGTCTTTTGATAGAGTATCGATATTTATTTTGAGCGAGAACATCACTATTGATAGTCATTGATAGTAACTATAGTATTAAATTAATCCGTGACGAAACTATCAATAGTATCACTATTATAGATATTTATGATTGTGAGCGTATTGGTGGAAAGGGGGATCAAAATAGTGATGGGTTGCTAGCCGCATGGCCTATAACGCGATTCCTAAGATTTAGGTGTATGCTAAACGTGGCCTTTAGGTATTGTTACCTTAGGCTCTGTCTACCCCGTATGAGATAAAAACGTGATTCATGAATTTATTGTACATAGACTTGTGACAGTTGGTAACAGATAGAAAAATTCGGAGGCTTGCTCACCTGCTATGGGTGGTGTAGGGGTATATCACGCGTCACGGAATGACGAGGACCCGGGTTCGATTCCCGGCCATAGCTTTACTTTTCGGATTTTTCTGTGTTCTAATTTTCAGTGTCGTTTAGAAAGTACATAGACTGTTGAACCTAATTTTGCACTTGCACAAAACTATAAATACCTACGTCGATTTTTTCGATACTGGCTACAGTTTTCATAATCTAACTAATATTATAAATGCGAAAGTATGGATGGACGGATGGATGTTTGTTTGTTACTCAATCACGCCAGAATGGCCTAACGGATCTGGATGAAATTCGGCACATAGATAGAAAAAAGTCTGGAATAGCACATAGGCTACTTTTCATCCCGGAAAATTGCGTAGTTCCCGCGGGATAGCGATAAACGAATTCTTTGCAGACGAAGTCGCTGGCAACAGTTAGTTTTCTATAAAATGTTTATTCATAATCAGGGAGCGTAACTTTGGTGCGGATGACGTCATTATGACGTAAATTCAAATAATAGGATGCTTTTATATTTTGTTATTGTCTCTCACAATCTTCTTGACAATAACTGTCAATTAAAAACACCTTGTAGTATGTAGCTTGACGTCATATGCCTGTCATCGGCACCAAAGTTATGCTCACTGTTCATAATCTAACTATCTAACTAATCTAACTAATATTATAAATGCGAAAGTATGGATGGATGGATGGATGGATGGATGGATGGATGTATGTTTGTTTGTTACTCAATCACGCCAGAACGGCGCAACGGATCTAGATGAAATTTGGAACATAAATAGAGAAAAGTCTGGAATAGCACATAGGCTACTTTTTATCCCGGAAAA
The DNA here is from genome assembly GCA_963854515.1 of Pandemis heparana. Taxonomy (NCBI): domain Eukaryota; kingdom Metazoa; phylum Arthropoda; class Insecta; order Lepidoptera; family Tortricidae; genus Pandemis; species Pandemis heparana. The sequence goes on from OY978009.1 coordinate 17,047,834, forward strand.
TTGCGTAGTTCCCGCGGGATAGCGATAATCGAATTATTTGCAGACGAAGTCGCTAGCAAAAGCTAGTAATATTATAAATGTGAAAGTATGGATGGATGGATGGATGTTTGTTTGTTACTCAATCACGCCAGAACGGCCCAACGGATCTGAATCAAATTCGGCACACAGATAGAGAAAGTCTGGAATAGCACATGGGCTACTTTTTATCCCGGAAAATTGCGTAGTTCCCGAGGGATAGCGATAAACGAATTCTTTGCAGACGAAGTCGCTGGCAACAGCTAGTAAATATATACATTTGTAATACTATTGTTATAATTTGACGACGCGGTTGGCCTAGTTGGTAGTGACCCTGCCTGTGAAGCAAGCGTCCTGGGTTCGAATCCTAGTAAGGGCATATATTTGTGTGATGAGCACGAATATTTGTTCCTGAGTTATGGATGTTTCTATCTATATAAGTATGTATTTTTCCATATAAATATGTATATCGTTGTTTAGTACACATAACACAAACCTTCCTTGCGCTTACTTTGGGACTAGGACAATTTGTGTGAATTGTTCCCAAATATTTATTTATTTATTTATTTAATTTGCCAAAATACTTACACGTGGTTACATTAGTACCATCTATTTTGTTAACTTGTCAAACTTGCCTTGCATATGTGTGTGTGAATAAAATGCTTTAACTTCCGTTCTGTTAAAACGAGCACGTTTGTTTACATTCTATCTGCAAATAATTATTGAATAACTAGCTGTTGCCAGCGACTTTGTCTGCAAAGAATTTGTTTATTGCTATACCGCGGGAACTACGCTATTTTCCGGGATAAAAAGTTGCCTATGCGCTATTCCAGACCTTTCTCTATCTATGTGCCGAATTTCATCCAAATCCGTTGGGCCGTTCTGGCGTGATTGAGTAACAAACAAACATCCATCCATCCATCCATCCATCCATACTTTCGCATTTATAATATTAGTTAGATAATAACTATTGATACTGTCAAAAGTATTGCTCCTTACTGGTACAATTCTTTAAATAAGTGATCGATATTATCGATTGGCCTATCGATGTTATTAAAAAGTGTATATTTTCGGCAACACTAGTCGAAGGTGAAGCCAGCAACACTGAAGGAGCGTTCGCTTCTGATTGATTGTTAAATTTTCGAATGCCCCAGAATCACGCGACCCACTCGATTTCCGCCGCCGGCGCCGTTTCCGGCTGCTATTTCCACGTGTGCACGTCGCCTTATGCTAGACCTACTCCAAAATTCAAAGTTCTCGCCATCCCTCTCACACCCGTATAATGATTGTAAATGGGAGTGAGGCGGCACGAAACGAACTTGGAATTACTGACAGAGTAGGATCTGTAGCATAATGTTCGAGGTTCGAACGTGATTTTGAAGTGTACGCTACATGAGTATGCTTGAGTGTGCTACGTTATAATAGTTTTGGATACATACAGACATACAAAAAATTAATTCACGTCTTTATCCCTTACGGGGTAGACAGAAATTTAGGTAACAAGACCTAAAGACCACGTTTAGCATGTCTGTGGGCGTATAGGTGGAAAGCGGAGTCAAAATAGTTATGGGTTGATAGCCACATCGCCTATAACATGATTTAATTTTCTACGATTTTCGCCGATTCCCTCGATGGGCTTCTACTATCTGCGCGGGAAAAGAAGCAATGTACATTCTATGTTTTTGACGTGACAACGTCTTATAAATTGGTTTGCCGGGTGACACTTCAAGAAACTGCGTTACGCTCCGCTCACGTTATGCGCTCACAATGAGAGCGAGTGAGAGGCACGCGTCCCTTCCACTCGGGCATGGTTAGCCCGCCTAAGAGCGAGAGAGACAGACATAAAAAGTGAAAGGCACGCGTCCCTTCCACTCGAGCACAGTTAGTGTTAAATATAATTCTTTGTATAAATAAATGTTTTAAATTGTTACTATTATTTCATCCTTCTTCCTACTATACGAATGAATATTCACATTAAAATTATTTTACCACTCAAAGTCGTTGTCACGTAAAACTTTCGCCCGTATACCGACTTTACAGGCAACCAATTTTTTTCTTTTAAGTGATTTGTGTAGTTTCACTACAATTTGAAGCGTGGGTTTTGGGTAATGTGTCATATAAGATGTGGTATAGTGGTTTGCGAATGGCCCCTTAAACAGAGGGTCATGGTTTGAAACCTGGACTTGCATTTTTAAGTTTCTCAGAATTTATATGCGAAATTATATTAGAAATTTACCATAAGGTTACTGTTGAAGGAAAACATCGAGCACACAACTGCGCAGCAATTCAGTGATCAACTAGATTAATTAGAGCTACAAATTTCGTCTAATTTAATAGAGTTCCTCATTCAGCACAATTTTTCTCCACTTTCAAGTGGCATATTCACTTTATTGTTATGTGATTTCGAAAATTGTATTATTAAATTTAAACAAAAACAGCTGTATGATTAAAACAAAGCATATTAAACTAAATAACAAAGAAGTCTCTTGAAGCTTGTTAAGATTGTCCACTTTAAATTTTAATAGTCGTTTACTTTTTTACAAGCAAATAATAGAAGCATATTTTAAGTTTTTAAACTTTGCTGCCATTGTTACGAAATTGCGCGGTGGGATAATTCGGATCATTATGAGTTCACCAACTCTATTAAGATCTTTGGCCGATGTCCTGAAGGTGTGGTTCATCTTCACAGTACAGAAGCCCAATTTTTGATACCACATCATTCGAAAATACCAAAAATTAAAAAAAAAAACTTTATTTTGCAAATGCCAAGGGCTCTTTAACATGTTTTTTTTAACTACCAGCGCAAACTTGGCAGAAAGTCGCTTTTTCTTTTCCACCACTCGAACGTACCTACTCGCAAGTAACAATTAAAGTGTCCTCTTTGTTTTTGCTGTAGTCGGAAAATTTTATGTAGGTAGTTATTGATGGCTAATAAAAATTATAAATAAGAGGGTAGTTTGGAAATATACGAATGTGGGTACATTTAGTTTATTTATAGATTTACAAATTAGTACGACGTTGGTTCGCATGTGCATCGGTTGTGCTCTAACTTTGAGAATGATCCCGTAGAGGGATCGAAACGCGCGTCAGTGTTTGTGTGGTGATAGGATTAATTAATTTTGTGGGATTTGTGTGCGTTTTGTGTGGCAGTAGTGGTGGGAGGGCTTGCATGCAAAACGTATATATTTCGCACAGGCTTGGTTATCTTGCACGTAAGTAGCGGAGTAGCAAGGTAAATATTTTGTGTTCAGCAACAATTAAAGTGTTGAAAAATTGTGTATACTTACCTACAAAACTACCGTTCAAATTAAATTGTCTACTTGTTGACTAAATTAAAATTAGAGCTCTAATTTTCTTCAAGATACTCGTATTTCAAAGTCAGCGCCATTTTTAACCACTTCCGAATGGTATATTCACGTCTCATTGTGAAGGACCACCAAATCATAAAGATTGCTAACAGATATTCGTAAAGCAAGTTACTCAACGTCAATGTGCCTTATATCATAATATTTAATTTATATTTATGGTATATTTTACTATCACTTACGTAAAGTTAGCATAGCGTTTGAAATCAGCGCATGACATGAATCTGAAATGAGAAATAACATAATTAGTCGTCTAACCTCAAAAAAAAACATTTAATTTCATAAAAAAATACACATGCAAATAAATAGGTACTGTGTTGCAGTGGCGTGGCGTCCATAGAACTCGATTCCCACTGGCTTGCCTATTTTAAGGCAGTTGGGCAATTTATTGTGCAGAATTAGAGGAAAAGGCTAATTAAGTTCCCTTCGGCTTGCCTTCGGATATACTTGACGCCACGCCACTGCTGTGTTGTTTACTATGCGGTGTTAAATTGTATTATTGTTTCGTATTTTCTTGTACAGTCAACGGCGTAAATATATGAACGTTACCAAGACGTCAAACATCTATGACACAAACAATAAGGTCGGTGATACATACATTTGACATGATGGCTGTATCGATATGCTCTCGACTGTACTCGATGTATCATGGCGTTACTCTCACTCTTATAGTGTTGTAACGGAGGGTATGAGGGATAGTATGATACGAACTTGTAATTTCGAACTTGGTAGTCGACCCCAGAATACAACGGCAACGCTTCTTTAACATTAATAATCTTAATGCTATAATATCTGTAAATAGTCTTTTAAACGAAAAGATCAACTAAATAATACAAGCGAAACGTTTCCTTCTAACTATATTTAAAACATACCCCCTACTCCCGCACTCTCTTACGCAAACAAAAACGTTGACCCCATAAAAAAACAAAAGCCGACACTTGATAAAAGCATTTTAATAAACGATAGGAAGCAGCCGACTCTATACATCGCATCCAGAGAAGGAACACAATCCATCAGCGGATCCCTCAAACGCTCTCCAAGACCGCAGCAACACACACAAACAAAACAAACAATGCCTACACTACACGTACATTAACAATGGTATACACAGCGATCAACCAACGCACACTAATGCCCCGCAAGTTGCACACAGCGTCGTTTGAGTGTGAGTAATTAAGGTGGGTGCTCATGGTACGTTTTTGAAGTAAGTTTTTAATTGGACTGTTAAGTTTAGCTGTTAAGTTAGTGGGATTCTTTTGATTGTACAATATGATACGCTAGTTTGTACGATTAACGCAAAACTGCAATTAATGTTGCAAGTTTCCAGAAAATCTATAAATTTCGAACAAAAACAAGTTTGAACAAAAATTTGCACAATTTATTAAGTATGTCCTTTTATTAACGTTACGAATGGTAAATAAAACGAAAATATAGTTTAATATTAATTACTTCATAGTTTTTTAACATCGTTTGAAAAAAATCTACATAAAACGAAATTTTGAACACAGAATTTTTAAATCTTGATGAGCACTATTGCATCAAGTAGTCGATTATAAAGTTTATACAGATTAAAACTGAACAGAATATTTATTAATTTTACACAATAATAGTCACATATGAAAGAAAGAAAGAAAAAGTTTATTCATGACAATCACGAAACAACAAATAGATAAACACAATGGTAAAAAGAACATATAAATAAATTGACACAAAATGATACAAACATAAAACAAACTTATAGGACATAGTAAAGACTTGATTAGAGTTATCTTATCTATTACTTATTTCTAAACGGCACTGAAAATTAGAACACATAGAAAAATCCGAAAAGTAAAGCTATGGCCGGGAATCGAACCCGGGTCCTCGTCATTCCGTGACGCGTGCTATACCCCTACACTACCCATAGTACGACACAATTACAAACTCCCAAATTATTAATTGTGTCGTACAGACACATCATTCAAAACAGATGACGCTTAGCGACAAATATTCGCATAGTAACAAAGGTCACGTGACAGTTGGTAACAGATAGAAAAATTCGGAGGCTTACTCACCTGCTGTGGATAGTGTAGGGGTATAGCACGCGTCACGGAATGACGAGGACCCGGGTTCGATTCCCGGCCATAGCTTTACTTTTCGGATTTTTCTATGTGTTCTAATTTTCAGTATCGTTTAAGAATTAAATTTCTAACGGTAAAACGTAAAAAGTAAACATTAAAAATCAAGAAGTAAATTTCTTGATTAATTTGATATTTCTTATCTAAGTATAACTGTTTTCGAAAAATAAATACACTTTCTGAACTGAATTGGTGTCAGTTTTCAAAAAGTGAAAACTTGATAGTTTCATACACATTTGGGACTACTAATTCGAGATTTAACTTTTTCCAGTAAGAAAACCTAAGTACAAAAAAGCGTTTTTTAGTTCTCCCGTGTGCGCCACGCCTAACCACACGCTCCCTTCAGAGTTTTCTCTTGACCCATATACCGGCGCTGGCAGGGAAAAACTTGCAAATTATCGAATGTGACGAAACTTGGCCCTGCTTTAATAATGCACGTTCCACGGGATTTATGAACCTGTGATTCGGTGCACGGGGGGCTTGTTACCAATTGTAAAATATGAGCCAAGTTAAAGGATTTTTGTTACGGTGTTATATTTTTTGGTTTTGGAGGTAATACAAATAATAATACCTATGTCATCAGGAGGAAGTGTGCAGAAATAAAAGTGCTGTATGAAAATTCGCAGATCGTTTTTTTTTCATTGTTCTAGTCTAGACAAAAAACGATTCGATTGAAAAAGGCATTTGTTTTTGTTTAAGAAAGTACGTTGGTCTGTTCAACACCAGACGCAAAAAAAGTGTAAGTGTAAACCTTAGCTAGTCTTAAAATCAGTAACTGTCATGTCATCAGAGGTGGCGTTACGAATGACATATTTCCTTTTTTCACCGATTTTACATTTTTTAGGGTTCCGTACCCAAAGGAGAAATTAGAAACGGGACTAAGTCTGTCTGTCATCAGGCTGTATCTCATGACCCGTGATAGCTCGAGAGTTTAAATTTTCACAGACGATGTATTTCCGTTGCCGCTATAACAAAAAATACTAAAAACAGTATATTTTTATATCTGTCTGTCTACGTAAGTAACCAATACAAAATGACCTCACACTGCCTACATTCTGCTTAGAAAGCAGGGCTCTGGTAACACAGGTATTTTATATTCACTCGCCAAATTAGTGCGGAACCCCGCGGTGCGCGAGTCCAACTCGCACTTGGCCTATTTTTTATAAGTAGCTGTTGCCGCGGGGTTTCATTCATTTATTTTATTCTAACGAAAAACCACTTTAAATTACTCCAAGTATTTCATACGAAACAAAAGAACTCTGTTTCAATAAAAACTGAGCAGACAAGGTCAAAATCTAATTTTTTCCACAGCACTCAGACTTCACTTAACCGTGAATAAATACTCTCTATGCGTAAACATTTTAACTCAAATTTACATAATATAAAATATGGGTAAAGCGTCATGTAAAGGTATTATATATGCTGGTACAAGTCCACTTCAATTTGCTGCCTGAGTTGCCGCAGTACGGGCTGTCAAAGGTTACAAAATGTTTTTGGTTTGTATGTAAAAGTAGGCAAATACTTACTTGACTGAACATTGATGGAATCGATTAAGTAAGAAGAAGGTTTCAAGGCCCAATTTTTAGGACAATAATCATCCAGCAATCGCATTATTATTTCTTTATTTCAAACTAGCTTCAGCCCGCGACTTCATCCGCGTAGCAAAACTTAAGAACTGATGTTGATAGTAATATGCTGTAATAAGTGTTTACGTTGCAACTCTAGGCACCTAAGACCTTTAACATGTTTATCGTTATCCCGCAGGAACTATGCAATTTTCCGGGATAAAAAGTAGCCTATGTTTTAATCTAGCGTATCAACTAACTTCGTTTCAAATTTTATCCAAATTGGTCCAGTAGTTTTAGCGTAAAGAAGGAACAAACATACACACTCACTCACTCACATCGTCACATCGTCACAAACTTTCGCATTTATAATATTAGTAGGATTCAGAACACAAAAGTCAAAAGTCAAAAGTTTATTTTGCAAATAGGCCGCTCTTTTACTCTCTCTCAACTCTTTTACATGTCTTTTTTTTAATCTACCAGCGCATTCGGAAAGACCACACTCTTTTATATGTAGATTCTACTAAAGAATCGAGGATTATACTTCCCGATTTTTGAATTTATCTTTACGGTTTACCCGTTAGAAATTATATACACCTACCTGGGGCCTTACCATGACGATTTAATTCGACTCGATTCCGATTCAGTTTAGGTTCGCTCGCTGTCTGATCCATACTAAAAATGACTGCTAAAACTTGAACTGAGTCACACGGCGGCCACGACGTACAAAATCCGCGTTCTGAAATGAACACAGGCACGACGTCGTCTGTACACGCGTCAATGTGTGCGTAAGATACACAGGGCTGTCTATCGCAAAAATCTAGTACTATAAGTACTACCAATTACATAAATATAGGTACTTATAATGAAGATATGGCTTAGATGTGTGCAGCAAATAAATGTACTTAATCGTTATCTATTTATTTAAACTTACTTAAAACGTGTCTGTCTGTGTATTTAAGCATTATAATTTTCAATTACAATAGATGTACGACAACAAACTTAAGCGAATGATTCTGTAGTTATTTCATGTATTAATCGCGATAATTTCAGAAAGCGTTGATTTTCTAATGTTTTATAAAATTAAGTAGGTTAGGATAGGTTCCCGAACTTGTGACGTGCGGCCGACATACATCGCGTTGTGAGCCCTACTACCTACTAGTTGCCAGCAGCTTTCCGGCAGACTGCGCTTGAAGGGTGGGGTAACTCGAATCGGTGCGGGGCGGAGCGTGGCCATTCTGTACGTTAGTACTATTATATATTCTGTGACTGAGTCGAAATTGAATCGCATTAATACATCAAGGTAAGACCCCAGGTATGAGTGGCGTAGAGATAAAAGCAGAAGAGGATCCGGGCTCGATTCCCGGCCATAGCTTTACTTTTCCAATTCTTCCATGTGTTGGTAAGTCATGGTTTTGGAGGACGAGCTAGGGTATATCGAACTTAAAGATGTCCTTTCGTTCGGCAGGAGAATAAGGAGATTTGAGGAGAGTTGCTGTGTGGGAGCGCCGCTGGGACAGTAACCGGCGGCTCCAGCCAAGGGGAACTGGGCTGAAAGATCGCTGAAGAGGATCGACAGCCGCCTGACCCAGCCAGGTGTCCCCACCCATCATCATCATCATGGTAAGGCCCCTGTTCTAGAAAGAGACGGGTAGTATATCTCGCGCGATCGCGGCATTACACATACGTACACGTTAGATTAATTTACTTAAAGTATACGAATAAAGCACTAATAAAAATTTAATACGATGAAGAGCAATATTTCAGAAAAATACATCGGCATATTTCAGAGTATCCACATTCAGCGATCACTGACCCTTCTTAATATTTATTTAGGCTGTAAAGCACAAGTGGTAGATGCTTTACGACAACCCACTGTATTAGATACGAGTGGTTCTAACCAAATACGGTTTTATTTTATTGTCTATAGCTTTTACTGTGCATTTTATATCGATGACTGTATTCGGCGCGGTTCAAAGATACTGACGTCTTTTACGTAACATTTATTAGTCTCTTTCATGCAACTAGTTCCCGTTGAAATTATGCATAAATAGTTTTCGATTTATTTTTACTGACTATACTTTTTGTTAACTGTCGGATAATTCCCTCTTGCAGAGGTCTTAGCCGGACCACTAGAATTTCTCTACCAGATTATTATATTGGCACCAAACTTACATAGTTAAGCCAAACACGTCAGTCAAACCACACTGGGAATGTGTCAAATTTAACTTGAAATACACCCAAACATAAAAGACAAATGTACACAAAGACAACACCCTATTTCACAAAACATATAACTGTTACTTAAGATCTTCAGCGATTAAGACAGTGCGTTATTTACCAGTCAGAACATGACCATATTTCAAGCTGGAGCTAACTAATGTTCACAAAATTTCATTGAATTCGTTTGGGTCCGGGAAAACCTTTCCCTTTCACACGCAGTGCAGTGGTAACTAGCACGGAGATTGTACTTGGCAATAGGAGACGCTATCAGTGGCAGGTCTGGCAAAATGTAAAGGGCCCCTAGCTCTACGAGGCCCCAAACTGGCTTGCCCTAGAGCACAGCATGGCCAGCACTAGCACCCCAACTGACGAATTTTCCACGGGCCCCAGACGTTAGTTACGCCACAGCAATCCACTCTTACGATCCCTTGGTCACTTTTTACTACAGCGGGAAGCACATACCGATCAAAAGCATTTTTTTACACTTACTACGTACCAGTGGCGTGGCATCCATAGAACTCGATTCCCACTGGCTTAATTACGACAAACCAGATAACTCACGTATAAAAGCCGAAGGAATGCTCCGACAATTGCTTCGGACTATTCCGTAGTCCTTCATCAGAGAGCGCTCGCCCCGGCGGCAGCGAAACGAACACTCATTCATCCATCATCATTCATTCGTTGTGTTCGTATTACGAAACAATTGTCGGAGCATTCCTTCGGCTTTTATACGTGAGTTATCCGGTTTGTTGTAATTATGTTTGAGTCTCACGGTAGTTTCATGTTGTCCCACTGGCTTGCCTATTTTAAGGCTGTTGGGCAATTTATTGTGCAGAATTAGAGGAAAAGGCTAGTAAAGTTCCCTTCGGCTTGCCTTCTGATATACTTGACGCCACGCCACTGCTACATACCAGCATTGAAAATCTCAGCCGAGGCATAAGCGAGCATTTATAGGACCCGCATCGCTCGAAGGGCCTATTTGGGAAATAAAACCGCGAGCGGACTAAGCGAGTAACTCGTAAAATGGGAACTTTTAATCAGGAACGCATAAGACGCCGCTGGCCCACCTGAATTTTTATGAAACAGAAGGAAAGTTAGAGTAATCCCAAATTACGTCGCGGCCGGAATTGTGAATTTTATTCCGGATGGAAATTGATAAATTATGTGTGCCGCTTTTGTGGCTTGGTTTTATTTGAATCTAGGTGCGGCAAATGTTTGAATACTTGAACAGGCTTCGTCTCTAACCTTTTAGGAGAGGCAATATTCATGAACACGTGTAAGAACTCTGGCTCTTTGACCTATGTCAAGGAAATTTACAATATTACCAGCCCTTTACGATATGTGACAGGTAATTTAACGACCGAATTAATTAATATGTCAGTAGAGTTTATACACAAATACTGACATGACAGATGATGCTAGTGTCAAGTTTTTTTCTGATTTTGCAGCAGTTTTAAAAGTATTTTAAGTACCTACTTCTGCACTGTAGTTTATAGTCACTACATAGTATAAAACAAAGTTCCTTTCCGCTGTCTGTCTGTCCGTATGTATGCTTAGATTTTGAAAACTACGCAATGGATTTGATGCGGTTTTTTTAATAGGTAGAGTGTGATTCAAGAGGAAGGTTTACATGTATAATTCTACGCAGACGAAGTCGCGGGCAGAAGCTAGTGTAATAATAAAAAAATAGCAATAAGCTTTCTTTTTTAGTTGGGTGACTGACTCATATTCCTACAATGAAGTTATTATTTGTTGAACAAATGCTGAAGAAGCGTTGAAAATTCAACAGGCCCGGTCCATCACATCACATTATTGACTATTTTCTCTGACAAAGTTCAAAATTTTTACTTGTGCTTATTATATATTATTTTGTATCTTGTCTAGCTCGATTTTGCTGACATTCATTTCAATAGACATAGAATCGCAGCCACCTGTACATTTCTTGCAGACTTACATAACAATACTATACTTTAAAATGCACCGTTCCAGAATGAAATCATAAAATCTTGTAGCTACTTACCATTCTAACACTTCAGGCGTTTCTATTCTTCCGTTTCCCGCTAACATGCCGCCGTGTAACCGGTAAGAACTAGTTTCAGCTGGATATTACCGGATCCAGTGTGTAATAGCCGATTTAAATGCATGCGCGGCCACCTGCCAGCCGTTGCATCGTCTAAATAGCGATATGGTGTCGCATGCAAGTCAATAGGGTCAAGTATTGCAAGGTAAGAAGAGATGGCACGTTTGCTTTCCGTATTGTGATAAAAACCAAGCTGAGATAAAATCTAACTAATATTATAAATGCGAAAGTATGGATGGATGGATGTTAATAATAAATAATAAATCCTACTACTATTATAAAGGCGAAAGTTTGTAAGTATGGATGTATGGATGTATGGATGTTTGTTACTCTTTCACGCCAGTACGGCTTAACGGATCTGGATGAAATTTGGAACAGAGATAAATTATGGTCTGGAATAACACATAGGCTACTTTTTATCCCGGAAAATTGCGTAGTTCCCGCGGGATAGTGATAAACGAATTCTTTGCAGACGAAGTCGCGGGCATCAGCTAGTAAATAATAAATATTTGGGAACAATTCACACAAATTGACCTAGTCCCAAAGTAAGCGCTAGTAAGGCTTGTGTTATGGGTACTAGACAACGATATACATACTTATATAGGGAAATACATACTTATATAGATAGAAACATCCATAACTCAGGAACAAATATTCGTGCTCATCATACAAATATATGCCCTTACCAGGATTCGAACCCAGGACGCTTGCTTCGCAGGCAGGGTCACTACCAACTAGGCCAACCGCGTCGCGATGTTTGTTTGTTACTCAACGCCATGCCAGAACGGCCTAACGGATCTGGATGAGATTCGGCACATAGATAGAGAAAAGTCTGGAGTAGCACATAGGCTACTTTTTATCCCGGAAAATTGCGTAGTTCCCGCGGGATAGCGATAAAAGAATTATTTGCAAACGAAGTCGCTGGCAACAGCTAGTTACTAAATAAAAATAGACTTAACTACTTGAGTCTACTCGTGCCTACGACCGCTTATTAGTTACATGCATACCGTCACGCCTCTTTCCCACAGGGGTAGGCAGATACTACTTTGTTGCTACGATTCTGACATACTGTTTCGCTTCATTCACATTCATCAATCTCTTCATACCTGCTCGTCGATTTTGGGTACACTCCTGACCTGACCTTTTTTCAAAACGTCTCCGTTCTTCTAAGCCGTCCCTACCCAACGCTGTTTGTCAACTCAGTTCAAGTTTTAGCTGTCACTTTTAGTATGAATCTGACAGCGAGCAAACCTAAACTGAATTGCAATAAGACGTCATGGTACGGCCCCTGCTATGATTTCATCTTAAGTAAATGAATAAGTCATCAATAAACAAAAAGGTTTCCGCAACGAAACGCGTTGCATATCTCCGCGCTAAATCCTCTTAGACTATTCGAGACACATAAAAATGCCGTCGCTGTTCGGGACATTTTTTTCGATTCAGTCATAGAGCCACGTCCGCGCAGTTTGTCGCAAATGTCGACGAACAAACGGACGACTCATAACATTGTTATAATATACGCTTTAGGGTCTGGACTTTTTTGGAACGCTTTTTGAAAGCTGCCGAGTTGAGTTAATGGGAATTTGACGTGCCATTTAGTATCTGCTTGTTACTTTATCCTATACTAGCAACCCGCCCCGGCTTCACACGGTATATTATGCATGTATTATACATATAAACCTTCCTCTTGATTTACTCTATCTATAAAAAAAAACCGCATCAAAATCTGTTGCGTAGTTTTAAAGATTTAAGCATACATGGGGACAACGGGATATAGGGACATAGGGACATAGGGACAGAGAAAGCGACTTTGTTTTACCTATACTATATAGTGATAGTGATGAAGCGATGCGACTAACAACCCATCACTATTCTGATCCCCCTTTCCACCTATGTGTCCGCAGTCACGCTAAAAGTTGACTTTAGGTATTGTTACGCTAGGCTCTGTTTATCCCGTTAGGGGCAAATACTGGATGAATGTGTGAGTGTGTGTTTATCGAAGTGTTAATATTGTTGCTGCTTTCATTAAAAAAAATATTTTTCAGGGTGGCAGACGGTTGAGTCACCTGGGACCTTACCATGACGCCTTAATGAGATTCAATTCCAACACAGTACAGTAGGCTTATTGTTTAATTCGCTCACAATCGCCATCGTGTTCATTTTGACAGTTCATGTATGGGCTGACAATTGGCATCGGAATCAGTTAGCTGACTACATTCATACGAGAACCTGCTGTCAAAAGGAACGCGATGGCGACTGCGAGCGAGTTAGACAATAAGCCTACCGGTTTTAGCTGTCATTTTTAGTATGGATCTAGTTTTTAGTATGAATCCATTAAGACGTCATTGTCACCCCCTGATGCTTAAAGTATGACGCTTTAGAATATTTCAATTGCAAGGGTCATTGACCTATCTCAACTGTCCACCCTGTATACCGCCAAGTCAGATAAACTATAGTTAATCGGCCTATTGGTAGTGTAAATTTAGATTCGCATTGGGAGCTAAGCCGGGACTATTTGCGGGAGTTATCGGGATTACTATCGCTCGCGAATTAGGCCGCTACACTAACGCCGATAGCTTTTTAAACTTCAATAATAAAGCAGTGACATGATTTCATCATAGTTTTTAGGGTTGCGCACTTCTGAAAGAAAGCAGGAACCCCTATAAGATCACTTCGTTTTCTGTCTGTCCGTCAAAACCCTTTTTCTCAAGAACGCGTAGAGATATGAAATTTAAATTGAATCCATGATCTGTGGTCCATTAAAGATGTGAAAAATCAAGCCTATAATTATATATATTATATACTAGCTTTTACACGCGACTTTGTCCGTGTAGACTTAATTTATCTTCAATTAACTAAGCAATTTTCGAGTATAAATGTATCCAATAACAGGTTTTTTATAAGAGTTCTAGTGATAGAGCCACTTTAAAGGAAATTTACCAATCTCTTATTTTCTACCCCGTGAGTTTTTTTTTCTCCAAGCACCACTGTGATCCTCAAGATTTTTTTTTACTAGCGTAGCCTACCTACGAACTGCCTCCGTCCCAAATTTCGGGTGTCTATAGCAGCCATATTGATAGAAGGACAATAATGAAAAAAATTAAAAAAAATCAAAATTAAAAAAAAAAGTATCCTATTGATTGTATTGTATTGTATTGTATCACTGAAAGATAGAATAAGGAATAGTGTGATAAGGGAACGTGCTGGTGTGAAAGAAGATTTATAGTGACTAGGATAAGTGGAACAAAGTAGTCTCTGCCTACCCCTGTGGGAAAGAGGCGTGACGATATGTATGTATGTATCCTATTACCTATTCCTGGTTTGCAGCCAAATCGGTTCAGCCGTTCTCGAGTTATAAATAGTGTAACTAACACGACTTTCTTTTATTTGCATCGGCGCGTATTAAAGTATGCTCGAAATGGATTCATTTGGCCTTTCAATATTTTTGGGTCCAACCCCAAAGTGCCGCGCTCATAAAGTCGCTCAATCATCAAACTTCCTGGTAATTAGTGTTATTTGTTAAGATTTAAAGTTGTTTTATTAATAGTAAACCTACACTGTCAATCTGTCACTGTGAATGATGGAACGTAGGCGTGCCAAAGACTAATATCGGATTAAAGTTTTGATTAAGTGCGATACGATTTTGTGAAGCGTTGTAGGGTTACGGATTGCCAGTTTTGGGGATATGCATTTGAAATTTACATTTTATTCGCAATACAGACAGATCGTGGTATTTTTCAGTGGAAAATTTTCTTCAGAATAAAGTAAATTTTCTTCAGAATAAAATGTATTAATTGTATTATAGGTAAGTTAAGTAGAATTTAAGTACTGTTGTAAATCTATTTTATTTTGAAAGAATGACTTTCTGCCAAGTTTCTTGCGGCGCATTCTTCTTGGCAATGATGGTCTTTCCGAATGCGCTGGTAGATTCAAAAAAAGACATGTAAAAGAGCCCTCGGCGGCCTATTTGCAAAATAAACTTTTGACTTTGACTTTGACTTTGAGTAAATAACCGATTTGCCGGTTATTTGACGAAACTACAAAACTTGTGTATATATTTGTTAAATTTAAGAAAAAAATCAATAAAACAAAATTCGGATGGTATGCTGACGTGCTCTCAAAAATTGGTCTTAGATAGGTAAGTTATTTTCGAGACTGTAAAATTTTCAGGAACCATCTTATATCCTTTTCAGGTTCTCAAACTAACTCCATACCAAATTTTGTCACGATCGGTTGCGTAGTTTACGCGTGATAGCGTAACAAACAAACAAAGCCACATTCTCATTTAAAATATTAGTTGGGATTGAATCATTTTAGATTAGACACTAACATTGGGTACAGTGAAAGGAACTGAATTGCGTACCACTATGGAACCATTTCACCTCACATGGCATAATGACTTGCCATACACTAACCTAAGAAATTAATGCAAAATATGTGAGAAAAAGGTTCCATAGAGCTACGATTCAGTTTGTTTGACCTCTATAATACCTTTAGAGTGCGACCACACCGCCGCTTAAAAAACGGTGACGTTACGGAATCGCAACAAAATGTATGAAGAAACGGTGAGAAAACGTGACGCATACGACACGTCACTGCG
This sequence comes from Pandemis heparana, assembly GCA_963854515.1. Classification (NCBI taxonomy): domain Eukaryota; kingdom Metazoa; phylum Arthropoda; class Insecta; order Lepidoptera; family Tortricidae; genus Pandemis; species Pandemis heparana. The sequence goes on from OY978009.1 coordinate 17,063,799, forward strand.
CATTCGCGGCGGTTTGGTCGTACCCTTTTGCCACAAACAATAAGGTCAGTAACACATATAATTTGACATGATGGTGGTATCGATATTTATGCCCTCGACTGTACCTAGTATATATCTATGGTTGGGCGATAGATTCAAATCTTTAACATATTTCAGACTAGCTTCTGCCCGCGACTTCGTCCGCGTAGAATTAGCAATTGGTATGTTTATCGCTATCCCGCGGGAACCATAAAATTTTTCGGAATAAAAAGTAGCCTATGTTTTAATCTATGGTACCAGCTATCTTCGTTCCAAATTTTATTCAAATCCATCCAGTCGTTTTAGCGTGAAGAAGGAACAAACATACACGCTCACTCACATCGTCACATCGTCACTCACAAACTTTCGCATTTATAATATTAGTAGGATAAATTATAAGTATTCTCGTTCATAATTCTTCCCGATCTTTGTATGGTAACAGCCACCCTAATAACCGAGTGGCGATAAACAAAGGTTTTTGCATAAATCAATAAATAAAACTCGCAGGTATCGCCGGGACGTGATCACGCAAAAATGCCGCCATCTGAGTCGGCGGGAGCGAGACAGACGAAAAGTTCTGATACAAAACTATAGCTAACTATAGCTAATGTACCAGCTAATAAAATATTTACACAGATATTTCTTCAACAAGCCTATCGCATATGCCTTAACAGTCAGTGGTCACTAATTGCGTTCCAGCACGCGGAATGCTTTGCCGCTCGTTTGCTCCAGCATAATTTCGACAACATCTGGACGTTGATGGAAATTATCAGTCCTTCATTATTCGGGTTGTTCAGGACTTTTAGATACCTACCTGTTAAATAATTTATGAATTTCATGTTCATTTCTCTCTGTAACTAATTTTTAAAAGGAATACGAGTATAGCAACTCTTCTATTTATTTACACAAATCTTAGTTGCATACTACGTGCCTAATTCAAGAAATATGATAGATAGTTTGATCTTAACTTAGAACTGCTCCTGAAGATTATTTTTACTTGCTTAATTAGTACCTATCCAGTACTCGTAAATAAGACAAGAATAAATTATTATTATAATAGCCTACATTTGGGTCCCACTGCTGGGCAATAAGATTAAATAAAAATTAGATTCTAATATCGAAGCACTAGCATTAAGAATCACCGACATAGCCAAGCGAATTAGCTCGTTGAAGTGGCAATGGGCAGACCATATAGCACTGAGATCAGATAGTCGTTGGAACCGAAAGGGAAACGGAAAAGCGCAGCGTAGGACGCCCACCGACGAAGGCTGATAACCGTGTGCCTTACCATGACGTCTTAATGAGTGCCATGCTCTATTCAGCGTAAGGGACAGAGCTATATGGCTGCATAACTGTGTCTCTTACGCTGAATAGAACATGGCACGCATTAAGACGTCATGGTAAGGCCCCTGGTGAAAGTCGCGAGTTCACGGTGGATGCAAGCCGCTTCTAACCGAGGTAACTGGAGGTCTATGGGGGAGGCCTATGTCTAACAGTGGACGTCCCATGGCTGATTATGATGATCGGAGCACTATTTAAAAAACATTTTTACGCTTAAGCTTCGGATCGATTAAACAAAATCAGTATAAAAACTGCTCAAGCTCTCTTGGCGTTAAAAAAGAGGATTCCGAACGCACTCAAACATAATTGCAAGTTACGTTTTCATTTCGCATATAAACCTCATTTATTTTGCCCTAAAGACACGAATTCGCGTCGCAATTCATTGAACCCCGCCAAAAAACAAGGCCATAACTCGAAAGTATTACAAAGACATTAAAAATAACTGTGACATTCCAAGAGACAACTTTAAAAACAATGAAACTTTATAGTGATAGAATGTTGACACCACGCGTGTTCATAACTCAGGACAATGTTGAATAAAAAAAAAAACAGAATATTCTCGTACATACATACACACATACACATTTTTTTTTTATGCGAATAGGAAGGCAAACGAGCAAGTGGGTCACCTGATGGTAAGCGATCACCACTGCCCATAGACACCCGCAACCCCGGAGGGATTGCAGATGCGTTGCCAACCTAGAGGGCTAAGATGAAATGCCTCTTGTGCCCGTAATTTCACCGGCTGTCTTACTCTCCACACCGGAACACAGCGGTGCAAGCACTGCTGCTTAGCGGCAGGATTAGCGAGTAAGATGGTGGTAGCTATCCGGACGGACCTTGCACAAGGCCCTACCACCCGCAATATCCTATCCTATCACGTTTATATCCCTTCGGGGTAGACAGTGCATAAGTTGGCAAGACCTAAAGGCCACGTTTAGCATGATTGTGGGCGTACAGGTGGAACAGTGGAATCAAAATAGTGATGGGTTTGTCGGGATGGTGCCCGAAATCCGAATGTCGTTAACACTTTAGCAAAGGACATAATACCACGATGAAAACCATAAACACCTTTCAGCTCCGTAGTCGGGTAATAAATGGGCGGCATCCTGTTAGTTCAACCTGTTTATTCCGCATAAATGCCTCTGAACCATGAACTCGCAGGGTACGCTGCGACACGTCTCCTGCATGTGTGTATATTGTATGTATAGCAGGGATGGCGAACCATTGGACCCGATTTTACAGCGGCCGTTACAATTCCTAATTTTATTTAGGCGTCGCTAAATCCCATTGCTATTCTATGAGCGGCTGTCATAACAAAATGAAAACGCCAATTTTAAAATTAGAAATTTTAGTTTTAGGCTATTTAAGCGATGGGCACGTAGATCGCACCCATTGGCACGCGAACTAAGAAAACGGTGTTCAAGGCGTCCATTTTGAAGTCTCGGCATTATCGGAATGCCAAATGTTCTCAATTATAATTGTAATGCTCCTAGAAGGACTTCGGAATAGTCCAGAACACGTAGAGCTATTTTCGATCTTATGTTATCACTAGCTTGTGGCCGCGACTTCGTCTGCGTAGAATCAACACTTTCCGCTGTCTGTATGTCTGTCCCTATGTATGCTCAGGTCTTTAAAACTACGCAACGGATTTTGATGCGGTTCTTTTTAATAGATAAAGTGATTAAAGAGGAAGGTTTATGTATGTATAATTCTACGCAGACGAAGTCGCGGGCAGAAGCAAGTTGTACATATAAACCTTCCGCATGCATTAGGACAAACAGACAGCGGAAGCGACTTAGTTTTATACTATGTATTGAAGATGTATATAGTTATTTCTGTCGATATTTCAAAAGTGCAATGATAATTATGGCAAACATTACATTGTGGCATATGAAATTCGGGCAAACGAAAGGCTCCTTAAAATCTAGTTAAATGTCGATAAGGCAGCTCGCTAGAAAAAGAGGACAGTAAAAAAAATAAAAAAAAAGTGCTATAATTTTTGGCCCTTCTATGTTATGCGGTTACTAGCAGCCTGTGCGCAATTAATCACAAACCGAACACATGCGAAGCACGAAGTTTGACGAGAGATTATTTAAGAAAATAGACGCCCTGTACTACATTGTCAGTTTCTTTTGTATCTGTCCATTAAAACGCTAAGTCGTAAAAAAGAAGCTTCGTAAATGCATAGAAAATGAGAAAGTGGCTTATCTGCAATTTGATGAGCAAGCACCGCCGCCCACGGTCACATGCAACGTCAAACTGGTCTTTAATGCCACGAGTTAGCCAAATATTAATTTTTGCCCGAAAAGGTTCGCCACCCCTGCTGTATAGTATGCTTTTTGTTGGCATTCCGAATAGCGCTGCGCCTTTGTTGCTCTGTGGATGTCTTCGTTTCTTGTTATTCTGTTTCGAATTCGAGAATTCGTTAGTTAAATATGCAGTAGAATGTGGTCACTTGTGCTAGTGTGGATTGGACACTGTTAATTTTCACAAATGTCTGCGTGAGTAGGAATTCGTTTACTTTAGGGTTTAATGCGTTTTCGAATTCAGATTTTTCGACCTTGTTTAAAGCTTTTTGTGCTCCGTAGAGACAGACAGACGTATAACAATCGTAATACAACGGGGCCCGTTGGCACTCTTCGAGTAGTTACGGAACTCTGTTACAATTACAATAAATAGAGACACTATTATGATAAGAGTTTTCAATGATTCACGGTTTTCAGTCTACCCGTGATCATGATGCATGCAACTGCGTCGAAATATCGGGAGCTCAATAAAGGTAATCGCGGTTCATATCCCGTTTATAATATTTTGAAAGACACTATTATGATCCTCATCTGAAAAATGAAACTTATTTATTGTCTCAATATTTTTATACAGAGTTACAGTAAAAACCAATGCCGATAATATTCAAAAGTACAATCGGTTGCGTGTTCAAATCACGTCGGGGTCACCAGTTTAAGGGATGAAAACTAGGGAATCGTGAGAAATAAATTATATTCATAAGCTACGAGCTTTGACAGATACAATTCAAATTTTCAAGACAGTAAACTTCTGCGGCTGCGCGATAAGTAGGTTTGTTGCGCGACGCTAGGGGGCGTGGCGGCGCTGTTCCCACACCCTAACATAAGTATCTACTTTTTCATACTGACCGCATAGAAACGTGGGTACTTATTTATGTCACGGAATCGACTGTACAGTAATAAAAATGAATAAAACTAACCACTTTAACTATTACACGTGATGATGATGACTAAAATAAAATAATAAATAAATATCTTGGGACAACTGACGCCAATTGACATAGTCCCAAACTAAGCAAAGCTTGTGATATGGGCACTAGACAACGGATAAACATACTTGTATAGATAAATACATACTATGGTAGAACATATATGGTTAAATGTAAAAGGTATGTATTGGCACTTCCACTTTAATACTATAGTCACAATTGTACACAACACAAAATAACACTGATTCATTAACTATAATAATCACAAATACAAGGCGTAAGGGCGGAGTGTGCGCACCGGTCAGTAATGCAAGGCCGACTGCTGTAACGCGCTAACAAACATGGCGCGAACGCAGCGGCCAGAGATTGTAGACCCGCGCTCAGTCCGATTCGAAGCGGGCCGGAAGTCTACCTCTATTGGTTCTGGGAGGGAGCTTGGCAGAACACGCTATAATACTTAAATACATATTAAACATCCAAGACTCGAGAACAAACGTTCGTATTTTTCATACAAATATCTGCCCCGACCGGGGATCGAACCCGGGACCTCGAGCTTCATAGTCAGGTTCTCTAACCACTAGGCCATTCGGTCATCAAACCTGTGCCTAAATCGGTCACCCGTGAGTCAACCCGCTTAAAGATAAACACATTTTGAGATGCATTTTTTTTGACGTGATAACGTCTTACAACTCGATGAACGCCGGCCACACTCACGAAGAAGCACGACTCATCGCGTAACGTTACTGACGTCACTGTGTGTCGCAAATAGCGACATCTGTTGCTTGTTGTCGCAACCACTTTGCGTACAGTCGCCATCAGATATAGCGTAGCGGGCGAGGTCCTCAAATATTTCGGAGCAGCATTAAATTTCAATAAATTCGTTACACTAAATATGGTTAATAACATCGGAACACGCAATCCGTCATAAATATAAGAGCAGCGACTTTTCAATAAATTCGGGACGTTCAATGAGCTAAAAATATCAGGAAGCACATATCGTCAAAGGTATCGACGCAGTCAGGCTGACCATAAATATCGGAACATAAGTGGAAAATAAACCTTACGTATATGATGATAGATTCGAATTCCCAACAAAATACAAATAAGGCTCAAACGTCATGCCAAAATGAAAGATATGTCACCTATATAGTGTACGCGTCTGCATGCATAATTCACTGTGTTAGTAACATAAAACCTTTTTTGTTGTATAAAGTGTAAATTGTTACTGGCCACTAAATTGCCATTATACTTTTTTTAAGAATAAAATTTTTCTTTTTCTGCTGTTATAAGTCAAAACATGTAGTTCTATTTTATAAAACTAGTTTTATTATAAACGCACTGTAATTTAAACTGTTTGTCACAAAGTTAAGGTATATTTTCCAAAAATGTTCCGATCTTTATGGTCAGCCTGTCTGCATCGATATCTTTGACGATCTGTGGTGTCTCGATTTTATTGAAAAGTCGATGCTATTATATTTATGACTAATTTCGTGTTCTGATGTTATTAACCTTACAGTTGTAATGAATTTATTGAAATTTAAGGCTGCTCCGAAGTATTTGAGGACCTCGCCCGCTACGATATATCTGATGGCGACTGTACCTCACTTTGAGGGTCGATAGATTGATAGATACCAAGCGATTTAAAGTGCCGATAGATGGCGCAACTTAGCCTACCCCCAAAAGCGACCATTTATCGTTGTCAAGTAAAAACTGTCGTCCGTAAACCGACTTTATAGACAACCGGTTTTAATACAAAAAAAAACCGTTTTTTTATAAAATCACAGCCTACCAAAAGCATGGACACCCCGGAAATGACCTTTACGAGGGTTGTAAAATTAACGAGGACATTCCGCGGAACTCCATCGAACTGTTTACTGCGTTACGACGGCATAAAGCACTCCCGCAGCGAGTCCCGGGTTATAATTGTTTAGAAAGAAATACTTAAGTGTAAAGCAAGTCTTAACCGCCGTCTCCATTGTTCTGCGAGTCCATGAAGCAGTGTCTACATAAACATACATAAATCGCGTCTATATCCCTTACAGGGTAGACAGAGCTGAAGGTGACAAGATCTAAAAGATCACGTTTAGCATGATTGTGTGCGATAGAGTGGATAAAAGTATCAAAATAGTGATGGAATGCTAGCCGCATCGCCTATATGATTCATAAGTTTTTTTTATATCAATAGGAAGGCAAACGAGCAAGAGGTCACCTGATGGTAAGTTTTTGAGGGTGGTAGGGCCTTGTGCAAGGTCCGTCCGGATCGCTACCACCATCTTACTCGCTAATCCTGCCGTTAAGCAGCAGTGCTAGCACTGCTGTGTTCCGGTGTGGAGAGTAAGACAGTCAGGGAAATTACGGGCACAAGAGGCATTTCATCTAAGTCCTCTAGGTTGGCAACGCATCTGCAATCCCTCCGGGGTTGCGGGTGTCTATGGGCAGTTGTGATCGCTTACCATCAGGTGATTCACTTGCTCGTCTGCCTTCCTATTCACATAAAAAAAGTGATCGCCACTGCCCATAGACACCCGCAACCCCGTTCACCCATTCCCTCGATAGCCTTTTACCATCAGCGCATACATCTGTGGATGTTTTGCATTCATACTTTTGCAATCTTGCGCATTTTTAATAATAGTAGAAGTAAGATGGTTGGTGTGTACAATTAGTGATATATACTCATATTCTTGTATATCGTATAGTACATGGCACAGTGAGTATAAATAACAGTAACACAATAAACTGATCAGAAGCCGGAAGCGGCGGCCGCGGCGTCCGGTGCCGTGGTGCGTTGCTTTATTGGTTTTAAGCTTTTGTATGCGTGCCCCACTTGCCATGAAAGTGGTTGTTTTGCAGCATTTATAATAAATTATTGGTTAAATGCTCCAATAAAGCGATAGCTATTATTAACACGTTGGTGACAGTTTTTAAACTAACCATTGTATACTTGGCATAAATAACATGTACGTTACCAAGACCTCAAAAACATCTATAGATACACCTTTATGCCGTAAAAAATAAGGCCGGTGACATATTATATTTGACATGATGACTGTATCGATATTTATGCCCTCAACTGTACAGTTTTGTGTCCCTTTTTTTAAGTAGCCTAATGTGGCATCCCACTGCTAGGCGAAGGCTATTCCTCTCCAAAGTCACAACTCCCGTCCCTAATATAATACTCCTCTCATCCACTCAAAGGTTGACTGGAAGAGATCCATTAAAGGAATAAGGCTGCCTTTGTTCATGTATCTCAGTGTGCGTCAATTGTATTTGTTTTATGTATATTTTGCACAATAAAGTCAAGTCAAGTCAAGTCAAAGTGATTTATTTGCAAACATAGGTGAAACTGGTTACAGTGAAAAAAAAAAGAAAAAGAAAAAAAAAAGAAAAAGTAAAGAGTTTACAGTGGGTAAAGAGTTTACGTACATACATACTCCCGGTCTTGCTATTCTATTCTCTATCACCTATGCTATTGTGCGTCCAAATAGCCCCGCCATCTTCTTGGTCTACCCCGTCGTCGTTATTGTCCCTAAATTAAATATATAGCAACTTATTTTTGAAATTGGGGATATTTCAAATTGTTTTTTTATGAAACTTCAACTCAATTCAAAGCCAAAGTTTTGTTAAACCAGCTTGTATCTTCCCTTGAAGCTTCAGGAACTCAGAAACATTACGAAAAATTCCAACACCCAGTCCGTTCTGCAGGACATAAACTATTCATTGCAGTGTCCAATCCACTACCACCGGGACCGGCGCACGCTGCAGTAGACTTGCATTTGGATTTGAAGGTAGATGCACTCCTGGGTAATTTATTACTATCCCAAGTTTTGAAGTGAATTTTTACCGTATATAGCACTTATCGTATATTTTTAATCGTAACCCCAAAACCGACGAGAATGTATGAATGTGGATGAAGCGAAAGAGGTATGTCAGGATCGTAGCAAGTGGAACAAAGTAGTATCTGCCTACCCCTGTGAGAAAGAGGCGTGACGTTATGTATATATGTATGTCTAATAGTAGATTCATAGCGTACCTATCCACATTTTGTTTAAATTTTTTTGTTTGGTGCTGTTCTGGTGCTAGGCTATAAACTATATCTACGTCAAATTTCATCAAGATCTCTCCAAATGTTTTGGATTGAACAAACACATTTCCATTTTTTTCTTGTGGTGCCTGTCCAACAAGTGAAGGGTTGGCAGTCAGCTCCGCATACTTCACTCGGTCTTTAGCCACGTTGAAAAGCTCCGCTGCACTTGTGATTCCAGTCCATTCCTGGATATTTCGCAGCCAGGATTTCTTCTTGCGCCCAACAGCTCTTTTTCCAGCCGCTGCCCATAATTATAAGCTGTAATAGCTCGTATCTTGTCTGTCTAAGCACATGACCTAGATAAGCAACCTCCTTTTTTTTATTTTTCATTTTTTGACAATTCTATATATCCTTATGCTTTCGCATTTATATTATTAGGTAGTAAGATTTAGTCCAAACAGGTCATAATTTGTTCTCGGCTCTTGGCATTAAAACCTTCGTGTTTCGTATTTTAAAAATAGAACATTAACGTTCATTAGTGCGGTGAAGTTGGTACGAGCCGCCCGGGAGTCGGCAGTCTCATAAACATTTCATTACTCAAGGCACTGCACTAACTTTGGTTTTAACTAAGTTCGGCTTTTCAAAATGTATGACTGGGCAGTACGCTGCTTAAAGCCACGGATTCATCATCATCATCATCAGCCTGAAGACGTCCACTGTTGAACAAAGGCCTTCCACTTAGCACACCATTAAGAACGACAACTCGCCACCTGCATCCACCGGTTTCCCGCAATATTCACGATGTCGTCGGTCCACCTAGTGGGAGGCCTGCCAACACTGCGTCTTCCGGTTCGTGGTCGCCACTCGGTAATTTTTCTCCCCCAACGGTTGTCTGTTCTACAAGCGATGTGGTCTGCCCGGGGTCCCTTTTTGTCCCATAATTTTTTTACTCCTAATTTCGCAAGTCAGAATTTGATGGTCATATTATTTATGCACATAAGTATCAATAGTCATAAAAGTTGAAGTTAGGTTTTTTTTTAATCATCCCTATGCATATTTTTTCACTAAATATACAAAGACAACTACCCTCCTACTACTCCTTGAAGTACCCACTCGGGTTTTTAACACGGGTGGCACTTTTAGAAATGCAAAATGGTAAATATGTTAGTGTTACGATAGTATGTTATTACAAACTAATTTTATAACTAACAATAATATGCGATTTTATGACCAGTATTGAATGTTATTACCAACAAATATTGTGACTAACAATAATTATACACTGCGATAAAAGCCTTACCAACAATTATTATAAGTGATAATATGACATTAATTATTATGAAAAGTGATACAAGTAATACATCGATTGTTATGTTAATAAACATTATGACTCAGAATAATTATGACCAATGATAATAGTAACTTCACTTTATGACGTAATATTTTATGACTATCAATATTATGACCAACAAAGTTTATGACAAAAAACGTTATGGATTTCAAAACTATGACCAAAAACTTAATGGGACAAATTATGGACCCGGTCTGCCCATTGTCTTTTCAACGTAAATTATATAAAACTCTTTGCATCTTCACCTGGCATATCTGGCGACATCTCGCGACTAGTGCGGCGCTGGCGGAACTTGTCACACGATGTCGCTAGTCATGTCCAATGAAGTCCGGCATTCGCATCGTCGCAGGGCAGGACATTTGTTCCCAATTACGAGTATATCCAATATAGAATTTCGTTATCATCCTATATGGAATTAATTAAAAAATTTTTTTTTTTTTTTAAGAACTGGGGCCTTACCATGACATCCTAATTCCAACTTAGTTCAAGTTTTAGCTGTCACTTTTAGTATGAATCTGACAGCGAGCGAACCTAAACTGAAACGCATTAAGACGTCATGGTAAGGCCCCTGTTCTATAGTACTACACTGTCTTGGCCGTTAGGTTTGGTTCTCGTTAATTTGCATACTGTAAGTATGTGTACTGTTTATAGTAAAATGTAAATTTATCGCAAGTACGGCTGCCTTCCGGAATGGTCCGAAAGACGGATGGCTGTCTATTGTAGATTTAGGACGTTACTTATTATCAAGTACAAACAGACGAGAACACATTTAGGCCAATGGAAAAGTCCAGCCATTTTATAATGCAAAAATTAACAAATGAGAAAAATCGAATCTAACTAATATTATAAATGCGAAAGTATGGATGGATGGATGTTTGTTACTCAATCACGCCAGAACGGCCCAACGGATCTGAATGACATTTTGAACATAGATAGAAAAAAGTCTGGAATAGCACATAGGCTACTTTTTATCCCGGAAAATTGCGTAGTTCCCGCGGGATAGCGATAAACGAATTATTTGCAGACGAAGTCGCTGGCAACAGCTAGTGATATAATATCTGGGAATAGTTACACCAACGGATAACTCACGTATAAAAGTCGAGTAATGCTAATGATTTATCTGTACGACATAATTACAAACTCCAGGCGCTGTTTTCAAATGATAGGTACTATCAAATCAATTAAGAATTTTACTAAAAAAACGTGATTTAATTGATTGTGCTTTATTTAAGCTTTACACACACGGCACAACAGAGCCCAGATCAATTACTACGTACGCCAGCCCGTTTCATTACGTGCCGCTAAAAAGTTTCCGCTCGTCCAAAAGCTCGCTGCTGCGAAACTTCCGTTGACAATATCTTTGAAAGCCTCTCTACAATTGCGAAGTTTGGAGCTTTTTGGCTCTGTGTAGTTGTAATTAAGCCTCTAACAAGCCTTGGGCTGGTTGTTTAAAGGAACTCCCGAATTCTATAACTACCGCAAAGTTGGACAAGAAGATCGTTTGTTATTAGGTACATGTTTGCATACTTGGAATATACTGTAATTAACATTACGCACGTTATCTCCACCTGTTGAAGTAGTGTCAAAATTAACAATAGTACATTACACCCCCTTGCCGCACGAGCCAAAAGACGAGAGCGAAAACATGCGATCTGAGGCTTTTTTTATCACCGCCTGAGGTGTTTACACAATTTCACGTCTGCCCCTGCCTGGGGCAACGAAAAAAAAAATTACTTTGCTACTCCGTTACAATCAGCAGCTATATATATATATATATATATAGCTTTTTGTTTGTTGAAATGGAACTCCACTAAGTAATGCCTGATTCAATAAATGAAAAACCGGCCAAGTGCGAATCGGACTCGCGCACTGAGGGTTCCGTACAAATTCGCCAAGTTATTATAAAATCCAGTCTTAGCAGAGCCCTGCTCTTAAGCAAAATGTAGGCAGTGTGAGGTCATTTTATATTGGTTATTATACAGACAAACAAATATTAAATAAAAAAAAACTACTTACTAGATCTCGTTCAAACCGATTTTGGGTGGAAGTTTGCATGGTAATGTACGTTATATATTTTTTTTAGTTTTATCATTCTCTTATTTTAGAAGTTACGGGGGGGACACTTTTTACCACTTTGGAAGTGTCTCTCGCGCAAACTATTCAGTTTAGAAAAAAAAATGATATTAGAAACCTCAATATCTTTTTTGAAGACGTATCCATAGATACTGCACACGTATGGGTTTGATGAAAAAATATTTTTGAGTTTCAGTTCTAAGTATGGAGAACCCCAAAATTATTTGTTTTTTTTTTTCAATTTTGTATGAAAATCTTAATACGGTTCACAGAATACATCTACTTACCAAGTTTCAACAGTATAGCTTTATAGTTTCGGACAAAAGTGGCTGTGACATACGGACAGACAGACAGACAGACAGACATGACGCATCTATAAGGGTTCCGTTTTTGCCATTTGGCTACGGAACCCTAAAAATTAGGTACATAATGCGCTCGGTAGACAATTTTTACTGATTTTTTTTTTGCTGATTTCTTTTTTCGACGTGGGTTTAAATAATACGTCCAATCGTAAAAAAAACTACAGTACCCATAAGTTAGGATTATTTCCAAATTAGGTAGTCTACGGGCAAAGAAAAAAACATAGAATGTACCAGGATTCCCTTGCAATTTATCTTAAAAACCCATCGAGGTGACAGGCGGATCTTAGGAATCATGTGTTAGGCGATCCGGCTAGCAGCCCATCACTTTTCTGATTTCCCTTTCCACCTATCCACCTATACGTCGACAATCGTGCAAAACGTCTCCTTTAGGTCATGTTACTCTCTCTTGTTTGCCCCATAAGCGATAAAGACGCCATTAATGTATAAGTAAGGACAGGTTTAGAATAGTGTTAGTATTACACCGGGCATCAAAATCCTTTGAAAAAAGTAAGTTTTGTCGCATTGTGGTCTCAATTTCTACAGCTTCGCTAATCCTGCCGCTAAGCAGCAGTGCTTGCACTGCTTTGTTCCGGTGTGGAGATTAAGACAGCCGGGGAAGTTAAGAGCACACGAGGCATTTCATCTTAGCCCTCTAGGTTGGCAACGCATTTGCGATCCCTCCGGGGTTGCGGGTGTCTATGTCTATGGGCAGTGGTGATCACTTACCATCAGGTGACCCACTTGCTCGTTTGCCTTCCTATTCATATAAAAAATCTCATCATGAGTCATGGATGTTGTATGTATTTAAGTAGGTATTTATCTACATTGTATAATTAGTAGATTGTACAACAAGAGCATAAAACAAGCCATTTTACCCGAGACGTTCAGCCACCCGAGTCGGTACGGCGAGGGTGGATAGACACGTCGAGGGGAAAATGGGTTTTATGAACGAGTTATACACTCTGCTTTTCACTTAGAATGCGAAGAAACAAAACAAAAACATTGCACAAAAAAATAATTAAAATTAAATGTGACATTGGAACAACTCGATATATTTAATGGTTTTTCCTGGCAAATTGACTGTATTAGGAGTCCGTGTTATTTCCTCTTCACTTGACGAAATTATTGAATATTAATCGTAAAACAGTAACAAATTGCAACATAAATCCTACTAATAGAAAATAGGACGTTCCCGCCAATTAACTTTTTTTTTCTTTTTTTTTAAACGTGATACTGCGGTAAGGTTCGAGTAGGCAGGTGTTGATTTATGTTTTAAAAAGTTTTATTTTTCATATATTTATTTGTTTCAATAATAACTTGTCAAATTATTATTACCTAGTTTTAGGTACTAATTAAACAGTTTAATAGACCGCAGATATAATTAAAAAAAAAACTTAAAAAAAGAAACTAAATATGCTGTCGTAAAGTTTTAGTGATTGTTTGTGGCTGTTGGCACCCGATTGTCTTGGTCTTAGACGAAGATTTTACTTTATGCACAAGAGCATAAAATGCAATTTTTTGCAGCCTACATCCAGCATAAAGTCGAACTTTTTGAGCATGAGACGTCAAATATGTATTTTTATCCGTTGCCTGGTACCCATAGTACAAGGTTTGCTTAGTTTGGGACTGGATCAATTGGTGTAATTTGTCCCATGATATATATTTTTATTTATTTTTAAGCTCTAACACCGAAACATACTTTACCTATTAACACGTAACGTCTTCCAAAAGCACATATCTGTAGTCAAATGTATCTACTGAACAAATAAAATGCACCAAGAAACTCTCTAACGGGAATAAGGCAAGTTGTCAAAGAAGCTTGTTATCAAGTTTTATACGCAGTACGCACCAGAACTGAATTCGCTTACCTCCTGGAGAAATAGGAACTTGCGAGCGGCTTGCTAAAGAGGCGATCAGTGAGAAATAGTTTTGCACTAAAGCCAAATCTACATCATGCAAGTAATTTCGCGCAACTAGCAGTACACTGCGGCGTTTGATTGATCGCTTTTAAAACGTCAGCTAATCGGCCGCGCAATGTAATGCTAGTCGCACGAAATTATCTACTTGCATGACGTAAATTTGGCTTAAACATTAACCGCTTATTCATAAACGCTCTATAGGCTTCTGCTAACTTGGCAATCGTATGTCTTTATCTGTGAAAGGTAAATGTCAAAGTGACAGATAAGGACAAACGATTGTTAAGTTAGCAGAAGCCTATATACCATTTTCATTCTTACTTGTCCTATTTGGTAAACAAAATTCTAACCTCAAAACGTCTCATTTTTGTTATATTTTAACCATTTCATCGTAAATAAAGGAACTGGAGATAAAATATCAGCAAAATTATGTACAAAATACTACCTCAGGTTTATTTGATAACATAATACACCTTATTCTTTACAAAAATTTGCACATTGAGGTTAGAATTTTGTTTACCAAATAGGACAGGTAAGAATGTAAATGGTATATAATGGCGTTTATGAATAAGGGGGTTAGAACGAGAGTATGTTGCGGGCTAGATGGAAACAGTTCCGCTATGCGTAGATAGATGGTGCTGTTCGACTTATTAGCGTAGTACCAGAAGGGTAAAAACAGGGCCCTACTACTAAGACTCCACTGTCCGTCTCTCTGTTAGTCTGTCCGTCTGTCTGTCACTAGGTTGTGTCTCATAAATATATATATCTCGGGTCCCTTTTTGTCCCCTAATTTTCGTTGGTCATCATAATCGTTAGTCATTATTTTTGTAGTCAATTGACTGATTACGTCCGTACGTGGAACAAGCTGGAAAATCATACACATGCGGGTGGTAGGGCCTTGTGTAAGGTCCATCCGGATCGCTACCACCATCTTAAACGCTAATCCTGCCGCTAAGCAGCAGTGCTTGCACTGCTATGTTCCGGTGTGGAGAGTAAGACAGCCGGGGAAATTACGGGCACAAGAGGCATTTCATCTAAGTCCTCTAGGTTGGCAACGAATCTGCTATCCCTCCGGGGTTGCGGGTGTCTATGGGCAGTGGTGATCGCTTACCATCAGGTGACCCACTTGCTCGTATGTCTTCCTATTCACATAAAAAAAAAACACAGGCTCCACTCCACTCAACATGAGACTGCAGCTTCGGGCTGTCAGCTTTAATGCATTAACTAGATTGATGCTCAAAATTACATATTCACTAGTACAGAGAATGGAAGATTGGTTCAGACCGGCTGACGGTGCGTTAATCTGTGTACTGTGTGGGAGGCGGTGTTAGGATGAGAATACACTGAGCGAGAAGGAAGATTGACAGCGCCACAAGCGGCAAAAAAATTACATTTGAAATTTACCATGACCTTTTCGGTGAAGGGAGAAAAATCATGCACACATCTGCGAAGCAGGTGCGTGTGCAGAGTCCAATCCGCACTGGGCAATCCGTGTGAACTATAGACCAAGCCCTCTCATTCTGAGAGAAGGCTTTTGCCCATCAGTGGGACATTTATAGGCTGGAGATGATGATCATGATGAATAAACTTAAAAAAAAAATTAAGTCACCTCTTTCACGAAGTACACTTTGATCATCGACTAATGCATGTAACAGTTTTATCAACCACAAAAAAAAAAGAAAAACACACAACAGCGCTCAATCAAACTAACTTAATCTGCTCATAAATTCTGGAATAATTTCAAGACAACCTGTGTAACACCGCGTAGCAACAACAAAACCACAATTCGGCATTGCAATCTTCCCCCAAATTGGGTTCCATCTCGTCACCATGTCCAATTGCAATTTAACAATTTAATCCTTTTAAGTCGGCGGCGGACTGCGGCGATTGAACACAACCCACTGCCAGAATTTCTAATACGAATACCTTTATACCTTCTGTTAAAAAAACAAGATGGATGCCGCACAGAAAATGACATCGAAATAAATGTTTACATAGGTAGATGTATATTTATTTATGTGATTGATTAGTTCCCGATCTAAGACTTCGCTGTCCGTCCGTCCGTCCGTCCGCCTGTCACAGGGTGTATCTCATGAGCCGTGATAGCTAGACAGTTGAAATTTTCACAAATGATGTATTTCTGTTGCCGCTATAACAACAACTACTAAAAACCATAATTATGAATATCAGTGACCAGTATAAAGTGACCCCACACTGCGTACATTTTGCTTTGGAGCAGGGCTCTGCTTACACTCGTTTATAGATCTTTATAGACAAACTAAATAAAACTTTATAGACAGAAGGACTTAGTAGAAACTATTACCTATCGTGAATACTGAACTTTGCCAGATCCTAAATCTAAGTGTACCTACGCATTTGCAATGACCACAAGGTAACATACATACTGTTGGTACTTTGTTTAGTTTATAAGCTCCTACTTAAAGGACAAATAAATGTTAACTAGAGGTAATGTACGAGCTCGAAACTAATATTGGCGATGGAAAGGATTTCTGCGCACTAAACATAATTTATAACAGCCATTGTCTGAGTATTGGCGAACTTTTAATGAAGGTAAATTGATGTAAAGGCTCAGGTTTATTGTTCGAGTTTAATCATTCAAAACTTATATCGTTACTAGCGAACAAGAAAACGTGGTTCGAATAGTTTAACGAAAAAAAAATGTTTAAATTAGGAACATCTCTAAAAGTCACGCGGAGAGCTACTCCGCAACACAGATGCGGCATTCAAATCGAACAAGAACGAAATATGATAAGAACACTAGTTCTTTATGACACTTCACGTTTTAGGTTATTTACACCGTAGTCACTTCTACGTACGGATCACAGTTCCATTCTATAACAGAGTAATTGGACCACACAAAATTGCCCTTGATTGACAGCGGCGCTTCTAATGCCAAATACAATATAGCTTTAGCACCTTCTTGAAACACTTTCACCATTTTTCTGTTGTCTTTACTATTGAGGCTGCCAGGGTTTACACAGTTGATCACAATGCCTTTGCTGCTCCATTCTCTATGTTGCAAAAACGTGACAGCGTTCAGGGCTACTTTGCTGACCGCTTGCACGCTCAGACCCCAACCCTCAGTTTTTTCTATACCCCGTCTACACGCCTCCTCATAATCTTGCATAACCGCCACCAACTCATCTTCACTCAAATTGGGATCACTAATTCTCCTTCTTATAGCTTCATTCTCAATCGTCGCTAACAATCCAGCTGGTCCAGAAACATTCACCACTTTCGCGTTTTCATTCAACAGGGGATAGATCAGCTTCCCGAAATTGATGAAGCCATAAAAATTTACACTCAAAGTTCTTCGGACTCTCTCCACGTGTGATAATTTCTTCTCGGTCTGCACGTAGTCCGTGTTGTTTATCAACAAGTCTATCCTTTCTTCTTGGTCTTGAATGTGGTGCCTGAAGTTTATTATGCTTTTCGTATACGTTATGTCCATGCGGTAGTAGTGAAGTTGCGCTCCGTTTTTCTCTAGGTTCCGCAGTATGTTGTATCCGGTTGATTCGTCTTCTGTTGTGAAGTATACTTTTCCCTTGTAGGTTGATGTGAGATTTTTTAATACTTGGTAGCCGAGGTTGCTGTCGGCGGCAACAACGACGGCTACGTTGCTCATAGCTGCGGTGTGTGTGCCGTTATCACCGTTATCGGAGGCCATCGGATCCCGGCGGCGCTATCGCACGACTGACAGGTGACCGTATTGTGCAAATATGATAACATTTTTCAGCTTTCGATAAAGAGATAAGATGATGTGATGCTGGGGAAAATTCGAAACGAGATATATTGACAGGCGATAAGTAGATTTGATGCCTTTAAGTCTTAGCCAAAATTTAAGAATGAAAAGGAAAATACTGTTTGTTTTTGTTAAAAATGTTGTGTAAATTCTCAGCAACTGCCGTACCTAGTTGCCTTGAGTGCTAACAACTTTTGTTGCATAAATATTTTTTGGAAAATTACTTATTTTAAAGTTTTTACTTTTTGCGTGTATGAGAGTTGCGTAACACGGTCGCTAGATAAAATTCCATATTAGATTAACCTATATCTCTTATCTCTGTTAATAAGCATTTCAATCACTCCTTACGCTTATCGACTTGGATTTTAAATTACCTACTTTTAAATAATCTAACGTGTTAGCAGTAGCACAATCGGTCATTATCAAGATTGCAATGCCATTGTGTATTTATAATACTAAAGCTATATACATAGTAATTTCTCACAGAGGATTAAATTATTTATGTATTTCATATTAGGTTTGTATAAATATATTAGCCTTACGTAGGTAAGCATCGCCAAAAAAGGAACCGACAGATATTTCCATTGTAATTTAAATAAAAATTATGAAAAAAAATGGTATTTGTGTAAATGGTTCTGGTGTTCTTTATATCTATGATATTTTCAAGACGATTTTTGAAATCATATAATAATATGTTGACATAATCATTTGGAATTTGTAATTATGTATTGAATTTGTACATTCTATACTTACTTTGTTTTTATACATACATACATACAGTTACGCTTTTTTCCCACAGGGGTAGGCAGAGACTTCTTTGTTCCACTTGCTACGATCCTGACATACCTCTTTCGCTTCATCCACATTCATCAATCTCTTCATACATGCTCGTCGGTTTCGGGTACTCTTGACCTGGCCTTTCTCCAAAACGTCCCCAATTTGAATTTTTGATTTGTTTTTATAGCATCAGAAAAAAAGTAAACATTCTTGATGTTTAGTAGTTTATAGCTCTTCGACAGCTTAAAAAATTGGATTGGCCTGATGAGGATCCAAAGCTGCTTCTCGGGGCCCCGTCTTCTGCTTTATCCACAGGATTATATCTGGATGTACTTTGGTTCACGTAAAGGTGTCTTTTGGGTTTTAATCTCGATTTTGATATGAGGTGCGCGCGTTCGCGAGGGCGGACCGTTGGCAAGTGACAGCTGTCATATTGTGATTAAATTTTGACACAGAGATACGTTCAGTTAGTCCATAATGTAAACCATCGAAAAGACAGATTCAATAAAAAACAAAAAAAAAATTAAACACGCTGTGTTTGTGCTAGTTAAATACATAAGTACGGATGTATTACCTATGTATTTTTATCGAAAAACTGATTTAAAAAAACGAGAAAGTTAGGATTTAAAATGCCTGGAATTTCATTTGCATTTGTCATTTGTTTTGTTATGAATTTATATTTTCCAGTTACTGATTTTTGTGTTTTTCGTTAAAAAGACATGACAAAGTTGTCCTTTCTAATTCTAAAAAAAGAACGAAGTACAGTAGTACGAAATTGCAGATCGAAAACTGTTTTGTCAACTACTCGAAAATTTCATTCAAGCTGTAGTTTTGTAGCAAAAATTATATTTCAAACAAGCTTCTGCCCGCGACTTCGTCCGCGTAGGATTACTAATGATTTGACATGTTTATCGCTATCCCGCGGGAACTATGCAATTTTCCGGGATAAATAGTAGCCTATGTTTTAATCTACGTAACCAGCTATCTTCGTTCCAAATTTTATCTAAATCCGTCCAGTCGTTTTAGCGCGAAGAAGGAACAAACATACACACTCACTCACTCACATCGTCACATCGTCACATCGTCATATATCGTCACAAACTTTCGCATTTATAATATTAGTAGGATTACATTACACAAATATTTTTACATACAACTTTTTGAGGCATAAAAGTCAGCTTCAATCAAACGATACCCCTAAAAAATGGCAGAACATCGTAAACAAATCCAAGAGATATCTTCCAAAACATGATATAGGTACCGATACACTGACATATATATACAATACGGATTTACAAAACTTATTTATAGGTCATATCCAGTTACGATACGCGAACTCTGTTCAAAGGAGTCTATAAATATTTATGGCTCCTTTCGAATCTGTATACTGTTGGTGTCGCGTATTTTTCAATCTACTTTTACGCACAACTCAGAGAGGGCGCTGATGTCAATTGTGAAACTGTAATGTTAGAATAGATTGCGGATTTAGGTCAAGTGTGATTGTGTTTTGATAAAAATGTAGGTGGTAAAAGACATTTCTTGGAAATGTATTCCCGTGAACATGATCAGGAAGTAAATGTGGATAAAATATGTTCGTTAAGTTGAGTTTCCGTTTCTTATTTAATTTAATGCTTTTTATTTAATGCTAATCCTGTTGCTAAACGGATGACATTATTGCCTCAGGCTGTGTCTACCTCGTAAGGGACAAAAACGTGATTTACGTAGGTGTATGTTATATATGTCAGTTACTCGCTCGCTTGTAATCTATACCAACGTCGCTGTTGCTGCGTTATCTACCCGCTTTTCAAAAAAGAAAAAAATAAACAACAATAATGGTGAAATGTGCTGTCTCAAAGTGCAATAAAATAATAAATAAAAAGAGCCCAGGGCTCCAATGTGTCAAGTGCTCAAAGTGGATTCACGGGACCTGTGCAAATTTATCCGCCGAACAACTCGGTGCGCTGTATAATACTGAGGCTGCGGAGTGGAAGTGTCGTAGTTGCCAGGGAAATGTGAATGCGAAGGCGAAGCGGCTCTCTTTCATTATGCCTGACGTAGAAGAAGATGTGGACACAGATACCGAACCCCAATCACAAGACCGAATTACTAACAACATGCTACGGGAGCTCCGGTCTGAGATCAGAAAGGAAGTGCGTGATGTAGTGCGCTCTGAGTTACAATCTGAGCTGCAATCTGTGCTCCAATTCTATTCAGACAAAATCGACGAATATGAGATCAAAGTAAAGGAGTATGAGAACCATTATATCGAGCTAAGGAATACTTGTAGAAATTTGCTTTTGCGCAATGAGGTACTCGAACAAAAAATCAACATCATCGAGCAAAACTTATTAAAAAACTACATTGAAATTGATGGTATTAGCGAATGCGAAGGCGAGGACGTGAAGGCCATAGCTAAAACACTGAGTGAAAAAATTAACCAAAATGCCAATGATATAATAAAAGTATACCGCAAAAAAATCAAAAGTACTACAAGCAAACGTAAGTCTCCGATCGTTATCTCGCTGAACGAAGGCCGCCGTGCCTACTGGCTCGCCGCCGCAAAAGATGCAAACCTGACGTGCGGCAAGGACCTAGGTATGAATGAAGACTCAAAAATTTATGTGCGCGAGTCACTTACACCTTATACTGCGAACTTATTATGGAAAGCGAAAACAAGTCTTAAGAAGACCGAATTATGCAAATATGTATGGTGTAGTGACGGTGCGGTGCTAGCACGAAAGGCAGACCGTGAAAAAATACACCATGTAAGAACCACCGATGATATAGAAAGACTTATTGCGGAATTTGCGGGGTAATTTAAAGACTATTGCTTAAGCTTGGAAATAAAATTTACTTTTTTCATAATAACGAATGGAGGGTATCTCTTCGTATATCACTGAAGATAATTTTGACACCTGGAATGAATTTACAGACAACATACCGAAAAAATGTAATGCACTCATTGCGCTTCATGTTAATATCAGATCACTTATAAAGAACTTTGCCCAATTGGAGTACATTGTAAGAAATAGCACAAGACTGATCAATATTATTGCTGTTACTGAAGCCAATATTCCACTCGACTGCGAGAAAATGTTCGAGCTGGAGGGCTATGAGATGCATTCAGAGCTGCGGAATCACAGAAAAGGAGGAGGCATTATCCTTTACATCCACAAAAGTATAAAATTTACCAGGCATATGAATCCATCAGTCAACTTTGAAAGTATTTTAGGGATGGTCGAAACTAGTTTTAATTATAAAATCCAGTTGTGTGCAGTCTATAGACCGCCTAACCTTAATAAAAGCTCATTTGTAAGCGAAATCCACCAAATGTTGTCAAAAACTAGCTTAAGAAATAACCTCGTACTGTTGGGTGACATTAACATAAATATAATCGAGTCGAATAATATTGTTTCAAATTATTTACAAATGCTCAGTGAAAACGGTCTGGAAAAAGGTATCAGTCAGTACACTCGAATAGCACTAAGAGATGGTTTAATATCGCGATCGTGCATCGACCATATTTTTATCCGTAGTGCAAGCGCACCTAACAACAGTGACCGGCTACTAAAATCAGCCGTGATAAACAACGCGCTGGCCGATCACTTCATAACCAGTTTTGCGGTAGTCGACAGCAAGTATCCAAGCAATCATTATAAATACATCTTTAAATTAGACAATAATAAGGTTCGAAGTGAACTGACTGCTACTGATTGGAACCAATGTTTGTGTTACGACAACCCTACAGATGTACTTGATTCTATGTTAAAAAAGTTTAGTGACGTTTACAATGCATGTCAATACAAAACAAAGGTCAGTACGGGGAAACGAAAATCATGTAATTGGGCGAATAATAGGGTTCTCTCAATGTGTAAAAAGAGGGATGAATTATTCAAAATTTGGTTAAAGGATCAAGGTAATGCAGAAAAAAGGTTTGTGTATAATAAATTTAGAAACAAAACGAATTCTTATATAAATAGTTTAAAAAATAATAAAATAAGAAATGAGGTAAACAATAACTTCAGAGACTCTAGAAAAGTTTGGCAAATTATAAATGGTTTGTGTGGAAAATTAACCCAATCTATAGATGATATCATCATCAAAACTTTCAATAAAATGAATTGTGAAGACATAGCTAATAAGTTTGCTAAGGGTTTTAGGGATAACGTAAAACAAATAAGTAAATTTTGTAATATTCCATTGTTAACTGACCCTTCCTACACTAGAAAACCGGAGGTATGTATGAGATTAAGCAGAGCTCGTGAAGAAGTGATTTACGCTATAATTAAGCACTTAAATGATAAAAAAAGTCCTGGAATTGACGGCATCCGCGCCTCCGATATCAAACATATTAACTCACAAATCACTCCTGTTTTAACACATTTAATAAACTTATGTATTGAGAAATCTCTTTATCCAGATAAGTTGAAAATAGGCACTATAAGACCAATCTTTAAAAAGGGAAGTCGAAGTGATGTAAATAATTATAGGCCCATCACAATATTATCCTGTATCGATAAAATAATAGAAAAATACTTTGGCAATGAAATTAACAAATACCTATCGAGACATAACATTATTCATAACAAACAATATGGCTTCCAAAGCAAAAAAAATACGTCACAACTTCTTTGCAATTTTTCAAATGAGATCAATGGACACCTGAACGCCAGAAAACATGTGCTGGCCGTTTTTATCGATTTTACTAAGGCATTTGATACGTTGAAATATAATGTTTTATTTTCAAAGCTCGGTCAGAATGGCGTACAGGGCCCATTATTGAATCTCTGCAGAAACTACCATTCAAATCGCTCCACCACCGTAAAGATAGGCAATGTGTTTAGTGATGAGATCCCAACTGATGAAGGAACGGCTCAAGGTTCGAATTTTGGACCCATCGAGTACCTGATTTATGTCAATGACATGAATAACATATTTGAGCAGTGTTCTGTATATCAATTTGCGGACGACACTTGCCTGGTAATAGCTGATAGTGACTTGAGTAAAGCGGAAAGCATACTACAAATGAACTTTGATCTCCTTTGTAAATGGGCCCATGACGTTGGATTAATAATAAACTATTCCAAAACGAAACTCATGCATATACACTCCACTCACTTAAAACCGATTATCAACCCTACCATTATAGCTCATAATCACCAATGTTTACACAACTATAGTGGTACAGCTGTTGGTTGTAATTGTAACTGTGAGAGACTGGAGATAGTTTCAGAGCATACATACCTTGGTTTGGTAATAGATAACAACTTCAACTGGGGACCCCATATAAATCATGTCTGTAATAAACTAAGATCCGTTTTATCCAAAATGTCCTTGCTTAAATTTAAACTGCCGTACAGTATTTTGAGGGTCTTGTACTTGTCACTTGCGCAATCAGTTATTGAGTATAGTCTAGGAAGTTACGGCAGAACATTCAAAACTTATATAGATAAAATCTATAGATTGCAGGTAAGCCTACTAAAGGCAATTATACCCAGTTCTGCCAAGAAAAAGATGCGCGGTGATGAGGCGAGACTCTTTGAATATTGTAACGTAGCATGTGTTCAAAACCTCATTAAAAAGGAAGTACTTAATTACGAAATAGAAAAGTTGCATAGTTTAAATAAATCTGTTAGAGCTCAAAATCTCCGTCAATTAGATTACTTGCCGAAATATGTTCTACCAAAATGTTCCAATGTATATGGTAAACGCACATGGCAGTATATGTTACCAAGTATTCTCAATGAGTTACCATCGGATACTCATAATGAAGTGTGTGCCAACCCCAATAGATGTAAGAAAATTGTCAAAGCATTTTACCAAAATTGTAAAGCAGCGCAACAATAGCCTGTCTGTTTAGTTTAAGTAACCAACTTGAGTAACCAGCAGCGGCAGATAAACTCTGCTGAGTTTTCGCCCGCTGTTAAAGCTTTTAAAATGTAATATTTTTTTTGTATTAAATAAAAAAAAAAAAAAAAAAATTTTTATTGATTTGAAAGATTTTTATTGTCACATTCACAATTTTCATTCGATAAAGAATTAAAAATGCGGCTACCTAAACGCAAACTTCGACGACCAGATAGCCTAGTGGTTAGTGACCCTGACTATGAAGCTAGAGGTCCCGGGTTCGAATCCCGGTAGGGACAGAAATTTGTATGATGAATAGGTACGAATGTTTGTGCCCGAGTCATGGATGTTGTATGTATTTATCTAAATTATATAAGTATGTTTATCTGTTGCATTGTACCCATAGTACAAGCTTTGCTTAGTTTAGGACTGGGTCAATTGGTGTAATTTGTCCAAAAAAAAAACTTAATAACACGCGACTAAATCAAGACTACTGTAGCAAAGAGATGTTTGCAACTCAGTTACCCATTATTGTATTTGTTTTGTTAATCTGTAAAATGTTTTGTTTTAATGTTTTAAAAACCCGATTGTGCCAATTTAACAGCTAAAAGCTTCTCTACATTTAGTTAGTGGCCTATACAGCTCTAATACTCGTATATTACACACGAAAATTTACGTAATATACGGTAAAATAATTCGTTCCTTACCCATCAGAGGGCGCTGGTGTCTCGGCTAAGTTCTAAATAGAAAAACTTACGTCATTAGTGCGCCGGGCTATACTAGGCGGCAGCCAAGGTTGCCATACGATAGAGAATCCTCTAAGATGTAAGATAATGATGACGTTAGTTAATAATTTTAGGTAAAACCTCCTCAGGGTACGGTATGCCTAATTGTTATCAGTAAACTGTCAGTCAATTGAAATTGTAAATAATGTAAACAAACCTTGTATTTAAAATGATTTTAATTTCCATTTTCCCTCATCAAATACTGCTAAATCCGTGCGTCATTTAATCAATACTTACCACAACATTATCCTGAACCATTAAAACAATAAACAAGAGCTAGCATATGCATATTTCATTAAATGGTGTATTTACATTGCTTGCAATTCCAATTGACAACGACTTTATGCATAGGGCATACCTAAGATTGTATTTTAGAAATTCTCACGGGCTATTCTGCAATGAGAAAGAAGCCGTTGGCGCTAGCTAGTATTCTTATGTAAACAATTTACGCCGTAACAGAGAGCAAAGAACAAAATAAATGTAACAGGACATACAAAATACAAGGCTTCTTAAAATTGTACGAGAATATTTGAGCAGGTTGGATAAGTTTTACTTAATAGCACATTAAATGTTTTTCAGGACTCGTGATTCGTAGTTGACAATTGCTTCCATAGGCGGGACAAAATTTTGAATAGAATTTTTAAATGAAAAACCTTTGTTCTGTCAAACTAACAGGGCCCTATTTTATAAAGCTATAAGTTACAATTTACAAGCGGAAGTCTCTATCTAACACATAGGATCAGAAAGAGACTTCCGTGTAAATTGTAGCTTTACAAAATAGGGTCCTGAACCGCCTGCTGAAATATACACATATACATCATACACAGCATAGTCAAAAATATATATACGACGTGCTATCTCGGTGGTGCGTCCTATACTATGACCATTTAATTTAACTTGTATTTGACATTTGAATTGTTTAATTGAATTTATAATCTAATTAATTTATCCTAGTGTACTTTATTTCAATTTTATTTTATTTAATGTAATGTAATTTTAATTTTAATATTTTATTTTAATTTTAATGTTTAATTACTGAATGGGATTATTGGCTGAATAAACAATTTATTATTATTATTATTATTATTATATTCCGGAATATACCTTGTTTAACGATGAAAAACGTAATATTCCTTTTTGACTGCTGCAGTTGATGAAGAGGGAAATCATTTAGTGTACAAGCCTAACATTTTTGGCGTCGCTGCCACCTGCTTTTGACTTCCTATAATTAATTTGGTGCGAAATCTTTTGAGGCATTTTCGGAATTCCGAGAAGTTGATGTGGCAACCCTGGTGTTTGCTGAACGCCGGCGCTACGTAAAAAATGTGGCAGCTAATGTCTTTTGTAAGACAGGGAAATTAGCCGACGTACAGCACCTTGCTTAATTGTATGCACGGTGAATTAAAGGGTATTATTTTACATTCACTGCCGACGGGTTGTCTTAAAACTTTAGGGTTCTACATAGCCCCATATAAGCGAGCCTTAGGATAACTCGCGTGTCCGTAAATTTTGTTTTTTAATTTTCAAAATTAATAGTTCGGAATAAATAAATATAATTTTTGCTTTGTGTTGTGATTCAAAAAAATACAACCGAATTGAGAACCTCCTCCTTCTTTTTAAGTCGGTTAATTAAAGGGCATGTTGAGAGAATCTGAAGCACGGTTAACAACTTTAATTGTTGAGCATACATGGAACGTTGTCATAGTGACATGATTGCTTGTTAGTGTTTAAAACACGTTGCTAAAGTTAGTTGTTAACCGTAAATTTTTTTATAATGTGAATATATTAATAAAATAGGCCAATATTACCCATAAATCATACTGCCGCATATAAGGTTATATGAATAAGGGATAATATGAATAAGGTTTTTGAGTAAATACGAAACTGTCCGACGATATATTAATCTTAAGTAATCCGTTGCATAAATAGGACTGAAACTTCTTCAAGTACCGAAAATGCTCATGCATTTATGCATGCTAAGCTAAGCTCTGACAACAGCACTGGTTTGCCGTTCCCGAATATAACTAATAACTATATGCATCGGCGGCAGAGTAATATGCGTTTAGTTAGAGAAAGACGTAGACCTATGATCATAGCAAATAAGAAATATTTCTCATTTTCCTCGCGTATGTTAAGATTCATTCTGAAATATTTCAACAGGTGGTGGTCGGGTTGATTAAATTCTCTTTTAAAGGATTTTCATCACAATTTTTGATTCAAATCTAAGTTACCCCTTTGATGCTGTACAATTTAGATATCGACCAATACATGGAAACATTGGTAACTATAACAAAAAAACAGTCAGACTAACTCAATCACCTTCTAAAATATTTCAGGACAAAATGAGGGCACCTTTACAGTACACATTATACACTAAACTACTTCTATTTACATTGGGTAGACCCTAGACTACGAAATCGAATTGTCGAATTTGAACAACGCGTTTTGGAGTAAAATTTTGTTAAGTATTTACCTACATAAAGATATCACTAAAAATTAACGGAGCATGCGCTATCCATTTACCATGGCGCGGAACTAACCTTCTGAAAGCCAGAGCTGCCAAACTGCGTTTTTGAGTGTAGTTAGTAATAGTAATTAGAGTTGTCAAAAAAAAAATTTGCTAGTTTATGATTTAAAAATGTGAGTCGAAATTTTAATATTATATGCGTGCTAAGTGAAAAAAAAAAAAACACTGCCGGTTCAGCTCGTCCGGTTCCGCATAAAGCGCTGTGATATGGCAAAATTCGATAGTTTTTTTAAACAAAACTAAGCTGAACGCTGCCAACGGAAAATCAAAGTACTGGCCACTTTTTTCTTTTTAAACTACCTAACGTTCGAAATGCACGGGATCTAGCGAACTTTTTAAAGCAAGCCTCTACGAGGCGCTGTCAGGCGGCGTTCCTGTAACTGGCATAATTCGTTGGCAACCGTCACTCAATCAGGCGTGAGTTCCGACTGCTAGTCACACCGGAAAAATGGCATGTGCCAGTCTGGCCAACTTTGTGGGATGTGGTCTGCAGCAGGGTTGAATTCAGGTTGTGTACGTGGGTCACAGGTAATGAACAAATAAATTCAGTAGGTATTTTATTTTGAAAATCATACCAATATGTTGGTACATACAGTTAATGGCATAAACATATGTAGGTATATGTACGTTACCCAGACGCCAAAACATCTAAACACCTTTAGGGTGCGACCAAACCGCCGCGTATAGGTATACGTAATGACGTGTCGTAGGCGTCAAGTTTTCTCACCGTTTCTTCATACATTTTGTTGCGATTCCGTAACGTCACCGTTTTTTAAGCGGCGGTGTGGTCGCACCTTTATGCCACAAACAATAAGGTCGGTGATACATATATTTGACACGATGGCTGATCGATATTTATGCCCTCGACTGTACCACAACAATATCGTTGAACAATAAACATTTGCATCAACACCATGATCAGCACAAACACAACACATGCCGAAAAACAACATTAACTACAAACACAAAATTATTTTGACAGTTAACCGTTCCCTCGCCCACGGTGCCATGGAGGCCCGAACGTGCAGCCGCCGTGGTGCACGAGACACGTTCATTCCAAATAAAAGTTGTTTACGATGGTGCAGCGCCCAGGTGCGGCACTCAATAATGCACGAATGCATTGCATTGCTGCATTTACGTGCAAGGACACGTGTTAATACCGTGGCGTAAAATGCCTGTAGCCGTAAACTTTCGGGGACGTTTTGCTAGTCTTTTCCAGTTTTTGAGTGAAAAATAATGAAGAATTGTAGTTTAAGCGGGTCTTTTATTTTTAAGGAAATACCTATTGTAGTGTTTCGGGCTGTTGGCAACCTGTGTGGTCGCAGTTAGTTGGTACTGGTTGCTTTATTTTAATTTGAAAAAATCTTGTAAGCTGTACATTTTGTTTTTTCTTTGCTCCCAGATGGGCATGGAAGTTAAGTAAGCAAGTAAATGCTTTATTGTACAAATATAAGGAAACTCACAAAAAATATATATCAACAAAGGGGAACTTATCCCTACAAGGGATCTCTACCAGTTAACCTTTGAGTAGATGAGAGGAACATTAAACGAGGGACCGACAAAGCTGTTCCAAGTTTAAAATTCGGAGTTCATCAAATTTTATTGGTATTTATGTGAAAGTATATTGGTATGTATAAAAGCCATTTTTAGTTACATTTAATTATCAAATACCTTAATTTTACATTGATTAAATCGTATGACATTGCGACTAGTTCTGGTGTTTTCAAAAGCACAACGTTACTCGCTCAAACTGATTAATATTTTTTTAT
The DNA here is from genome assembly GCA_963854515.1 of Pandemis heparana. Lineage (NCBI taxonomy): Eukaryota > Metazoa > Arthropoda > Insecta > Lepidoptera > Tortricidae > Pandemis > Pandemis heparana. The sequence goes on from OY978009.1 coordinate 17,093,587, forward strand.
AAATCATGTTTCACAAAGGTTTACTGTTTCGATAATAGCGATTGTAATGGCTAAGTAACGTCATTATCCTTTGATGTATCTTCTGACATGTATCACAAAAGGTATTGGTGTCGTCTGACGCCCCCTAAGCTTTAGTAAACACAGGTCAAAGAGCTCTAAGCCATAGAATTAAAAAGTCTTAATTCTACCAAAATCAAATACATCAAAGGCTTACACGTAAACAGAACAAAGGATATAAATCATAGCGGAGTACAATAACGTAAGTACGCAGATTTATGAGGTGAAAAGTGCCATATTTAATTCTTATACATAAATCCTTTTACATTACGTTCGGACGTTTTCACATGTTTTTTTAACCAGCCGACAAAGCCCTAGTAATAGGGTCCCGTTTAAATATTGAACACTAAAAACCAGGGCAGTAGGGTGATACAAAGTTGTTCAAACGTTAGAGTTGAGTTTGTAGTTTATAAGATTAGTTCCCTTATTATCCGCTAGATGTCGCTGTACTGGCGATAAACTAGCAAACGTTTGTTCGACACAACTTGTAGAGATTTAAGTGCTACCTTCATTTTCATGAGAATTTGTGTGGAGGAGTAAACATACGCTGATTATTATTAGTCGCGGTGTTATTATTCCTGCTCACCTTAAAACCTTGGTGCAATATTGTACAAAGTTGGTAAAGGTAAAAACGAACGGATGTAATTTTCGTTAGAAAGAAAATGGTAACTGTGACTATTATTCTAACTGGTAGACATAAGAGAAATCCGCCTTTTTGCGTGGAATTAAACTTTACATAAATCTCACGGAGGGATTACTATTTTGACTCCCGTTGCTACCTATACGCCCGCAATCATGCTAAACATGGCTTTTGGGCCTTGTCATCTTTGGCTCTGTCTACCACTTAAGGGATAAAGACGTGATTTGTGTATGTATGTATTAAATTTCAATCCTTGCCAATATTTTACTGACTACAATTTTTATCGGCAAATTCGCGTTTTTTTTTTCATTGAATTTTTAACGTTAGGTACTCAGTGATCACTTAAGTACCGTTTATCTTTCCACTGTGTCACGTATATTATTTTAACACTATCATTTGTATAACGCCAACTGAGCTACTCTAAAACCGCACTATTTTTAATGCACCCAACCTCAACTTTATAACAGCGCCCTCTATATTTTGTGGAACAAACAAGCAAGAGTTGCCGGAACATACGTTCATTATGAGTAGCGATAACCGCGCGTCACGCGGCCAAGGCTTCCACAATGGCGAGCCAGTGCTGCGTCACGCGCCATCCCTAATTTATGGAGCGCCAGTGGCTCCCAAAGAGTTACAAACGCAAACACGACGAAAAACTTTTTCTGTAGGTCAAGAAAAAACATTATAAAAGATGGTTTAAATAAACTTGAAACGCGTGCAAGCCTGCTACAGTCTATGAGCTCTTAGAATAACATTCTGGTTTGTCTCGCTGTCCCACTCACTTGGCCGATTCAAGTGTCAAACCTATATGAGTGAGTGAGACAGCAAGACATAGCATTCTAGGAGTTCTTGAACTGTACTTCTACGTGACATGCATATAATTTGCAATTTTCACATAAATCACATAAATTATGCAAAATGTGGCCTCACGTCTTGTTACCTAGGGCACTGTGGCTACCCCGTGAGGTGTAAAGACGTGATTTTATGTTTGTATCTATGTTAACATAAGTCAACATATATTACGCCATTTACATAAGTTTCTTGGATAATAATAATACCAATCTTTATTTGCGTAAAATAATCTCGACTTAAGGTGATTTATCAAATTTAAACAAGTATACTGAACGTATTCTTTTAGGTCTTGATGCCGTAAGGTATGTATTCATGTACCAAATTAAACGTGATAGCTCGACTCGACAGCCATTATTCTATACATTATTCAATTCAGTACTTGATATTAGTATTACAGAGCGCCGAGCCTTAGAAAGAAAGAAAGAAATATTTATTTCTCTACAACAACAATAAATAAGTACAGGGATTTTTGAAAGCACATCACTCGAAAGTGGTATAAATCTCTACTTGATATTACAAATGCGAAAGTAACGCTGTCGTCTGTCTGTCTGTTACCTTTTCACGCTTAAACCGCTAAACCGAATTAGTTGAAATTTGGTATACAGATAGTTTGAACCCCGGGGAAGGACATAGGATAGTTTTTATTCCGGAAAATTGCACAGTTCCCGCGGGATAGCGATAACCGACTTCTACGCAGACGGAGTCGCGCGCAACAGCTAGTTGTTTATATCTTCAAAACCACGGCTCTAATCAAATTTTTGACTAGTCCACATGATTAATGATAGCCGTAAGTATCTTCTAAGCTAGTCGTATTTCAAATTCAGCACAATTTTTCACTACTTTCGAGTGGTATTTTCACACATGTGCTTTAAAAAATCGGGCCCCAGCTTGAATTCAAAAGAGCTTTACGTCTAATAGATAACAAAATTGTTAGTTGTTTCAAAACAGGATTCCAACTCGGCAACTGCATGTGTCGGAGCACAGGGTGCAACGACGCCGTTTTTCAGTGGACCCATTTATCAACATACAGTCATATACTTAACATATACACTGACGCATAAGTACACCATAGACTGTGTATGCTTAGTGTAAGTTTTCGGTCACAAAACACGTCTCGAACGCGTGTGCGTTAAAATGTCAAATACTATGAGAACAGTTTGTTGCCGTTTCGATCCGCAAGTGGCGCTGTCAATTTTTCCATAGTAATTGACAACATTTCATTTTTATAACACCTGAAAATGTATATATGGTTCTAAAGCATTTTGTCTCCTGATCACTGCAATATGTTTATATAATTTTAATATCGCTTATTATAAAAAATAAAAAATAACTAAAAATATGTCCTAATTTTACCAATACTACCACAGGATAGGTGAAACGCCTTTGCCTTTTTCACGAGAAAAATAAACGATCATAATTTCGTATTTTTGACAACTTCAAAGTACAAGGGGGGCAACTCTGAAATTCTATTTTCGAAGTTCGTTGCATACCTTCTCTCTCACTCTCAAGATAATGACTATTAGTATGAGCGGAACAGCACGAAGCGAACCTCGAAAATCGAATATTGGAGAATAGGACCTGACATTGACAATTTGAAATTAACGTCAGTGTTTTTTCTATAGAGAAAAGACAAAGGGATAAGTGTGTATTCTGTGATAGTATCGGAGTTACGCCCTTTTAGAATAAGCACAAATTAATAAATTATTTATAATTTAAATACAAGCCCTAGCGAAAAAATTAAACTGTCAGCATGTTCATCTTTTCAAACAAAATACAGAGAACCATTAAAATTATAGGCTTAGAAATAAATGAAATGTTGTCAATTGAGACGTTTACGTGAACGCATTAGACGTTTTTATTTATGCGAAAACTTACACTAGAGGCTCAGAACTGAATAAGTTTGGGTGCCGCTGCGTTGCGCCGAAGACAATGGCAGCGGATTACGCTGGACATGCAGCGATGAGATAAAACAGATGAATAGCGCGGACTTTGACATGCCAATTTCGCGTAAAGCGAGTTTTACAGGTCTGGCTAGATTTACTTTAAACCAGTATGCTTAGTATAGGTTTTCGGTCACAAAATACGTCTCGAACGCGTTTGCGTTAAAATGTCAAATACTATGATAACAGTTTGTTGCCGTTTCGATCCGCAAGTGGCGCTGCCAATTTTTCCATAATGATTGAGACGTTTACGTGAACGCGTTCGAGACGTTTTTATATGCGAAAACACTAGAGGCTCAGACATAAAAAGTCATCTTCTGGGACCTTCGAAATGCAAGGCATAGATTCTCGTCCAGTTTGTAATGTAAAGAGAATTGTCACTTGTCGCCGACAATTGTCGTCTTGGTGAAATTGGGGCCTGGCGACTGATTTTCATCCCGTTAAATATGTTACTAAATTAAATATTAAAGTGAATATAAAATCCAGTGTAAGCTGAGACCTGCCTCCTAATCAAAATGTAGGCATAGTGAGGTATTTTATATTGGTTGCTAGCATAGACAAACAGACATAAAAAATTAGATTTTTAGAATTTTTTGTTATAGCGGCAGCAGAAATAAATCTGTGAAAATTTCAATTGTCTAGCTATCAGGGATCATGAGATAGGTACAGAAAGACGGACAGTAGAGTCTCAGTCATACGGTCCCAATTTTATCCTTTAGGTACGGAACCCTAAGAATAGAATAGAATAGAATAGAAAAAGTTTATTTGCTCAGAATACGTACATACAGATCTTATTAAACAATTATTGTGAACCTGTATTCAGTCGACGAATCGACATGCAAATTTATTACATATTTAAAACTTAAGTATACCTAACTACAAAGTATTAATAGAGTATACCTTTCACGTACTATGTGCAGACTTGTGTTGAACAAACAAAAAATTATTTTTGAAAAAAACCGACCAAGGTGTGAGTCGGACTCGCGCACCGAGGGTTCCGTATCATTATCTATAAATATCTAAAAACCAGTGTAAGTAGAGCCCTGCTCCAAAGTAAAATGTACGCAATGTGGGGTCACTTTATATTGGTCACTGATATATACAGACATACATACATATTTACGGTTTTCGCAATTATTCCTTAATCTGTGCACGGTGCAGTTTACGGGAAGTACCCTGTAGGTTTTGATTCCCTTGCGAGTTTCGAAAATTTACGGCATAAATGACGTTTTCTTTTGATTGCGTTGGCTTAGAAGTTTGATTTTTTCACAGCTCCAAGGGACAGTAAACCTGAGAATCTGATATAAATTTCAGCTTGATATATCCACGAGTTCTTCAGAAAAGGGGTCTTGACAGACGGACGAACGGACAACAAAGTGATCATTAAGGGTTAGGTTTTTCCTTTTGAGTTACGGAACCCTAAAAAGAAACATTACTTTATAATTATATAAAATTATAAATTGACTATTTAAGTATTTTTAAAATACGAGTTATTTACTAATACTTTGACAAATCTATGTACTTAATCCTTAACACTATAAAAACAAGAACGAGAAGAACAAGAAAGAGTTAACCGTTAAAAAATGCTGCAAATGGCGCTCGTCCGGGGTTTTTCTTTATTTTCTCATTAACAGCTTTTAAAGTTCCTATTTGCATATTTCAAAAAGTATTGTTTTTGCACGAGTGTGGGCACGGGTTGAAAATATTCCATTTCCCGGTTAAGTTTACGGAATACAACAATACTAAGATCTTTAAATCTCTGAAACGAGAGGAGCTATTGTAAACTGACAATGGGTCTACAGTGAGTAAACATGTTTACCTGGTGTCCAATACATGACAACACTGAAGGAAACGTGGAGTATTAAATTTATAAAACGAGAAATAATAAGGATGTCTAACCTTGTTGTTATACATAATAAAATACCTAGCAGTGGCGTGGCGTCCATAGAACTCGATTCCCACTGGCTTGCCTATTTTAAGGCAGTTGGGCAATTTATTGTGCAGAATTAGAGGAAAAGGCTAGTTAAGTTCCCTTCGGCTTGCCTTCTGATATATTTAACGCCACGCCACTGATACCTAGTAAATATAAACTATAAACACAATCATTATATAGAGGAAAGATTTGATTGTTTATTTTTGTTTGCATTGAAAAGGCTGACATTAATGGACTTATTTAAATAATTCTTTCACCCTTAGAATCCTACATTATCCCTGTTGAATATAGGCTATATAACCGCTAGTACCTACCTATACATAAAATATATTTGAAAAAATCTACGACTCCGTGGGCTTATGGACGTTGACAGAAACTATTAAATATTTTTTTAAAAAATACGCCCGTCTGTCCTGTTTTCACGGTTTGAACTTTCCCTTTCCACCTGTACGCCTACAATAACTTAAATGAGGCCTTTAGGTCTCGTTACCCTAGCCTTATTATGTACGTATAAGCGGCATAAGTCCACCTTTGTGCATGTATCTCAGTGTTTGTCAATTGTATTTTTCTTGTTTATTTTGTACAATAAAGAGTTTACATACATACATACATACATATGAAAGGCACGCGTTCAACCTTGATCCACCTTGATCGATCAAAACAGTTTCTAACGACAGGGAGCAACTGAAGCACGCCTCATAATGTATAAAATGTTCACAAAATCGCGATCTAAACCCGCCTTTATGTTTTAAATGATGCAGTGTTGCCAGCCGCTGTTAAGTCGTAAGTTCGGCTGCACGATCTCGCGGGGACATTAATCACGAGACAAAGGGTTGCCAGCGATATTGTTGAAAGAACGCCTTTCATCCGCGCCGAGATATCTCGCTGCTTTGACGCCGTTCGAGTCACTCGTTTAAGCGTCTTCGTGGATATTTTTTGAATTTGGCCCGGTTTATTTTAAAATTTAATACTGCTTGTGTCTTTATGACTTAGAAGATACAGGCAGCAATAAGTAATTAACGTTTAAAAAGAACGATGATATGATGACATTCTGGTGAGGAATGTATCTTAATGTGTATGATGAAGGATGATGGAAACACCCTTTAAACGTACAAATGTTTAAGTATGGTAAAATAATTCAATCAATTCATTTTTTTTTAAATGGCGCCATCGATACTATATATCGATGATTCCGCCAATGTCGAGGTTGGAGAAGACAGTGTCGTTATTGTTGGCGACATCTATCGGCGAGACGCTGAACTAAGCGTTAGGAGCGCCATCACCAAAGAACGCTGTCATCGCTGCATCACTTCCGTCTCCAGCCGCTGACCGTTTCCGATGCGAGGATTTAAAAGACGCAGTTACGACGCAGGAGCGGACAGTTTTTTTTAAGACATCGAAGCGACCACTTAGTTTTAGTTGGTACCCACGGACGCTGTGGATGTGGTTTGGTATCATTCCTTTTTTAGCACTTTTAACTTGCAAATAATTTAAAAGATTTGGTTTACCTAAATGTCCTTCGGCGATTGATTCTGTTTAAAGTTACATTAAGCCGTATGTACTATTTACTAATTTGATTAAACCCCTAGACTTGGCGTTTATGTGTTATATCCAAGCGATTACTAATTTAATACTGTTATAGAGCGACCTTTTGTATATAAAATTGTTATGCTTGTTATAGCGTTTACCTTAAATAAATAATTAATTGATGTGTGTCTAATGTTTTATTGTATGCGAACTATAGGAAAAGCTTACATTATTTATTTAACCATGGTAAATCAAATGTAAATCACCCCCTTTTTATTACAATGACAGAGCAAAGCAGACTGCAGAGACATTGGCACGTATCAATAACTCAAGTAGGCCGCAAGCTAGCCAGTCGCCAACAAGTTGATTGAGCTAACGATAAACGTAAATTTTGACTGATATTATTTTTTTAATCAATTTAATAAGACCTTTTTGGTTTTGCCTTTGGAGTCGATAAGTCCATGTGTTGCGATGAACGCGAGCTTCGATAAAAACGGGAAAGTTTCTGAACGTATGGTGTGCTGGCATCCCTGTCAGGGAATGAATGACGGGGAGTTTTGACGTTTTGGGAGGAAAAAACGGATTCTCGAGGGAGTCTGTGGTGAGAAGAAAGAACGCAAAAGGAGAGGAAAAAAGATGATGTAATAAGCGAGTTTGGCAGAAGCCCGATTTACTGTATTCTATACTAAAATGAGACAATATAGAAGCTAAGAATCAGTGTTCATCTAATGATCATATTGTACTAGTATGTGGCTAAAAGGATTAAGTATATTGCGAAGCTATACTCTATATAAGAAGTAAAACGTGGCCACATAAGGATCATGTAAGGTAAACTTTATGTTACTAGAATGATGCAGGATGAGAGAGAGAGACTCAGAGGATTATTGCATTACCAGAATAGAAATTGTAATAGGAAGTTAAAGGTAAGAATAGAACTACGACTCACGTTAGAATAGAACAGGTTCCCGAGCATTCCAATGGAGTGATCGGGGACATAGAAAGTGAGTTATGGTGGTATGGGCAAGCTATAAGGGGTGTTGTGGAGGCTTGTAGGGGAAAGAAAGAATCCCCGCTAGAATCCGAGAAGTATGGATAGAACAGAATAGAATATCTTCCTTTGCTTTAAAGTTAATTTATACGAGGTAATGTCCATGGAGTCACTGTCTTGGTCTCAACCTACATCTGATATTGTATGTACTGAACTCTTGTCACTATGTCTATATGTAGTATGTTCTCAGGCACAAATATATTTTATCTATCTGTTATAAGAAGAATCCAGACGTAGCGACACCATGACAAGACATAGCAATCCCTGATATACAATTAGGTAGGTCCCAGTCGTCGATCTTGCTTATGCCCATGTTATTATCATTCATCGGCCAGATTCAACTGAGCATTAGTATGAATAGGGAAATATGTTGATTTCATGCTTATGTAAGCGTTTTTTGTATAGGGATTATTTTACTACTATTCCCTGTTCAGGTTAGTTTCCTTACTTCATTATCATAGCGAATTAGGTAACGGTATTGCCATCAGTTATAATATTTCATAACGTGTTGTTTTTTTTTATATTATAAACATTAAAGAAAACATTCTTAAACTTACCTTTCCAGGGTGTTTGTATGATAAAAATAGCAATTTGTTTTAAAATAGGCTTTAGACCTTTTTAACAGGGCATTGAAGAAACTGTTTTTATTTTGTTTATCATATTGAAATTCTATCCTGCTTAATTATTTTAAGGGGTTATTGTAAAGATTTACCAAAATAAAAACTTATTATGTTGAAATTATAACGTATTCATGAATAGAATCAAAAGAAAGTTACCCGCGCAGATGGTAAAAACCCATCGAGGGAATGGGCGAAAATCTTAGGAATTATGTTATAGGCGATGCGGCTAGCAACCCATAATATTTTGATTCCCCCTATACGCCCGCAATAATGCTAAACGTGGCCTTAAGGTCTTGTTACCATTAGGCTCTTTCTACCTAGTAAGTGATATAGACATGATTTGTGTATGTACTCATGAATAGAATCAAAAGAACCAGACAATCACAATATACCTACCCACTGAATTAAAAAAAATAAAAAAGATATCTTGCCAGACGTAAGAGTATTACTGGCCTAAAACAAAAATCTCAATTCAAGCGTTTATTTCCGTACCTCATTCAGAAAAGAAAAAAGTTTTAATTGTAACGGCAACCCGTGGTCAGAGCACAATCGTTCTAAATTTAAAAACAAGCGTCCGAATTTCGCGCGCTAAGTTGCCGAACGAGGTGCTAAACGGCATTGGCTGGACACAACCATAAACTGACCGGGGGTCGCTGCTTCGGAGTTTGAACTGTATGGCGAATTGTTTAAGGTAGGATTTGAATTAGGAATGTGTAAGTGAAGTTTTGTCAAGTTTTCAGTTAGGTACAAGTGGCTTGGGCTAAGGAGCCGATCTGTAGAAAGGGAAGTGATGTCTGCGTTCCTAAAATTTAAATGGAATTGGGTTTTTGAAAAACAGTTTTTAGTTTTAGTATTTTTATAAAATATGCAATCGTGATTTTTTCTGAATTTTCGGAAATGTCATGACCTCCAGTGTAGCCTAAATTTTCACACAAACAAACGTCATAAAATGCGTTCAAATATACGTCTCAATTTTATTGGAGAAAAAAATTGGCAGCGCCACTTGCAGATCGAAACGGCAACAAACTGTTCTCGTAATATTTTAACATTTTGAAAGAAAGAAAGAAAGAAAAAACAATTTATTGCCACAAAAACAGATTTACAAAAAAATACAAATTAAGTAAAAGTACTCCAAACGGTATTTTACTGCAAACGCGTTCGAAACGTATTTATTTTGTGACCGAAAACTTACATTAAGTGAGTATACTGTTTCAGAAAAAGAACACTAAACTTGTGTATAACAAACGAAAACTATGCAAAACTTGAACATATGTGGCAGTTACTATACCCCTTACCATGACGTCTTAATGTGATTCAATTCCAACTCAGTTCAGGTTTTAGCTGTCATTTTTAGTATGGATCTGACAGCGAGCGAACCTAAACTGGGGTCGGCAACTAGTTTTAGGTTACCGGATACTGTGAGAAAATTAAAACGACAGCCAAAAAAGCAGCATTTATACCTTATCTACTTGGTACACAATACATTAAAATTGTTTTTAGCCTTCAGTTTTCTTTTAAAGTTAGTGAAATGAATTCATACACCTTTTTAAATCGTAAGATACAATACGCGGAGGAGAGGTGTTCTCTTAGCACGAGTATCTCGTATACTCAAAAAGAGGCACCAGCACAGATACTGTAGTTGTAATTTAAGTTGCTGAATAAATATATATATATTTTTTTTCATTACAATTGTTTACAATATTTGGCGGTCCGAGGTTGCACCTTTCGTGGTCCGCAAACGGATTCGGTCCGCTGTTACCGACCTTTGCTATAGACCCAATAGGTTTTAGGCTAGTTTTATTTTACTATTTACTCCGCACATTAACATGCGAGATTGATGGCCGAGTATAGGCCCACCTAATAGGTCTAAACTAAAATGATCAATGGGGAGAAAACTTGGAAAATCCTCGGCGTGTAGCTTGTCAATAATTGATAATGGATGACGTCATTACAGGGTGATTGATAGGAGAGTGCGACCGCCGCTCCGCTGTCTCTTTCGTGGCGTTTTATTACGGCTGGATTTTAATTTGTAATTTTGGTGTCTAAAGTTGTGAGATGTCTTGAGCGTTGGAAAGATCCTTAAGGGTCCGCTTTTGTGGACGCGGAGCGGAGATAAGCAGAAGAACTGTCGCATAACTTAAGTTAGAATAGTGGTGACAGTGTTCTGTATGCTTAGAGTAGATTTTCGGTTACAAAATACGTCTGGAACGCGTTTGAGTTAAAATGCGAACTATGACAACAGTTTGTTGCCGTTTCGATCCGCAAGCGACGCTGCCAAGTTATCTTAGTTCGTGTTTGTTTTGTTATAGTTTTTTTTCAATAATAATTGTAAACGCTGTGAGCTTTTCGGTAAAGGACAAGTTTGAACAAAAACTGCATAGGTACATCTGCGAGGCACTTTTTTTGTTTTATTTGGTCTAAGTTCAGATTATAGATTGATAACATAATGGTTTTCTTGCCGAGTGAAACAGGATATTACGATTAGCTACAAATTTCTGAAGTAAGTAGGTATAGGTCTTTTAATATTGTAAAACATGTAAAATGAGAGCGATTTCTTTATTCGTTGAAAACATCTCGAAGCCCGGCTTCCGACAGGCCGTCAGTCGCAAGCCCGCTTCAGCGTCTGTCCTTACAATATTCCATAGAAAAGCTGAGGTAAAATTTGATTTTCCGAGACATTTTAAAAGCCCGGATGATTGATTGTCCCCAGGGCTTTTAATTACCTGTGTGAGGTAGTTCAAGAGTGCCCGGGATCACGTTTAATTGGAGGTTTGGACTACACTTCTTTGTTTGTTGGAAAGTAAAATAATATTGAGTAAAGATTTTGAATTGATGTTTCGGCAGGAACTCGGCGAGTGTTTGCTTTTGTTGAGTTAGAGCAGGGTAGAGTTCCCACTCGATTGTCTATCGATATTTTGATATCGATACTATTGTTATTTTCATTTCAATAGTGTCGGTTGAAGTAAGTCTTAGACAGCATTACAATAGATACTATCGATACTAAATATTGCATGTTACCGATAGAATTTCTTTATAAAAGAGAACGATACTAAAAATGCTATCGATACCATTCAATTTTCGATTTAAATAATCGATAGTGTAACTACAGATTTTCTGGCTACACTAGATCAGGGCTAGGATGTGGAGGATCGACCCATCATATGCTCTCATTAGAAGGGGAGGGGGTGAGGTATTGTAGCTTATGCTAGCCCAATCGTGGTTCAGTGTCTCCATGCACATTATTATTACTGGCAATTGCTACAATTTTCGCGACGTCTGTGCCCAATCTAATTAATATTATAAATGCGAAAGTATGGATGGATGGATGGATGTTTGTTTGTTACTCAATCACGCCAGAACGGTCCAACGAATCTGGATGAAATTCGGCACATAGGTAGATAGAGAAAAGTCTGGAATAGCACATAGGCTAGGCTTATAGGCTTTTTATCCCGGAAAATTCCCGCAGGATAGCGATAAATGAACTCTTTGCAGACGAAGTCGCAGGCAACAGCTAGTATCACCACGAAAAGTAAATTGAATAGCAGCTTGTATTGCTACTCTTTTCTAAGCAATTCTATTATTTAATTCCTCTAAAATAATATGTAGGCTGTTTCTGAGCAGAGATTTAGACCGGCGGCGTTACGTTACATTAGATCAAGGTATAAATTCAAATACCTGTTGCGTGTGCTTTTAGAGAAAATGTGAGCTTAAAAACGGTTTGCATTTTTGGTATGGAACGGAACACGTTCAAATCTGTAACATACAGAATAAAAATGCTCATTAGAACTGAGAGCATTCGAAAGAGGTAACTGTACATTGTCCTGAAAATACGAGTAAGTGGGAGAATATACATACATACATACATACATACATATCGTCACGCCTCTTTCCCACAGGGGTAGGCAGAGACTACTTTGTTCCACTTGCTACGATCCTGACATACCTCTTTCGCTTCATCCACATTCATCAATCTCTTCAATAACAATATATACGAGAATATTACTGCCATTATTTATTTCTTAAGTAGTGTCAAACTTAAAACTGGTAACGTAACTACACTGGCAAGCAAAATTTACAAGTCACTTTCCATACAAATTCCATACAAAATCCCACAAACTTAATTAATCCTATCACCACACAAACACTGACGCGCGTTTCGATCCCTCTACGGGATCATTCTCAAAGTCAGAGCACAACCGATGCACATGCGAACCTACGTCGTACTACGTCGTCCTTGTGTCGTACGTTGTGTACGACGTAGGTTCGCATGTGCATCGGTTGTGCTCTGACTTTGAGAATGATCTCGTAGAGGGATCGAAACGCACGTCAGTGTTTGTGTGGTGATAGGATTAATTAAGTTTGTGGGATTTGTGTGCGTTTTGTGTGGCAGTAGTGGTGGGAGGGCTTGCATGCAAAACGTATATATTTCGCACAAGCTTGGGTATCTTGCACGTAAGTAGCGGAGTAGCAAGGTAAATATTTTGTGTTGTTGAAATGGACCTCCGCAAAGTAACGCCTGATTCAATAAAATAAATATATACGTTTTGCATGCAAGCCCTCCCTCCACTACTGCCACACAAAACGCACGTAAATCCCACAAACTTAATCCAATCACATCCATACATCCATCCATTTCATTGAAATACAAGGAATTTTATTTATATTAAGGCCTTCCCTTTTTTCCGCCACTCGTCCCGGTCGAGGGCATGCTCCTGCCACTCTACTACAAGGAAATACTAGGAATGTACTTTGAAATAGTACCGAAAACAATGATTATTGTCTAAATATTTTTACACATTTTCATCCAGTTTGTTTAGGCAAACACACATCAAAATCTGTCCACATTTGACTTCCCCCAACATTAAACAAGTGGCTATAAAACAAGTACGTCCCGCCGTCGACTGTACCGAGAATCAATCTATCAGTGTCGACGCGCATTGTACGAGTTGATTTACTACCGTGATGCTGTGAAAACCCCTAACCGTTGAAAAAGCGCTAGTTGGCGCTTATACGATAAGACGACAGCGACGTGGAGTGGAACAGGCGCGAGGCGTTCAAATGCGCGGGTGGCAACACTGACAACGCCGCTCGATTTTTAAATGGATAAAGGTAGCGACAGCCACGCCATGCAACCAAAAAAACAAAATATTTTTAAGGCATTGCCTTGAACTGAGTAGTAGGTACCGATTTGGTCTTAATTACTATGGATTCATTGACAGCGTCTTCTAGCGGTAGGTACTTATTTACAGCAAATTATTCATACAAACTGGATTTGGTATACATATCCCAGTATGAAAACGAGAGCTGTGCGAAAATTTTGCGATCATTATGCTATTGACGACTTATTATTATTTATTTTGACGACGCGGTTGGCCTAGTTGGTAGTGACCCTGCCTGCGAAGCAAGCGTCCTGGGTTCGAATCCTGGTAAGGGCATATATTTGTGTGATGAGCACGAATATTTGTTCCTGAGTTATGGATGTTTCTATGTATACTAAGTATGTATTTCTCTATATAAGTATGTATATCGTTGTCTAGTACCCATAACACAAGCCTTACTTGCGCTTACTTTGGGACTAGGTCAATTTGAGTGAATTGTTCCCAAATATTTATTATTATTATTATTATTATTATTATTTATTACGAAATTTTCCAAAATGGAAGTAAAGACCGACCAGGAAAATAAGAACACGCAGTAGAACCATATTACAGTACACGTCACAGTGGTTTCCTTGAAAAAGTACAGCGGTGGCTCACTGCGACAGAGTGGTACAGCGGGTTCGTATTTTCCTGGTCAGGCTATATGTAATATGTATTATTTCAGCCAAAAAACAATATGTGTACCAAGTTTCATTTCAACCCGTTGAACATATTTTAATGTGACTGAGTAACGAACATACAAACAGCCACGAACGAAAGGGAGCGTAAAAATGTTATCTTCCACTAACCGCGTCACCACCATTCCGGCATTAACCTGAAAGGTGTTTTAGAGTAACAAATGACGCAACTTACCGTAAACAACGCCGTGCATTACACATGGTTTTCTCATAAAAACACTCCTAAATAATAGACCGTGAATAAAGTGCACGCTTTATTCCATGTGGTAACTCTATAACTCACCGGCTTGTAACAATAACTGGCAGTTCACAAAACTTTTCTAATTTCGAATTTCTTCCCAAACACTGCATTTATCATCTTTTGAAAATAGAACCATAATTATTTACGGTAAAAGGAAAATTAAATTTTAACTCCGTGCTCGTAAATAGAGTGAAGCATTGACTTGAGTTATTAAAAACTTTATATATAGACGCTCAAAAGTGCATGGAACGATGTCCATAATCAACTCCGCATGTGAGCATTATAAAGCAGTGAAATATATGAGGCACTTACCGGCTTTCGTTTCGCCTAAGCTAGACTCCATTGGACAGCCGCATTATTGTAAAAAAATCCTGCAAAAGAAAAACATTTGATATAGGATTCATCAACTATGCACGTACTGTATATACCTATCTAACGTAAACATTTAATGTATCTATTTCAGTTTGTCATAACCATTTTTCGATTCAGGTATGCGTTTACAAAATATTGAACCAAGGTTTCAAAAAGTAAATTTAATTGGGTCAAATTTTTAAAGTAAGCATAATCTCTACAAAGTCAAGCCTTAATTAAAACTATTGAATGAGAAATAAGTAATTCGATTAAGAAGTCGATTGAGGTAACTTGCATCCCAGCCCCAGAGGAGCCACCATAATACGGGTAGAACTTTATGCAAGGTCTATCCGGATTTCAACCACTCTCTTACTAGCCAATCTGGCCGCCAAGCAGCAGTGATCCCTCTGCTGTGTTACGGAGTGGATAATAAGACGACCGCTGTAATTCCTGACACATGAGTTATTCCATCATAACCCTCTAGGCTAGCAACGCATACTTTGGTGTAGCAGGTATTCATGGGTTGCTTGCCACCCTATTTCATAAGAAAAGCCCATGTTATTGTCAAAATCCAAACATCAGAATAGCACGATTATGACTTAGTCACATAGGTTTACGCATGGGGCCTACCGTCACAGTATATATATAAGCTAAAGCAGTAGGGAATCTACGAACAAAAAGGTCGAAACGAACGCACACACGGCCCCTAAGCGAATCTCGCGGTGCTGTCAGTCACGCGTGGCGCATTGAGACGAGCGGCCATTTTTTCGTTTTAAATATATGTCAAGAGCGTATTGCGTAGTGTACGACTGCTTGAACTCGGCTTCTTCAAAACCGAAATAAACATAAATTGCAAATTAGCTTTATTAATTTACAAAGAACCAGAAAAAACTGTTTTATAGTGCCGTGTCCATGTTTCCCAATAGTTTATTTAAGAAAGCTATTCATTCGGATGAGATTTTTTTATACAATAAAATTTACTAACAGAGCTTTCCGTTCCGAACGTTTCGTAGCAGGCGAAAGTATTTTTCAGTTAGTAATAATATAATACTTACCTACCGACAACCCTAACGCTTAATTGGAGCGTAGGTACTTATTTCAAAAAGTAAGCCTAGCTTCCCTACTGGTTTAGCTTATATATATACTGTGCCACCGTAAAGCGGGCGTAAAAGGGGCTGACGTAAAGTTACGTCGTAATAAAATAGTGCATGTTTACTGCTGGCAATATGCGAAGCTTATTATAACATCGTTTTACAGTTGCAGACGACCTGAGATCTATCGGAGTTAAGTCGTGTCACGTGGGGAGCTTTATAGCCCTGTTGCTTTTATTTGATGCCATTACATTCATTATGTTTTCGCTACTTGATGTAATTTACAAATGACTGTTGATGTGGAAACGTGTGTATGGATAAGCGAATGCTTATTTACCCCCTTATTCATAAACGCTCTATAGGCCGCTGCGGACTTAATAATCGTTTGTCCTTATCTGTCACTTTGACATTTACCTTTCACAGATAAGGACAAACGATTACTAAGTTAGCAGAGGCCTATAGAGCGTTTATGAATAAGGGGGTTAGTCACTAACCGGCACATGAAACATGAACGTCAAAGACACATGTAACCTTTTCACACCTCTCATTCAGAAAAGTAAGTTTGCTCCCTGTCGAGAGGGATCAAAGTGCAACTTTTCTGTTCAAGGCTTTGCTAAGTGTTTTTTGAAAATGCATTTTTTTTTAACTTGATAATTGTAAAACCACGCATCTTTTTTTTAAGCAGAATCCTTTTTTTCAAGTTTTTATGTTCGGTGTGAAAAGTTGTATGAGCCACTAGGGAGCAAAATTATTTTCATCTTGGGCGTTAACACTTGAATCCCTCATTACGCTCTGGATTCTATTTTAGAATCCCTCGCTACGCTCAGGATTCTATTGTAGAATCATTCGCTACATTCTGGATTTAATGTAGCGCCCTCGCCGTAAATACATCATTTTGCTCCCTTGTGACACAAATAACTATTTAATACTTGCAGTGTCAAATCTAGAAAGCTTACCACTCTGTTAACCCTTAAACTTTAATCCGTCAAAAAACTAATATCAGATAACCCTTTGTTGTTAACCTTTCAATTGAAATTAACTCGGCAATTTGTAGCAATGCAGTCAATAATAATGTCAATATCATTTTGTACATTGAATTATGGCTCTCCATCTAATCAGTCAGGAAACTCTGAACAATAAAATAAGAAAGTTTCTATCTGCGAGGCATTAATTGATAAACTTTTGCGCGGCTTTTTATGGGGCTAGCGATTTTGCGCCGGTTCGTTATTTGTCTTCGGCGAGTTCTAAAAGTAAGAGTCAATACTCTTATTTCGGATTAGCAGCGTAAATTACTTATTTACTCGGGATATGACTGCAGTATCAACAGATTTGGTTTGAGACACAGTAAATGTTCAGTTTTGTTGTAACTTTAACCCTTCGAATGTTTAAGCATAGGGGGCACCGTGCGTGACGTCTTTATGCGAATTAATTCCGACTCATTTCAGGTTTGAGCAGTAATTTTTAGTACGGATCTGACAATGAGCAAACCTAAACGCATTAAGACGATCAGTGCAAAATTGAAGAATATTTTTTCTACTTTTATTGTGATCTACAAGATTGGTTAATTTTGAGGCCCACATACGAAAGGTTAATATGCCATTTGCTAGCACTATATAAACTTCAGTTTTTTTTTTTAAATTCTGCATAAACTGTTTTACAATTGAATATTTTTTATTGTTTGATGCTAGGATAGGGAAATATTCAGAGAAATTATGTTGATGGTGTTTGTTGATATGTAAAACATTTAATAGACAATAAAGCCTTTGGTAAGCCTAACATATTCAGGGGCCTTACCATGGCGTCCTAATTCCGACTCAGTTCAAGTTTTAGCTGTCACTTTTAGTATGGATCTGACAGCGAGCGAACCTAAACTGAATCGCATTAAGACGTCATGGTAAGGCCTCTGTAGCTATAACTTAGCTTAGTTATGTTTTCTAGTAAATGTCTGTTTAGTTTTTCATAGAAAAATAACATTAATTTCCTCAACTCTTTAGTTCGTCAATTAGATCTCTTCAACGAACCATACGCAAGAAGAGAACATTACATAAAAATAAATTTTACGTCCGACAAAACGGCAATAAAATAAATTTTACTGTGGTACAGTCGGCACTAGTTTTAAGCGCGTCATAAATGTGTCGGCTTTTGATGCCACGGGTCACATTAAAGTTGTATGCACGAGGAATATTGAATGTTTATGTTATAGCTTCTTGCAGCTAGTAGAGCGATGCTCGAAGAATTGCGACTTGGAGTAAATTTATATCTATAAAGGTTTTTTAATCAGTCCCAAACTTGTACTGATGTATACTAGGCAAATGAACAGCACTTATATAGGTTCGTAAATACATATTTAAATATTAAGAGCCTCTCCAACTCATCATGATGGGCAAGATCGAGGGCAAACGGCGCGCTGGACGGAGGAAGAAGTCCTGGCTTAGGAACATGCGCGAGTGGACGAGCATTGCCAGCGTGGAAGAGCTGTTTCGCCTGGCACAGGACAGGGATAAGTTCGCTAAGCTAACGGCCAATCTTCAGTAGTTGAGGGGCACCATGAGAAGAAGAAATATTATAATACTTAGCGGCGAAAATGTGCCCCTCATATGTAATAACGTTTGTCTCCGGGATGGTTGGGCTAGACACGCTGCGGTTGAGGAGGAAGTTGCCGTTGTTGGTCCACTATCTGTCTGTTATCCATCGCAGAGTGGACAGCCAGGCTGTGCTGGAGAAGATTGGGTTGGTGGTTCCGGCGAGGGTTCCCCAAGATTTGGATTGCGTGGCGGTGGCGCCGCGTCGCCGGCCGGGCTTGCTGCAGCGAGTGTCTGCCCGCACACTCCACGCTCGGCACGCTCCCACCGCGCGCTATATCCTTGTTATACGAAATGCTCACTCAGCACGAGGAGGCTGACCTGTTTGCTGATCGCTTCACTCAATTGTGCCGTATTGCTAGGCAATTTCTTGATAATTTTAATTGATTGTTATTTATTATTTTATAATTTATAATGTAATGTATCCTGTAATTTGAATTTAATTAAATTGACGATTTTTCTTTTGACATGACATGTATTGATTTCTGTTTCTGTGCAATAATTTATCGTGTAAGTGCTTTGGTGTTATTTTGTGCTGTTGGCTTACATGTATCTAAATGAACAAATGAATATAAGTAATTTTTGTATGGGGACTGGGCCAATTTTTGTGCCACTGAGTACCATGTTCAGTCAAACTAACAACTAACCGCTGGAACATTCCGGAATATTCTAAGGTACCTACTAAACGTCAGTTGGTTTCATTGACTATGCATTGCATCGAATTGTCAGTTGTCACCGACAATTTGTCAAGTCGTGAAATTTGCCGGAAAGCCTAGATAGTCTAACATCAATGTTATCGCTCTCCGGCAATTGCTTCGTCCTAGCCACGCGAAGCCTTAAGGCTAAGTGGTTTAAAGAATCGACTTTCCAAGGAAAACGTTAAGACTGAAGCAAAGGAAGGAGATAGGTTTTTATTCGATCTAATCTCGCTAATGTGTTTGCATGCTTATAGTAAGCGCTTCGAGATGGTGCTGGTGCTGTACGAGGTATATGACGGTGATCGCGAGGCAAGGTTTACAGTAAACAAACCGGCTAACTAGTTATGCATGAGATCATTGTCATAATATCTCAATTACTATGGAAACATTGGAAGCGTCACTTGCGGGTCGTAACGGCAGCAAACTGTACTGACATGCGTAAGAATATACAAAGTAGTTTCTGATTTGAGATACATTTTTTCACGGCCACGGTAAAGGCGACGCTCCACTGCTGCGCACGTTGTTCACCGGACTCGCTATACATGTCGCCCACGTGGGTCCATTGGTCATTTCGTGCGTAGCGTGTGCGTGCACTGTGGATAAACCCCCTACATTTTGATAAGGAGCGAATATGTATATGAATAGCGTGATGCGCTGCAATAAGGCGTCGCCTTAATTTAAAAAATGATTTTTAGATAGCTGCGGTACTTCGAAAGAGGCTGTTTAAACAGTGATTTAAAGCACTTCAATAATCTTCTGAGATGTAAGTGTTTTATTACGGTAACTAGGATGAAGTTGCGCTGGCTCAGCTTGTTCCTCTTTTCATTAAGGTAATTGTTTTACCGACGCATCGGGTGAGAGTGGAGTGGTTTCTGATTTATACAGGCTGCTAGTGCTAGACTCCAAGTAATGATTGTGAGTTCAGTGTCGGTGTTTTAGTTAAATCATTTAGTTTTTTTGTTTGTTTTTGACGTAGGTACCTAGTTTCGTACGCTCAAAATTAATTTAGTATGCAATTTATGTATGCATTTTTGACGAAATCGTTCGAGCCGGTTTCAAGATCCTGTAAATAAATAAATTATGCGAAAATTGCTCATTTAAAGACGTAAAATAAACCAAAATTCTTTGAAAGTTATTCACTAATAGCTACACAAAATGTCAATCCTTGAATTTTTATCACGGATACTACACACACTACCTAAAGTGGAATTGCAAAAATGGTTTCCCAGGAATCTGAAGCTCAAGTAAAGTACGAAGGCAACATTTTAGACTGTCTTCATCTAAAGATAGCGTTAAGCAAACAGCTATACTATGTTCGTTGTGTGGGTGATGTAAAGCCGGTATATTGTTTTCAGTTGCGACTGGAGCTGATTGATTGTTTCCGCGGCACGCGACGGGAGGAAAGAAACGACAGAGAAGGCAAATGACTTAGAATAGAATATAATATACTTAATAATTTTTATTGTATAACAATGTAGCATACAAAGTTAGGCTAATATTGCGAAGCTCCTCTTTTGCCTGAATTTCATATGCCATAATGTAATGTTTGCCATAATGATCATTTGCCATAACCCTTTTTTTCTCTGAAACTATAATTTTTTCAGGAGCATTGTAATGGCAATCCTGTAGAACTCTATAGGTTAGGTTAGGTTTGTTTCATAACAATCCTGAATAATTAACAAATAAAGAGAAAAAAGGGTTATGGTAAATGATCATTATGGCAAACAATACATTTATGGCATATGAAATTCGGGCAAACGATAGAGACCCCTAATATTGCATGTATCAAAATCAAGACCAAAACGTTCTCTTTTTTTGAAACTACCAGCGCTTACGGAAAGACCATCATTGCCAAGAAAAACGTGCCGCAAGAAACTTAACTTTTTTTTCTTCCACAGATTCTATTTAATCACTAATACAAGTAGAACAAATTAAACGGTATCAATAAGTCGGTTCCTTAAATCTACACAAACTATTATATTGCCAAGGAAAAAAGATGTACGGGAAGTAAACCATATTTGTAGCTCAAAAGTGTATTTAGAGATATTTTCATGCCTCAAGAATTTTATTGTAACGTTAGACATTTTTGGAGGAGAATACTCAGAAATTCACAATTCAACGTTCGTGTCATACTCTTCCTTGTACTCTTATTTTGACTATTAATTAAGCGGAAAGACAGCATTAAAATTTCGAGTGCCGGAGCTGTCGGAATGACTCTCTCTCTCTTTTTATTGGTGTCAACTGTCCCAAGACATAGATATTTAACTGGTTTTTTAAAGTGTCACATCCACACCTCCCACATCGTCCGCAGGAGCCCGGCGCCGACAAGGCACAATCGCTGGGCCTATCGATCTGCCTCGAACACGTCAAATCGACAAGATTGCCGGTTCGTTCCCGGCGTGCTCACCGGGTCAACTAATAACTGCTTTGCCAAAGGCTCCAACATCCACTTAGCCTTTGCCAGTCTTTATCCAGTTAAGATATTCAAATTTTACCTGCCGTATACCAGAGAATGGCAGCCGTAAGAAATTTACAACCGTAAAGATTGGATGCAAAAGCGATAGACGATTTCCTAAACGCTATGAGCCTGTAATGACGCGCTTAAACAACAGGAATTAAACTGTTATGCTTCAGATTTGTGTTTAAAGTCTGTATTCTTTAATTAGGACGGATTTTGAGAAGTTCTTAAGGTGATATCAGACGGTTCACTCGAGTGAATGTTCTTTTGAGTGAATGCTGCCGAATGAAATGTCCATCACCGCTTGATCAATCCATTTGTCACTTTTCTTTCACTTTGCGTTTAGACGTGTCACTTTGAGTGAAAGATGAAAAATGAAATAAGAAAATTATCAAAAAATGAACCGTCTGATATCACCTTTACGGGATCAAGTGAAGACAAATCTGTTCACCGAGGCTTTTGAAAAGTGGGTATTTGAACAAAGTATTGCCGTGCTGTCTAATCCCTCCGCAAAGAGCATCAAAGGGGCAACAGCAGTTACTGCAACCCGGGCTGATCATACCTACAGAATACTTACAGAAACGGCCTTTCGTAGTCCCCTGTTTCCAATTTCAAAACTGGACCGTTTTTTTTTTTTCAGATATAATTTAATGAAGAACGTCGGCTATGCCTTTTCCTGTTTCCTTTTTTATTTTTCTCGTTAAAATTATTTTAGTAAAGTCTCAATTTGCCATCTAGATTCGGTTTTTTTGCGATTTTCGAAGGGTTCTAGTTTTAAATGCCTGATTAAAATTGGGAAAAGACGTGGGCGTAAGCGTTTCTAATAAAGCAAAACTACGTTCGTGCATTAGCAAATGTTTGCTACAGATTTTGCGGATTTGGAGTTTTTTTCTGAAAAGAACCTCCTCCTTTTTTTGAAGTCGGTTAAAAAAGTAGGTTTTTCGCCTTTTCACAGTTCGGTCTGACTCGGCTACAAAGCGAGGAAGTTGAAAACTCTCCTATTTACTTACTTTGAATTACGGTACCGTGGGACAAAAGTTACGGTAATGTGACGTATACTTAGTATAAAAATGGGCATTTCCCATTTCCAAAATGAAGAAATGTTGGGTTTTTCTGACATAGAATCATAATAATGTATGCAATAATTAAGTATAATTTTGT
Organism: Pandemis heparana; assembly: GCA_963854515.1. NCBI lineage: Eukaryota > Metazoa > Arthropoda > Insecta > Lepidoptera > Tortricidae > Pandemis > Pandemis heparana. The sequence continues at coordinate 17,116,622 of OY978009.1, forward strand.
ACGTTTAATAATTAAGTGAAATTTTTTGCCACTAATTTTATGAGTCGCCACAAAAGTGACTCAAAAAATTGTTTGGTGTTTTCGATTTATAAGCACAATAGTGTTGGACATAAAAATGGTAAATTGAAAATGCCATAAAGCCTAAGCTTTTACAAGCTCTTATTGAACTTCACCTGTTTCTTGTTTTTTGGGTCAAATCTCAAAAGCCACTTCTAATGGTCCGAGTGCCTTGAAAATTGGTAGTTACTCATAAATGTACCGTTAACTGGGGTGACTTTGAAAATTTTGGGGCTACTTTGATTGGCTTAAAATCACTATAAAATCGATATTGTCCGTATGCGGTGAATGTTTGGCATGTAGAAGCAAAGGCGGTCGATGAAGACATCGATTGGAAACAGTTAACTCAAATAAAAGTTAATGATTTCGTCATTATAACTACTTTTCAAAGGCACCCCGGTTTACGGTAAATTATTTAGTCAAGGCCCGGCTAAGACTGTACCTATTTTACATTAGAGATGTCGCTCTCTGCTTGCAGTAACAGTTTCAACCCAGCACAGTCTTTGTTAATGTCATCGTTACATCCATGGAATGACCTCCGTCCCTGTCTGTCCAACCTCCCCCCCCCCCGTCAAAAGTTTATCTCAACCCGATCCCGGGTCAATATCTAAGTTCGAGAAATGGCGGTAGCGCCCTTTAAACCGTGAGTTATCATTGACATGTTATGAGATTGCGCGGTTGTTTGTTAACTTCTGTTTAAGACAGAGTCCATTGTATTTACTTTAGCTTTAAAGTGACTGGTAGAAATAATAAAAAAAAAAATGTTTTTCTCAAACATTGAGAGGAATATAAATTAAATTAATTTTGCACTAAACTTCCTTATCGTCATCATCGTCAATATCGTCATCATCGTCATCGTCATCGACGTCGTCATCGTCATCGTCATCTTCATCGTCGTCGTCGTCGTTGTCTTCGTTATACGACTATTGTTTACGCAAGTGACGTAACTTAGAAGTTAAGACTATGCTTTAGTTAGTAGGTATAGGATTAGAATAAGTTAACTTCAGTTAATTCATGCTAAATAGATTTTAAGTCAAATATTTTTGTTTTGGAAGAGCGAGGTCTCCTGACACAGGTACCTTAAAGTACCTACTGGGAGGTCTGTTGTGATGCGACGATTTGCGTGGAAAAGTTCAAATGATACGACTATTAGCAATTATTATAAATACTTACACTTGAGTTTTTGGAAGTTATAGCTTAGATTAATGTCTTTATAGCATAAAAACGCGTTACGCTTTGCTTTATACTTTGAAATACAGTGACATGAACTTGAAGTATGAAAGTAACGTCTGATTCAATTACTTACTCCCTTACTCAAACGCTCTATGGGCTTCTGCTAACTTAGTAATCGTTTGTCCTTATCTGTGAAAGGTAAATGTCAATGTCACAGATAAGGACAAACGATTGCTAAGTTAGCAGCAGCCTATAGAGCGTTTATTGAATAAGGGAGTTAGTCATTTCGATAAATCATATTCATAAACGTTCTATAGGCTGCTGCTAACTTAGTAATCGTTTGTCCTTATTTGTCACTTTCACATTTACCTTTCACAGATAAGGACGAACGATTGCTAAGTTAGCAGAGGCCTATAGAGCGTTTATGAACAAGCGGGTAGAACGCGTCCGCGTACCGTCTCAACTACGATTTCGCGGGTGGTAGGACCTTGTGCGCCATAACACCATTTTGACAATTGCAATGCGTCAATATGAAGTCTCTAGATTCTCGTCGAGTTTGTAACATAAACCGAATTGTCACTTGTCACCGACAATTGTCGCTTTAGTGAAATAGGGGCCTTACCGTGACGTCTTCAGTTCAGGTTTCAGCTGTCATTTTTATTATGGATCTGACAGCGAGCGAACCTAAACTGAACCGGGAATCGCATTAAGATTATGGTAACCCCCCTTGTGTGAGATATTGGCACAAAAAACATCTTGTAGAACCTCGTATAGGGTCTGTTCTGATTGCTATCACCATCTTCCTCGGTAATATTCGCAAGTCTCTGCTGTGTTCTGGCGTGAAGAATGGGACAGTCTTTCAACATGAAACTACCGTGAGACGTGAAGAAGGACTACGGAATAGTCCGAAACATAATGTCGAGCATTGTTCGGCTTTTGTACGTGAGTTATCCGTTTGTGTAATTATAATGGGACAGTGCGGGTGGTAGAACCTTGTGCAAGGTCTGTCCGGATCGCTACCACCATCTTACACTTCTTTAACAGTGCTTGCACTGCTGTGTTCCGGTGTGGAGAGTAAGACAGCCTGGGAAATTACGGGCACAAGAGGCATTTCATCTAAGTCCTCTAGGTTGGCAACGCATTTGCAATCCCTCCGGAGTTGCGGGTGTCTATGGGCAGTGGTGATCGCTTACCATCAGGTGACTCACTTGCAAACAGTCGGCACATGAGATATTTTATCTTAGCTCTCAAGGCTGGCAACGCAGTGGTTTATTCAGTGTTGCACTTTCATAAAACAAAATAAGAGGTTTAATAAACGTCCCATTAATGTGCTTACATTAAAAATATCTTCATACACTCTAAAACAAAGTCTATCCAACCTGTCTGTGTGTAAGTATGTACGCTTAGATCGTTTAAGCCACGAAACGGATTTTAAAGCAATTTTTAATAATAGAAGTAATGATTCAAGAGGAAGGTATTAGGTATAAAAATTTAACTAGGAAAAATACAATAGTAGTCCTCTTCTTTCACAGATACGCAACTATTTTTAAAGCTTATTGGAGTAACGGCTTCAGAGTATGAATGACGTATTATTTAAAAATTAAAAAACTTCTTCCAACGATTCTAAGTTGAAAATTAGTTACAGTAGAGATACGCCGAACAATAATCGATTTGAATATTTAAATTGACGCCGGGATTTAATGTTTTCCATTACCGAGCGAATATTTTCTTGTCAGATCAACATCTAATCAGAACGATCTTCAATTCATCAGAGACAATAAACTGTAGCTTTCACGCCTGGACGGCAAATTTTACTTAGGCTTTTGTTTGAGAGCCTAGTAGATAGTATCTTTACCATCTGCAAAAAAAACTGTTATGGCAACGCATCTGAGTCCCTCTAGTGCTGCAGATCTCGATATTCATTTAGCTAGAAAGTTATTGCTCAATATCCTCCCGTTCATAAAGAATGCAATTTATTTATCTAATCTGTTTCTAAACTGTTTTTTCTGAGCATTTCTGGATAGAGATTTTTGACGGAGTCTTTGTTCTTTAGACCGCTTAAATCTAGGAATAATGGGTATTTACTAGGTAAATGTGCACCATCTTGGCTACTACTAAGTAGGCTTGAATGTGGTCAAACGCAAGCCTTTTGTGTATGAAAAAAAAACAACTGGCTGAAAGCAAAATGGCCGCATCATGGGTGAACTTTTTTTTCTGGCTGTGGGTGCAGAGTCATTCAGCCTGATGAAATGTTGCTGTTACCAATAAAATTTTTGCCGTTGTAAATTATTACCTTAATAAGCAGTTAGCAACGCTACAGTAACGCCTCAAAAGAACAGGGCCTTAATGCGATTCAATTCCGACTCAGTTCAGGTTTTAGCTAACATTTTTAGTGGATCTGACAACGAGCGAACCTAAACTGAATTGAAATTGAATCACATGGTAAGGTCCCAGCACTTACAACAGTAAACGAACGCTTATATCTTTTTAAGATAATGTTTATACATCAATGGAAATTACAATCTTCTAAAAAGTTATGTCCGTGCGAAAGAAGTCATGGGCACCAGCTTGTGCATAGGTAAGTAAAATATATTCAGACTAAAATGGGACCTCCTTTTTTCTGGAAACGTTTAAAAATGGCGGACGAGGTGATCGTACTGTCAAGTATCTTTGTAAATTAAAACTCTTAAATTTCGTGGACAGTTTACTTTTATCTTCGTCTAATTAGTATAGAGCCAGTCTGTAGCTTGCATTACTAAGTATGCCCCTAAGTTCACCGACGTTAACTATCATGGAAGTTTATTTGATTAAAAAAGTTTGTTACACGTCCCGCTAGCCTGTGTGTGATAATTAGAATTAATGAGACGTAGCGTAGAAACAGGGCAAGAGATTTTCCAAGCTCTTATTAGAAAAAGCGCGGTCAATGGACTGATAAAACGAATTAAATTAGAGTTAGTTACAAAAGACAGACGAGCAAATATAACAAGCCACTTTCCCTAGAAAGTTGTATGAATAGTGACTCGTTTTTAGGGTTCCGTACCTCAAAAGGAAAAAACGGAACCCTTATAGGATCGCTTTGTTGTCCGTCCGTCTGTCAAGACCCTTTTTCTCAGGAACGCGTAGAGGTATCAAGCTGAAATTTATATCAAATACTCAGGTTCACTGCTCCTTGGAGCTGGGAAAAAATCAAACTTCTAAGCCAACGAAATCAAAGGATACAGCCGTTTATGCCGCAAATTTTCGCAACTCTCGAGGGAATCAAAACCTACAGGGTACTTCCCGTGAACGCAGAATCTTGAAATTTGGTATGAAGGTAGGTCTTACAGCACAGATTAAGGAATAATTGCGAAAACCGTAAATATGTATGTATTCTCTCTCTCCAGCCTATATACGTCCCACTGCTGGGCACAGGCCTCCTCTCAGATTGAGAGGGCTTGGGCTATAGTTCCCATGCGGGCCCAGTGCGGATTGGGAACTTCACACACACCATTGAATTGCTTCGCAGTTGTGTGCAGGTTTCCTTACGATGTTTTCCTTCACCGAAAAGCTCATGGTAAATTTCAAAATGAGATATCGCACATAAATTCCGAAAAACTCAGAGGTGCGAGCCCGGGATTCGAACCCGCGACCCTCTGCTTGAGACGCCACAGGTCAAACCACTAGGCTACCACGGCTTTTTGTATGTATTGTCTGTATAATATCAGTGACCAACATAAAGTGACCCCACACTGCGTACATTTTGCTTTGGAGCAGGGCTCTGCTTACACTGGTTTATAGATATTTATAGATAATGATACGGAACCCTCGGTGCAAGAGTCCGACTCGCACTTGGCCGGTTTTTTTTTCGTGAACATAGTTGGCTAGATATAGGGTTTAATTTTATTTTATTTTATTGAATCAGGCGTTACTGTGCGGAGGCAGAATTTTGAGGCAGATATCTTCAACGGTTTGAGATGAAATTTTGCATACTCGTGGAAGTCGGATGACAATACAATAATCTGATAGTAGAACTTTGGTGGCCTGGCCAGGACCGTCTCCACAGGAGGGAACTCTTCAACGGATGGTCCGATTAACTTGAAATTTGGAGCACATAATGTAGGGCGCAGGGCAATGAAAGTACAGTCAACGAAAAGGCAGTCAGCAAGAGAAGCTTTTATCAATAACATTTTTACTGTAAAACTGCATTCGTGTGGCAGCCGGCGTATTTGCTTGCGTTTTCAAAGTACTTACGACCCCGGCCCTCTGCGGATACAATTTCGTACGAAAAATTGATTCAATTTACGTATCTGCGGAACGATTTTAGTTTCGTCGGTCCCCGATATTGTCGATATATTTTACTTCATAGGTTTTTGGAATATTTACGGGAACGATAAGAACTTTTGTCGTTGGGGAGGGGAATAAAGTTTCCGTATTTGAGAGGCACGCGAATTGACGACTGCTTTGTGCCGGCGGTGTCGAATGTTGCGTGAGAACTTTTAACCATGGGATTATTTATGGGGCTGATGCGCCGCGAATTATTTGACAACCATTTGAAGGCTAGTTGTTAGAATGGGCACCCGATTTTGAAAGCACACGTGAAAATACCATTCAGTAGTGGCGAGAGTTATGCTAAATTTGAATTTAATATATAGTAATATTGTTTAAGAGGGTGCATCCGTGCTGAGCTCGCAACTTCGCATTTTTGGTGATTTTTTGCGATTATTTCACAGAAATTGAATGAAAGTATCAAATGTCCGTCTGTAGTGCACTTCGTTTTTAGTGTATTAATGTGTCTAATGCAATAATTCATCGTGATGTACTTTTATTTTCTTATTAAACGAGATATAGTATTTTATCCCTTTAATCTAACTAATATTATAAATGCGAAAGTATGGATGGATGGATGGATGGATGGATGGATGGAGGTATGTTTGTTTGTTACTCAATCACGCCAGAACGGCCCTACGGATCTGGATGCAATTTGGCACATAGATAGAGAAATGTCTGGAATAGCGCATAGGCTACTTTTTATCCCGGAAAATTGCGTAGTTCCCGCGGGATAGCGATAAACGAATTCTTTGCAGACGAAGTCGCTGGCAACAGCTAGTACGAAAATAAAAGTCCATCACCATTAATCATTGCATTGGACACATTAATACACTAAAAACGAAGTGCACTACAGACGGACATTTGATACTTTCATTCAATTTCTGTGAAATAATCGCAAAAATTCACCAAAAATGCGACGTTGCGAGCTCAGCACGGATGCACCCTCATAATATCATGTTCATGATAATGAGTTAGTACCTACTCTAGCGAACTCCTGAACTACTCAACTACCCCTACTACTACCACCACCACTACTACTACTAGGGGTAGAACTCTCGTACGATGCGGATACTTTTTGTTACAGACTCCTTGCGCCGCCCTCCTTCTACATTTGCTTTTTAGGGTTCCGTACCCAAAGGGTAAAAACGGGACCCTATTACTAAGAATTCGCTGTCCGTCCGTCCGTCCGTCTGTCACCAGGCTGTATCTCAAGAACCGTAATAGCTAGACAGTTGAATTTTTCACAGATTGTGTATTTCTGTTGCCGCTATAACAACAAATACTAAAAACAAAATAATAATAATAACTAAGGGGGGCTCCCATACAAAAAACGTGATATTATGGCCCTCTTTCATTGGCTACCACTCGCCGAGCTAGATCTCAAGAACCGTAATAGCTAGACAGTTGAAGTTTGCACAGATTATGTATATTTATTGTGGCTACAACAACAAATACTAAAACCAAAATAATAATAATAATTAAGGGGGGCTCCCACACAACTGAGTATTTCTGGTACGGAACCCTTCGTGCGCGAGTCCGACTCGCGCTTGGCCGGTTTTATTCCTTTTATTCTAGCATTGAAGTGATATCGTTTACGCCCACCGACCTTTCCTTTGTCCCTTTTATTTGCATACAAAAGTGCAACAGAGAGAACGCTATAATATTATTAGAGTGAGAGAGATGGTATGATACGAATACGAATACGAGATACGAATTTCGAATTTCGGAGTAGCCCGCCAGTGTCTCCAGCAAGCGATAAAGTGCTTGTGCTAAATGCACCCGACTCCGAGGATTTAAAGTCAGAAGTATAATGTTGAAACTATTCTTTAGCGAAGTTCAGGTTCCAAATCTTATTAAGTTAGGTTTGCTTTGAATACGAAACACGAATAATTCTCTTAGCGCCGGCATAACAAAGTTAACAGCAAGATAGTTCACTCAGCACGACCAATTTTATGACAAAATGCATTACGTATCTGGAGCTTGGAATGGCTGCTGCAGCTTTATAGTTGTGAATCAGATCAAGTATTGTTTAGTTAAATATTTTGATGTCCCGATATCAGTGACCTAACTATAATAAGTAACTTAATGTTTGGCGTACAATATTTAATTGTGAGTACATAAGTATCTCAGATAGCAGGATTTAAATTAACTTTTTGAATTTGCAGCGAGAAAAGGACGGTTTTTTTTTTTACAATACTATCCGGTACCGGAATCTTCGTAAAATATTTCATGTTTATATACTGCAATTGGCAACCATTTCTGTATTGCGTTATATTAATCTTAATTTAGATAGGTATGTATTTAGGTGTAAAGTTGAAAATCATGCCAAACGTGGCTTTTATTTAGGTCTTGTGACCAAACTTAGGTTCTGTATACCCCGTAAGGGATAAAGACGTAATCTATGTATGTATGTAAAATTGAAGCGAAAAGTGTTAAAATAGCCATTGCGGTTCTCAGTAGCAATCTGCAACTAATCAAAAGTCAAAAGTCAAAAGTTTATTTTGCAAATAGGCCGCCGGGGACTCTTTTACATGTCTTTTTTTGAATCTACCAGCGCATTCGGAAAGACCATCATTGCCAAGAAGAATGCGCCGCAAGAAACTTGGCAGAAAGTCATTTTTTCAAAATAAAATAGATTTACAATAGTACTTAAATTCTACTTAACTTACCTAATACAATTAATATATTTTATAAAAGGGATGTAAAAGGTCCCTAAGTTAAGTCCGTACCTTAAATTACATAGGTCTATAGTAGAGATGTATAAAGTCTCTACTGGTCAAAGCGAAACAATAAGAAAGAGAATGAATGCGATAATGATAAGAAAGAGAAAGCAAAAGCAAAAAGTGAATAAAAATAATCTAAGTTCAGTGGAGGTGTAAAACGCCTCCACCGTCAAATAAGTTAATTGGAGATATCTCCAATGTCGATGAGAAAAAGAGCAAAAAAAAAAAATATTATATATAATAAAAAATATGAAATATGCATTTCATGTCAAGTAAGTAACTGATAAGCTTTTGGATTCCGAAGGCAAGCTTACGTCTGTTAATAGTTCTAAAGATACAGATGCCACAGACGATACATACATTATCTTTGGTTACGAGATCTTTAACATGAGAATTTAACGTTTCTATTTGGTACAAAAGTGCATGCGCGAACTTACCCTTTCCACGTCGCCCTAGCTCAAGATGTTTGCCGTAAGCTGTAAATATGCGTAAATGCAAGTTTCAACAAGCACTTTGATTTAGTCTCCTAGACACAAAATTGCACAAAATTTACCTGTTTTGGTTATATTTTGCTAACTTTTAAACTAAGTGGCTTTGCTGTTTTGTTCGCTGCGGCAATAAAACTATGAGGTTCTTGACTTATGCAAGTTCCCTTATGACATTACTAGCATGCTGCCCTTTTCATTTTCACTTGTTTCATCTCTTTCCTACTGGATTAGATAGAAAGAGACACGGAGACAAAACCAGTCGGAGCAATGATTAGTTCCGTCCTGGGGCCGATTAAGTTAAGTCTGGCGTTTGTTATCTTTCTACTGTTGTAAGCTGCTGCCAGCTACAGTAGTATTTCGACACGTCCTACTCAAGACAAATTCTAACCAAAATTACTTATTTTTACATACATACACCTACACAAATCACGTCTATATCTCTTACGGGGTAAACAGAGCTTTTTGAGCTAGACTTTTTTGTCTCAAAATGCTACACTAAAGGCTTCGTACACATTTTCGACAGTTAAATCATAGAACACGTGACTACTCTGCCTAGCACGTCATAATGTATACGAATGGGTTAGGGTCCCCCGGGTGCCCGCTTGCGGTGTTTTTGCTTCCCCCGACGCACTGACTGACGGACTGACTTCTGACACGCTGGATTGATGGATGTTAGGTATTTTTGGAAGTCAAACGTAACTGAAACAGGATTTGTTTAGTTCATGTATGCTTAGTTAGATGTAGAATTTTCTATGTGAAAGTTTTTGACTCAACGGTTTTGACAGGCATCTTAGCTTTATGTAAACCTAAGGTAAACCTACTGGGGCCTTACCATGATAGATAGATAAAACGTTTATTTGGTACTGCCAACACACACAATCAAGGTTACATAAGATATAAACATATCAAGCCAAAACTTAAAACTAGAACATTTCCTTTGTTTGTGTGCGCTACAGTAGCACAAAAGGGCCATGGCTCATGGCCATGACGTCCTAATTCCGACTCAGTTCAAGTTTTAGCTGTCACTTTTAGTATGAATCTGACATCGAGCGAGCCAAAACTGAATCGCATTAAGATGTCATGGTACCCCCTGTACAAAACAGCCTTTCTTACGAGTCCTCTAATTTAGTAACTTAACTATTTTCGATGACACGTGACAAGTGGCAAGATGGTAAAAGCCCATGCCCTAGCCTCCCCCATCACTATTTTTTGATTCCTCTTTCCTATGTATATGCCCACAATCATGCTAAACGTGGCCTCTTGTTACCGTAGGCTCTGTTTACCCCGTAAGGGATATAGACGTGATTTGTGTAGGTGTATATATGTAAAAATAAGTAATTTTGGTTAGAATTTGTCTTATCTTTTATTTAACATACTTTGAAATACAGTGACATGAACTTGAAGTATGAAAGTAACGTCTGATTCAATTACTTACTCCCTTACTCAAACGCTCTATGGGCTTCTGCTAACTTAGCAATCGTTTGTCCTTATCTGTGAAAGGTAAATGTCAATGTCACAGATAAGGACAAACGATTGCTAAGTTAGCAGCAGCCTATAGAGCGTTTATTGAATAAGGGAGTTAGTCATTTCGATAAATCATATTCATAAACGTTCTATAGGCTGCTGCTAACTTAGTAATCGTTTGTCCTTATTTGTCACTTTCACATTTACCTTTCACAGATAAGGACGAACGATTACTAAGTTAGCAGGGGCCTATAGAGCGTTTATGAACAAGCGGGTAGAACGCGTCCGCGTACCGTCTCAACTACGATTTCGCGGGTGGTAGGACCTTATGCGCCATAACACCAATTTGACAATTGCAATGCGTCAATATGAAGTCTCTAGATTCTCGTCGAGTTTGTAACATAAACAGAATTGTCACTTGTCACCGACAATTGTCGCTTTAGTGAAATAGGGGCCTTGCCATGACGTCTTCAGTTCAGGTTTCAGCTGTCATTTTTATTATGGATCTGACAGCGAGCGAACCTAAACTGAACTGGGAATCGCATTAAGATTATGGTAACCCCCCTTGTGTGAGATATTGGCACAAAAAACATCTTGTAGAACCTCGTATAGGGTCTGTTCTGATTGCTATCACCATCTTCCTCGGTAATATTCGCAAGTCTCTGCTGTGTTCTGGCGTGAAGAATGGGACAGTCTTTCAACATGAAACTACTGTGAGACGTGAAGAAGGACTACGGAATAGTCCGAAACATAATGTCGAGCATTGTTCGGCTTTTGTACGTGAGTTATCCGTTTGTGTAATTATAGTGGGACAGTGCGGGTGGTAGAGCCTTGTGCAAGGTCCGTCCGGATCGCTACCACCATCTTACTCCCTAATCCTGCCGTTAAGCAACAGTGCTTGCACTGCTGTGTTCCGGTGTGGAGAGTAAGACAGCCGGGGAAATTACGGGCACAAGAGGCATTTCATCTAAGTCCTCTAGGTTGGCAACGCATTTGCAATCCCTCCGGAGTTGCGGGTGTCTATGGGCAGTGGTGATCGCTTACCATCAGGTGACTCACTTGCTTGTTTGCCTTCCTATTCACATAAAAAAAAAAACAGTCGGCACATGAGATATTTTATCTTAGCTCTCAAGGCTGGCAACGCAGTGGTTTATTCAGTGTTGCACTTTCATAAAACAAAATAAGAGGTTTAATAAACGTCCCATTAATGTGCTTACATTAAAAATATCTTCATACACTCTAAAACAAAGTCTATCCAACCTGTCTGTGTGTAAGTATGTACGCTTAGATCGTTTACGCCACGAAACGGATTTTAAAGCAATTTTTAATAATCGAAGTAATGATTGAAGAGGAAGGTATTAGGTATAAAAATTTAACTAGGAAAAATACAATAGTAGTCCTCTTCTTTCACAGATACGCAACTATTTTTAAAGCTTATTGGAGTAACGGCTTCAGAGTATGAATGACGTATTATTTAAAAATTAAAAAACTTCTTCCAACGATTCTAAGTTGAAAATTAGTTACAGTAGAGATACGCCGAACAATAATCGATTTGAATATTTAAATTGACGCCGGGATTTAATGTTTTCCATTACCGAGCGAATATTTTCTTGTCAGATCAACATCTAATCAGAACGATCTTCAATTCATCAGAGACAATAAACTGTAGCTTTCACGCCTGGACGGCATATTTTACTGAGGCTTTTGTTTGAGAGCCTAGTAGATAGTATCTTTACCATCTGCAAAAAAAACTGTTATGGCAACGCATCTGAGTCCCTCTAGTGCTGCAGATCTCGATATTCATTTAGCTAGAAAGTTATTGCTCAATATCCTCCCGTTCATAAAGAATGCAATTTATTTATCTAAACATGTTGCTGTTTTTTCTGAGCATTTCTGGATAGAGATTTTTGACGGAGTCTTTGTTCTTTAGACCGCTTAAATCTAGGAATAATGGGTATTTACTAGGTAAATGTGCACCACGCAAAACGCAAGCCTTTTGTGTATCAAAAAAAAACAACTGGCTGAAAGCAAAATGGCCGCATCATGGGTGAACTTTTTTTTCTGGCTGTGGGTGCAGAGTCATTCAGCCTGATGAAATGTTGCTGTTACCAATAAAATTTTTGCCGTTGTAAATTATTACCTTAATAAGCAGTTAGCAACGCTACAGTAACGCCTCAAAAGAACAGGGCCTTAATGCGATTCAATTCCGACTCAGTTCAGGTTTTAGCTAACATTTTTAGTGGATCTGACAACGAGCGAACCTAAACTGAATTGAAATTGAATCACATGGTAAGGTCCCAGCACTTACAACTGTAAACGAACGCTTATATCTTTTTAAGATAATGTTTATACATCAATGGAAATTACAATCTTCTAAAAAGTTATGTCCGTGCGAAAGAAGTCATGGGCACCAGCTTGTGCATAGGTAAGTAAAATATATTCAGACTAAAATGGGACCTCCTTTTTTCTGGAAACGTTTAAAAATGGCGGACGAGGTGATCGCACTGTCAAGTATCTTTGTAAATTAAAACTCTTAAATTTCGTGGACAGTTTACTTTTATCTTCGTCTAATTAGTATAGAGCCAGTCTGTAGCTTGCATTACTAAGTATGCCCCTAAGTTCACCGACGTTAACTATCATGGAAGTTTATTTGATTAAAAAAGTTTGTTACACGTCCCGCTAGCCTGTGTGTGATAATTAGAATTAATGAGACGTAGCGTAGAAACAGGGCAAGAGATTTTCCAAGCTCTTATTAGAAAAAGCGCGGTCAATGGACTGATAAAACGAATTAAATTAGAGTTGTTACAAAAGACAGACGAGCAAATATAACAAGCCACTTTCCCTAGAAAGTTGTATGAATAGTGACTCGTTTTTAGGGTTCCGTACCTCAAAAGGAAAAAACGGAACCCTTATAGGATCGCTTTGTTGTCCGTCCGTCTGTCAAGACCCTTTTTCTCAGGAACGCGTAGAGGTATCAAGCTGAAATTTATATCAAATACTCAGGTTCACTGCTCCTTGGAGCTGGGAAAAAATCAAACTTCTAAGCCAACGAAATCAAAAGATACAGCCGTTTATGCCGCAAATTTTCGCAACTCTCAAGGGAATCAAAACCTACAGGGTACTTCCCGTGAACGCAGAATCTTGAAATTTGGTATGAAGGTAGGTCTTATAGCACAGATTAAGGAATAATTGCGAAAACCGTAAATATGTATGTATTCTCTCTCTCCAGCCTATATACGTCCCAGTGCTGGGCACAGGCCTCCTCTCAGAATGAGAGGGCTTGGGCTATAGTTCCCATGCGGGCCCAGTGCGGATTGGGAACTTCACTCACACCATTGAATTGCTTCGCAGTTGTGTGCAGGTTTCCTTACGATGTTTTCCTTCACCGAAAAGATCATGGTAAATTTCAAAATGAGATATCGCACATAAATTCCGAAAAACTCAGAGGTGCGAGCCCGGGATTCGAACCCGCGACCCTCTGCTTGAGAGGCCACAGTTCAAACCACTAGGCTACCACGGCTTTTTGTATGTATTGTCTGTATAATATCAGTGACCAACATAAAGTGACCCCACACTGCGTACATTTTGCTTTGGAGCAGGGCTCTGCTTACACTGGTTTATAGATATTTATAGATAATGATACGGAACCCTCGGTGCAAGAGTCCGACTCGCACTTGGCCGGTTTTTTTTTCGTGAACATAGTTGGCTAGATATAGGGTTTAATTTAATTTTATTTTATTGAATCAGGCGTTACTGTGCGGAGGCAGAATTTTGAGGCAGATATCTTCAACGGTTTGAGATGAAATTTTGCATACTCGTGGAAGTCGGATGACAATACAATAATCTGATAGTAGAACTTTGGTGGCCTGGCCAGGACCGTCTCCACAGGAGGGAACTCTTCACCGGAAGGTCCGATTAACTTGAAATTTGGAGCACATAATGTACAGTCAACGAAAAGGCAGTCAGCAAGAGAAGCTTTTATCAATAACATTTTTACTGTAAAACTGCATTCGTGTGGCAGCCGGCGTATTTGCTTGCGTTTTCAAAGTACTTACGACCCCGGCCCTCTGCGGATACAATTTCGTACGAAAAATTGATTCAATTTACGTATCTGCGGAACGATTTTAGTTTCGTCGGTCCCCGATATTGTCGATATATTTTACTTCATAGGTTTTTGGAATATTTACGGGAACGATAAGAACTTTTGTCGTTGGGGAGGCGAATAAAGTTTCCGTATTTGAGAGGCACGTGAATTGACGACTGCTTTGTGCCGGCGGTGTCGAATGTTGCGTGAGAACTTTTAACCAGGGGATTATTTATGGGGCTGATGCGCCGCGAATTATTTGACAACCATTTGAAGGCTAGTTGTTAGACTGGGCACCCGATTTTGAAAGCACACGTGAAAATACCATTCAGTAGTGGCGAGAGTTATGCTAAATTTGAATTTAATATATAATAATATTGTTTAAGAGGGTGCATCCGTGCTGAGCTCGCAACGTCGCATTTTTGGTGATTTTTTGCGATTATTTCACAGAAATTGAATGAAAGTATCAAATGTCCGTCTGTAGTGCACTTCGTTTTTAGTGTATTAATGTGTCTAATGCAATAATTCATCGTGATGTACTTTCATTTTCTTATTAAACGAGATATAGTATTTTATCCCTTTAATCTAACTAATATTATAAATGCGAAAGTATGGATGGATGGATGGATGGATGGATGGATGGATGTATGTTTGTTTGTTACTCAATCACGCCAGAACGGCCCTACGGATCTGGATGCAATTTGGCACATAGATAGAGAAATGTCTGGAATAGCGCATAGGCTACTTTTATCCCGGAAAATTGCGTAGTTCCCGCGGGATAGTGATAAACGAATTCTTTGCAGACGAAGTCGCTGGCAACAGCTAGTACGAAAATAAAAGTCCATCACCATTAATCATTGCATTGGACACATTAATACACTAAAAACGAAGTGCACTACAGACAGATATTTGATACTTTCATTCAATTTCTGTGAAATAATCGCAAAAATTCACCAAAAACGCGACGTTGCGAGCTCAGCACGGATGCACCCTCTTAATATATCATGTTCATGATAATGAGTTAGTACCTACTCTAGCGAACTCCTGAACTACTCAACTACCCCTACTACTACCACCACCACTACTACTACTAGGGGTAGAACTCTCGTACGATGCGGATACATTTTGTTACAGACTCCTTGCGCCGCCCTCCTTCTACATTTGCTTTTTAGGGTTCCGTACCCAAAGGGTAAAAACGGGACCCTATTACTAAGAATTCGCTGTCCGTCCGTCCGTCCGTCTGTCACCAGGCTGTATCTCAAGAACCGTAATAGCTAGACAGTTGAAATGTTCACAGATTGTGTATTTCTGTTGCCGCTATAACAACAAATACTAAAAACAAAATAATAATAATAACTAAGGGGGGCTCCCATACAAAAAACGTGATATTATGGCCCTCTTTCATTGGCTACCACTCGCCGAGCTAGATCTCAAGAACCGTAATAGCTAGACAGTTGAAGTTTGCACAGATTATGTATTTTTATTGTGGCTACAACAACAAATACTAAAATCAAAATAATAATAATAATTAAGGGGGGCTCCCACACAACTGAGTATTTCTGGTACGGAACCCTTCGTTCGCGAGTCCGACTCGCGCTTGGCCGGTTTTATTCCTTTTATTCTAGCATTGAAGTGATATCGTTTACGCCCACCGACCTTTCCTTTGTCCCTTTTATTTGCATACAAAAGTGCAACAGAGAGAACGCTATAATATTATTAGAGTGAGAGAGATGGTATGATACGAATACGAATACGAGATACGAATTTCGAATTTCGGAGTAGCCCGCCAGTGTCTCCAGCAAGCGATAAAGTGCTTGAGCTAAATGCACCCGACTCCGAGGATTTAAAGTCAGAAGTATAATGTTGAAACTATTCTTTAGCGAAGTTCAGGTTCCAAATCTTATTAAGTTAGGTTTGCTTTGAATACGAAACACGAATAATTCTCTTAGCGCCGGCATAACAAAGTTAACAGCAAGATAGTTCACTCAGCACGACCAATTTTATGACAAAATGCATTACGTATCTGGAGCTTGGAATGGCTGCTGCAGCTTTATAGTTGTGAATCAGATCAAGTATTGTTTAGTTAAATATTTTGATGTCCCGATATCAGTGACCTAACTATAATAAGTAACTTAATGTTTGGCGTACAATATTTAATTGTGAGTACATAAGTATCTCAGATAGCAGGATTTACATTAACTTTTTGAATTTGCAGCGAGAAAAGGACGGTTTTTTTTTTTTTACAATACTATCCGGTACCGGAATCTTCGTAAAATATTTCATGTTTATATACTGCAATTGGCAACCATTTCTGTAATGCGTTATATTAATCTTAATTTAGATAGGTATGTATTTAGGTGTAAAGTTGAAAATCATGCCAAACGTGGCTTTTATTTAGGTCTTGTGACCAAACTTAGGTTCTGTATACCCCGTAAGGGATAAAGACGTAATCTATGTATGTATGTAAAATTGAAGCGAAAAGTGTTAAAATAGCCATTGCGGTTCTCAGTAGCAATCTGCAACTAATAGTTCTAAAGATGCAGATGCCACAGACGATACATACATTATCTTTGGTTACGAGATCTTTAACATGAGAATTTAACGTTTCTATTTGGTACAAAAGTGCATGCGCGAACTTATCCTTTCCACGTCGCCCTAGCTCAAGATGTTTGCCGTAAGCTGTAAATATGCGTAAATGCAAGTTTCAACAAGCACTTTGATTTAGTCTCCTAGACACAAAATTGCACAATATTTACCTGTTTTGGTTATATTTTGCTAACTTTTAAACTAAGTGGCTTTGCTGTTTTGTTCGCTGCGGCAATAAAACTATGAGGTTCTTGACTTATGCAAGTTCCCTTACGACATTACTAGCATGCTGCCCTTTTCATTTTCACTTGTTTCATCTCTTTCCTACTGGATTAGATAGAAAGAGACACGGAGACAAAACCAGTCGGAGCAATGATTAGTTCCGTCCTGGGGCCGATTAAGTTAAGTCTGGCGTTTGTTATCTTTCTACTGTTGTAAGCTGCTGCCAGCTACAGTAGTATTTCGACACGTCCTACTCAAGACAAATTCTAACCAAAATTACTTATTTTTACATACATACACCTACACAAATCACGTCTATATCTCTTACGGGGTAAACAGAGCCTTTTGAGCTAGACTTTTTTGTCTCAAAATGCTACACTAAAGGCTTCGTACACATTTTCGACAGTTAAATCATAGAACACGTGACTACTCTGCCTAGCACGTCATAATGTATACGAATGGGTTAGGGTCCCCCGGGTGCCCGCTTGCGGTGTTTTTGCTTCCCCCGACGCACTGACTGACGGACTGACTTCTGACACGCTGGATTGATGGATGTTAGGTATTTTTGGAAGTCAAACGTAACTGAAACAGGATTTGTTTAGTTCATGTATGCTTACTTAGATGTAGAAGTTTCTCAGTGAAAGTTTTTGACTCAACGGTTTTGACAGGCATCTTAGCTTTATGTAAACCTAAGGTAAACCTACTGGGGCCTTACCATGACGTCCTAATTGGGATTGTTCATTTTTTTACAACATACCCTGATTTGAAAACCATTTCGAAGTATGGGGCTTGCGAACTGTTTTATCTTACTGGCGTTCAAAAATACTCAAGGATTACGGATATTTTGCAAAAAAAATATTTGACCTTTATTCGACCTTACCGAGCGGCTGTTGGTAGTTCCAAAAAATAAATCGGCAAATATCTAGTTTGTCTATTAAATTTATATGTCAACTAGTTATCAGTGTCACCCAATGTCAGTAAAGTAAATATTGTTTTGTTGAAAACTTAAAATTGTCGGTCGATTTAAAACGAAATAATGGAAATTACAGAAAATGCTTCGTTCCAACCTGAAATAATTACTCTAAAAACCGCTCCAAAACAATAGTTCGCACACATCCGAGAAGATTTAAGAGAAAAGTGGTGTCGCGAAGTAAATGTTGAATACTTCAAAGTTTATAAGTACACAATATTGTTGCGAGGATCATTTCGATGTAAGTAGGTACCAAAACACAAAGCCACATACTTCCACATTCATAAATTTTCAACCCATTATAACCATGATCAGGATTTAACGCAACATACAATAATCTTGTAGGTAAACCAAAGGTAAACAGTATATTTGACATTGAGATGACAGTCACAACAGTTATAACAATTTTTTTTTTTTAATTTCCAAAGGATTTTGGGAAAATTGCCTATTTCAGCCGGCCGTATATAATTTACGAAAAGTCGTATCTGATTTTTTCAAGCAATTATATTAATTAAATTAAGCCATGAAATGACAAAATATTCAAATTAATTTCTTAAAGTGCTCCATATTTTCTAAAAAAAATATAAAAAGGGGGGGTTAAAAAAAATTAACAATCCCAAATTCAAGTTTTAGCTGTCACTTTTAGTATGAATCTGACATCGAGCGAGCCAAAACTGAATCGCATTAAGATGTCATGGTACCCCCTGTACAGAACAGCCTTTCTTGCGAGTCCTCTAATTTAGTAACTTAACTATATTCGATGAAACGTGACAAGTGGCAAGATGGTAAAAGCCCATGCCCTAGCCTCCCCCATCACTATTTTTTGATTCCTCTTTCCTATGTATATGCCCACAATCATGCTAAACGTGGCCTCTTGTTACCGTAGGCTCTGTTTACCCCGTAAGGGATATAGACGTGATTTGTGTAGGTGTATATATGTAAAAATAAGTAATTTTGGTTAGAATTTGTCTTATCTTTTATTTAACATACTTTGAAATATAGTGACATGAACTTGAAGTATGAAAGTAACGTCTGATTCAATTACTTACTCCCTTACTCAAACGCTCTATGGGCTTCTGCTAACTTAGCAATCGTTTGTCCTTATCTGTGAAAGGTAAATGTCAATGTCACAGATAAAGACAAACGATTACTAAGTTAGCAGCAGCCTATAGAGCGTTTATTGAATAAGGGAGTTAGTCATTTCGATAAATCATATCGATAATCATATCATATTTTGATAAATTACATGAATAGGATTATTATGCAGAAATATTTATGAGTTGGATTATTTAAAATTTGTATTTATTAACTATTGTTAATAATTTAATTAAATAAGTTCGTGTGAAATTTTTCATATTACAAATTAGTTTTAGATCTTTGCATGCTTTTATTGTGGCACGTACATGACATGGATCAAATTCCTGTAACGTAATAGGTATACTTACTTATTATCATATCTGTAACACCTGTATGTTCTTGCGAAATAAATAATTTCATTTTATTTTATTTCGCCTCGGCTACCTATATGTATACACTATGTAACGAACAAAAATAATGCGTTTATGGGGTCCCATACCATCTGCGCGGGAAAAGAAGCGACTAGTACATTTCTTCGCTTCCAGACCAGCATTAATTTACATCGCATTTTATTGGAATAAGGTAGTAGAGAATCTTTAAGTCATTCTATCAACAACACAAGAACCGTGCCTTTTTAAACTAATTGCCTGTACAGGGCCCCGCTCTTCTCCCAAATCTGAAACTCGAAGTTCTACTCCCTCACTCCAATGTCGAACACTGCAGTGTGAGTGAGACGCGATTGGAAGTTTGAAGTGGACCCCGTGCAGTGTGGTCATTAATCAGGGAGCCACTGGGCGGCCAGGCGCGAGCTCGTTACGCGCTCTGTGAGGCAGACTTAGCTGAGTCACGACGTGCTTAAACGATGCTATATCGATAACTTTTGAGTAAGAATTGAAATTATTAATTTCTAAACGACACTGAAAATTAGAACACATAGAAAAATCCGAAAAGTAAAGCTATGGCCGGGAAATTATGTCTCTCTAGCATGAATTGGGCGAAAATCATAGGAATCATATTATAGGTATGCGGCTAGCAGCCCATCACTATTTTCATTCCCTTTTCCATCAATACGCACACACACCTATACACAAACATGCTAAACGTGGCCTTTAGGTCTTGTTGCCTTAGGCTCTGTCTACTCCGTAAGAGATAAAGACTTGATTTATGTGTGTGTTTGTACTAGGTACATAAATTCTACTTAACTTATAAAACATTATTTATAAAACCTGTACCTATACAATTTGCACACGCACGATCAGCGATCACACACACACACAGCTATAGTTTCATTACACTAAACTTTTATGATTTTTGCACTTTTTTTTTTTTTTTTTTTTATATAAGAGGGGGCAAACAAGCAGACGGGTCACCTGATGGATGGCACTGTTTGCTTTATTTTAGAATTCACCGTACTTTTAGATTAATTAATTCGTTTTCGGTCCTTGGGTTGTGGCAGAATATCAGTGTTTTGCTCCTACGAGCAATGTTGACCACTGAGCCATGGCCCTTTTGCACTGCTGCAACGCACACAACAAAACAAGTCTATTGTGTATTTTTTTTTTGTTTTTCTTTCTATTGTAATTTTTAACTATGTTTGTGTGTATTGCAGTATCAAATAAACGATCTATATATGTATCTATCTATCTGTACTGTTATTGTTCAGATTTGTGCGCTCAATTGGAGAAAACAGTGACGTGTTAATTAGGCGCTCACAAATCTGAAGAATGACCTGACCAATCGAGCACCAATAAAGCCACTTTGTCCCCAATCAAGAATCGAACCCCGCATCGATCCGCACGACCCTCGGGCTGAGCCTCGCAAATCCCGACAACAAGCGTCTTTATAACGACACTCTAAGTAACGATAACGATAAAAATGAAATTCACGACATGTCACTTTGCCACCGCATCGCAAACACCAACCTTACTCTAATAGTTGTAGAGGCGGTATCACCTCAAAGCCTAGCGAATGAGGTTTAAGGGTCGTTACATAGTGAGATCGCAGTATATTAACCTTGAGTTAGCATTGGAATACAAAATGGCTTCTTGTTTATGCACGTGCGTCGTGCGCCTGGAATTATGATGTGGCATGCGGTGTACGTTCTTATTTTGTTTAGCGTATGAAGGTTTTTATATGAAAAATATGACCTGGGGGAAGAGGATGTTCCAAAACGTAGGAACCATTAAAACAGAAATTATATGGCATGCTGTCCGCGTTAATATTTAGATGTTTTGTGTGCTGGAATACCAGCGATATTCCGTAGAAATTTGTAATATGCAGTAAACTCCGCATGAGAAATTTTAAAAAGAAAATATTGCGGTTCGGATGACTTCCGTTGCTTTGTGGGTTAGGTACATATTTTTTGTGAAATTTCATGAAAACCTCAATAGAATGGAATTACATTACGATCTTCCATCGCTCGTCCACTTTCCCCACAGAAAATGACAATAATAATTGTTGGTAAGATTACATACTTGACGCAACTTGATTTAAAAATCATAAACATCACAATTTTAACTTGTTTAGACTACGCTCCATAAATTAAACGCAATTAAATTTCAGAACGTACTTCACTCTCTGTTACTTAGTAACTTATTCCATTCTAACATCACAATGCTAAAACCTTTAGCCGTCCTCTAATAAAATTAAAATTAGTTGGTTAGTTAAACTCCCTCGAAGCACCTTCACTCAAGTATAACGCAGGCTGACGGTCCATTATCAGCCGGTACCTCCTAACGCCCGAAGGCGGCCTTATCAGAGCCTCTTACGGAACCGAAACCAACCCATCAGATCTCCCGCCCCCCCCTTTCAACCAATATCACCAAACGCAAACCCCCGCTACCCAGCAACGCAGAGACCAAAGTAAATTGGACAATACTTGTCGCTGACCAACAATTCTAGAACCCTCAAATCGTAAGTGCAAAGTGAATAAAAGCAGCGTCGAAAAGACAACGGGGACCAACGTTTATTGGTGGGTGGTACAGAATTTCAAAGTAGCTAAAGATTGTTAGCTAGTGTTTTGTTTTGTTTTAAAATTAATTTTGTCCGTAGAGGCGCTTCTTTCGGCTGCTTCGGGACGCGATTGCCGTGTTAAGAACGTTAATAATATAATTATTTTGAGAAAAAATACTCTTTTTTGTTATGATAACAGTTGTTTCGCCTGATTAGCATTTCAAAATGCGCCTCGTTCACGTTCTAGAATAGTAAGTGTTGCACAACTGGACCTGAATTTTACATTTCATTTGCGAAATTTTCGTTGTATTTCACGAGATATTTTTAGCTCAGCAAAAAATTAGATTTTTTCCCGTTGTTTTTACATGTTTAGTAAGTATAGTTTTTTTTAATCGTACAAAACTCGAACAAAAAGCACCGAAATAAGTTACACGTTTTTGTTTTATGGCGACACCCTTTATTTTTTGACCTTCTAGGTATTTTTTACATCGGTCATACCTCTAGTAATAATACGACAGATGAGCGAAATTAGGGTCATAGACTTCCATTTTTTCGTTTACGTTCTTCTGGTGGTTCTTCTAATCTTACACAGTAGTGATGTACTAATATTCTGCAGTCTATATTCCACACATCAAACTGGTTCAATCAGCTCCAAAATACTCCTAAATTCCATTAACAGTTCCATCACACCCTGTAAACTCCTAATCGGTGGTCGGAGTTCATCGAATTTTCCAACAATCGGACAAATGACGATTAATCGAATCGGACAAATTCCGACGCGTAATTAATTCCAAGATCGATTGTTGACCAACCTGCTGATTTATTCGATTCGTAACAGTTACGAACTAAAGGGAGCCATAATTGTTTATTAATTGTTAAGCTATGAATATTCGATGCAACTATCTGGCGCACGTGTTTTATGTAAAAGTAAAAATACTAGGTAAAATTACTCTTTGTTGTTCGTACCAAATACAAGGAACAGGTATATAGATAGTTGCTACCAAAGTAAAATCACTGCCAGCATATTATTTCTATTCTACTTATCAGCAATTTTTCATCAGTCTAAAGGTACAAATGCTTTAAATTCGAAAAACCATCCGACCTAAAGACAAGTCCGCAGTTATTTTTCTTTACAAAATGACAACTTGTGTTGGTCCGTAACAATGTGGACGTAAATAGAACTAAAAACGACTATTTCCTTATAACACGGTGTACATAAAGACATAAGAGGGGTAGAATAAGTACTACTATATGCATAGAATAGTGGTAGCTAAGGCAATAAGTCGTCTTATCTTAAGGTATCACAGAATTTACTAATACAATTCATGTTATACTAAGAGCATAACTCAAAGAAACTCTTAAAAATAATCTATAATAAATAATAATTAAATTTTAAAATAGTACCCACTAAACGAAAGCTATAACCTATTCCTAAAACCTCAAACCATAAAAAAATCTAATAGTATTAAACGCTCAAGACCCAAAAACGACGAAAGAAAGATTTTTTTCTTCTACTGAAAAGTAGAGATTTTGAGTTATTCCCTTTTTCACTGGAGGCGCTGAAATATCACTCTTCCTTTAATTATCTCCCTTATAATCTGTCACATTATATGGTTGTAATATAAAATGAAAAGAGATAAATACGCCCGCCGAAAAGCCTTCAGTAACGGTTTAGTACCCCAACCGCTTCATCAATTTCGTTTAATATTACTATAGTGATGCATAAATATGGATGGGTGGATTAATCTCCGAAAACTGCATAGTTCCCAATAGATAATAGATAGTAAATTACTCCCTCATATTTAAATAATAATAGATAATGCCTGATGGTGCCTTAAAGGCTGTTGTGAAAACACTTTACTGTCCAAGCAAGTTTTTTTCTGATTGATACTTCTAATGCCACTACTAGGTATTTTGTATCCTGCGTTACTTTACAATCCAGAATTATAAAAAGTACTCGCCTCAATGTACCTAGTATTTTTCCCCGTTCCTTTCTTGGCCAGTCGAGCCCCATTTCGGCAGGTAGCGTCGGCAGCTGCTCGCTAATATTGTTTATATTAAGATTTATTGCCGAACGCCGGTTTCGCGATACAATACTCAGTGTTTTACCTTTAAAGTTTTTCGGTGATAATTACTTTTTTCGTCGCCCATGTTTAGAAAATCTTGTGAAATGTAGCTTTAGTTAGCGCGGTGTTTGAAATTTTGTAACATTTTCTGGTATTTTGTTGCGTTACTCCAGAATCTAGACCTGACTAAATCATTTTTCTACCCCAAAGTTCTTTAAATATTGTCTTAAAATTAATCTAGATTATTTCAGCACGTGTGTAGGGCATAAAACTGAAAAAGATAATCAAAATCGTGATAGTCTATAGGTCTTGTCACCTTGGGCTCTGTCACGAAGTTATTACATGTAGGTAAATATAATTAGGTCAATACGCATCTCATATTTCGCTTAATCAATGCCATATTTCGCTTACTAATATTTCACAAAATTAAAATTCACCACGGACTCCTTTCCAACGCTTCCTAGAATAACATAATCCCGACATAAATCTAAATTATAATCTCTGTTGAATTCGTAGCGGGATGCCGCGCGTAGCACCACTACGAGAATGTAGCGTAGCGCCGCTACGGGAATGCCGCGTGGCCGCTACGCCGTGTCCGTCGGTTCACACGGCAATTGCCAAATATTTCACGGGATTATTTATGGTTTACGATTCTTTTCACAGTAAACTGGATAGGTTGTCACGTTTAGGGAAATAGTGAGATAGATAGCCACAAAATATTTTAATGGTTTAGTTCGGAATTGTTTTTAAGTCTATATTCAGTAAAGGATAGTGAAAAACAATTTAAAAAATAACATAATAATTTCTAGCTACATATTTAGAAGAAAAATCTACAATGACACGAAATTTTCTACTTAAATACAAGATTATTAATGTAATACATCAGAAATTAAAGCATAACCTTTTTAAATGTGTGAAAAATTGAAATCATTTAGACACCCACATAAAAGGCACGTACGTTAATATTTTTTTTTTAAATAAGCAGGTTTTTTTGGTAATTATGTTTTGGCCATCAGAAACAAACATACCTATATCGACAAACACGATTATAATGAAATAAACATTAATACATCCGAGACTCCGTAACAAATAAGTACTTACTTTTCAGGCACAATAGCTGTCCCGATCGGGGATCGAACCCGGGACTTCAAGCTTCATAGTCAAGGTGCCTAACCACTAGACTACCCGTTGGTCAAATACCACAACCTTTGATCCATCCGCAAGGCTAAAGAACGCTGAGCATGCAACCAATATTTGCGAGACAAGGAAAAAAAATCCAATAGAATTTCTTCATTTCAGCCTCACTGCGCCCTCTCCATTGGTCAATTTTTGACTCGCACACCACACTATTTCTTCTAGAACCCTATTCTGTTATCTAGAGGCGATCTCAAGGGCATACGTATTTTGCAAGGCTAGGCGATACTCAAACATCCAGCTATAACCAGGCCTTGATCTAATTCCGAGGGAGAAAGTTTCCGTCGACTGAGGCCGTAGCCGTTTGTCTATTTCCGTCAACAGCCTTAGAGTAGAGGATTTGACTATAAATAAATGCATTGATCTTGAATCAGGGTGCAACCTCCGTAAATTGGGCCAACTTTTATGGCCTGGGGCCTTAACATGACGACCTAATTCCGACTCAGTTCAAGTTTATGCTGTCACTTTTAGTATGAATCTGACAGCGAGCGAACCTAAACTGAATCGCATTAAGACGTCATGGCAAGGCTCCTGAATGCGGTTGCGAAGTTACGAGCTATTCGCACCCTTGGTAAAAATAAAGCCACGTCTTGCGTCTTGTTGTTGTTAATTAAGGAATCTGGTTTCAAGGCGTATTGGTTCGCTGTAATGCCGTGTAAACTAATTGAATAATAAATAAATAAAATAAATAAAAGTGTTTTTTTTCACGTAAAAAAATTAAATAATGTAGCTATAGAATAGAAGACAAAAAAATCGTTAATTTATTAGTTTCTTAGACATTTCAATCTTAAACAGACGCATGTCATTTGACTAACGTAAAAATAAGGCCGCTAGCACATGTCCTGTTAGCACATGTACAGCTAAGTGTAATAAATAACCCAAAATATATTTTACCCAGGCTAAGTAGTCAATAAATTCTTCATAAAACGAAAATGGCCTTAATTATGCACTACCTTAATTATGCCTACCAGATAATGTTAAAGAGTCTGAAGACCTGAGAGTATTCTCGAAAAATCTTAAAAGTTATTTGGCTACGAGACCCTTCTACAGTCTCGATGAGTATTTTGGTAAATTATATGATTAATTATTGGTTTTAAAATTTAATGAAATATGACATGTTCTTCTGACTTTATGTGTGAATGATTTAGGCTAAGTTTATTTTGTTGTACACAATTTTGCATGATAATTGTATCTTTTAAAAGCAAATAAAGAAACTGAACTGTGTGCATTGCACATTGCCAAATTGAAGGTTAAATTCAGATTGAACTAACTCTTCATTACCGTGATTTTATTACCGTATTCATGGTATAAAAACAACTTCATTATAATCACACACCTTTTAAACAAAAACTTGAAGTAAATAAACATTCCGTGACAAATAAAGAAAATAACAGCTTTTCCCAGACAAAAACAAAGCTTGTAATCCAACTGGAAAATGCAAAGTTTCCAGCATTAACGCGGTGATAAAGTGAACGTACAGACGTTGGGTCATATTTCGTTGATGGTGCTTATTAGATGCAGTCGTCTGTGATTAGCCGGCGTGATGCGTCTAGAGCAGAGGTTCTCAAACATTAATTATACTGCAACGCTTTTTGAAAGGCTTCTTTTGCGATCTTGTAAAAGAAGATGCAGGATCAGCTCTAGACACAGGCCTTATTGTCTGACAAGCTTGAAATCACTTTCGAATTCCTCCAAACGGTAGTATGGGGAAGAAAGAGACGGTGAATGTGACCACGACCACGCGATAAATAATAAGGCCTATGGGCACACCGCACCGTATCGTGACTTATTTAACCTCGCCGGCGCACAGTTTGAGAAGCCGTGGTGTAAACGACCTCGCTGATACGGTAGGTATGTATATATATCATGTTTAACTATAGTTAGTTGGTTTAAATTACGTATTCGGAGTCTGAAAATGAGAGGCAATCAAAAACTTTTTAGTAACTAAGAATCTTGTAGAAAAACGACTTACTTTAGCTATTTTACTTTGGCGACTAAATTGTATGCTATTGTCATTAAACAGTATAAAACAAAGTCACTTTCCGCCGTCTGTCTGTATGTCTGTCTGTCTGTCTGTTCCTATGTGTGCTTAGATCTTTAAAACTACGCAACAGATTTTTTAGTAGATAGAGTGATTCAAGAGGAAGGTATATGTATAGTTCTACGCAGACGAAGTCGCGGGCAGAAGCTAGTTTAAATTTAAAATGTTTAGTTTCGGATACTGCTTAAGTATATTGTACATACATACCATCACGCCTCATTCTCAAAGGGGTAGGCAGAGACTACTTTGTTCCACTTGCTACGATCCTGACATACCTCTTTCGCTTCATCCACATTCATCAAAAGTCAAAAGTCAAAAGTTTATTTTGCAAATAGGCCGCCGAGGGCTCTTTTACATGTCTTTTTTTTAATCTACCAGCGCATTCGGAAAGACCATCATTGCCAAGAAGAATGCGCCGCAAGAAACTTGGCAGAAAGTCATTTTTTCAAAATAAAATAGATTTACAATAGTACTTAAATTCTACTTAACTTACCTATAATACAATTAATACATTTTATAAAAGGGATGTAAAAGGTCCCTAAGTTAAGTCCGTACCTTAAATTACATTGGTCTATAGTAGAGATGTATATATCAATCTCTTCATACATGCTCGTCGGTATTGTGACGACCAAAGATGGCCAACACACATCGTGTTTGTGCTTTAAGCCGTATTAACATGATGCAACTAATTTCTTGCACTAGCATTACACTGCGGCGTTTGATTAATCACTTTAGAAGCGTTAGGTTATCGGCCGAGCAATGTAATGCTACTTGCGCGAAATTAGTTGTATAATGTTAAATCGGCTTTAATATTATAAATAAATATCTCGGGACAATTGACACCAATTGACCTAGTCCCAAACTAAGCATAGCTTGTGATATAGGCACTAGACATAGATCATCATCATCTCCAGCCTATATACGTCCCACTGCTGGGCACAGGCCTCCTCTCAGAATGAGAGGGCTTGGGCTATAGTTCCCACGCGGGCCCAGTGCGGATTGGGAACTTCACACACACCATTGAATTGCTTCGCAGTTGTGTGCAGGTTTCCTCACGATGTTTTTCCTTCACCGAAAAGCTCATGGTAAATTTCAAATGAGATATCGCACATAAATTCCGAAAAACTCAGAGGTGCGAGCCCGGGATTCGAACCCGCGACCCTCTGCTTGAGAGGCCACAGGTCAAACCACTAGGCTACCACGGCTTTTTGGCTACCACGGCTTTTTGTATGTATTGTCTGTATAATACGATAGACATAGATATTGATACAGAATACAGAACGTTGAGTTAGTTTGGACTGATGACTCCTGTTTTTGTTTTCTGTTTGTTTTTTTTTTGCTAGGTTACAATTGTTACTAACAAATTATGGATGTTTCAGAAATAAATGATTATTATTATTATTTTTACCGGATTAATTTATCGTGATTGACAAAAGTTTCCATACATCGATTCGGCGCGGACGAAGCCGCGGGAAAAGCTAGTCTGATATAAACACAATCAAAACTAACCTATTACATAAAGCATGCAGCCGACAGGTAACCATCGCTACGCGGAGTACGTCATTGGGCACGCACACAGACAGCGTCACGCACACATCGGCCACGCTCCAGTTTCACGGTGACGTCATCGCTTGTGACGTCAGAGCTGCAATTTCTTTCGCGGTTCAGGCGTTTCAGACGCGGTAAATAAGATTAAATTGCTGTTTTCTTTTAATGATTCAATGCGGTATGGAGTGTTGAGTTTTGGATATTTAATAGAACTCTATAAGTTTTTATTATTAACTAGCGACCCGCCCCGGCTTCGCACGGTATATTATTGATTCACTCTATCTATTAAAAAACCGCATCAAAATCCGTTGCATAGTTTTAAAGATTTAAGCATACATAGGGAGAGAGAAAGTGACTTTGTTTTATACTATGTAGTGATGATACCTGATAGGTAAGGGTATCTTGAAATAATTCCAGATTATGGCAGTAGGTGGATGGGTTTGTTTGACTAATGTTTTTCAGGATTTTTGAATGTTGACAAAGGTATCCATACGTTGAGCCATGTTTAAAGTGAACTGTGTCAATGGCGGGACTAAATTTTGAATAAAAAAAAATAATGAAAAGCTGTAGGGATGTTTTGTGAAACTAATTCAATCACCTGCTGAAACATTTCGATGAAAATTTCGAAAGAGCTTGTATCATTTAATTCTGATTTGAACTCCAACAAATCCTACTAATATTATAAATGCGAAAGTTTGTGACGATGTGACGATGTAAGTGAGTGAGTGTGTATGTTTGTTCCTTCTTCAAGCTAAAACGACTGGACGGATTTGGATAAAATTTGAAACAAAGATAGCTGCTACCCTAGATTAAAACATATGCTACTTTTTATCCCGGATAATAGCATAGTTCTCGCGGGATAGCGATAAACATGTCAATTGCAAATTGTTCGCAGACGAAGTCGCGGGCAGAAGCTAGTTGCTAATATTTCATGAATTTGACAAGGTTTCAAGGTAATTAAATCTGACATCCATTTTTGATAGAACCTTTGAAACTTTAACCTACTTCAGACAGAATATTTTTCCCTTCGCGCGAAGACAAACGGCTTTGCTCCATAATCCGCCGTCAGAATCCGACTGGTTGAGTTCGGATCCAATCAGAAGCTTATATGTATGTATGTCTGTATTATAAGCTCAATGTATAGTCATTTAGATAAAGTACAGCCAGCACAAGTTACAACCAGATGCTCAAAATTGACATGTACAAAATGTGTTCTCTTGTTTCTTTTCTACATAATAAAACCATGTAGCCATACATAAAAGAACAAACAGAAAACCTATTAACGAAAATAATACTTAATGTAAAATTTTAATTTCATAATAGCTTAATTTTTAAAATTTTTAAGTTTATTATTAAATAATATTAATGCACAAAAACACACAAGATACATAGGTACATAAGCTATTAAGCTTAATTTGTCGATGATATAAAAATATGGTCTGATGGTTGCCTGCCTGATTGGTAAGCCTGCCACAAGGACAAACTCATCGCGTTCTCAACGGTTATGCTCGGAGACCTGTCATATGTGGCGATGCCGAACAGCAAATTAAACCTTAGGCTCTGCTTATGGTCGGTATTATCGCTCGCTTTAAAATCCCGAATAGAGACCGTGGACAAAGATAAAAAGTATCACGCAACCGACCTTTGTTGTGATCTTCCATGCTGTGGACGTATTCCAGCGGATATGATAATGACGGAACATTGTTGCTAAGTCTTCAAAAATAATAGAAGCTCTCATTAGAGAGCTTAAATATTAATTTGACAGCATCTTCAAAAATTCACGCTCCCACATCTGCAGCCGCATCGAAATAAAAATATGTCATACTGTCGGTTTACCATTATTTCAACAAACTCATCATTTTTGACAAACTTTTATTTTCTATTAAAATATTGACTATTAGAAAACATAAAACAAACCTAACCAAATGTGAGCCACGCCTAAAGGTTTTCGATTTTTAAAAAGTTTACGGTTCATCAGATATTAAAGGGTTGTCAAATGATGCATTTGTGAAAAGTGTTTTAGCAGATGATGAGATCCCCTGTCATACTCCAATAATATTAAATCACGGCATTATTAAATAGAAAACCATGTTGAATCTGGCTCTTAATAAAATAACACACAATATGAAATCCAAGTACCAATAAACATCCAATTTCGCGATCCGTCATCCAGAGTGGCTTGCCTTTGACGTTTCACTCTCGCAAATTATATAAAAGAGTTCTGTAACTCTTCGAGTGCAATAAAGTTTCTTTTGTTGCGTACAAAATGTAACGTTTAACAGGGGTTCCCAAACTTCTTCAGGCCACGGCACTTGTAAGTCTAAAGTTCTGTCTTAGCGTAACCTAGTCAAAAGCTAGTTAGCTAGCCATCCCTCTTTTTGGACTTCACCGCTGTTGGGTAAAAAAGGAACGTCGAAATATTTTTTTTTTTTTATATATTTGTGTTTATTCATAATAACAAATACGTCAAAAAAAATACAATCAAATAAATAACAAACAATAAATAAACAAAAAAAAAAAAAAACAATCAATCAAACAACCCGCCCCGCGTCATTCCCGGCGCAAAGGTGCCCATCACACTCGCAGCATTACCACGCTTTACAGCGATGGACAACCTTTGCACCAGAAAAGACCCGGAGCGAGGGTCAAAAAAGGGTCAAGAAAGAAATAAGTTTTGAAATTTTGATCCACAATTGCTGTTACTTGCCAAACGCCGCAATCTTTTCTCATAAAACCAAAATGTTGCCTTGAACTTGAAGATTCGTTTTATCGACAATTTAGGGTACCGCACCCAAAGGGTAAAAATTATATTACTAAGACTAAGGGTATTACTAAGACTTCACTGTCCGTCCGTCCGTCCGTCTGTCACCAGGTTGTATCTCAAGAACCGTAATAGCTAAGCTAGACAGTTGAAATTTTCACATATTGTGTATTTCTGTTGCCGCTATAACAACAAAGCGGGTGGTAGGGCCTTGTGCAAGGTCCGTCCGGATAGCTACCACCATCTTACTCGCTAATCCTGCCGCTAAGCAGCAGTGCCTGCACTGCTGTGTTCCGGTGTGGAGAGTAAGACAGCCGGGGAAATTACGGGCACAAGAGGCATTTCATCTTAGCCCTCTAGGTTGGCAGCGCATCTGCAATCCCTCCGGGGTTGCGGGTGTCTATGGGCAGTGGTGATCGCTTACCATCAGGTGACTCACTTGCTCGTTTGCCTTCCTATTCGCATAAAAAAAAAACTAAAAACAAAATAATAATAATTAATTAAGGGGGGCTCCCATAGAAAAAACGTGATATTATAGCCCTTTTTCATGGCTACCACTCGCCGAGCTAGATCTCAAGAACCTTAATAGCTAGACAGTTGAAATTTTTACAGATTATGTATTTTTATTGTGGCTACAACAACAAATACTAAAATCAAAATAATAATAATAATAATTAAGGGGGGCTCCCATACAACAGAGTATTTCTGGTACAGAACCCTTCGTGCGCGAATCCGACTTGCACTTAGCCGGTTTTTGATATACTTAAGAATTTATTATTGTTTATATTTACAATGCAGCCATTGAAGTTAAAGTGCAAGTTGATTCACTAACGGAGCCCTGACCCCTACAAAGATATTTATTTTGGAAAATTTCTGAACCCCTGAAGTGTCTATTTAGGTATTTTATAGAGGGTCGTCTCACGGCACCTATCTTTGCTTTTTACGCACCGCGGCGTACGCTTTGGGAACCCCTGGCTTAACCTATAAGTGGAAGCAAAGGGCCTCACCGCAGTTGAAAAAGCAGGGTGAAAGTTACACACACAAATCACATCTATATCTCTTACGGGGTAAACAGAGTCTATGGTAACAAGATTTAAAAGCCATGTTTAGGATGTTAATGGGCATATAGGTGGAAAGGGGAATCAAAATAGTGTTAAATTGCTAGCCACATCGCCTATAACATGATATCTAAGATTTTTGCCCGTTCCCTCGATTAAAAAGAAAAAACAATTTATTGCCACGAAACAGATTTACAAAAACTACAGCCAGACATAAGGCTATGATTAGTAATATGTAATTTGTTTGTCTGGAGTTCTTAGTATTTTTTTTTTGTTTTGTTTCTTTGTTTACTGAAGATATGTTAAATTCACTTTCTCTAATTGTAGCCGATTCATTTCATGTATGTTACTTTTTATACCCGTTTGCTGTTTATTATATGAATTAGTAACCTGTGGCAACTGTGTTGGTTGATGATTAGTTTAAATAATTATAATATAAGTTGTATTGTACCGTTTGTGCCCGAATAAACATTAAAACATTAAAACATTACAAATTAAGTAAAAATACTCAAAACTGTTTATGACAAAAGGTCAGCATAAGCTGCTGGTGCCGGTCCCGAGGGCGACGCCCGCAGCGCTGGTTTTCAGCCGACACCCTGACTTATTTCCCCTACAGTCCTGCCAGGTGCGAATTAAAAATTTAAATAAATGAGGTGACACAAAAACTAAAAAAAGAAACAAATAATAACGGGAAAATCATTAAGTACGAAGGATTAACGAAAGTTTGTAAGGTTACGTTTTCAGACGACATACGAAAGCGTTTTAAAACGGTTTTATAGCAGTTAGTTAATGGTTAGTGACTCGAGACTGCGACTGTTAATGTTACCATGGTCAGCGGACGACGAGTCGACCTTCGCATCCATTTTAAAAGTCATTAGCTGCATTTTACGCTGTAGTTCACAGTTTAAGTCTATTAAAGTACCATTAAACGTAATGCTCACTTTGAGAATGGTCCCGTAGGGGGATCAAAACGCGTCAGTGTTTGTGTGGTGTAAGGGATAATTAAGTTCGTGGGATTTATATGTGTTTTATGTGGCTGTAGTGGAAGGAGGGATTGCATGAAACATATATTTCGCACAGGCTTGGTTATCTTGCTCGTAAGTAGCGGAGTAGCAAGGTAAATATTTTTTGTTCATTGAAATGGACCTCCGCAAAGTACCTAACTACTTAAGTAAGGTAAGTTGTAAGGGTTGTTGTAGGTGTGTTGTAGTTGTTGTCGTTGTTGTTGTTGTGGGTTGTTGTTGGTAAGTAGGTAAGTTGGTGATTCAATAAAATGTTGTGCGTGAATGTTACGACGCGTATTCCGAGCCTCTTAACCCAAACCATCTTATGTTCTACAACTATTATCACAATAAGAAGTAGTTGCAATAATTCTCGAGATAGGGGGCGGGGCTAACGAGGCAAAGCTCTTAGGCTCTCTACCTGTTGTATGCTAACGATGTATCTTCATTACCGTCTAAATGTAGGTAAGCGATACAGCTCAAATGTTTCGCTGTAAATGTTATTTTTCAAATGCCTGTTTGATAAACCTGATTTGATGATCTAGTGAGGATTCGTTAGTTGGTGAGTTTAAAAACAAAATTGCATTTTGGAAATTTGCGCTTCTTTCTACTCAAAATCAACAACACTACCTACTGATTCTCGTTTTTTTTTATGTGAATAGGAAGGCAAACGAGCAAGTGGGTCACCTGATGGTAAGCGATCACCACTGCCCATAGACACCCGCAACCCCGGAGGGATGCGTTGCCAACCTAGAGGACTTAGATGAAATGCCTCTAGTGCCCGTAATTTTCCCGGCTGTCTTACTCTCCACACCGGAACACAGCAGTGCAAGCACTGCTGCTTAGCGGCAGGATTAGCGAGTAAGATGGTGGTAGCACAAGGCCCTACCACCCGCAATCGTATGAGAAAAAAGTTCTCAGGTCAATTTTGTTAGGTACTTTGGATACAAATTGTTTAGGGTTAACAAAAAACCGACAACGTAAATAGAATTATTGTGTAAAAATGGAGACACTTTTTTCTTGTAGGAGAAACGATAGCATAAAAATTAATTCAATTTTATGCCAAAAATGCCGTACATCAATTTGGATACCGCTGGTACTCTTCAAACAGCCGGACCGATTTTTACCAAGCATGGCTAAAAACCACCGCAAGGAAACTAGCTTTCGAATGAAAACAACCACATCGAAATCGCTCCATCCGCTGGAGAGCTACAATTCCACAGATAGATACATACACACACAGAGAGAGGGAGAGAGACATCGACGCCAAACTTCTAACACCCCTCTTTTTGCATCGCGGGTTAAAAACCAAGTTAAAGTATCTCCTTACTCGTCACGTACTAAGTCACTGTAGCTTACATCACGAATTACTGTCAGACAGCACGGGTATGTATTATTGTGGACTCCATTAAACTTTGATATTGGAACAGCGGGGGCAACGGACGCGAGAGTACCGAGGGTTACCATAACATATAATTAGTTTCCCTGACAACGTAGAATAGAATAGAATAGAATAGAATAAACTTTTATTACTACAAATAGAACATGCATACATTAATATAAGTAGCTTAATATGTAAACAAACTTAAACTAAGTGTGGCAATTGGATCGAGCTCAGCGTGTGCTGTGTGTGTCGTATTACATATATGGCAAGAAAGAGCCTAAAAGGCTTGATTGGCCAATTTTATTTCTATGAACACAAGATTGTTCTTTACTTGGTAATGAATCGGTCAATTGTATTTTGTTTCTGAATTTAGTTTTTGTTGATGATACTCTAGCATTTTCATCCAATCTCCTATACCAAATTACAAATTTGATCAAACCACTAGAATTCGGAAAGTGGTTACTAAAATTTTAAAGCGTTCAACTTAAATAGGTCTGTACATACTACATACCTACATAGGTACACAAGTCGCGTCTCCCTTACGGGGTAGACAGGGCCCAAGGTAACAAAATCTAAAGGCCACGTTTACCATGATTATAGGCATATTATCTACCTACTTGTATATAAATGAGCAGTGTAAGTTAAATGAAATCTTGCGAATAAATCTCTTCAGTAACACTAACACCGCTAATAGTTTCATCATTTCTCAATTTTATTTGCGAGCAATATTTAAAAACAATTGTAAGTGAATTTAGGGTGCGACCAAACAGCCGCGTTTACGCAGTGACGTGTCGTATACGTCACGTTTTCTCACCGTTTCTTCATACATTTTGTTGCGATTCCGTAACGTCACCGTTTTTTAAGCGGCGGTGTAGTCGCACCTTTAATGTATTTCGGTTTTAAATTCCAGCCATTCCAAGAAAATTGCTGTAGTCTGGTAACCCCGAATGCGGTTAACTGCAACTATAGCTTGTGACT
Source organism: Pandemis heparana (assembly GCA_963854515.1). Lineage (NCBI taxonomy): Eukaryota > Metazoa > Arthropoda > Insecta > Lepidoptera > Tortricidae > Pandemis > Pandemis heparana. Next base: position 17,152,757 of record OY978009.1, read on the forward strand.
CGAGATCTAGATCGAGATAGTGCAGGATACAGACAGGAATGCAAATATAAGCTACAACTTGATCTGACCCCACGCTGCAATATGCTGCTCGAACCGGGGCGGTACACTGAAATTCCAAATTCGTATCATTCCGTCCCTTTTACTCTCATCTTGATGACTATTAGTGTAAGTGAAAACGCATAGTGTAAATTTCGTATTTCAACGACATAAGGCCATAAGGCCTGAGTCTTATTCTGAGAGTCTAGTGTCAGTTTTGGCACAAGGAAACATCAACGCGTTAGCGTGAAAAAGTTTCAATTACTTAAAATCAATGTAAAAACACTGGGGCATTACCATGACAACTTAATGCGATTCAATTTCCATTCAATTTTAAGTTTTAGCTGACACTTTTGACACTTTTAAATAGTATGGATGGATCTGACAGAATCGCATTAAGGCGGATGCTCGCGTTAGCTCATTGTAAAAGTCCCGTTAGATGGCGCTATAATCAATTTTGTTGGTTTTTTGTAGTTTTTAGAAGATTCTTAATACATTTATAGATTATCAATTGATTTGCGCACACAATTTAATACGGCCGATTTTTTGAGACCAAACTCAAATGGTAACAATGCACCAATTCGGAGAATAGCTGCACAAACGCTGGTGTCACTAACGAACTTGTACAGATACTAGGTCTTACACACACATGCAAATGGGAGGCGCTAGCTTGCTGGTGGAAAAATATTGCAACACCTTGCTACTGTTAGCGTAACTTTTCACGTTATATTTACGTTTTTATATCAACTTTACTTTTACCAGAAATTTTACAAATCTATACGTGTACAAAAGTAAGTCGTGTTATTTAACTATTGATAACTTTGGAAGGGCTGCACGGATTTTTATGATTTTTGATTTGTTGGCTTTCTCTCTTCCACGAATAGCCGAATATGTAATCAAATATATGAAAAATTCACTAAAAAACTTTAACTTTTCGAATGCAGCGCCATCTCAGACAAAAACTGACTTTCGAATTTTTATTTGCCAGCTCAGCTAGTTATAAGTATTATATATGAGTCTAGCAGATGCAAATATGTGAATCAATGCCACCTTCAACCCTTTTTGAATACCAGGGAGTCGATTTTTTTGTACTTTGTTAGAATGAGGGCTATCGTATTTGTACTCACTAGTTGGCGCCACTGTAGAGTAAGGTATATCACATTATTCAGTATTTCTTTCAATTAATATTTAATAGCAAGCTATTTATTACCCAGTGTTGCACAGTCCCATTTATCTTCTAAATTAACTAATAAAATAAAAATAACTAACTGCCATTTTTTTTGCCTGCTTAATTTGGCTCCTAATTTTCAAAGCTCTTCTTTTATCTTTTAATAAACCTGCCGTATGTCTGCGATAATAATCGGAAACAATCTTAATAACACTAAAAATTCGTTATGCAAAGCCGGAATATGCAACTTGTAGGTACTACTAATTTTACGTTTCTGTATAATACCTCACGTTACAATAGCGCCTCTAGCGGCATATTCATATGCCGTCATTGCTAGTATCTTCAAAAGCTAGTACCTATTAGTATGTAGGAACCTGCGATTCATATTTGATATTCGCTCACACGTAGAGACATCATCATCACCATCGTCCGACATTTTATTAATACTCTTATGCATTATAACTTATAAGCGTTTCGTCTGGGGCATCTAAACAGCTAGCGCCGTAAGGTAGGTATTGTCGTTTCGAGTCAGGCGCGCCTTTCGTAAATAGGTAACTTGAGAATGAGCCTGGTTGCAGCGATGAGACGAAGTCACTCGTGCTAGCCATTCGGATCCTTTCACCAAAATGCATTGCAGTATAGGTTCAAACAAAGGAAATAATTACGCATTGCGGGTAGGGACTACGTCTGAATGCTTCTTGGCCTAAGGGTTTAGTTAGGGGTTTGGTTAGATAATTTTGTTCCAGAGTTGTGAGCTGCCTTTTTTAAGTTATGTCCTTATGTCATCATAATTCATTTTTATTGTAATTCATCGTATAGCGCATTAAAGGAAAAAACAATATTAGATAATTATGATGACTTTGCAATAGGTAGGTACGTCAAATAAAATAATGACAACTCTAAAACAAATCTAATCCATCTGAACTCGCTTTTACTTACTATAATACTTACTTCCACAAAAGTCCAACTTCATCCGTCGATGGTTTTGATTAGCGTTCGTTACCTAGAGTGGGATAAAGCAGCTATTGCAGCTCGACGCGTATTATATCAGCGCTTTCCTCATGAGCCTACTCTACATATATAATATATTATGCGCAACTAGTTGTGCCATTAGGAATTTCGGGTCAGTAAAAATAAGAAAAAATCTCATTTGAGATAGTAAAATTAGGTTAGGTTCATTAGGTATTTTCAAATACCCGAAGGGCAAACTGAATAGAAATAGGAACCCCGCTGTCGACCTTACGGAGGAGTGAAATTCCTAAAAGCACAAATGATACTAAATACCAGTGAGATGTCACTTTTGAAATAATTTGTATCACTATTCTATTCAGTATTCATAAACATTTGACACGCTGTAACAGGTATACGAATAGTTTTATCCGTACTATATACTTATTCCTGGGTAGTGACGAATCAAGTCCTGAGACATTGTTGAACTTTTTCACAGCAAATGTCTTAGTGAAGTTTCATTTTGATTGAACTGACAAGAAAATTCACTGTGCGGTTGACCGCGTTGATCGTGAAAACGTTCTACTGTAGGTTAGAAATATAGGAACCCGACCCGGAGCAAACTTGGAGTAAAAGCGTTTTCAGTCAAATTTCACGAAATTTTAGTTTGATGGAGATTCAAGTCTCTTGATACCTATTGTTTTCATTTGGGCATAACTCCCTCAGAATTACATGATTCCAGTAATGATCAAATTTATATATTTCTATTTCTATTATGTTTTCTAAATGCGATAAGTTCTTTGAAACAACACACACTGACTAGTTACTGATAATTATGTCTAACTAATTATAATTCTGAGAGAGTTATGCTCACACAAAAACCATACCAAGATACTGAAAATTCATACAAAAATTTTGTGAGAAGTACCTACTGAAACTACTTTTTCCTCAAGTTTTCCTGCAGGGCTCTTTTATTGATAGTACATACATACATACTTAAATCACGTCTTTATCCCTTACGGTGTAGACAAAGCCTAAGGTAACAAGGTAAAGGCCACGTTTAGTATGATTGTGGGCGTATAGGTGGAAAGGAGAATCAAAATGAGTGATGGGTTGCTGGCCTGTTGATTGATAGTATATACATATACCTATGTACAAATGATCAAACTATTGATAGAAGGTACGAAATGGGACCCGTTGTATAAGCAGTCCCACGTATAGTCAATACCTAGGGAAATAAGACGAAAAATACAAGCATTTCCAAATACACGAGTCTCTCAATACGAAACTCAAATTATTTAATAATTTATTAAAAGATGTCACGAAATTGTAGTTTCTAGATCACGTAACATATTCAATAAATAAAATTTTACACGACAGATTATTCATAAGTTTCATAACTGAATTGCATGTGATGGAAATTTGCCACTTATTATTTATTGTTCACAAAATAATATTTTTTACATGCATACAAAAAACAATCATAACTTTTTTTCCTACTTGGCATTATATAGGCTGTTTTTTTTTATCACCGTCGAAAGCAACAACACGATAAATACAAGCATTATTTTTCAGTTTGGTATTTAAATATTGCAAATAGTATCATTAAATGATACCTGTCATCATTATCATCATCATCATATCAGCTGTAGGACGTCCACTGTTGGCCATAGGCCACCTTCATAGAGCTCCTGTTGCCTCGGTTGGAAGCGACTTACATCCACCATGAACCTGCGAATTACGGTAGGTAAAAAACTACGTAAAAACTTGGACGGTGATATTAATATCACCCTGTATCATACAGTTTCTTTTTGCTTTACTGGTCATAGGTTGACAAAACTCCGCTGTTGGACATCTGGCATTTCACGGTCTTGATATTTTCCTTAGTTATTTTTATCTCATTATGTTATGTTATTACAAATTACGCCAATAAAAATCTACAGAATGTTTCATGTGTTTTTAAACAATTTTTTTTTATCATCACACCAGCAGTAAACTTTTTGCCCTTCTTGCACAATAATAGCAAGGAAGATACGCTCGCGTCCAGTGGAAGTTTGCTTCACTTATTTCCTGTTACTGGAGACAAAAATTACCTTCCGAATCCAATGTGAATCTGAAAAATTAACCTACAGTCAGTACTACAAAAGGATACAGACGGATGGGCAGACGAATGGATGAATAATATTTATAATGACAGACAAACAGACAGAAAGAAGGACGCACAGACAGACGGACAAACAGAAAGACAAACGGACGAACGGAATGTCGGTCATACGCACAGATAAACAGACAGACAGACAGACGGACGGACGGACGGACGGACGGATGAACGGACGGTTGTTCGGATGCACAGACAACAGACAGATGGACAGACGGATGGTCAAATGGACCGCTGGATGGATGGTCGGACGCATAGACAGATAGTCAAATGAACGGATGGATGATTGGACAAACAGACAAACAGACATGCATACATACAAAATTTCTACACGACACTGAAAATTAGAACACATAGAAAAATCCGAAAAGTAAAGCTATGGCCGGGAATCGAACCCGGGTCCTCGTCATTCCGTGACGCGTGCTATACCCCTACACCACCCATAGCAGGTGAGTAAGCGTTCGAATTTTTCTATCTATTACTAACTGTCACGTGACCTTGTTACTATGCGATTATTTGTCGCGAAGCGTCATCTATTTGAATGATGTGTCTGTACGACACAATTACAAACTCCCGTGGAACATCTACTGCTCACCAGGGACGAGAGATGGCGCTGTTTTTCAAATGATAGGAAATATCAAATGAATCAAGAAATTTTTATTTCTTAATTTTTATGTTTACTTTTACGGCTTTACCGTTAGAAATTTTAATTTCTACACGACACTGAAAATTAGAACACATAGAAAAATCCGAAAAGTAAAGCTATGGCCGGGAATCGAACCCGGGTCCTCGTCATTCCGTGACGCGTACATACAGACAAACAGATAGACAAGCAGACAGAAAGAAATAAAGAAAAAGTTTATTTATGACAATCACAAAAGTAGTTAAAAAACAAAAGTAGGTATATAAACATACAAAGCTAAAAATATAAAACCTACAGATAAATAAATTGTCTCAAAATGGTCCAGAACAATGGAGAGACGGAAAGATAGACAGACAAAATAAGTCTTTCTACGCTGGTTCCTTTTTTCTATTTGTTTATTTTACTTACCTCTCTTTTATTTTATTTATTTATTTATTTATTTATTTATTTATTCATCAAACAATTTACACAGCATTACAGTAAAGACCAAAGCACTGGAAAACTTAATTTTAAAAGTATACTACCTATTAAATACAGTCATCAAATAATTTATAACAAAAATATTTAACCAAAAACGCTAAACTTTATGACAAGCTCGCTAAAAATAAAATAATTCTAGAAAGAAGCGTCACCCAACGATCAGCGAACACATCAGCATCCTGGATCCTGGACAGAAACACATTTAATAATGCTATTGCCCTGGCCGTTGGACAGTTCCTGGCTCTACGAGTTCTTAACCCCGCTACCGCCGCGAACAAGTGGTGGCGGCGACGCGCTCCCGCTCGCGCATACTGCTGCGGGACGAATAGAGTCATCTGCCGCAGTACCGTAGGATTATTAACTCTATTTTGCAACAAGGAGCAGTAATGCACAAGCAAGTGATACTTGCGCCTGTGGCCTAGGGTCTCCAATCCAACCATGCCCGACACAAAAAGTGATGGGAACAAAAACGGATAATAACCATACATCCTTTTGTACAAGTACCGAGCAAACTTTCGCTGGACTCTCTCAATGAGCATATGGTACTTTGACTCAAAAGGATCCCAGACAATGCAGTTGTACTCAAGCTTACTGCGTACAAAGGCATTGTACAAGATCTATATATCTTTCTAAATGTATACAACGTACGTATAGATTTTAATTATCATTTTGACGGCAAATTCGGTATTTGGACGCCGGTCGGATATTCTGTAAAATATGTACATACATACACAAATCACGTTATCTCTTACGAGGTAGACAGAGCCTAAGGTCACGAAACCCTAAGTTCACCAAGAACAAGCATGATTGTGGGCATATAGGTGAAAAGCGGAATCAAACTAGTGATGGACTGCCATATCGCCTATAATAATGATTCCTAAGATCTTTGCATTTACCATTTGCGCGAGAAGCGAAGCAACTGGTACATTCTATGTTTTTTCTTTGCTTCCAGACCAGCATGAAAATGAGTAAAATATAGCTACTTATCTAATATGAGTAAAAAAAACTATAAACTTAGGACAGACGGACAGATAGACAGACATAGGTGGACGAATTTGAACAATGTGGCCATAAAATAAACCACGATACAGCAGTAATAGATAAGCTCTTTTGTGTTCCGAACACCAAAGACTGGCCAAGTGTGGGTCGGACTCGCGTACCGAGGTTTTCGTACAAATTCGGCAAGTAAATATAAAATCCACTGTTAGCAGAGCTCTGCCTCCTAACCAAAATGCAGGCGGTATGAGGTAATTTTATATTTGTTATTGACATACTTAATTAGACTCACAAAAATATTCTGTTTTTAGTATTTGATGTTAGAGCGGCAACAGAGAAACGTCATTTGTGAAAATTTCAGCTGGTGCTAAACAACCATGATAGCTGATAGCCATATCACGGGTCATGAGATACAGCTTGGTGACAGACAGACAGACAGACATACGGACAGTGGCTTCTAAGTAAAATCTAAGCAGTGTGAGGTCTATGTAAGTAACCAATGTAAAATGAGGTCATTTTACATTGGTTACTTACATAGACAGATGGACAAAAATATTCTGTTTAAGTATTTGTAGTTATAGCGGCCACAGAAATACATCATCTGTGAAAATTTCATCCATCACGGTTCATGAGATACAGCCTGGTGACAGACAGACAGACAAACAGACATACCAGACAGACGGACAGTGGAATCTTAGTAATTAGATTCCCGTTTTCACCCTTTGAATACGGAACTCTAAAAAAGCTGGTCAATAGCAAGTTCGATACGAGCACTACAGATTCCTCTAAGTTCTAAAAGTTATAATTAGACGTAAACGTATTAGTATGGATGGTTGTTACTCTTTCTGTTGATGAGTTTCCAACTGCGAAAGCGACCCTGGCTGGGCCACCAGAATTTCACTTCAAGATTACTGTAGAACTTCTTACAAGTCTGACTTACAAGTACCTACTTATGCCAGATTTCATGTCAATCTGATCAATTAGAAGTGGGTCAAAATTCACTTCCAAGATTTGATTACATGCAGACACCGGGACTGTGCACTTCAATTGCGTTTACAAAATATTTTCTACCAATCTGACACAAACGTTGAAATATTGTATCTTAAAAAATATTATGATTAATCGATAAGTAGGTACATACCTGTAAGTAAGTCCAAATGAATGCCTACGCTGCGTCCAATATCGTAGCTTGTAACGTCTTTTACTTCCAATTGACTTAAATTTATTCCGAATAAAATGATTATTTTTATTTTGAGACACCACGTTCAATCATCAGTTTATGACAATTTCATGTCATTGTTTTTTTAATTACCCGTCTAGCCAGGTTTTTGACGCGCATGTTTTTTTTAATGTTCTATAATTGAGAAAACCTATTTACTCGGCCTATTTTGTATTTAGCACCTGTCGGATTTTAAAATCATTGCCGTGGTGTATGGCTGTGATTTGATGCAGAGGTTTAGGGTTCGATTCTCGTGAGAAGCATTCGTGTAATTAACTAGAAGAACTTTTTTATTTTAATAGGTGTAATTTCCGTGGTTGAGTACCTTTTTTTAGTACATAAGGCAAAACATGTTATAAGGTGGCAATGTGACTGCGGGGCGCCACCATCTATGCCAAAGTAATAACCACGTGTGATCCTAATACTAGAGTACCTACTTACTACAAGTTTAGGTCTGACAATGGACATAAATTGCCCTAAATCAACCCGTTAAGTTTGTGGTTGTTTTAAAACCACCACTTCTTTGATTTGGTTTGACAAGAAAAATATTGAATTTAACATAAAGTTTTCTACATCTCATTGAGATGGTGTTACTCACCCATTATTTGTAAATTATAAAAAAAAAAATATTTAGAAAATATAAAATAATCAAATGTGGCCTCGGGATTTGAACTTGGTCACTAACTATTCAGTTCTTTGAGTCATAACTACTGAGCCACATTAGTGGTCACGTGACTGCTCGAAATAGTCGATTGGTTTTTACAACCATTTTTATTTGACACTAGGCACTCACACTATTGTAAAATGCATCAAAATTTACTGCATCGTACTGCAATTTCGGTATGATAAATGCACTCCTTTTTGTAATTTGCGCACACAATATATCCATATCTAACTATTCTCAAAAAACCGCATTAAAATTAAGCCTGTGGACGAAATGCAGCTGCACGGAAGATTTGTATGGAAGAGCAACCCCCTTAAGGTGTCATGGTAAGGCCCCTGGTCCATAAAAAAATGTTTGCAATCTAATGAAACAAATGGGTTTTCCTTCCAATGCCAGTGTGTGCGTAGTTGAGTTAGTTTTAATTAAATATTACTTGTGAGCCGCCAGCGTGATTCCTGCCGTACCTGACTAAAGCCACGTGTTACTCCAACTAGGTTTAAAATCACCATATAACTCGGCACAAGTTTTATTACGGCTCGATTTACGTCACGTAAGGGATACGTTTTACGCTCAGCTTTGACGGGCATCTGCATGAGATATATCGTTTATCTTGACGTTTGAAGAATTTGCGGTATGCCACTGAAACGACGGGAACGCCCTATGATTTATTTATGTGACCTCTGACTGCGTTGGGACGAGTCGTTCTGTAATTTAAACGTCAAGCAGTGCCTTGTGTTCGCAGCTGCGTTTTTGCACTTTTTCGCAGGACGCGAGAGGTCATACTTATGCCCAAAGTTACGTTGCTCCATACCAAAACAGGACTACCACACGAATGAAACAGGAACACTACTAAATATTTCTTATGTTTATATGGTCAGTATACCTACCCTTTTACTCTCAAATTAATGACTACAGTATACACGAAACGAACTTTGAAAATCGAATTTCAGATTATAAGGCCAGTAGTACTTTCTTGTGCCAAAGATTTCAGACTAGAAAATAGAGGGATGATTACAGTGGAAAGAGAGCAACATGACAAGGCATAGACAAGAGAATGAATTAGAAATAGAGTAAGGTATGTTTCGCCATTTGTAACATTGTGTGAGTACCTACACTTAAGGGTGCGACCACACCGCCGCTTAAAAAACGGTGACGGTACGGAATCGCAACAAAATGTATGAAGAAACGGTGAGAAAACGTGATGCCTACGACACGTCACTGCGTATACGCGGCGGTTTAGTCGCACCCTAAATTAGTTGTCAATTCGGTGTCAGTAGTGACAATCGTATCGCCCTTCGGAACTGGATTACTTCATCGTCCACGTATTATCTAGCCGAAGCTCCTTAGCTCTGTCGTGTCAAAAACCGTTTTTCTAGATAATTAAGGGTGAATATGTTTTCTAGCTAACCAAAGTTACTACGATGTATTTACGATTTCCATTTGTGTTCACTTTAAAGAATAAGTTTTAACCTACTGTTGTGACTGGTTTGTTGAATTCTGTTTGTTCTGTGGAAAAACAAAACGCCTTATCGAATATCGGCCATAAATCGGGATCGATTTGTTTTACGCCCGCACGGCTTTAAATGAAGGGATAAAAAATAAAATGCACGTGGCGAAAAGGGACGTGGCACTTTATGACACTTCGAGGGATGATACTTGTCTCCAGTTTATCACGTTATCTGGATCGCGGCGGGTGGCGCCATCTCTAGACGCTTTCCAGCACTAAAGACGCCATCAATTTCAGTCAGCTGGCCTTGTTTGGAATGGAATCAATAATGGACGATTAATAGTGTTTTCGGAATGTTTTAGGGGACATTGCGAGTAATATTTTATCTGTGGGTACATCTAACGAACGGTCGGTGGTTAAAGTAAAGTAATTCCTGAAATTAATAGCTGTATTATTTTGGGCAGTGGTAGTGACGTGACGTGTTATACATAAAAGCATAAAGGTAACTTGCATTGTCAATTTCGTAGTTATGAAATTAGCTAACTGTTCTCCCGTAAGTTGTTTTTTTAGGATTGCTATTTGCGGCGTAACCAAATACTTAAAACAACTGAACTCTACCGTCAAATAAGATCTTTCACTCGTTTTTGGGCTTTGTTAACTACAGTTATTTTTAACGTCAATATACGTTGGTTTTAATACGTAATAATTATGTACGTTATTGTACCTAATCAGTACGTTGTAATCATTATGACTTTAGTTATAAATAACGAGTGCCTAAACGGAAATGCTCTTATCGTTTTGGCCTTAATCTAAAACATTGTGAAACTTATTATCGTTCGAAGTTGTTTTTATATACTTTTTCGCCACATTCCAATTATTTTAAAAGGTTCTGGAGAGTGTTTGTCTATGAATAATGCTACTTTTTATACAGATCAAACAAGTAATTTCTGTGGACTAACGTAAGTTAAGCGGGTAAAAGCTGCTGCAGGATATCTTCGTTTAATTTCTACAAGTCATTGAGTAAACTACTGAGGCACTCCCTTTATAATCATATCTTGCTAAATAAGTCGTTTATTACACTTATAATTCGTTTTTCCTGTACTTAATGTCCACAAATGCTGGAATGACCTCGTAAAATAAATAAAAAATAATAAAACTCAAAGACATTTATTTCATCGCTATAACTTAAACCTGAAATGTAACTTAAATAAAACAAACAATAATTGATAACAAAGTGACATAAAAAATATTTGAAAAACAAACACACGGACACGGCTAAAATTATGATAAACTAAAATACATTACAGTGACTCTTTATTGAATACCACATAATGAACGATACAGAAAAGGACAGAGATAATTTACAGCGTAGGTCAGCAATAGGCGGTTTACAATATATTTATATAAATATGTGTGTTGTTCTCTCTGTTAATAAAATAGATAAGTAGGTACGTCAAATCTACGAGTGAATTTTTGATGCATCATTAAATAAAAGATGTGAATCGGTTCTTGTTAAGATAGAAGTTGACAACGGACCTGAATAAACACACATACAATTTATGTTGGTATTTCGATGGATTCGACTTCTTTGGCCAAATAGACCATAAAGATAACGGCTACTACATACCTACATTCCAGGAAACCGATTGTTGAAACCACATTACTTGTAAGGGGAACAAATTGTGTATTGCTACAAAATTACAGCTCAAATATCATTTTCGACTAGTTGACTAGATTAATTGTGCTGTCAGTGATGTTCTTCTATACTGCCTACTCGGATTTATAATTCAGCACAACTTCCCACTAGTTGTGATTGATATTTTTACATGCGCTGTTCTCTCAAACATTGGGTCTCTGAATTTGAAATACGAGTGAGTGATTAGAAGAAAATTATAGCTTTGCTTAATCTTGCTCAGTCTCAAATATAATTTGAGCTGTATTTCTGCAGCAATACACGCAGACGTCAATCGAAAGTAGTACACATGCAATATGCACGTGAAAATGCCACTGAAAGTTGTGAAAAATTGTGCCGAATTTTGGAATGCGAGTAGTGTAGTGTTGACCAAAATCATAGCTCTAATTAATTTTGTTCATTCTCAAATTTGTTTTGAGCCGTAGCCTTGAAGCAATGCACAGAATTATGCCGCTTCAGAATATCATCTCATAATTTCTTACAGCCATAAGTACCTACGACACTACAGCATGTTGCGTGTAATGATCTGGAGCCTTACCATGACGTCCTAATTCCGACTCAGTTTAAGTTTTAGCTGTCGCTTTTAGTATGAATCTGACAGCGAGCGAACCTAAACTGAAACGCATTAAGACGTCATGGTACGGCACCAGGGCCCTTACCATGACGTCTTAATTCCGACTTAGCTGGTTTTAGCTGTCATTTTTAGTATGGATCTGACAGCGAGCGAACCTAAACTGAATCACATTAAGACGTCATGGTAACCCCCTGATATATTTCAATATCAAGGCCTCCGCCACATTGTATATATTTATCTGATAAGACAACTTTCGAAACCGTTAAAAGCTGTTAATAGTTTTGAGTCCATTATTGCTTATTATTATACCTAGTTGGCTATGGCTCATTGAAACGCCGCTATATGCCCGTTCAATGAATCTTTATTGGTTCTGAACGCACATTATTTTGGATCCGTGTTTCGTAATGGTTGTCTGGTAGAGACCGTTCTGGAGCTGTAAAACCGCCTTTTGGATAGTTACCAAAATATAGCTACCTATATTTCTCTATGTCGTTGTTTTGGCGTTCAAGAAAAAATGTTAATGATGTGAGTTATTCGTTTGTGTAATTATGATAAAAATAATTATCTACCTATAATAGTCGTATAGCATGGCTACTATTACTACACTCGTATATTACGCGTTTTGTTGAAGATGGGAACGAATATTAAGTACTTAATAATCAGTAACAAATTTAATTATTTTAGTCGGTGCGGCGTCTTAAACACCTTAATATTGTCGCCAGAATAATCCAGTTGAGAGGTATGATATAGAGGTATTCATGTATGGTGTGTTTAGTGGTATATCATTATGACTGTCCTTTGCTATGCACCTATTTGACTATGAATGTATAAACCATATTATACAAACCAAATTTTAAAACATCCATCGATTAGCCACGTGGCGGGACGCTATTGCGAAGTAAATTAATAACGCGAAGTTCTAATTTTACAAAATGTCGAAGGTTTTTATTGAGGTATTAGAATCCGGCTTAACTCTGACTTATTCATATCAATGGTGGAAGTCTAAAAACTAGCACTCACTAGGTTCATGATGAATGAATCCTATGTGAAATTAGGCTTTCTTAATACAAAACTGTCACACATACTGTAACATTTGTAACATCAGCTGACATCTCAAAACGCGTGTCACCAGTCACCACCCGTTTTTCCCCATGCCAATCGAAAGGTTACTGCTCCGCGCAAATAAGGTAAAAGCCTCCCGAGAACCAATTCTACCACTTCCAAGAACACCTAAGCCTCGACATTTTCCAACGAATCATTTCCACGTAGATGTAGGTAGGATACATGTTGAAGGCGGTTGAGGTGCGATACGGATGATGTTACGCGGCCGGGTACATAACCTTTACGTTTGAATCTATGTGGGATACACCTTACTGGCGTTAGTATTTCAGATACCATAGTTACGACCGGTCCGCGAGGCGGGCAAGAGCGGACAACATCCATGCTACCACGTACCTATGAAAGCAGCATTGCATAGCACAACAACCAGAATAGTATACGCAAACTGGCTGAAAGGTTCGGATCCGAAGGCACATGATGAATAGTCCAGACCCTGTCACACTGGGTGCCAGCACATGGGGTCACAGCGTCACTCGCCTTGCGCGTGCAGGGAGCTCGCACGTGCTGGGTGCATGGCCGTGCCCGCGTATCGACCGTGCGCCGGCCGCGCGCCGCCCAGCGACTGACGCGAGCGCGGTGCGCGCGCAGCGGCCCCGCCGCGACCCCCCGCCGCCCTCGCCGCGCCCGCGACAAGCCCTCCGAAGCTCGCCGCCCGGTAACACAGACCAAAGAGTAGCTAAGAACCCGAGTCTAATGAAAGTTTAAAAAAAACGTCTCGAACGCGTTCGCGTAAACATCTCAATTGCTATGGAAAAACTGGCAGCGCCTCGGCGCTTCATAGTATTTGACATTATTTTTAACGCAAACGCGATCTTGACGAATTTGGTGACTGAAAACTTAGACTAAACATACTTTTCCGCCACTCTCTGTTACTTCAAGTCTAGGGTAAATAAACACTTGCTAGGCTTTCGAGCCCCATCTTCGCTTACCATCAGGCGTGTTTGCAGTAAAACCCAAGCCTTATTCTTCATAAAAAAGTTTGATTCCATCCCTACCTATTTTTATAGTATAAATAGAGACGTCACTAGAGCTAACTGGCACATAAGATATGAGAAACTTGACAGAGAGTGGTAGAGCAGGACCTGCTGATTTCCAAACGCTGAAACCTGAGCTTACCGCTACACATGTTAGCCATCATTTACGCTCGGCAGAAAGACGTTAACGAAGTCTTACTTAGTGCAAGTATTAGACAATTAACGCATAGGTTTTAGACCGATTTTCCGCCGGAAATGCGTTTCCACTGGTGCTAAGCTAAGCTATAAAAGTAAAATTTACGTAGCTGTAAATCTTTTCTCGCGATAAAATGGCTTAAACCTATTTCTGTTTCGGTAGACAACTGACAGTTGCCTTAATTAGTATTTTCGATAGACTGGAGCATTACCTTGTTTGCTAGTGTAATTTCAAACGAGCTATGTAACATTGTAGATACAAGACGACTGCTTAGACGCCAAACAGTTAACTTTACTAATTATAATGAGCAGATTAATCTTTTTTAAAGTTGTACTCAATATCTACTTTTTAAACTATGTACACACAAATTGGTCCTTCGAACCGGTATTTTAGCGAAGCATGAACAAAAAACACATTAGTATAAATTTTTCGGCAACCTTCCACAATAATTATGACTCCCGGGACTTAATCACGCCAAATAAAACACAATTATTTTTAACGAGATACGGGCCGCCATTACGCCGATTACTTTTAGTTTTAATGTTGACCTCCCCGTAAGTAATATTGTTTAAAATCACACCTCGACTCAGCTAAGCTGTATCGCAATCGGCCTGTAAAAAAACCTCCGCAGCATAACTCCTCTACCAGACGGCGAGCCGCTTTCGTGTTTGTTTTCGGCCGCGGCCGCGGTGCCGCGAGCGCCGCGTGCCCGCCCGTCGCCATGGCAACGCGCCCGGACGCCGCCGAACACTCACGGAAACGCCCGAGCGCGCCCGACCGAGCTCGAAGCCGGCCGGCGAAGGACCTGGACTTTTGAAAAAAACCTGGATTGTGTGTTTTATTTTTACGACGGTCTGATTGGCGGATTACCGTAAAGGCATGCGATACGTATGCCTTAATTTCGTAAGCTTGCCGGAAAAGCTGGGATGACAATTTGTGGACATCGGCTGTTCCGTTAAAAAGTTAAATTTAAAAATCCGTGCTGTATAGAGTAATGCTGTTACAAGCGATTTGGTCTGCGATGACGTTTAATGCAGTGCTATCCCGCGGGAAATCTGCAGTTTTAAATTTAATTAAAATGGGTTAAACTGTTATACCGAAAAGAGGGTAACAAAAAGTCAGACTTATTGTCATGTTTATAATATTCGGTATTAGATATAAGGCAAGAAACAGTTTTTTTAGTCACGTTTTCGAAATTTACTGTGATAAGGTTCCAAGGTGGCTGAACTATAAAAATACATGATTAAATACAAACGTAAGCTGATTCGAGCGTAAAGCATTTGACGAGCGAAGTTTTAGTGAGCAGTCTTTCATTTCTTCAGGAAATACGTGACTGGGAGTCTACGGGAAAAATCACGTAGTGTCGTCACTTTCACTCGCATAGTGATACGCTTAGGAGGATAGAAGACGGCAACAGGCTTCATGAGAAACGGGGGAATATAGTGACGCTTAAAATGCTCAACAAGTATAACTTGTTTCAAATGAACTGGCACTAACGGAATTGATAGCCGTACAAAAAATTTATCAAAATCGTTAAGCTCGTTTCTGAGTTCGCCAAACTTTCCTCGTACCGTACGAGTATTATAATATAATATTGGATAAAATAGGAAAAAGCAAACATAAAATTAGAACATTTTTTTTTTTTAAATAAGCTACCTACTTACAAAATTAAACTTTCAGTTCTCGATCGGGGCAGATATTATGACTGTAGGATGAGATGAATTGATCCTTGGATATTTAATATAATATTGAAGTTGAGTGTATTTATCTCTATAATGTATAAGTATGTTTTTCCGATGCATTAGTGACCCTATGGTCACTAACATACGTACATAATAATAACATACTGACAACTTTTCTTTTTTTTGGACTAGGTCAAAATTGGTGTCAATTTTTTTTATTATCCTTTAATAGTTATTAACGATTACTTTTATAAATTCCAATACCCCCCTTCACTGCCCCACGATCTCTCAAGGTCGAGTCAAATATATATTATGCAAAATTTTATTATAAACAATAAAAAAAGTTTGTACCATTTCGCGTTCTAAAATTAAACGGGCGTAGCGCGTCTACGGCTCGTAGCTCGTAGACCTACCGTAGTCACGATCACTTAGCCACCAATAACGAGATTATTCGCTCACTTCGCCATCGCAACTGGGTTAGTATCGAAGCGGGGATTCGTAGCAGTTCGTAGCACTAGGCGACTCGTAGCAATCGGCGTAGCGCGTAGAACATTGTTTACGACGTCGCTTCGCAGCATGCTGATAAGTGCAGTGTAGGGAAATTATTTGGATTCCACCTTTTAATATTTCTTTCACTTCTCATGCTCATAAAGTTCGAACTTATCCAAAATTTGTAGGTTGTCTAAAATAACTTTTTAATAGTTCATAAAGTAAAATTTTCGTCTAAGACTAAGGCAATTAGGCGCCAACAGCCACTAACACTAGAACTTTATACAGTAAAAGGTACTGAAGAATTCAGGACCTATACAGTGTAACGATGTAAAAAAGTGTAATAAATCAATTGACTTGAAATTGTATTGTTTGATATAGGTGAAAAACTTAAGTAAATGACCTGCTGTATTGAGTAATTTGTGCAAATGGGAGCGGATCAGAATTTATGAAGTTTAAAATGTATAATGGGTTAAAATGTATAACAGTTCAAAATATATAATGCAATTTTCTGTGAAACTATTAGGTATATGTTTTTTTTTATAGCGTGATCTATAGATTGGTTTAGGTTAGGTTAGGTTTAGTTTATTTATAGCAATTCTGTTAATTTGCATTTTTCTGAGAAAATCGCGTTATATATTTTGAACAATTATGTATTTTAACCCATTATACATTTTAAACTTTATGGATTTTAATACGTACCCGTGCAAATAGACAAATTGACGTTCCAAAAACACTACCATACAACATGTCATTTACTTAAGTTTCTCATCTACCTCTTACCACTTACCATAGATATCATCATCATCATCATCAGCCTGAAGACGTCCACTGTTGAACAAAGGCCTTCCCCTTAACACTTACTTTGGTTTTAACTAAGTTCGGATTTTCAAAATGTATGACTGGGCAGTACGCTGCTTAAAGCCACGGATTCATCATCATTATCGGCCTGAAGACGTCCACTGTTGAACAAATACCTTCCCCTTAGCATACCATAAAGAACAACAACTCGCCACCTGCATCCACCGGTTTCCCGCAGCTTTTACGATGTCGGTCCACCTAGTGGGAGGCCTGCCTACTGCGTCTTCCGGTTCGCGGTCCCCAATCGAGAACTTTTCTCCCCCAACGGTTGTCTGTTCTACGAGCGATGTGGCCTGCCCGTTGCCACTTCAACGTACATACTCTTCGAGCTATGTCAAAAGTCAAAAAGTCAAAAGTTTATTCTGCAAATAGGCCGCCAACGGCTCTTCTACATGTCTTTTTTGAATCTACCAGCGCATTCGGAAAGACCATCATTGCCAAGAAGAATGCGCCGCAAGAAACTTGGCAGAAAGTCATTTTTTCAGAATAAAATAGATTTACAACAGTAGTACTTAAATACTATTTAACTTATAAAACTTATAATAGGGATGTGTAAGGTCCCCAAGTTAAGTTCGTACCTTAAATTACAAACTCTATAGTAGAAATGTAGTCGACCAGGTACCATAGATATAGAAAACTAGCTGTTGCCAGCGACTTCGTCTGCAAAGAATTCGTTTATCGCTATCCCGTGGGAACTACGCAATTTCCCGGGATAAAACGTATGTGCCTATGTGCTATTCCAGACTTTTCTCTATCTATGTGCCGAATTTCATCCGGATCCGTTGGGCCGTTCTGGCGTGATTGAGTAACAAACAAACATCCATCCAACCATCCATCTATACTTTCGCATTTATAATATATTAGTGAAAAATGCCGGGGAAATTACGAGCACAAGAGGCATTTCATCTTAGCCCTCTAGGTTGGCAACGCATCTGCGATCCCTCCGGGGTTGCGGGTGTCTATGGGCAGTGGTGATCACTTACCATCAGGTGACCCACTTGCTCGTTTACCTTCCTATTCAAAAAAAAAAAAAAAAAAAAAACTAGTATAGATCTGCAACGCTACTAATACGCGTAAGTGGAATCAACTTAATTCCTGCTGCAATATTCCCCAAGCGGTACAACTTAGGGATCTTTAAAAACCTGTTGTTCCTGAAAGGGCCGGCAACGCACCTGTGATTCCCCAGGCTGTGCAGGTGTCCCTGGGCGATGGTGATCACTTTCCATCAGGTGACCCGTCTGCTCGTTTTCCCCTTCTTATGTAAAAAAAAAAGTAAGGGTGACATACAGAGACGAGACCATTTTTCTTACACGCTGTGAGCCTGAGTGAACCCGGTGACATATTTAATTGAAATGAGTAATTCTTTTTTTTTGTTTTTTTTTGGCACGCGAGGATAGCTGTTAATTTTTCTGTCTCGTTTCTATTCAGTTGTATGGACGCTGTACTGGGGCTTTTATTATTTGTAATTTTAAACTCACTTTTTGTAGTGCTCTTCTCGTCAAATCAAAGATTAACTGGTTAAGTACCTATAGGGATAAGTTAGCCGTTGAACTTTTTTTTATCTTTTTCGACAATAAAATTGTGTTTTTTTTTCATTATTTTTGTACAAAGTATTTGGTATGTTACTTACTTACTACATGCATAGTTGTTAGTTTGATTGTGAAAACTGTAAAATGAGTAGCTACCTAATTCAATTCCATGGAGACCATTTTCAAAAGTAAGTAGTTTTCCATAATTGACAACATTTCATATTTCTGAGCCTATAGTTTTAATGGTTCTCTATATTTTGTTTGAAAAGATGAACATGCTGACAGTTTAATTTTTTCGCTAGGGTTTGTATTTAAATCATAATTAATTTATTAATTTTTGCTTATTCTAAAAGGGCGTAACTCCGATACTATCGCAGAATAGACACTTATCCTTTTGTCTTTTCTCTATAGAAAAAAAACTGTCAATGTCAGGCCCTATTCTCCAATATTCGATTTTCGAGGTTCGCTTCGTGCTGTTCCGCTCATACTAATAGTCATTATCTTGAGAGTGAGAGAGAAGGTATGCAACGAACTTCGAAAACAGAATTTCAGAGTTGCCCCCCTTGTATGTACTTTGAAGTTGTCAAAAATACAAAATTATGATCGCTTATTTTTTCTCGTGCAAAAAGCAAAGGCGTTTCACCTATCCTGTGGTAGTTTTGGTAAAATTAGGACATATTTTTAATTGTTTTTAATTTTTTATAATAAGCGATATTAAAATTATATAAACATATTGCAGTGATCAGGAGGCAAAATGCTTTCGAACCATATATACATTTTCAGGTGTTATAAAAATGAAATGTTGTCAATTCTTGGCTTAGAACACGTACATGTTTACGAAGAAATTATCTCTTTCTTAACTTCGACGCAGTAAGTCCCAAGCAGAAATTGATATTGTTGAACATTTGGCACGGATTTTGTTATTATGTTTCATCTAAATACGACAAAGTTTAAGTTTCGAAGTATCAAACCATTTCTATTGTAACTTTTGATTACAATGCCATCTTACTGGTGTTGCATAAACCAGGACTTCCCAGCCATAACGATGACGTTTATTGTCGGCACATGGATTTCGGCTTAATGGCTCAAATACTTTTTATTTGTAATTTATTGTAGGTATTTTTAATGCCGATGGTATTATTTTTCTTTTTTATCCAGTTTATATTTCCATTTTCAATGTTAGAATAAATCAATCAGCATATTCAGAATGTTTTGTCGTTTCTGAACGTACGATGAAATGTCAAACAGGTAAAAAGTTAGGTTATATTGTTACAAAAATGTTCTTTCGATAAATCTGTGAATTAAATATAATATTAATACTTTACATGCAAAATGGCAATGATTAGAGCTGGTTTACAGAAACTTGCAACTGCCTTTACTGGTGGACAAGGTAAGAAAGCATGCTTAACTCTGTCGCATACTATCGAACCAAAATTTACATTTAATGTGAGACAAGTGTTTTATTTTGATCATATTTCTTTCTTTTCAGGTGGCATTCTATCAAGATTCGTAACGAATTTAATACCTAGAGAGAATACAGCAGTAGACACACAGAAAGATGTCATAGCAACTTGCAACAAATTGATAGAAGAGGGAGCTTCGAGAAACTTTGCCATAGTTCATCTACTTGGTAAGCAATGGCGAGTCACTGATGGAGATTTAGTCGTCGTTGAAGGATACTGGCCACCGAATATTGGCGACAAGATAAAACTCGACAAAGTTTTACTCGCTGCTACTAAGGATTTCTCACTCATCGGAAGACCTCTCGTACAACCAGGGCTAGTCACAGTAACTGCCACAGTCGTTTCTAAAGGCTTGTCACACACTCGGGTACATTTCAAAAAGAAGAGGAGGAAGCAATTTATGAGAATAAACTTCCAGAGGGCCGAACAGACCATGCTGAGAATCAACTCCGTTGAAATTGCTAATAAAATTAATGAAACTCCCAAAAACATATTTTAAGTGTTTAATTGTTAGTTCTTAGATTAATGAAATAATATAGATGATAACAAAACTGCTTGTTTGATTATGGTATAAATAAATAAAAGATAATTAAATTCAATAATTTATTGGGTTAATTAGTTTATTAAGTCAGTTCAGTAAATTTTCTAATTTTACATTATCACAGTACTCCAGGAAAGTATTTTTATGCTCTTCCTTTAGAAACCTTTTCATCCCTTTAAATAAATAAAATGTTTTCCTATTCTCCAATAAACTGGTTAAAACTTTGAAAAAGTCTCCATAATTTCCCTCTTTCTTGTAACAAGATATGGACATCTGGAATTTCTTGTATTCCTCTGCTTGAAGCAATGTTTTTATTTCTTTTACAAAATCTATCAAAGACACTGGTGGTTCCTTATCAATTACATGAGACATTTCACTGTTTTTCAGCAAATTTTCTTCAAAACCAAATGGCTTAATTTTTAATTTCTTTCTTTTAGGTGTCACAAGTACAGTATTTTCCTCTACATTCCTTTTGTGGATTGTCACTAAAGATTCTATCTTTGTGCTTACTGGTTGATCACTCCTATCAAGTGCACTAAAAAGATCTTTGGTCTCTTTTGGTTTAAACTCATTAACATAAGATGATGATTGTGCATTTTTGTAAAAATCCATAGCAAAGTCAGCATAAACTTCATTTGAATTGGGATATTGGCTGACTGATTTTCTTGAGTTACCCTGACTTTTCTTGCTAACCATTTTCATTTGTGCTGGAAGAAAGGATCCTCCAGTTGCATTTACAGGAGCATCATCTTTTAAACTCATTCGAGACTCATTAGGAAGCAAAGGCTTCAGTTTTGGAGCCGGTAGAGATGTCTCAGCATTTTTGAAGAACCTACAAATTTCACTGACTGTCTCACCGAATTTGTTGGAAACAGTAATATGATTCCTTAACCAAGCAGACAACTGGCCTTTTAATTTTGGACTGTTAAACCTACTGTCACAGAGTAAAATTGCTCCGTAGTCATTCTGATGCCTAATAACTCTACCAATAGCCTGGTTAACAGCTCTTGTGGCTTCCAATGAGTACCACTCGTCACCAGACAAGAAATCTCTATTGTTAACTCTTAGTTCATCTAAGTACTTTTTCTTCAAAACTATTCTAGGATCTTTTAATGGTGGAAATGGTAACCCAGTAATAATTACAGCTCTGCCATTCATGTCAGCAAAATCTAAACCTTCAGACACTTTGCCTCTGCACACAGCCATAAAGCATGCCCCTCTTGTGCTTGGATCACTGATTTTACTGTAGTAATCACTGATTATGGCATTAAATGTGTCTTTTCTCTGAGGCTCCACAAAAATTGGTTTGATGTTGTTAATGCCAGACCAAATCCCTTCAGATTGCCACATTTCTTGACATTTGTTCATAATGGGATAGGAAGGAAAGAACACCAGCAACCCATCTGGTACCACTCTGCAAAAACTCAATATGGTTCTACCCAAAGATGAAATGTATTTTGGGTTGTCTCTGTTCTGATAGTTTGAGTTTAGCTGAGTAGAATCAGGGCCCTGCGGTATAATCTTGACACATATTTGATTAGCCTTGACAATATGAGGGTTCTCTAATTGGGTACCAATAGGGATCCCAAGTTCAGAAATCAAGGGTTTGAGTGGAGCTAGAGTGCCACTTGTTAAAATGATGCTCCTAACATTTTGTTCCAACAGTTGTTTCATGCCAAACCCAGGACTGAAACACCAATAACTTAGGACTCTTTCAGAGGATTTGCTGTTTGCTGTCTTCAGAGCTCCCCAACTATCTGTTTTTTTGTTGTTCTTTTTATCTTCAACTTGGATATGAACTTTATAACAAAGTTTTACCCTTTCCTTGTGTGCATGAGTAGTGCCACTGAAAACAACATTCAAAAGATCAACTATCTTTTGAAGGCCCACACCTTTCCTTTGAAATGGAGACGCACTAGCCGTCGACAAATACTGTATGAGATTATCAATCAATGTAATTACTGACATTTGGTTATGGTCTTTTATTTCAGCCTTTGATAGAAGTTCAAATATAAACCCACCAGGATAGGTTGATCCTTCGCTACCCACTGCAATTTCATCTATGGCTTTTTCTAAAGCAAGCATTATTTCTTTTAAGACACATAGGTCATCACATGTAAAGTCTTTTGGTTGATTATTATCTATAGTGGCATCCATTTGATCATCAGCAGCCTCACCAAATGATCTCATTATGTAGGTTATCTCTTCTATACACAGAGCAATATCTGTGGATTTTATTTGCAGTGACGCTGATTCTTCACACATTTTCTCTACATTATGAGCTTCATCTAAAAT
The DNA here is from genome assembly GCA_963854515.1 of Pandemis heparana. NCBI lineage: Eukaryota > Metazoa > Arthropoda > Insecta > Lepidoptera > Tortricidae > Pandemis > Pandemis heparana. Next base: position 17,175,932 of record OY978009.1, read on the forward strand.
TACAATGTTGTTTGTGAGTTCTACACCATTGGCTTTCCTTGATTTGGGGTCTAATAAATAATTATATGGCATAAATATGATGTCAGCTTCCTGCTTTAACTCTTTTGCTAGATAGTAAGGGCATGCTTTAATTTTCTTGCCAACAGTAACCAAGTCTTCTATGTCCAGTATTTCATCACCTTTAACAGCTCTATCATCTTTCTTAGATTCCACATTATTGAAGAAATGACAAGTCCTTGACTTGACTCTCAGCTGGCACATGTGCACCTTGTTCATGTTGTTTGTCTCTTTTGATACTTCCGGGTGGATGCACATCTGATCTCTGGACCCCAGTACTGCTGCTTTCACATGTCTATAACTGGATCTCTTCAACTCCTGCATCGCTTGGGTCAGTTGGGAGTGAGTACGAGATGAATAAATAATTTTTGGCATACCCCAGTTCATATTATCCTTAGTTTTTCCTGCGCCTTGCTTCAAGGAATCTCGCAATGAACCAGCTTTCTCGCTGTGCTCAGTGAAATTACCAAGTTGCGCGTTCATTTGCAGCTGTGCCTTCTTCACTAGTAACCATGATAAAGAGGAACACAGCAGACTCAAAGTTTTGCCAGTCCCGGTTGGCGACTCCAACACCGCATTTGTATTGTTTTGTAAGCTTTCAATCACTCGCTCCATGTAGGCTTTCTGAACATCGTATGGTTCAAAGGGAAAGCTCACAGGAATACCAGATATCATTATGTCTGACATGATGGTAGATCGAGTTCAGATCTCTTCGGTGGTAAATAATAACTTAATAGTATTTCGAGAACATTATTTGCATATAAAATCACAATAACACAATTAAAATCTACAGCAGCCCCCAGTATCATCAAGAATTTACATTACAGATGACGTTTTTTGTATTTATGACATTTATGTAGTTTCGCTTCGCGCCATTATTAATGTCTTGCTGTCTTATTAGTAGGCGTTTCTAGTTTTGACTCGAACAGTTTAGGGCTTAGGGATTTGATTAAGCATTTTATTTTTCAGTTGGCAAGTTGTCTACTTTTCGTATTGGCAGGTGACATACATGATGACATTGATGACATATGACAGCCATATGATATAACCTCCAAAATATAAGAAAACAAAAAGCTATTCATGTTTTTATTGTAATAAAAGTTTTAATATTGTTAAATGAGGATGAAATCTGATGAAAAGATGAAAGTGAGCGTCAGCGAGATCTACACCTCGGTTGCGTGCAACCGCATACCAGAAATAGCTGATTGGAACGAGGAAGGGATCATTTGTTATGGAGCGACAAATGCTGTTGTTATTTACGATACGGTATGTTTACTGCTAATATTTAAAAGAAAAGATTAACACTTTGCTATAAATAGGTGTCTGTTGCATAACACTTAAGCGCATATGAAAATTCATGTTTAAATTTTTTATAATTACACTTCATGTATTGTTTTTTTTTAAATTCGCATATCGTATCAGTATAATACTCCACTGCTTTTTTTTAGAATGTAAAGGGTGGCAACCCTCTTAAGGTGTTCTGCCATCACAAGTCCAAAGTGAACTCAGTAAAATGGCTCCGTAAACCAGATGGTACCTGCACAGAGCTGGTTTCTTGCTCTGCTGACAAAACTGCTGCAATTTGGACCCTAGTGGATAGTACTTGGAAGGTGACAAGCACATTAACTGGACATGCTGATGGTGTGACCTGTGTGCACGGACTTTATACTGAAGGAAGTGATTTGCTTGTGTTCACTGGATCCATAGATTCCACCGTTAAAGTTTGGGAAAGAAAAGACGGTAAGCATTTATTATGATTTAAATTTTAAAACATACTATGCAATATTGAGGGTCGAGAGGAAAGGCCTTTGCCCAGCAGTGGGAAACCACAATAGGCTAAATAAAAATAAGAAATATATTGCCAATTTGTTTGCCAAGTTGCACACCCAGTTATTTGCCAAGTTGTTTACCAAACACATTGTCATGTTGTTTGCAAAGTGGTATGCCAATTTATTCACTAGTATGAAAAGTTGTACACCAACTAGTTTACAAGTTGTACCCCAACATATTTGCCAAGTCTTTGCTAAATTGACAACATTTCATTTTTATAACACCTGAAAATGTATATATGGTTTGAAAGCATTTAGCCTCTTGATCACTGCAATATGTTTATATAATTTTAATATTGCTTATTATAGAAAATAAAAATTAATTAAAAACATGTCTTAATTTTACCAATTCTACCACAGGATAGGTGAAATGCCTTTGCCTTTTTCACGAGAAAAAGTAAGCGACCATAATTTTGTATTTGACAACTTCAAAGTACAAGGGGGGCAACTCTGTAATTCTATTTTTGAAGTTCGTTGCATACCTTCTCTCTCACTCTCGAATTAATGACTATATTAGTATGAGCGGAACAGCACGAAGCGAACATCGAAAATCGAATATCGGAGAATAAGGCCTGACATTGTCAATTTGAAATTGACGTCAGTTTTTTTTCTATACAGAAAAGACAAAAGGATAAGTGTCTATTCTGTGATAGTTTCGGAGTTACGCCCTTTTAGAATAAGCAAAAATTTATAAATTAAATACAAACCCTAGCGAAAAAATTAAACTTCCAGCATGTTCATCTTTTCAAACAAAATACAGAGAACCATTAAAACTATAGGCTCAGAAATATGAAATGTTGTCAATTGTAAGACAACAAATTCTTAGAACTTTGTAAGGCTTCCTGCCTCTTTCTTTGAACCCATTTTAATTTTTCACAGATATTAATTTACTGTTTCTTAATATTGCAGGTACAACAAACCTCAAGCAGACTATTTCTCTTAACTCCGGTCTCTGCCTCACTCTGCATGCTCACCTTCTGCCGAGTAGTAAGACGGTGCTGTTCTGTGCCTTGGATGACCACAAGATACATGTGTTTGCTGGTGAAGAGTTCCACAGAGTACACTCGCTGACAGGACATGAGGACTGGGTTAGAGGGCTAGATGTATTAGATGTTGGTAGGTATTTTATTATTCTTTACATATTACTCCATATATATATGTAGAATGCCACATGTGTGTTCCCCTCTATCAAAAAATATCAGACTAATTAGTGATAATTCGACCCACCAGAAACCTGACTGAAATTAAACGAATTTGCTTAGTCAGATGCACTACAATTTTACATTTCACCAATCTATTAATATTTAAAAGTAATATAGTAGCAGCTCTTTGAGTGTATATCACTGCTCTTGTGAATATCATCATCATCATCATCAGCCCGTGTCAGTCCACTGCCGGACATAAGCCTCTCACATAGCACACCATTGCCTCCTCCAGTCCCTGCCCGCTGCCTTGCGAATATCATCGCCCTATCTAGCTGAATAGATATGGCGAAGCCAAATCTAATCTGTGCCTAAGGTACTGGTCCCACTGATGATCGAGAAGCGAGTATAGCGAGTTATCGCTGGCTCTTACTAATAGGGAAGTCCTCGCCAGCAGTGTGATATATCTGTCTCTTCCACCAACACAGAAACTACCGGCGAGAAAGTAGTCTAGCTAATAGCTTCCTCACCTTGGTCGGGCCAGTGACAAAGAATCTGATATAACTTAAACTCACCCCTTTAAGATGCCACAACGATACTGCTGGCCTCAGCGTCCCAAGACACGTACATCCGTCTCTGGCGCATCCAGGCTTACCAGGAGCAGTCCACCGCTGGGATCAGGGTGGAGCAGAGAGTGTTCCCGGCCTACGGACAGGAGTGGGCCGTGAAGCTTGACGCGGTACTCGCAGGACACGAAGGTTGGGTGTACGGAGTGCAGTGGCATCCGTATGCAGTTGATGCAGGTTTGTAACTCGTCATTATCAGACTGTGTGAGTTCCTATGGAGAATCAAGAATTTTTAAGCCGCGTGTTCACTGTGCGAGCCGCCTCGTGAAGTAAATCCTCGGACAGTCAGGTCGTGGCTCGCCGAGGCAAACGCATGTCTTGCCTCGGGCGAGCGTGCCTCGATCCAAGCCGCGCGTTGTCGTTTTTTGTCCTTGCTCAAAGGCGCCTCAGTACGTTTGCCGCGCTCACTCAAGACGGTTGTGTTTTGCCTGGCTTATTCGTCGCGTGTTAGCGTCATGGATAAAGAGCAGCCTCGATCAGTAGGATTTTTTGCACGAGGCTTCCTCGCGCGGCAAACGTCTGAGGCTGCCTCGCGAGGCGGCTCGCTCAGTGAATACGCGGCTATTGGAGCATGGGGGGTCAATAATCGCCAAAATTGTTACGTAGCTAACAAATGGCCACTAAGATCTTATTTGACGTTTTCACATACAGATGGCACCAAGAAACCCGTGTACCGTCTCCTTTCTTCCTCCCTGGACAAGACCCTGATCGTGTGGGAGCCCGACGGTGGGGAGGGCGCGTGGACGGAGCGCGTGCGCGTGGGCGAGGTGGGGGGCAGCGGGCTCGGCTTCTACGGCAGCCGCTTCGGCCCGCGGGGGGGCGCTATACTCGGACACGGGTACAATGGATCCTTCCATGTGTGGAAGGTGGATGAGGTGAGGTCATTTTTGCTTTTGATTTTGTTTATTAAGTTGGCCTGTATTATCAAAATTGATAAATTTTTGATTCAATGTTCTTATAGTAAATATATTGCATTTTTTGTTTCTAATCTTTGTTTGGTGCAGTTAATTTTTGGGACTTACGAGTACTCAGTATAGATATGTCTTTTTCATTTTATGTTTCAGTAAAAATGTCACTAAATTTCATTCCCCAAGACACGTCAAAAATCGAACAGACTCAAATAGAAGAGGAAAAATTAAAATTAAAAATCAAAATTCCTCGAAAACGCTACGACATATAAAGGTCATTTTTCTATATTTTTGATACATGACCTGACCACCTATCTCCCCCTTAATTTCGTACGGCTTACGAGGCACTGTAGATTCAGCGAAAATACAATCAGCATTTTTTTTATTTACTGTGTAGGAAAGCCAGCAGTGGGCGCCGTGCGTGGTCCCGGGCGGGCACTTCGGCGGCGCGGAGGACGCGGCGTGGGCGGCCGGCGCGCGGCAGCTGCTCAGCGTCGGCGCCGACCAGACCACAAGGCTGCACGCGCCCTGGCGCAGGCCCGACGGTAACACATACACCATCCATAGCTATAGTATGAATCTTCCCAGGTGAATTTTTCAAACAAAGGCAATTGTCTCTATTATCGCAAAACCGCAAGCTACCGTACGCACGTGCCACTACAACATTCATATTGAAAAACAAACGGTATCGTCATATTATTAAGGTTGTTTTTCAATATGAATGTTGTAGTGGCACGTACGGTAGCTTGCGGTTTTGCGATAATAGAGACAATGAATGGCCTTTATTTGAAAGATTAGAGCTCGAAGCGAAAAATTCACCTGGGAAGATTCATACTATAGTAGGAATAGGAATACACCACATGGCGATACTTCCAGGATGGCTTTGACGCAGCACCAAAAAGACCAAGTGTAAGTCGGACTCGCGCACCGAGAGCTCCGTATGACTCAGGAATTGAATGTAAAATCCAGTGTTAGCAGAGCTCTGCCTCCTAAGCAAAATATAGGCAGTGTGAGGTCATTTTATATTGGTTATTTAATAAACGCTCTGTAGGCTTTTGCTAACTTAGCAATCGTTTATCATTATCTGTCACTTTGGTATTTACCTTTCACAGATAAGGACAAACGATTGCTAAGTTAGCAGAAGTCTATAGAGCGTTTATGAATTAGGGGGTATTGTCCAGGTAGCACAGAATGGCACGAGCTGGCCCGGCCGCAGGTGCACGGCTACGACATGGCGGCGCTGGCGGCGGTGTCGGCGCGCGTGTTCGCGTCCGCCGCCGAGGAGAAGGTCGTGCGCGTGTTCGCCGCGCCCGCCAACTTTGACGCCAACTATGCTAACGTCGTGGGCGCGCCGCTGCCTGGCCGTGGCGAAGGTGAGACGCGAGGCTAGCTTCTGACGCCGCGTCAAAGTCGCACTTGAAAGGCGTTCTATAGTTTAACTTGTAAAGGACTCAATATGAAAATTTTGACTGCAGAACCCTGAGATGCTGGAGGTAGCTAACTAAACTATTATGCTAAAGCTATCGGCGCGCTTCTGACCATAGCAATAATAAAACCACCACTTACTAATTGGATCAATTTATGTCTGATAGATAACGTTCTTAAGAGATAAGTTTTTAAATTGTTTTTGTAAACTGTGCAAATTTTTGGTGTTGAATAACAGATATACGAGTATTTGTATCGCATTGTATTGTAAAACATAATGTGAATTTACGACGCAAGTGTCAGAGACAGAGCGGCCGTTAATGTGCGACACTGACGCGGCGTCAATGTCGCTATGCTCGAAACGCCTCTGACGCTAGCATCGAAAGTCCTCCACAAGATACGCGTTTTAGAAGTACATTCAGTCACCTGTGTGGTATATAATTTTGTGGCACATTTTCCTATGGCTTGATCTGTCGCCAGGAGCGGAAGGCGCGTCAGTGCCGTCGCTCGGGCTGTCCAACAAGGCGGTGTTCGCCGACGACGACGACAACGATGGATACTTCGTGCCTGTCAACTTGACAGGTAACAAAATAAAATCTTTTTCTCAAACGTGCAATGAAATATTGATGTTGTTCCTTATATTAGGATGCGAAGTGTCACGTTTCGGGTGCGACTAGGGATTTAATGTAATTTCATACAACCTTACAGGCCAAGGCTGGCAATTTGCCCTTTTTTAATTTCCGTTTCACACATATTGTGATACAGCATCTTGGTATTCAGCCATTAAAAAAAATTTATATTATATTCTGTCACTACCTTTATTATAAAAATAAATTTGGTATACATATTTTGTAGATTTATTTTTTCTAGTTTATTTTTAGTTTCTCTAGAAATAAAACTTTAATTTCTTGGACGTTTTCAATTTATTTCATAGCGTGTTTGTGAAAAGCACTACACATACCTCGACGGGAAAAGGGGTTACCAGCCTCAAATATCCAGCCTCGCTCGCTCATCGTCTATACGCAACATACTTCCCGGCCTCTGTAGTAACGTACTATTTCCTTTCATTCTAACCACTAAGCTAACCAGTTATCTATGTTTGTGTACTCTATCCAGAGCCCCCGACAGAAGAGACCCTCATGCAGCACACGCTGTGGCCGGAGCAGCAGAAGCTGTACGGGCACGGGTACGAAGTGTTCGCGCTGGCGGCGGCGGCCGACGGCTCGCTCCTCGCCTCGGCCTGCAAGTCCACGTCGAGGGAACACGCGGCCATCCTTCTCTGGTGAGCTCTCTCTCTCTCTCTCTGTCTGTACTTAAGTCTCGCTTTTTTAATCGATGGAGCTGTCGCCGTCCTTTCCTGTCTGACAACTGCTTTATTTTCTGGTAGGACGCGACCTCAACCTTCTTAAGTTTGCTGAATGTAACGTCTTGGTCTTCCTCTCACTTCTTTTTACTATCTTTTCCTCTGCGTGCATGAATGTTGCCACAGTTCAGTCGCTTTTTTTGTGTGCAATATTATTGTGTGCAGGTAGATTTGAAATTGCTGTTTTTTCAATTTTTTACTGCTGTAATTGAAGTCGTAATCGCTGTTTTTAAAATTGAAATTGCTACCTATAGTTGAAGTTGAAAACGCTAATTTGAAAGTTAAAATCGCAGTTTTTTGTTGCAATAGCGGTATATCATTACATTATATCATCATCCCACCTACAGGACGAGCGTCCAAGTTTCCCGACGCGCGGTCTCCTCTCAAGAACCAGTCTGCCCCAACAGCCATCAGTTCTTCGACTTACCTGCATTATAAATCATCAAAATTTCCAGGGAAACTTCAACATGGCATCAGATCCAAAAGCTGCCCTGCCACCAGCTCACAATCACCCAACTAGCCTTCAGTCCGGACAGTAGACATCTCCTCTCCGTCTCCCGGGACCGTACCTGGTACCTCCACACCAGGGTCGAAGGCAACCAGTTCCAGCTATCCGCGAATACGGACAAGACCAATGGGGTGCACACGAGGATTATATGGTGCTGCGCGTGGGCAAGTGACTCGAGTGTGTTCGGGACTGGGTCTAGGGAAGGCAAGGTAAGATGCATGAATATTTGTTTCACAGAATTCTGCGGACTGTTCATACAGGGCGTCCAAGTAGTATGATAAGCTTATGGGGGAGAAAGGTGGGTGAGCAGATTTACCCAAATAAACAGGGTGTTTGGTAGCTTGGTGCAAAGCTATGAGCGGGTGAGAGACAGGCTATTTTTAAACATTTTTAGCCATATATGTCTAAGACGAAGTTTGTTTTTTTTATTCAAACCGTAAGGATTTTAGAAAAGTACCAAGCATTTAGTAGATACACGGTAATAGTTCTACAGAAAATGACCATAGTAAATGTTACCAAAAGAAGTCAAAGTCAGGAAAAAGTTTTTCTTTATAAATCCATCTTTCAGGTCTGCGTATGGTCTAAAGCAGAGCCTTCCTCAACTTCGCTCGGCGACTACGCCCTGCTAGGGACGCCATTAGAGCTCCCGAAGGACTCTGTGACTGCGCTTGCGTTCGCACCCGACGTCAGCAACGTGCTCGCGGTCGGTTTGGACTCGGGCCGGATCGGGTTCTACTCGTTTGGGGGTCAATGGACCCTGCTGAAGGAGCTGGGTCACAGGTAGGTGATTTTGGAACAGTTTCACCACCGAAAAGGAGACTAGTGAAAAGTATTTCCGTGCTGAAAATATTTGGACTAGTCCGCACTTGCCTCAGATACTATGTAGACCGCTTATAATGAGTCCTCGCCCGCGCGGTACAGCGGTGCGGGGTGAGACGACAAAGGGGGCCGAGAGAGGTGCGGGCGGGTAGTAGGGCTTGCACTCCGAGATCCCGGAATCGCGTAATTCCGGAATCTCGGACGATTTTGAACGATATTTCAATTCCGGAATTGATCGACTCAATATCGATAATTCCGGTATTGATAAATTTGGGACAATTTGACAAATAAAACGAGGTATTGGCATTGTTCATTTTTTTAAGCTGTGCTTTACACACTTTTAACACTTTTATTTGATAAAATCGACTATTTCAAGCAACTAATTTTAATATTATGCTTTTAGCTTTATTTTAATAAAAATTTTTCGCTGTTTGATAATTTGTTGATTTTGGCACGATCCGATCCGACCGATCCCTTTCGGCTTCGTTCAGCAATAAAAAAACAGTTTTGTCTTTGATTTTGTCTATACATCAATACATCAGATTTTTCCCGACTCCTACTTACGTTATAGTGGTCTTCGCAACAATACATCGTGTAAACTTTGAAATATTCCACATTAGCTTGCGTACACCATTCCTGCCGCAAATCTTCTCTGATTTTCACAATTATTTTGTTGGGGCTATTGTTCGAGTCATTGTTGCATCCCGGCACATTTTTTTAATAGATAAATATCCATTGTGTATTACAGTTTTATACTTTGAATTTGTTTTTTTTTTCTAACATTTGTAGATTAAGTAGGTAGGAATGTAATATTACTTATGATGTAGATGTGACAATGACAGCTGACAGTTACCGTAACTTAACTTTTTTATTTCATTTTTGTGGCAAATATTTAATGCCCGATTCTGCCAAAAAACCGGGTCGTTCGGTCAAACAAAGGGCAAAAGTACTTTTACAAAAATATCTGCAATCATAAAGTATTTTTGAAATAGGATAAATCGGATAGTTGATTGTTTTCCTCCAAATGGTTTACAAATTGGAGCATACTAAAAAAAATTAACAATGCCAATTCGCAAGACTCTCAACGCAACGCAATATTTATTTATTGTTTCCACGCGACGCTACGCCTCGTTCGAGTCTTACGTGCTCACCGCGATTCATGTATATCTTTTTACAAAAATCCAAAGGATACTTGAGCAAACATTATTAAAAGACTGATTTTGTAACGAAAACGGCGTGTTATTAAAAAAAACCTGCACCTTAATTGAAAGAAAACAAAAAAGAGTAATTCCGGAACTAGTTCCGGAATTCCGATATTGGGTTAAATTTCCGATATTCAGTTCCGGAACTGAAAACCTTCCGATATTGCAAGCCCTAGCGGGTAGTGCGCCTGCCGCCCGCACGCTTGGCCCCCGTGGTCGTCACACCCTGCGCCCCTGCACCGCGCGAGCGAGGACTCAATTAATCGGTTGGTCTATAATATAGCTACTGGCGCTATTCCCATTGGTCGCTACGATATACCTGACGCTGATTTTACTTGGTTTGTGATTACATGAATAAAAGCAGATTATAGCATCGTATATCGGTGTACGATGGCTTTATGTATGTATTTCAATAATGAAATAAGCTTAGTTCCATTACCATTGACCTAACTAGGGTCACGGATTTTATTAAACTCACACAATAGGGTAATGAGATTTCGGCGTTCGAGATATGCTCATGGCCGCCGCGAAAAACAAGTTTTACCCCCACGGGGGTGATTAGCCCCAGGTTAGGAAAGGTTAAATAGTAAAGAATAGTAATAATTTCGCAATTATTATTGCAGTGCCGCGCATCATATGACAGTTCGCAAGTTGACGTTCAAGCCGAAAGACGACGACAGAGAGACGTTGCTGGCGAGCGCGGGCGCAGACCACCTCGTGCGAGTCTACGGCGTGCATATATCTTGATAATAAATATATATTTATATACGTTTGTCCTTGTTTCATTTATAAATGATGACAGAAGCGCCATTTCCTTGGCCATTTTTACGCCTCTGGCTCATCTAGATTAATATGACTGATCAAAACTTTAACGCAAACACGTCCAGCTGAAAGCGGGACGTCTTCAAGTCCGGAAACGCACGTGTGATGAAACAGAAACTGGATGAGTGTCACGAAACGAATATATGCGTCGCCGGCAGTGAATGTTATTGACTTAATGAGGTAACACAACACCCACAAATAACAGACATAAAAATGTGAAGGACTTATAGAATAACTGTAACTGCTGAGCCGATTGATAGTTCTATGGAGCCATCTCGGAAGTACCATTTGAAAAAAACACGAAGACGAAAGCAGAACCTCCATTTTTTAAGTCCGTTAAAGTGAGCGTGTTCAAGGCTTGCCCGGAAATAAAATAGGTTTATAAAATAAAATATTTATTGTAAAACATTCATTAAAATAGTCAAATTACCCACGAAGAGTATAAATATATTGGCATGCGTACGGTAACAGGCACATGGCGACAATTTGATTGTCCATCATTTACGTTTATAACCGCCCTATTTAAAATTTGTTTGAGCCAGTCATTGCAAATTAGGCATACAGTTAATCATAAAAGTGTTGAGCAGGCAAGTGTAAAGCCATTGAAGCTGGTTTCAGTAGGCTTATTGTCTAACTCGCTCGCAATCGCCATCGTTTTCATTTTGACAGTTCATGTATGGGCTGACAATTGGCATCGGAATCAGCTAGCTGTCACATTCATACAAGAACTGTCAAAATGAACACGATGTCGATTGCGAGCGAGTTAGACAATAAGCCTACAGAACATAGAATTAACTACCGTATTGGAAGATGCAAGACCTACTATAATACTCGTATGTTAGAGCTAGACAGACAATACCATTTGTCTTAAACGCTATGCATGTAGTGGAACTCTCAGACGAAGGAAAAAAGTCTATCCCCCTTATTCATAAACGCTCAATAGGCTTCTGCTAACTTACCAATCGTTTGTCCTTATCTTAAGGTAAATGTCAGTTTCAGACGACCGGATGGCCTAGTGGTTAGAGAACCTGACTATGAAGCTTGAGGTCCCGGGTTCGATCCCAGGGGCAGATATTTGTATGAAAAATACGAATGTTTGTTCTCGAGTCTTGGATGTTTAATATATATTTAAGTATGTATTTATCTATATAAGTATGTTCATCCGTTGTCTAGTGCCCATATCACAAGCTTTGCTTAGTTTGGGACTAGGTTAATTGGTGTCAATTGTCCCAAGATATTTATTTATTTATTTATACATAAGGACAAACGATTGCTAAGAGAGCAGAAGTCTACAGAGCGTTTATGAATAAGGGGTATAATAAACACATACATATTATGTGTATTGTCGGAATTATTTTAGAGTCCTTATATTGTAACAGTAATGTTTTCCTGTTGTTTCAGAATGAAGTTATTATTAATAAACATTTTCATATTTTATTATGGGGTTCGGCGTTTTACGCTTTAACCATTTAACTTATATATACGCATATTTAATGAACCCTGCCTGCTCACATACACGTAAGGCTCGATACATTAAAATATGATTTCACTGTCTTAAATATAGGTAGGTACACACAATTTTAAACTCTTTATGGACGCAATATTTTACATTTGTGATAATTCCTTATTTTTAGCAGTTTTAGGGGCCGATTTTTCACTCCTCAGACATTCACTTACAGTACCCGCCCATAAAGATTGCATATCGCTCTTCTCGGCTTTGTAGAGCGTTGTCTCGCTCTAAATTACGTGACGTCAATTGTCTCTTTACAAACGCAAGAAGAAGTGCAATCTTTAGTTTTGTTCGCCGAATAGTGCCTATCTGAAGATTGAAACTTCGGCCCTAAATTACGATCTACATGAATCTAGCACTGGTTTTCTTAAACTGTTATACGTAAGTAAAAATAATTGAGTAAAAATATCTAAGGCATACATTTAATTACGTATATCGAAAAGCCTTACCAAGAAACTGACCCCGAGAGCGGCGCCAATTCGAAGAAATGCGACCAACAAACGTCACGATATGTACGGCTTGGCATACGCGACCCTGGGCCCTATTTTATAAAGCTACAAATTACAATTTACAAGCGGAGGTCTCCTTGTAGCTTTATAAAATAGGGCCCTGATAATTCGCGTACTATACAAGCTAAATGCAGGACAGGAATTACAGGGCGTACACAGCAAAGCTATTCGGTAAGCAGGTTTAAAGCGGCGCGTGCACGCAAAGGTGCTTACCAAATAGCTTTGCTGTGTGTACATTGTTGGACTGCGCAATCTATACTTCACATTGGTCGCACTCATTTCAAGTAGTCCCATTGTATTTTCTACAACAGTGCCAGACCGCAGTCACCGAATTTTGAAAGCATGCGTATATAAAAATACCACTCGATAGCGGTGAAAAGTGCTCAATTTGAAATACGAGTCGGTTAGAAGAAAATTGCGGCTCTAATTAGTCAAGTCAACTAGTAAAAAAATATATTTGAGCCATTTTGGCAGCATCACACACATTTATCCGGTTACGAGCGATATACTTTCAAAAATCAGGTCCCAGAGTACGTGTTAAGCCGTTAGTCAGCAGTAATGCCCGAAAGTCAGGTCTACAAGCTCATATTCTGATGAGAAATAACACTGTACTGACTGTGTCTGTTTTATGGATCAAATATTGCAAGTCAGTTTGAAATGTGGTATACATAATTAACAGTACTTATCTAACTACGTATTGTGAGCTAAAAATAGAAATTCAACTGCATAGATATAAAGTCCACGCATAACAGCTATAAGGTACAAATTACAACTACGGAAAACTGTTAGATAAACCCCTTCTATCATTACGTCACTTTATTATTCAGATCAAACTGCAAATTGATACCCACAATAGAATGGGAAGTCTTGAATATTGCACTTGGCTTATTTTGTATGTCTTTATAAATGAGGTATTTACATAATAGAAGGCAGCATTTGTATTTACGCTTAATCTAAAAAATATATGTATAAACCTTTAGCACCATGGTACTGGAAATGCAAATAACTTTTTTATTTATTCAGAAAGGTACTTTAGCGTTTGTTTTTCTAATGGAAAACGTTATCAAACTTATCAAATAAGGCAGAATTGTTCGAAACTTACATGCGTTTGTTCATTGGCTACTTGATTCTCTGCTGTGCACGGACACGCTATAAATGTCGCCCACGTGGGTCCATTGGTCATTTCGTGCGTAGCGTGTGCATGTACTGTGGAAACGACCGCCTAACTTTTGATACGGAGCGAACATGTACCCCCGTACCTTTAAAAACAAGCCAATCCGCGCGCGGCAGGTTCGCGGGCCACATCCACACTATTGGGTACAATATACGGCCCATAAGAGTGAGTAGGACAGCAAGACAGACCCCAAGGGCATTTTAAATATGTACTATCGTTAAACTATATGTAAAGTTGTATGTAAAAGTGCAGCCAGTATTCTGTAAAGTCACAATAGAATCACCTCTTGTATAAAACCTTCTTGATAAAAATATAATTCACTTTTTAACAACTATTTAAACTAGATACTATATTGTGATGCATGTATCAATATGCTTATTCATGCCCGTAGGCTTGAAGGCAAGCTAATGATATGTAATGTACGTTTAAGGCGACTAGTGCCTTCAAATGCTGTAAATTAGTTACTTTCTAAAGCCTACTCTTGAACGTCTGAGCCAAAAAATGGAAAAAAATGAATTATCAACTCTTATACAACATTTGCAACGTAGGTCGTTTAGGTATCAGCAAAAGTTCGATATCTAAATAAAGTTCACCCGAATGGTGTTTCTTGGCTTGCATTCCCTACTGCTCCTAAACGGTAACGACTTATGAATATATTTAAATTTTTAAAAATAAAGAATCCTATGTTCTTTAAACACCACGTAGCATTTGTAAATCAATAGACTTTCTCATCACGAATAACAACAAAAACCCCGAAAACTTGCAAGTGTGTGACTTTCTTTACTCCTCACACGTAAAGTTCTGGTGTTGCAGGTGTCCATGGGCGACGGTAATCGTTTTCCATCAGGCGATCCGTCTGCTCGTTTGCCCCCTATATCATAAAAAAAAAAAAAATGAAAAAGACAAATAAAACATTTTGAAGGCACCAGTCGCCTTAAATAACCCTTTTATCACCTTAACTTGGCATCATACACAGATGTTGATAGCTCTAATACACGGAATAGAAAAAAAGAGGAAGGAATGGCCCAATGAGCTTTGTATATTATGCTCCGAAGTTATAGTCTGATTATTTTGAACTGAGATTATCTAACCACCAGTTTTTACAATTACCATTATCTGCTTCGTATTCGTTAGCGCCAACAGTTGCTCACAAAAAAAATGGTTATAAACACATTACATGAATACTGAATTTTTAAACTACACCTTGATGAGTAGATTCAATACTTGTATGTTTCATTCTAACCAATGAGCAACTGTTTGGGACTAACGAATACAGAGTATATTATAATTATTTATGGATACAATGCCATTGTGAAAACGGGAGATTTGACGTGCTCACTTCGTTTAGACTATATAAGCCAAAGCTTACCCAACTCGACCGACACGTGACGTTTACTCGCGGGAAGACAGACGAGACAAATTGGAGTAGCTACAACCAGACAGGGGAGACATACCAAGGCCAGAAAGAGTGAGACAGAGTACACCTTTCTCTTGAAGTAGGGATATCTAGACATATAAAAAAACTTGGCTGCCTTAGAGACGCTTGCGCCGGCTAGAGTTAATATAAATCGTAAATCTGTTGAATGTCATTCAGATTGACACTACTTAGCATTTATATGTATACTTGGGGAAAAAAACAAGGTCACACCTCGTAGAAAGTTGTATAAGGTTGCGACCAAACCGCCGCGTATACGCAGTGACGTGTCGTATCTGTCACGTTTTCTCTCCGTTTCTTCATACATTTTGTTGCGATTCCGTAACGTCACCGTTTTTTAAGCGGAGGTGTGGTCGCACACTAAAACGGGACCCGGTATTTTACTCCCGAGTACTTAACTTAATATGTATAATTCCCCTGTGAAGCTTGAGGTCGTGGATTCAATCCCCAGTCAAAACCAATTATTAAATACTAGCTTCTACCCGCGACTTCGTCTGCGTAGAATTATATATATAAACGTTCCTCTTGAATCACTCTATCTATTAAAAAAAACCGCATCATAATCCGTTGCGTAGTTTTAAAGATCTAAGCATACATAAGGACAGACAGACAGACAGCGGAAAGCGACTTTATTTTATACTATGTATTGATGATATACAAATGTTTGTTCTTAAATCTTGTTATTTTCTGTACAAGTATGTTAATCTGTTGCCTGGTACCCAGTAAAAGCTTTGCTTACTTAGGGACTAGGTCAATTAGTATAATTTGACCCACTTATTTACTTAAATCTGGGTTAGCAGTCAACTCACGCGCATACTTGTCTTACCGCCCAAATAAGGTTCAAAGCCTGCGAAACAGCGTAGTATACTTATTTTACTAGAATAAGAGCACTTACCATTGCCCATCGCACTAGGCACTAACGGGTCAATATTCAAGCGTTTCGACCGCTCGGCTCATGCGTCATTGTCGTCTCACAATTATTATCCTAACAAAAGGACAAGCCACAACAACTTTAGACAAGCCAAATGCAGCATCGATACTGTGTTTCGTTGTCATAAAAAGTTAAGTCTCAGCATCATCTCTTTTAATGGCATACGCTGAGACGATAATGACGAAAAAAAAAACGCCGAAAAACCGCTGAATATTCACCCTAACCGAGAGTCTCTCGGTCAATTCGACACAAGTATTTTCTTACTATTTTTGTTTTTACTGAATATTTTGAAGGGTTTCTTTAGTAGACTAGTTATGCTGTGTTTCTTCTTGTGTTTGCTCAAGTCGCAGAGCGAGGCGGTCTCAGTGGGGCGGGAGTCCAGGGAGGCTGTGGAGGCGGAGATGCTGCCGGAAGGCACGCTGGGCAGCGTGATAGTGCGCGAGCTGGGCTCTTGCGTCTCGTACGCTATTTGCCGTCCGTTGCCCAGCTTGCCGTTGCTCAGGCTGTCGTTGTACAACTCTTGTATTTTGAGCGTGGACGACGGCAACTTCAGCGCTGGTACCCTGTGGCAAAATTCAAGGGTCTATTTTGTCGTATAAAATTAAAGTTCCGAATGTAGTATAACATAATATTTAGTCATGGGAGTATGGGTGGAACGGAGAATCAAAACAGTGATGGGTTGCTAGCCTCGCCTATAACATGATTCCTAAGATTTTCGCCCGTTCCCTCGATGGGCTTTTACCATATGCGCCGGAAGAGGAGCAACTGGTATAGTTTCCGGCAAACATCTTGAGCATGACCTTGAATGCGCACAAGTGAATTTAGCGTCTCTTTGGTACAAAAGTACATGCGCGAACTTACCCCTTCCACGTCGGTCTTGCGCAAGATGTTTGCCGGCAACTATACATTCTATTTTTTTTCTTTACTCCCAGAGCAGCCTGGAATAATCGTTACTATCGTTAGTCAAAAAGCGTTTTAATTTTGTTGTTTTTAGAATTGATATTAAGGTGACATACAATATTCAATTCCGATGTCATTTCTAACATTTCCGGAAAATGCATAACTACAACGAATCAAGCCGGATTTACATTATGCAACTAGCATTACACTGCGGCGTTCGATTAATCACTTTAGAAGCGTTAGGTTATCGGCCGAGCAATGTAATGCTACTTGCACGAAATTAGTCGTATAATGTAAATTCGGCTTAATTTTGACCAATGAATAATTATGAATCACCAATAGTATCTATGGAGCCTCAGATTTTTAGAGCAAATAAAAAGTTAAGACAGAGTTCTGTAAACCACTTGTGCTTGGAAAAAGGTTGCGCTTGTCACTTCGCCGTCTGCATTTCGTCTTCACTTTTTGTTCGGTCCGATGGTGTCATGTTTAAAAATTGTCCGCCTTATTCATAAACGCTCTATTCTATAGGCCTCTGTTAACTTAGTAATCGTTTGTCCTTGTCTGTGAAAGGTGAATGTCAAAATGACAGATAAGGATAAAAGATTACTAAGTTAGCAGAGGCCTATAGAGCGTTTATGAATAAGAGGGTAGTATTAATGGGGGGGTCCTCACCTGGGCGCCGGCCGGGGGTTGAGGAAGCGTCCGAGATGGTCCCAAAAGTTGTAGGCGACCGAGTTGTAGTGCAGGTTGTGGTAGAAGCTGTAATGCGGCGGCAGGTCGCACTGCCGGTACATGCACGGCAGCAGCCGCCGCTGGTTCGAGCCTACGACAAACATACATTTTTTTTTTAATTAAGGTAAACGAGCAACTGGGTCACCTGCACCTGGGGCCTTACCATGACGTCCTAATTCCGACTCAGTTCAAGTTTTAGTTGTCACTTTTAGTATGAATCTGACAGCGAGCGAACCTAAACTGAATCGCATTAAGACGTCACGGTAAGGCCCCTGATCGTAAGTGATCACCACTACCTATAGATACCCGCAACACCGAAGAATTGCAGATGAGTTACCAACCTAGAGGGCTAAGATGAAATGCCACTTGTACCTGTAATTTCCCCGGCTGTCTTACTCTCCACACTGGAACACAACAGTTCGAGCACTGCTGCTTGGCAGCGGAAAACTATACACATACATACATAAATCACGTCTTTATCCCTTACGGGGTGGACAGAGCGGGGTAACAAGACTTTAAGGCCACGTTTAGCATGATTGTGGGCGTACAGGTGGAAAGGGGAATCAACCGATACCTGCTTCAAAATTGAGTTGCAAGATTTCACCCGGACATACATACATACAAAGGTGTTTTATCAAACCATGCAACCCAACCACCCGCTGAACTATACAGGATTAATTTTAAGCAGTGTCCGACCGAAGTTTTGGCATAAGGATAAATAAGAACATAGTAGAACGGAAACTCCGGAAACTCCGGAAACTCGGAAGGGTATATTAGAGTACTCGCTAAGCGAGCTACTCAGTCAGGTTGTCACGGCCGGTGTCGCCGCACGCGCGTTTGGTTGTTTGCGCGTTCCATACCTTCATCTTGGAAACGCCGATCTTGAAACAAATAACGTACCTAATGATTTATAAATCTCATATTTTGTGAAACTAGAATAAAATAATGATTTCAAAGTAAATAAAAACTTATATTTTAGCGATATCATCTTTAGACTTAAGTATAATATGTAACAGTAAGCAACCCTAACAACTCGCCTGGAGGCTGGACGACAGAGGGGTGTAACGACGTACACGACATAGAACCACAAATGCAGACCGCAGCTACACTCTCAGGGTCCCCGCAAAACTCACCAATATTCCACGCGTGCACATAATCCATGAAGAACCGCTCGTCGGGGCTCTCGAAGAAGTCCGGCGAGTAGACCAGGATCACGAACCGGCAGCGCGTCTGCACCAGCTCCGTGATCGAGCGGAACGGGGCCATGCCCGGCCGCAGGCTGTTCTTGGTGCACAGCTGAGAAGCCATACCAGGTTATTATCCTACTAATAGTATAAATGTGGAAGTTTATGTTTGTTACTCTTTCATGCCAGAACAGCTATAGATCTAAATGAAGTTTGGAACTAGGAATGAAATAACACATAGACTAGGTACTTTTTATCCCGCAAAATTGCGTAGATCCCACGGATCAGTGATAAACAATGATATTAACATATAAACAGGGAGTAGATACGTTACTACCGCGTCTGAGTTGAAGATTCATAAATGACCCAATTGTCTCATGTCGCAATCAATCAACCTCAAACAAGCCACAGTATGAGTAATCCGGGACAGTCAATATGACAGTTGACAGAGAGAACGTTTTTCAAACGCAATTTACTAGGAACGTAACATGTCTATACTTACTATGAAATATCATTGGTGGTAAAGGAATACTTTGCAGACAAAGTCGTAGGCAACAGGTAGTTATTATTTATACATCATTTTTTCCGATATTCACCTCAAGATTAAATTAGCGTGGACTGCATTTAAGATTGTTTTAAAAAAGTAATGTAAGTTTTTTTAAAGACACCTGATTTTGATGAAACAAATTCACTAGTTCCCACCGCCCAAGGACACCAGCAACACTAAACGATTTTTTATATAAGTTTCTTGTAGCATTAATACATTGCTGAAGCAGTCATGTATATAGGTGTCTCATACCTTGTAACCAAAATCTCTGTTCATTCTAATCTTCATTTCGTCAACAAATTCCTGGTCAGCCTCCGCATAGAGTACGAGTGCATCATACACGACCGGCGCCCCTTCGTCCATGTCCTCTAAGGTGACCAGGTTATCCTCCTCCGGCAGGGCCATTCTCTGATCCGCTACTGTTTCTCTGACCCATGCGCCTTCTATATGTATATAAATGAAGGATTTTTTAAACCAAACTCAGGAGTACCGTAGTTTGTAAATAAAACGAATAGACAATTTTGACAATAGTTTTTTAATTGTGAAACCATCGGGATTATTAGTTGTAACAGACTATTTCCGCAACTCGTCAACTGAGATTGCGTCTAATCTGCGTGGCAACTACAATCACATTCAAACATTGTGAACTAAAAATAGCTCACATATTTAAGTCAATATTGACTGTACATATTTATACTTGACACTCTTAGTTCTTCATCCTAGAGTGTTTGCCTCAGGGGCAGCGGCACAAACACTGCAGTCACGGCAAAGGACTATGAATTAATCCGAAGCATGTTGAGGGATTCTCAAGTTTGATATGTGAGTTATGTTTTAGATTACATGTATAAATGTTGTCATATTCGTTACAAAATCACTGTAGGATTGTGCAAATGGAGCAGCAGTGTTAGACGCTAGATGGTAAAGGGCGTCAAAATCCTAATTTTGTAGCATGGCCCGCAAAGAGCAAATTGACGGAGAAGTAGAAGCCATCAACCTTAAGATGTCAATAACTACTTCACTCTACTCAACAAGCACTTCAAATAACATTCCATTGCATGTGAGGCGTTCTTAATGCATTAATGTAGCTTTTACCTCTATTAACTAGGCACTGCGTCCGGCCCAGTGCTAGAAGGTCATCCTTTATGTCGTGTCTATCGATTTGCTCCAAGTAGAGAAGTAGCGTGTGGATGTTGGCCGTGCCATCATTGCGACGGATCCAGGTCTGCAGGAGCCACTCTGTCTTGTTCTGATGGATGTTGTCGATGTCTTGGGAGGTTACATTTATACAGTAGGCTAGGCCTCTGTAATCTCTGCAAAGTTCAGATTTATTATTTTTCATAATCTGGTATCTTAGCAGTTTTACATTTGAGCAGTGAATTGTTGTTGTTGGCAATACTATGGTATGAATATTAATACATGGAGCCAGTATTGTTCAGGAATAAATGACTAATGACTATGACTAGCAGACCGCATTATCAGTGGTGAAAATTCATTGAAATAGAATCATAGGGTTGTCACACAATATTCATTTAATTCGTGTACATTTGATATACTGGTATAAATGTCAATCAATAACTATTGGAGAAAAAATATTGTCTATTGCATAGTTTTACTAAAATTACAAACCATTTTATCCACGTCGCATTCGGTTTATTTCCAGTTTTGCCATTAGCTCCATTTTAAACTGTGAGAATTCAGCACTATTATCCAGGAAGTTCATATTTTTACCGAACATAAAATTAAGTGATAAGTATATGACATCAGACATATTTTGACAAATAAATGTCAATTTAGTACCTAACTATTATTGTAGAGTTCAACAACCAAATGAAACCTTTTTTCAGGCAATTGGCTTCACATTATATAAACCTATGAATGAAATAAGTAGGTATATTGTTTTCATCAAATATTAGGTATATCAAATTATACACATGTAAATATTAATGTGTAGTGCCAGCCCTAGTATTTTCAATGTTTCTTCACCACTGATAAGGGGGTCTGATGACTAGTACATATAGTGGGAGAAGTGACCTGGGGCCTTACCATGACGCCTTAATACGATTTAATTCCAACTCAGTTTAGGTTCGCTCACTGTCAGATCCATACTAAAAATGACAGCTAAAATGTGAACCGAGTCAGAATTCATTTATTTATTTAGACATGCCAACAGTACATAAAATTGAATCACATTAAGATGTCATGGTAAGGCCCCTGATTGTGAATTTGATATAGATAGATAGATAGATAGATAGATGCAAACTTTATCTGTTGTGAATAAAGCACACATGCAAAGCTTACAACATACACACATACACACACATACACAACTCACACACACACACACACACAGTTATATACATACTTCATTTAACTGCTTTTCATATTGTACAGGTTAATCTCACAATGCTTTTTAATTTTTTAACTTTTATTTGGTTTATACAGTTTATTCATTAACCACTTTGTAATATTGCTTTTAAGTTCAAATCAACAAACTTAAGCTACCATAGATAGACGGATATACCAGATCTTAGTCCCTAAAACATTACAGTTTGCAAAAAGCGATATTCTGCAAAACCTTTCCAGATACATAGTTCATGGTCAAAAGATTAATAATTTAATGTCAAACGATAATGGAACTTTAGCATTCAGAGATAGCCACAGAAGATATGAACTATTTTGGATATAAATAAATATTACACTATTTTGGATCAACATAGCAACTCAACATGCACAATTAGAGTCAAAACAAATATCAGTAACAAGTCAATTGCCTGATTAATTATCTGGTGATCGGTTTATCAAGATGTTGTTTACTAACATGATGTCGTTTCTAAGGGACATTCCTGTCAAATTTCGATTCTAATGGGAATATTTTTGGACTGGATCAACTCGTGGAACGGACTAACCTGGGCAGGTTCCCTGGGCCGTCGCTCGGGATCAATTTTCTTGTGTTCAAACGACATATCGTCGTTCGTGCTTCATTCGAGAGATAGGACAACGGCAAAACGGACAAATCGTCCTCCGTCATCTCGCCTTAACGTGACAATCACTTCACCCAAAAATAATTATTGAATACAATATTGTTTTCCTCGAATCAAGACATAACATTAGTCATACGATGTAGAACAGAAATAGAAAAATAAATTTCTGAAATATATTTTTTCACTCACTGACACTGACAGTCAGTGACAACGATTGACAAGACAAATGACGAAATGACATCTATCTTTTTTTATAGCCCGCGCGGTCCTCACAGAAAAGACAAAAGGTTTTATACCCATGCAGCCACAATAAATGTAGTGCCGAAACCAGAGAATATAACCACTACGTTTTAGCCGAAACAATGAAATCGGAACAAGCACAAGCTATCTATCAATCAACAACGCACTGAATGTGCGCCCAAATATAAAAGTAGGTACACAATAAGTGTCAGGCCTGAGTGGCCACTCGAAGCGGAGCGTTCGGCGGGGCGTGCAGCGTGGCAGGCAACGGCAAAGGGCTCTGTCTGTGCGGTGTGCAGTGTGCACTGCGTTTCATTTGTTTAGCATGCAGGCTGCAGCTGCACGCACCGCCACGCCGCACCTCGCATGCAGGACGATGGGGTTGGGATTAGGGCGAAGTATAGATAGTGACAAAAAGGCGGTATTCTTTAATTTATATTTAAATGATACATACATACATACATACATACCGTCACTAGTAGACTACTTTGTTCCACTTGCTACGATCCTGACATACGTCATACATTACATACACATAAAAACACACATACATTTAAATGATGACTGAATAATATCAATGATTAGAAAGATGATAGACCATAAAAACTCCGTTTTACTAATGTATGTATTGGACAATTTTATCCGTAAATTGGTTTATACACTAGAATCTATGAATACAAAATGGATTAACAAAAAATTCTAGCACCGAGTGAAAAAATATGATAACGCTCTTTTAACAGCGCCGGCTTTGTTAATGTCAGAGTATTTCATAGATAATTACGATGGATTACTTTATGCAGGAAATTGTAAATGATACGGTTAAAATTAAAATCCACAACGATATTTGAGACGCTTTATTGTCATTCACAAGTGCAATCACTACCACTCTATTGTCTACTGCAGATATAAATACAGACAACGGTATTTCTATACATACATTATTATACCTGCATCCATTACCAATGGCCCTTTCCACAAAGCTACAAGTTACATTTTTAATAGGTGTAAACTAGCAACATTACCCCAATCAACCAATCATGAAAGAGATTTAACAAATGTTGCCAGTTTAGTTTAGTAAAATTGACAACTTTTAGCTAGCTAGGCACGTAAACCCGGCTACAAATGTAATTATGATTATGATAAGTAACAAAATTAAATTAAATAAACAAATTACAAATTTAAGTAAAGAATAATCGTTACTTAATTAAATAGGTATTAAATATGAAGGTCCATAATATAATGAACCAAAACTAATGACATTACTTTACTTAGACAAACAAGTATTCTTGTAATTAGTTTTATTTCGTAAATCAAGAGTAATCATACTCTTTTACAACCATTCCTATATTGCACAAAAATGGGTACAACTAATAATATAAGTCTGTACATAATTTTAATAAAAACTGCAACATAAATATTAAGAAAACTAAATGAACAAAACAATTTAAGTAGGCTTACGTGTAATATCAATGCTTTTGCTATACATGCCTTAGACCTGATTGAACAAACTTCAGCGTGCAGCAGGTTTATTAGGCATTTATAACCATTTCACTAGATTACTCTAGTAATATAGTTATATTCCTAGTAATATAGTAGTTATAAATTACTGTCATATAACTATATTACGGTAAATAGCTATAACACATTCATTTCCAACAGATATAGGTTCCGTTCCGGTCAAAAATAATGTTTTCTTTGCGCTCTCAAGAGCGGAGTCCAATACTGATTCGTAAACGTAGCGAGTTAAACACCATTTTCGCGTGACAGAATCATACAGTAACATCAAGCTTTACCGTAATTTACAGCTAAAACAAACAAATTCAACAAAAACGAATAACAGGTACTATTTACAGTTACTACGATTATAATAAGCTCTTTTTACATTGGAATGTTTCTATAAAACGCAGTTAAATTTGCGACATGTCTTGTGCACGCTAGGCCTGAAAATATACTCAAGAGCAAAAATATCAGGTCACTTTAGATACAACGTTCTATGGGAAGGGACCCGCAATTTTTGTTCGCCAGTATATAAATATACAAGGTATCTTAGAATAAATCCGTAATATTTCATCAGGCAGGGTAAGTTTCACTGAGCACACTCGTAAATGTTTTTCAAGATTTTTCAACTGTACATGATGTTTCCATACACTTATCGATGTTCAAAGTGTATGGACTCTGACTTAATTCTGAATCCACACGGCGAAAACTTCAATCACTCTAACCCGCACCTTCTGAAATATTCTGAGAGACCTCGTATCGTAATCATTAATTACTCACTCATTAATAACTCAGCAACCAATCCACAAACAAGCGCCCGCGGAACACGCACATGCTATTTGTCGCCAGCGCTCATTTACATAAACATCGAGCAAATCCTACTAATATTATAAATGCAAAAGGTTGTGAATATGTAAGTAGCTGTATGTTTAGAACACACTCAGGCTGGTAAGAACAAAAAAAACTATTTTCTCTACTATTTTCCATCCAATATTGTATTTTGTGTGCAATAGAGTTTACCCAGCTTTAACGGCTTGTCTGACCTTGGGCCGGCAAAGAGTGCATAGATTACTGAAGTGGTTAAGGGATTTTTTTACCAAAGTAATTTACATTGCCACTCTACTGGGGGGGCTACTCCGAAATTCGACTTTCGAAGTTCGTATCATACCGTCCCCCTAACTCTCAAATTAATTACTATTAGTGTGAGCGGAACGGCACGAAACGAACTTCGAATCGAACTTTGGAGTGTAAGGCCTGCAGCAACTAGCTCGATAGCTCGATGCATCTAGATGAGAAGGGTAGGCGCAAACTCGTTAATTTGCTTGTAGATTCGTTGCTGTTTATACTATGCAATTACAAATAAAACTATATAAAATTTCACTTAAATAAGATGCTATAAATCATTTTGAATGGCTTTTTTAATAAGTTTGTAATAATGCTCCCACACTCTCACTCTCACCTCCAACACGTCACTGTTTGACACTTGAAACACATATTCTGGGAGCGTCATATGTACGTGCTAACAGTAAGCCAGTAGGTACAGTCAATTATAAAAATAGAAATAAAAGTACAGTGCCTAAAATATGTGAACACGTGCTTATGACGTTAAATTCAACTTTTGGTTACACATTTTTAGTGTTGAATATGCAAGAGGATTTATTTGCTTGACTGTATGGTCGACCAAGAAAGTAGTTTATCATTTTTTATGAAAGTTCTGCCATCAGATACAAAGCAATAAAGCTGATTGTCACATAGACTTGTGAGTGAAAATAGGCTTTGATGTTTTAAGCCGTACAAATGACATTGAACCTTAGGGTGGTAAAATTGAAATTAAAATCGTGGTAAAGGACTTTCATGGTCGACTTTAAACCATGACCATATTTTTTTGGACTTTATGTGAAGCAGCATTATCTTCTATTATATAAAAACGAAATGCGTTTGTTAGTCGCGCATAAACTCAAAAACCGCTGAGCCGATTTCGCTAATTCTTTTTTTGTTGTGTTCATTATTGTCAGAAGGTTTTTATAAAACAAAAATTCCAAAAAAAAAGCTGGGACGGGGGCGAAGCCGCGAGCACCAGCATATAGTATAATATATTGACTAAATACATAGCTTAAATGGGTTTAAGCCGGATGTACCTGCATAAACGTTAACACAACATATGCTACACACCTTAAAAACAATAAAACTGAATTTTATAATATGGAGCTGTTACACTATGACTCAAACTAAGCGAAACTAATTAACAAGATGAATACAGCTGTATTTTTCTGCTTTACTCGTTTACCTCCAAAAATCGGGCTCGAGGGACCTTTATACGAAGTTGTGATAAGTTTAGTTAAGTTGTGTTCTTACTGAGAGCATTCGGCGTCGAATATTCGCGTGGTGTGGACGTTGAGCCGAGCGTTACAAATCTTACAAATGTTCGTTTACAAATATTCGGGTAAGAATGCTCTCAGTGAATAGAATGTCTGGATTATGCTACATAAAAAGAGTTATGTAGTGTCATTATAAATATGTTACCAATAATTATGTTTTTTTTAAAAGCATTCAAATATTTATTAGAATTAGAAATATTTGTTATTTGCGATCACAGCCGACCGACAACCTACGAAGTACTATCCCTTATCGTATCCAGAAATGTTACACGAATCATAGATTACAATGTTTCTGTTGTGCTCAGATAAGTCCATTATTAATTGGATCCTTGACTCGTAACATTAAAAATAATGAAAAATCTTCATTAAGGAACGATTTATATTTACTGGGTGCCGTGTAATTATTAATTTATTACAATCAAAATATGCTTCAATGGCTGTAGCATTAAAAAGAACTAACGCAAGATTTTGGCAAGTTTTAATATAGGCAACATTATTTATATCAATTATAAAAAAAGGAAACATTTTTTATGCCAAAATACTTTTTAAACAGATTGGCAACACCATAAGTAGTCACACAAGTAATAATTTATTTTATTCGGCAAGAATTTTTAACAAATTTCAATTAAAAAAAATACCTATCATCATTTACATCATTATTATTATCAGAGACATTAACACAGCAACCTAAAACGAGGACAGTTGATAGTTATCATTATTAAATCCTTAAGGTATATTTCCGTGCATTCATTAAGCGTCATACATAATTATTTAATTGTATCAAATCTTAGACCCACCTATAATTATACAAGATTACAAACACGCGAATCATTACATCAGATAAACAAATTTACCAGATAAAGTAGGTGAGAGATAAGAGTTATATCACTGTTCCGCCAGAATGTTGTTGTAGCGAATGTTTACCGTGCCTATAAAAAGTAAACATACTTATTGCGCATCGAAATGCCCTGTTAGCATCGAAACGCGAAAGTTAAAACGGTTCCCACAATATAATAAGTACTTGCTTTTTTTTAAAGGGGTATTTTACGCGAGAAAACTTTCATTTTGATTTCAGGTACACCCGATTTTTCTTAATATTAGTTGATAAGATTTTTTTTTATATTACCTACTTTACATTAATTTAGCTTAATTTGGATTGATATGATTACATTAGTTATTTGTCATTAATATAAGACATTTTTGAAATTTTTGGAGGCTCATTGGAAATAATTATTTATTATGATTACAGTGCTTATAATACTAATAATTTGTATGACAGCCCAGCCGTCACTAAGCTTGCTTATATTATAGTACATTTATCTAGTTATATCAATTTGTTTTACAAGGCTCATAAATTATACAAATTATAAAAGAAAATATGACATCAGTGATTCCACTCGTCAATAATATTTTAGTCTATATTTTTCACAATAAATAAAGTAGGCAAGATTAAGATATGACGTTTTTGATTAGGAATATTTTCTGGTGTTCACACCAGCCGCGATGCTTGCAACACTGACATACTCGTAAGTATCGCAATCGACCGTATCGTTTTTTTTTTAATCAATAAGCTTAGTGCCGAATTGTCTATGTATCTAAACGACTGACCACTTGGTCAAGGCTTACTTTTTTTTTTGTTAAGGATGCCTGACTTTTTGCAACTCATTCAATTTGCGTAAACTGTCAGTCATTTGAAATTGCAACCAATGTAAACAAGCCTGGTATTTAAAATGTTTTTAATTTCCATTTACCCTCATCAAATTCTGCTAAATCCGTGTTTTATTTAATCAATACTTACCACAATATTATTCTGAACCATTAAAACGATAAACAAGTGCTGGAATATGGATATTTCATTAAATGGTTTGTTTACATTGTTCGCAATTTCAATTGACAGGGACTTTAGTAGGTAGTTCGTAGTGCTACATAGACGAAACAGTTCTAGGCGAAATTGTAATACATCCGCGGTATTGGCAATTTAATGTTTTAAACAATGTTTTAAATTAAAATAAATAATAGTAGATAATTCAACTTGATATGCTCAACTTAGTAACGTTATTAACAAGAAAACCAGAGCATTAAGATAATTAAGTACGTTTCAAATTCACATAAACTAGATTAGTTATAAAATTAAGCTGCTACCTACGATTATTCAATTTTGTAACAAAAATGTGTATATTCAAACAAAAACACATTCCAATCACGCAAACGCTCATTCCGTACATACATACGATTAAAATTCAAACATCAGTCTTTGACGGTATAAATATTTGAAATTGATATCAGCTAAGCCATAGTATAGAAAACTACAACGAATTGTACATTTCTAGAAGTATTTTTAAATAATAGAAAGGATTTATGTAGATCGTCACGAAGTTTCTGAGTTATAACCATGTGCGTTTTGTTACAAACGACGTCAATGATAAGCCATTGATAGCGCGAAAATATGATTCCAATTAAGTATAAGGACGAAAGTAATGTAGCCAGCCAATCGGAAGAATTATTCGTGTCTGTGGTAAATCCTGATTGGTCATTGAGCTTGGTTAAACGATAAAGTTTATTCATTCTATAACTAAAATCTCCAAACAAAACTGAGTACAGATTGTGTAAAAAAACTTGAACATTACACAGTAACGATATTTTCCTAGAAATACATCACAACAATATTAAATTACTCGTGTGTATACAAACAGATATGTCATTTGAACAGTATTTATTCTGTATAATATTATTATTATAAGTTTAACTTCTATTTATAGGAAACGTTTGAAATAGCTGCGGGAATACGCGGACTAAGTCCTACAAACAATTCAACTAATAATAACCAAAGCTAAAGTAAGTACCAATATAAACACAAAACAACTACATATCTAAAGCTAGAATTTGTTTACTAGAAAGGTACGTTAGTGATTCCACCCGCCAGTGAACGGCGCTATGCAACAAACAACCAAGCGGTGCATATAAATATTGGCAATTTAATGCATAGCGCCATCCCGATTTAAGTCTTTTGGCATCATTATTCCTACAATATGCTATTCATAAGTTTTAGTACCGAGTTAGATAAGTTATGAAAGGAGGAAGAGTTCGAAGTCGTCTAAATATACAAATAATTTTACGGCCTATTGTACATAACCTTTCGCAGTGTACACTGAGGCAGTAAACTAGTCATGAAACAATAGCACATTATTGCGAGAGCTCCTTACACGTAAGAGCTTCATTACGGCTCATATAACACGTATCAGAAAAACATGGTTTTCAGCCACAAATCTGTAATACCCAACTCGATACCCGATCACAAGCCATCACTCGAAAGTGACAATCAGACTTTTCTAGCGTTCCTAGGGCTCAAAAGGACGGCTATTTCAGTCACCGTTCAGTTGTGGGCAGCCCTTTTCCCTTGCATATAACCCTCCCATCTTTTGGCCGTATTTATCAGGATAGGGTCATCGTCTAGGCCCGCTAGAAGGTAAAGTTGGTTAACATGTGTGGCGTGGTAGTCCCACCGGGCTATGTTGGGGCTGGCCCCTAAAGTAAAGTGTCTTAGGTCGTAGAAGCTACCGCTACCTGTGTCGAAGAGTGGAAGGAGCGTCTTGAGTGACGTCATACCGTCGTCGAACATCTTCTTGGCGAGCGAGATAGAGTTCTCTCCCTCTATCGCGTGGAGATCGTAGAGGCCGAGGAGCGTGTAGATGAAGCCGTTGAGGACGAAGAGAGGCGGTCGAGTCGGGTATTCCTCGTACCTAGAATGAGAAAAAAATGTTGTTACATTACGTCCGGTGGTCGGATGAGGCTTGGTTGACTAAAAAACGGTGATGTCAAATTTTTACGTGTGTAGGTATGTACTTGCTGACTAATACCATCTGGCAGTTCTCTTTCTCCTCTGTAAGCTGTAAAAGTCAACAAAGGCTAATAGAAACCTATGGCGTGCCGTAAGCGGTCGCCAGAGTAGACAGCGCGTACAAATTGTGTTGCCTACCGCTGCCAACCCTGGTATCCCTCCATGGCACGGCACTGTAGCAACAGGGTACACTACATAAATACGAAAAACTAAATTCCGACTATGGGAATCACGAATTTCATAATTCTGATTAAGTATAATAATTCCGACGGTTTTAAAACTCCGAAAATAAGTATTCCAATTTTTCATTATTCCGATTTTTATAAATACGAAATTTCAAAATGCCTGACGTTTACAATCACGATTTTCAAAATTCCGAATTTTAATACGCCGAACAATAAGAAGTCCGAATGAATAATAATCCGAAATATCAAAAATACGAATTCCGATTATTAAAATACCGATTTTCAAAACTCCGAATATTACTGGAGTACACCAACCATGTTCGCGGCTTAGGGTCGGCCCAATAGCGTGTTTTCTAGTCATCGGAATTTTATTTCTTAGGTATTATGAAATTCGGAGTTTTAAAAATCGAAATTAGTAAATTCGGAATAAAATATTTCGGAGTATTTGGGTGTTCCCGTAGCAACAGCCCCACTCACCAGACGTATTTGTCCATCCAGAGGGCCTTGACCCCGCCGGCGTGGCTGGGCACGTCCAGCAGGTAGAGCGCCTTCTTGGCGGCGCGCAGGTACTTGGCGTCCCCGCTGCGGTGGAACGCGCGCGCCAGCAGCGATATCCCGTGCCCCTGGCTCATCGCCGAGTGCCTGCACAAACATTATCGGTTTTTTATTAGGATGGCCCCAGTAATGGTGCACATGTACACACGGCAAAATAATCAGGTAAGCATCTTTGCATGCAGGCGCCGTGTCAAACCTGCTTACCGAATAGCTTTGCTATGTGTACATACATGTACATGGTTGATTTTGTGACATTTGATATTCTATTTTCACAGTATTGGTATTTTTGTGACATTTAGTATTCCCTTTTTATTAATTTTCTGACGACTTCAATATGAATTATCTTTGCTTGACATTCTATGTAAACCGATGCAATTTTATATTGGGCGAATAATAAACTAAACCAAATTAAACCACTGTCACAGTTTTTAAAGCCGTTACATTTTGTAAATGAATTCAAGCTCATAAAACTTCTTAAACGTAATTCCCTTGTCTGCTGCATTCATCACTGGTAATAAAAATAGATTAATTACTACAAGCGGCGAGCGGGACAATCGTCTTGATTGCTCGTAAACCAGATACATCATTCACACGTCAACCCTACTGATTTAACTGGGGCAAGAGATAGCGATCGCCTATTGTGAGAACTACGCTGGTCTTACGCTTCGATATTATGTGCCATCCTGCTCGCACTCCTCGTTTAGTAGGGGAGCGAAAAGGATGGTGTGACATGGAGTGCGAGTTTCTTTGGCAGTAGATCCTCTGATAGCGCTCCAAGAGACTTGACACATGTTAATGATAATAAATAGTCGATTGGTCAGACTGAAGTAATTTCAATTTAGAGATATTTACAATTTTGATGATAGGTAACTCCTAAGATGCGAAAATTTGCGAGCATTACCGTGACTATGTGTCACACTTTCACACTAAAACTGATGAACGGATTTAAATAAAAACACACTACTTACCCGCTTGCCCGTTTGCCTTCCTATTCACATTAAAAAAAATAAAAAAAATACCAACTAATATTACATATAAATGAGAATGTGACTGTTCGTCCGCTCGTTACGCTTTCGCGCGTAAACTACTAAACCGCGATAAAACATGTTATTGTAAATTGAAAATATTTTTCAGGATTTCTGAATCACAGGCGACAAATTATGTTTCCATACATTGGTCAATCTTTAAAGTGTACCGCGTCAGAGGCGGACTAAATTTTCTATCAAAATTTAAATGAAAAACTTTGCAATTTGCCGGAATATTTTTAAGAGCTCTCGTATAAATATTTTTAATTCGGTATAATTAGTATAGTTCCCTTGGGCGCTCTATAAACGTTCGCACTCACCAGCCGGGCTTGAGGTCGGCGACCCCGGGCGCGATGCGCCGGCGCACGGGGATGGGCCAGCCGCCGGAGCGGCCGCGCTGCCGCCGCGTCAGCCAGCCCGCCGCCGCGTAAAACTGCTCCATGTGCGCACTCGTGCTCACAGTCAGGTTGTCCAGGGCTCCGCTGCCGCTCAGGATTATACTCGATATCTGTAATAAATATTGGTAATGACGTCCAGAAGCCGCGTCAAACGCGCGGGCGCAGGCGCATTGACCATACCTTGTTTTACCCTCATTTCACACTGTTTCATATAGACACATTTAGCAAATAGACCTGAACCAAAAGATTTAAAAATTCTTTTTTTATTTTTATTCAATTGTTTTCAGACGGTCAAGCCCGACCTCCTATTTAAATATTAGTACAGGGGCCACTCCGCCGCAGCTAAACCTAAATTAATCCAAATTGATCATCCTACATTTGTTTTACCAGTGCCGGTAAACTTGGTAACTTGGTTATGTACGGGGAAAAAGCCTAAAATTCAGTGTTCCTTTTCGTTTTGTTGTGTGTGCCTTAGGTTGAATGGTTGATTGGGAGTTTACAAAGAACCGTACATAATATTCAAATAGAAAAAGCAACCAAACAAATATATAGGTAAGTATTATCATTAATACAAAACTGCCCAAGTGAAATCCGAACCGCTGCAGCGCGGGTTCCGAACGTAAGTACCAAATGGAACGGACCAACAAGTCATCAACTTAGAAAGTAAGAATGTGCATTATCGTGACTCAAGTGAGGGACACACACCTTGAACTTGTTCCTAGGCGACTTCCGCTTGGGCCGGTCTAGGAGCGCCCAGCCCTTCTGGAGGTCCACGACGAGGTCTCGCGTGAGCCGCCGCCAAACCGCCTCTGTACCCACGCCGTGGTACACGTGTTCCTCCTGCAAACCATACTCCATTTGTAAAGTGGTGTTCAATAAAGAGTATTTGTATTGTCAGTGACGGATGGTCTAATACTCGTATATTTGTCATAATGTAACATTAGTCTAATTGGAAATTATACTGAAATCGTCGATAAATTAGAAAAAAAAAAAAAAAAAAAGTAGTCAAGACTAAGTAGGACTTGTAAATGTTGTAGTTTTAACTGCAGAAAAACTATACCAAACCATAATTCTCACGAAATATTGGGCAAAAAAATATTTGACCACATGAAAAGCACTAAAGGATTCACAACACCAAATAAATTAATAATTAATGTGACAGCCTCTGGACCCCAAATAGATTAATAATCAAATTATTGGTTTTGTAACAAAAGCTTCACAAGTACACGTCTGTTATGTTAAATTCATCATCATCATCATCATCAGCCTGAGGACGTCCAGCACACCATAATGAACGACAACTCGCCACCTCATCCACCGGTTTCCGGCAACTTTCACGATGTCGTCAGTCCACCTAGTGTTATGTTATATTTATATTGGTTATTGGATAATCTGTGGTCGTTTTAACTACACCAAACGGCCACTCACCTGCGCGTAAATCAACTGTGTATTAGTAACATAATGCAGATAGGCAGTCTCTTTTCTCTCCTTGTTCTGCAGCACCACGGTCAGCGAGGAGTTAGGCCTCAGCAGAAGGTCCAAGCTCAGCACGAAGTCCTGGCTGATGTTCACCTTCAGCCACACCTGGCTGGAGGCCTGCTCGCTGGTCGCGAACTTCATAACCTTCGAATGTACCTTCGCATCGAACTCTCTAGACATGGAAGCGTCTTTGCTTACAATCCAGACTTCTGAATGCTTATCGCTGTCTTCGATCAGACGTGTTCTTGGTTCAGGCTCTGTTAGATTTTTACTGTAATGTGACAGCCCGAACTGTGCTATTTGTGTGGGGTAATAGAAGCCCCGCGGCTCCCACTGTGTGGAGACGGGGACTCCCTCTATCCCGCTCACACACTTGACGCGGTCTCTCACTTCCACGTTGTAGTTTTCGAATGTGGTGAATGTGCCTCGAGGGTCGTACTTTTTCTTCGGATGGTACACCTTGCTGTAGCTGTGCGACCATTCGAACTTCTCGATTCCGTCTACTGATGATATTTTACCGTAGATCTGTTGGAACAGACCAATATTTAAATATGATAGTTCATTGGTTGGCCATAAGTATAACAAAACTACCACACCAAAAGTAAACTGTTCGTCAAATCTATCGAGTATCTTAGCGAGCGCTCCCCCGAGTTTGGTTTTTACTTTTTATCTCAGATTTAGCAAGCAATGTGAATGAGTGATACCTACCTTAAAAGAAAGAGCAATAAACAGGCATGGTTTTAAAAATGTTTGAACATTTCCAGGATTTTTTTTTAATTTATGGCAAAGAAAAATGACTCCGTTCCAAAATAAGACATTTTTAGTAATTTTGAATGCCTCCATTTTGTTTCTGTGGCATGGCAAGACATGACCCTTAAAAATTATTTCATTTGGTCCAATACACATTAAACTCTCCGACCGAAATAAAACATTTTGTTTACAAATTAACGCTCATTGGTGCAATATTGACTCGTTTCTATCAAATTCTGGGTATTTTCATAAAATTTCAAAATTTTCAATTAAAAAAAAAACAAATTTCGGCTAAGACATGTATGGCTTAAAATGATCAAAAATACCTCGGCTATCACCCCCTTCCGCTTAAAGCTTTGCACCTGGCTACAAAACACCCTGTATATTGACAGACCTCTAACAATGTGCTGATGCCCTAGTACTTTTGCTCCACGACTCAACAAAAAAAACATTTCAAAAATCGAACGCGATTCATTCGTGTTTCAAAATAAACTCTTAGAGAATCCTGATATCCTGGTACTTAAACACTCCCTCCGTCTTACGTCTGTCGCGAAATTATAATTTTTTACCCATTTATTTATTTATTTATTCATTTAGATACATATAAGCTAACAGTACAAAATAACACCAAAGCACTTACACGATAAATTATTACACAGAAACAGAAATCAATAC
Organism: Pandemis heparana; assembly: GCA_963854515.1. Classification (NCBI taxonomy): domain Eukaryota; kingdom Metazoa; phylum Arthropoda; class Insecta; order Lepidoptera; family Tortricidae; genus Pandemis; species Pandemis heparana. The sequence goes on from OY978009.1 coordinate 17,211,556, forward strand.
ATGTCATGTCAAAAGAAAAATCGTCAAATTAATTACATTCAAATTACAGGATACATTACATTATCAATTATAAAATAATAAATAACAATCAATTAAAATTATCAAGAAATTGCCTAGCAATACGGCACAATCGAGAGAAGCGATCAGCAAACAGGTCAGCCTCCCCGTGCTGAGTGAGCATTTCGTACAATAAGGATATCGCGCGCGCGGTAGGAGCGTGCCGAGCGTGCAGTGTGCGGGCAGACACACGCTGTAGCAAGCCCGGCCGGCGACGCGGCGCCACCGCCACGCAATCCAAATCTTGGGGGACCCTCGCCGGAACCACCAACCCAATCTCCTCCAGCACAGCCTGGCTGTCCACTCTGTGATGGATAACAGACAGATAGTGGACCAACAACAGCAACTTCCTCCTCAACCGAAGCGTGTCCAGCCCAACCATCCCGGAGACGAACAGCGAAGGGTATAGGTATGGGTAATACCCGTAGGCTTTGCAGTACAACCAGCGGGCGAATTTACGCTGTACTCTTTCCACCAGCAGAGAGTATTTATCCTCACGGGGGTCCCAAATGACAGCCCCATACTCCAACCTACTACGGACATAGGCACTGTACAAAACCACGGCAACTCTGACATGAAACTCCTATCCCAAAAAGCGCTCAGTTTCACTTATAAAAGTTTGGCGGCATTAACTAGAGCTGTACGTACCTCAAAGTACTTGCGTATAAAGTTAAACGGCACGTAGACGTCGTCCCTGTCGCGGCGGCACGCAATAGAATACTCCCCGTTGATGGAGCACTCGATCTCGCCGCGCGCGCTGCGCTCCGTCAGCCCGTTAGACAGCACCGAGCCTACTGCGGACGCAAATAACTACAGCACTAGCCTAGCATTTGTTATAATTTTATTTGACATGATCCATTCGTTCATATAATTAACATTTTACGTAACAACAGGCATAATTTCAATGGATATAATTGTTTTACAAGTATAATGAATATTTGATGTGTAATGTAAATCTGTAAAACTTGGCGGAGCTCCTACTCCGCGTAGTGCACCTACCCTACCAACCAACCGAATATATTTCTTAACTAGCATAAATCTATTATAGCAGGTACAGTATCAATCTGGCCGACAATTGTTACATAATTAAGTGTTGTTATTTAATTTGATGACCAACAATTCTATCATGTATCATATCGAACTTCAATTTTTATTTGACTTTAAAAAATATTCATCCAACGGTTTTTTTAAAAGTGAACCGTCTTCATCAGCGGAATAAGGAATATGGTGGTTAATTGAGAGAGAGAGAGAGAGAAACATTGTCAAAAGTGTTTACCTGGCGGGCGGCTGAGCTCCCCGCAGCGCGCCCAGAACAGCGTGAGCGCGAGCACGGCGGCGCACAGCGCGCACAGCGCCACGCGCAGGTTCACGCGCACCGCCATCATACCTGCGCCCTGACACACACAAACACATATATACAAATATAACAAGTGATGGGTTGCTAGCCAATAAGTCAAAATAGGATCGTAAATTTCAAAACAACCTGATTTGCTGCGATACTCATCAATGTTTGGTGATATGGATCGCCATCCATGCCTTTGACACAAGGCGCTTTTTGACTCGCTCAATCAGGATCCAGACATTAGCAGTGTTTTTCTTTCAAGTCGAAACGGGCTATGATGTTAATAAGCAAATTTTATTGTATAGGTAAGTCTTGCTGGCAGCCTCCAATAAGACTGAGACTGGAGTTCCATTTTCCTCACAAAAATAGCACTCCAAGATTGAATAATTTACCTCGCAATTGCACCAATTGAGGATTTACAATTACTTAAAATGGTAACACTCAATTGAAGACAAAGATCTACTAAATTTCTGTACATGATTCAAATTGAACTATTACAAAAAATTATGAGTAATTTTTAATGGATGATAAATGACTTTTTAAATATTCTGACCTATTTCATCAGTTTTTAATTAAATCAACCAAAATTTTGCACTCACATTTGATTGTTGGATTGGGCAAAAATGGATTCAGTTCAGAGCAAAAATTTTGAGCATCACCCAAACTGTGCAGGTAGTTCATCATATCATCGGGTGACAAGCAAAAGTCATTAAGTACCAAATTACTAACTAGATACGACTTTTGAAGAGCAGTGACAAAAATTTTAGTGAGTTTTGATGACATTTCAAATAAAATATAAGATTAAGAGGGTGCATCCGTGCTGAGCTCGCAACGTCGCATTTTTGGTGATTTTATGCGATTATTTCACAGAAATTGAATGAAAGTATCAAATATCCGTCTGTAGTGCACTTCGTTTTTAGTGTATTAATGTGTCTGATGCAATAATTCATCGTGATGGACTTTTATTTTCTTATTAAACGAGATATAGTATTTTATCGCTTTAATACGAAAATAAAAGTCCATCACCATTAATCATTGCATTGGACACATGAATACACTAAAAACGAAGTGCACTACAGACGGATATTTGATACTTTCATTTAATTTCTGTGAAATAATCGCAAAATCTCACCAAAAATGCGACGTTGCGAGCTCAGCACGGATACACCCTCTTAAATTGAATCATCTCAACCATATATTTTTTGGTCACTGATTGTTCTTAAATTTTAAGTAGATCCAAGCCCGACCTAAATTAAAAAAAATGAGTCACAAAGCACTAGTTACCATCAATGTTTATAAACACAACAAACATACACAAGTGATACTAATTGATAGTATTCCATGTTACACACCAAGCCAGCACCAATTAGAAATAATTAGAGCAATTAGCAAAGTTAAAACTAGGCCAAACTGATAAGCAAATCTGTTAATTGAAGTTCAACATGGCATGTTCCGCGGAGAGATTAGATTGAAAGTAAAATCTGTATAATGTGACAGATGATTTAAAATTAGAATCTACGTACGCGCTGCATTATCAGTGGAGGAGAGCCAATTATGTTTACTTGAATTAGAGAGTTTGTATGGTGCTTATGGAGCATTGCTTGAATACTATTCATATTTTAAGAGGATATTTTTTATAGATGGTCATTGATGATGGCAATATTGTGACTTAGAGATATGGTAAAAAATATTGAGTAATTCCATTAAAACATTAGTTAAGACATATTGAGGAAAAACCAGATTCAATCAAAGGATGGTATGCTATGGCCTACAGATTCAAAAGGATGCAAGTCCAAAAAAACAGTCTTTGGACAGATTATAGACATCAATCTAACAAAAATTTTCATTTGTTCATCATGATAGATAGATTGATGTCTAATCTGTCCAAAAATAAAAAAAAAAACTAAATCTGTTTTTGTTTTTGGATGTGCATCGTTTTGAATTAGGACAGCAGTATAGTAACTTTTTATTCTGAATAATATTAATTATTAGGTAATGCTAATTACTAAAATGAGAAGTTTAAGTGTACAGTTGTGTTTTATTGTATAAAGATTTGACTTCATAGGTAGCTCAAGCTTCATAGCTTGTAATTTGCATCAGAATGTGTTAAAAATGTATTACTATTAATGACAACAACTTGTAAATGTTCAGATGTCATGCCAAAATGCTAATTTGTGTTAAAGTAAACATGAATAAATTAACACCCAATTAGTATGTTCCAACAATAAGATATTCTCTATGCGACAGTTTATCTCAGCTCATAAGTGGTTGCTTTCGAAAACAAAACTTTTATAACTGTGTAAATAAAATAAACAAAGCTATGTTAAATGTATGTAAAAGAGATCGTGTGCTCACTTTCCATGAAGGAATCACCCTAAATAGTTGTCGTCAAGCGATCCGAGTAAATCAGCTGCTAATTATAGCTGCAGGACGATCCACAAGCCCTTGCTAGCATTTTTGCGTAGGCGGAACGACAACGCGTTGTTTTGAAACAACGCACGAAATCACTACTACGCTCCGCGCAAACTCTCGCCGTGTTTACAAGAGGGCGTCAACTAAGAGAAAAGTTAATAACACAGTAGTTTCGTGTGATTATACTCACTTTGAACAAACCAGAGGCATTCCATCCGTGCCGATGTTGTTTGTTCAGCAATAAATGGGCACTTTTCATGGGACACGTTTCGCACTCACATAGTTTTAACAAATAAAACTTGGTTTTATTTTATATGTTCGTTTTGTTGGGTATTTAATTAATTTGAGAAACTGCACCAATAGTCACTGGACACAGTTCCGATCGTTCCGCAGGATTGAGACGTCTTCGGGCAGCTGTAGGCGTTTGACAGCAGGTAGACGTCAAATCCGAAATGCGTTCCGTCCTACGCATACCACACTCTAACCAAACTATATTCCATTTCACACTATTTTATTTATTGAACTTTAATGTTTTTTGTTTATGTAATTGTAACTTATGATTAAAACGTAAATCATTTCTTTGAAATAAAATGAGTAAAAATAATTTATTTTTAATTCGTAATGCCCTCTTCTTAGCGGCTGACTACAGGCCAAAACGACGGTTGATCAACGGGACTGGGTGGCACCGCAGGTTGAGTGTAAAGCTCCAAGTTGTTGTGTGGTTCCTTATAAGGTCTAGGGGTGCACTAAGAAAGAATTTTTCAAAATTAGCATAGAAGTAGCCTACGAGATCGATTTTTCGTTTTACTGGTCGTAGAAAAATGAAATTTGGTCTTCAGTTTCCTTGGGGAGTATAGGAGAGCACTACAAAAGGATTTCCCGAAATTCTGACGGAAACGAACGGGAAAAAACGGGATTTTTTGTTATGCCTACTGGTCGTAGAAAGTTGAAATTTGGCATGTAGTTAGGTTGCTTGATGAGTGTAAGGAATCAGGGTGCGACCAAACCGCCGCGTATACGCAGTGACGTGCCGTATGCGTCACGTTTTCTCACCGTTTCTTCATACATTTTGTTGCGATTCCGTAACGTCACCGTTTTTTAAGCGGCGCTGTGGTCGCACCCTCATTAAGAGACAATTTTCCAAAATTCTCACGGGAACGGTAAAAACGGGACTTTTCCTTTTACTGGTTGTAGAAAGCTGGAATTCGGCATGTAGGTTGCTTGATGAGTGTAGAGGAGCATTGAGAGAGAGAGGAATTTCCAAAATTCCCATGGGAATGGGAAAAAACGGGATTTTTCGTTTACTGGTTGTACAAAGCTGAAACTATCATATCATTATCTATTTTAGTTAGTTTTTCTCTCAGTGTAGGCATAGGGATGCCATTTATGTAGGTAAAACCAATAAATTAATGTAGTAAATAACTTAGTACCTAATTAAGTATGGGATAAAGACGTAATTTACCTAATATGTAGGTATGTATGTATATCAGGGTTGGCCAACTTGTTTAGACCCAAGATCTCCTGTCTATTAACAAAACCCTGCGCGATCTACCAATTACATACTTCATGAAACCTTAAATGAAACACGTTGCGCAGTCGGTCTACGTATTAATACTTTTTGCCTTGCCACTATCGACTGGACTAACAGTCGCGATCGACCTGTTGGCCACCCCTGATGTATATCCTGACCTGTGATTCCCCAAGTCTTGCAGGTGTCCATGGGCGATGGTGATTACTTTCCATCAGGTGACCCGTCTGCTCGTTTGCCCCCTCTTATATATAAAAAAAAAAAAAATATATATAATAGCAACTGACTTAAATTCGACTAAATCTACGGACCCTTACCGTAAAAACTTAGGTACCTACATATCATATTATATTATTTATACAGTTATAAGTACATCCAAAAATAGATTCTTTTGCACTCGAATATTAGTTTTAAATAGGCAAGTCTGAGCTCATACCAATGCAAATAAAACCGGCCAAGTGCGAGTCGGACTCGCAGGGTTCCATACAAATTCGGCAAGTGAATAAAAATCCAGTGTTAGCAGAGCCCTGCCCTCGAAGTCAAAGGTAGTGTGAGGTCATTTTATATTGGTTAGGTACTCAGACAGACAAACATAAAAATATTCAGTGTTTAATGTACCCAAACAAAAAAAACAGTGGCCTTACCATGGCCTCTTAATGTGATTCAATTCGGATTCTTTAGCTGACATTTGTGACACTTCACTAAGCTAACCTAAAAATGTTATTTTTAATACAAGTTTTTTTTTGTTGACTGTACTTGCATAGTTATCTATCCTGCATTTGTATACCAAGTTTCAAGTCAATCAGGCGAACTGCTGAAGAGTTCCCTTCTGCGGAGACGTTCCGGCTGGGTCACCAGGATTTCACCTCAAGGTTATTGTATTGTCACCGGCCTCATGCCAAATTTCACCGTCAACCTCTGGATGTGGGATAACTTACAAGATTTGATTACAGACAAACAAACATCGGGACAGGTGAAACTGAATAAAAGTTTGTAAAAACAGACGCTCCGAAACACAAATTACCTATTTCCAATCCGGTACACTCGCATAACAAACTAATCCTTAAGTACTTGTCCCTACTAATCCCTACTAGTATTATAAACTAGCTTCTGCCTGCGACTTCGTCCGCGTAGAAGTAGCAATTGACATGTCTATCGCTAACCCGCAGGAACTATGCAATTTTTCGGATTAAAAAGTAGCCTATGTGTTAATCTAGGATACCAGCTATCTTCGTTCCAAATTTTATCCAAATCCGTCGAGTCGTTTTAGCGTGAAGATGGAACAAACATGCACACTCACTCACTCACAACGTCACAAACTTTCGCGTTTATAATATTAGTAGGATGCGAAAGTAACCCTGTCTGTCTGTCTGTTACCTTTTCACGCTAAAACCGCTGAACCGATTTAGTTGAAATTTGGCATACAGATAGTTTTAGTCCCGGGGAAGGACATAGGATGGTTTTTTTCCCGGAAAATCACATTGCTCCCAAGGGCGCGGTAAGCGAATCCTGCGCAGACGGAGTCGCGGCCGACCGCTAGTTGTACATAAAAACAAATCTTAAATTCTTATACCAAATGCCGGTATTATGCATTGTGTAATATTTGTCGCATCTTTCAACGACGTTATTGTAATTAACTGGGGCCGTACCATGACGTCTTAATGCGATTCAGTTTTGGTTCGCTCGCTGTCAGATTCATACTAAAAGTGACAGCTAAAACTTGAACTGAGTCGGAATTAGGACGTCATGGTAAGGCCCCTGGGGCCTGACCATGACGTGTTAATGCGATTCAGTTTAGGTTCGCTCGCTATCAGATTCATACTAAAAGTGACAACTAAAAAGGCTAAGGCCCCCAGATCTTGGCACAAAATATTCGAATTGTGTAGTTACTTACTGTACCTAACTTTACCTTACCTTATTAAACAAAGTTATGGATAAGGCTTCCCAAAATAGGTTTAGAGCAAATGCGATTATCTTTCGAACCGAAACAGGCCCCGAATAGTGCGTCATCAAGGCTTGGTTATTTTATAACTAAAAGTCAACCTTACATTTTTAGGGTTTCGTACTCAAAGGGCATCCACTGTCCGATTGTCTATGACGAGATTGTATCTCAAGAACCGTAATATGTAAGGTTACTTATTAAAGTGTTTGTAATCTAACTAATATTATAAATGCGAAAGTATGGATGGACGGATGGATGTTTGTTTGTTACTCAATCACGCAAGAACGGCCCAACGAATCTGGATGAAATTCGCCACATAGATAGAGTAAAGTCTGGAATAGCACATAGGCTACTTTTTATCCCGGAAAATTCCCGCAGGATAGCGATAAACGAATTCTTTGCAGACGAAGTCGCTGGCAACAGCTAGTTGGTTTATAATTATGGCCTTTATTCTAATCCCAATCCTAATACGTCCTAACTAATATTATAAACGCCAATGTGACTTTGTTACTTAAGTACGCTTTCACGACTAAACTACTCAACCGATCGTGATAAAATTTGGTAAGGGGATGGTTTAAGAGCCTGGGAATAGCATAGGTTTTCATCCCGGAAAAATTGTATGGTACCGAGGGCGTGGGACAAACGAATTCCCCGCAGACGAAGTCGCGGGCAACAGCTAGTCAAACAGTAAAATCAGTAAAATGAAAGTTTGAAATTTTGTCGCTTTTGTCGCCGGGCGACAAAAGTTCCATACTAAAAAACACTCGCTTCTCGGTAAGTACTCGCCGGCGTTGGGACAAGTGCCTTAAGGGGGTCCACAACAAGTGGGTGGTTTTTTGGTACAGTGATACGGAATCACTCGCATGCGAATCCCACTAACACCATACTCATACTCATACCCATGCTCACCATCACCTAAAAAGTCACAATTTCGAAAAGCCCAGAAGTGCGAGCCCGGGTTTCGAACCCACACTTCCACGGCTCAGCAATACCATGTTAATTAAGGTATTTTAATTCTTACCTGTCCTATTTGGTAAACAAAATTCTAATCTCAAAACGTCTCATTTTTGATATTTTTCAACTATTTCATCGTAAATAAAGGAACTGGAGATAAAATATCAGCAAAATTATGTACAAAATATTCCGTCAGGTTTATTTGATAACATAGAACACCTTATTCTTTACAAAAATTTGCACATTGAGGTTAGAATTTTGTTTACCAAATTAGGACAGGTAAGAATGAAAATACAAAATACCTTACCTACACTTTTTATTGGTGTGTAAACTACGGCTTTAGCAATGACTGTGTCTCAAACGGGCCACATCCCGCCGACACGAACGCAATGACGTTTCTTCACTTCGTGTTTCTTTTTGCATCTCGCTCGCTCACTTAAATGTTATAATAGCGCATCTCTCACTCTCACCAATACGCGGACGCGAAACACATGCATGTTTTTATATAATGTAATTTTTTTTGAGTAAATAAATTAATCGAAATCTTTATCTACTTATGTTCTGTGAAAGATGCCTTTACCTTAAGCATAAAGGTATGTATACATTTTAACACCTTATTGCACTGTAATAGGGTGCAAAAATGTATACGTGCAAACGGGTTACGTGATGGTACGCGGGCACCACCCATGGACACCTGCAACAATTAAGGATTGCAAAGACGTTGCCAGCCAAGATGGCTAAGATGGAATACCGATGTGCCAGTAATTTCAACGGTTTACACCTATATTTGTACTTGACTATACAAAAAAGGGGACAGTAATAGATATGTTTACCTGTTTGTCGTGAGAAAAACGTTACCTACTTATTAATATTCTTGACCCAGTGCATAGGTTTAGCGTGAAAACTTGGCTGCTGTGCAAGAGTACCTCACATAGCCCGACAGGGCTGCCGAGTGTACAATATTAATTAATACTTACTTATTATGAAAATGATATTATATAAACAGGCTTAGGAAGGGTCATACCAGAAACCAAACACTGAAGTCGAAACGTCTCATCGCTTTTTATAATGAACAAAATACATATACTTACTTTGCTATTACCACTACGTACGCTACGATAGCTTTTTCAATAGACTTTGGTTATCAAAATAATGTAAGAAATATCTCTTTTCAGTCATGAATGTTTTATACGACCGTGGTTCTACTACAGCACATCAAGTACTGAGATTATTAGGAAGATGCAATAGGACATCGCGTCGCCAGCCCTGGGCGAGCTGCGGCATGCCGCATCCTCCGCTAAGTTCGCAGCTCGGCGCGTCGTAAGGAGGTCAGTGTGCATGGGAAGTGGGTCAGCAGTGAGCCGCGGCGCGGTGCAGCGGCGGCGCGCTCGGGGCCGCTCGGGGCCGCTCGGGCGCGCTCGGGCGCGGTCGGGGGGCGTCGGGCGCGCGCGCGCGGCGCGGGCATCGATCCCCGCCCACGCGGCCGCGGCGCTGCGAGCAGAGCGGAGCGCCACGGACTCCCGGGCTCGGTGCTCGGCATGGCGGCGTGAGCGCGCGCCGCTGCGGCCTCCGGCGGACATGCCGCGATGGCCAGAGAGGTAACCGCGCGCGCCCCGGCCCGCCCGCCGGGCGCCCTCTTGCGTAACGCTGACACGCCCGCAGCGTGCTCTGTGCGACTGCTCGCGCCGCGCTGGCTCCCGACCCTGGACCTGCCCAGTGCACCGGTGATAGTAATGGTGGAACCAGTGTGCGGTGCCGCATGTGCCGTCCCGCTCGCGCGCGCGCCGCCGCGCTCGCCGCGTCCCGCTCTCTGCCGTGCCCCGCTGCACATGCAGCCTGCATTATTCAAAATTTGTGCCGTCCTGCCCGTATTTGGGGTTTAGCTGGCGAGCGATGCTCGATATCGATTCGGGACTCATGTGGTATCGGCGAGGCTCGGTTCCGTGGGAGCAGCTCGGCCAGGCTTCGCGCGATCGATATGTGGCCAAATAAGCGTTAGAACCGTTGCCGTAGAGAATAGGGCTGTTTGGGTTCGGTATTATAGCCGTGGCGGGCTCGTAACGTGAATGTGGAGGTTGGTGCCGTAGCACATGCGTAGCGCGCGGCGTGCCCGTAGCCGCCCTCGTAGCACCTCGTAGCACCTCGTAGCGTAGCTCGAGTGGCACTCCGCGAGTCTGCCGCATCGTTCGCATACATACCTACGTGTCGCTCGCTTATACGCTAGTGGCAGTAACCTGTCGTTGCGTTGGTCCGGACCATGGCCAGCAGTACGTTCTGCCTCAGTTTAAAACAGTGCCGTTTTTTACAGTTGAATATTGTGCTCAAACCAAATGCGAATTTAATGAGTGAACATTTGAATTTAAAAACTATTAAGATTTAATCATTTGGTCTGCATATGTTTTGATAAAATGATTACCTTGGATAGTAAATTATGTACCAAAAATACCAGCTGAAATCGGATACCGACTGTATTTCGCCTTAGTGGATGGAATTTTCGATTTTCGAAAATGGTAGGTGGCAAGCCCACCGTGGTCTCCCAGGTTAGTACCGTGGTAGCATGCTTCCTACTGGTAGGTACCCGGGCACAGTCTCGGGCTTGTCTCGGGTGTCAATATTCTCTTACGAACGCTTATCCGGGATCACGCCCAGGACTGGATCCGGGGCAACCGACGACGTGTCCGGTAAGATTTAGCTATTTTATATAATTTCCTAATGCACCGACAAATTTTTGCTTTACAATTATATACCTACATCCATTTCAATTGAAATATTTACTACAATTACCAATTCACACGTTCCTTTTTGGACCATGAATAAAAATGTTTACATCATATAGTACCTATAGGTACTTTATGTGATGACTATTCTGTATAGCAAAGTAAATAATTGAGTCGTTCGAAAATGGCTCTTAATACGTCAAAATAAGATTACCAACTACCACAGCTTATAAAATAGGCATTGAAGCTTAATTATTATCTTAATCACTTTCATTCTTATTTAAAACGTAATCTATCTAGACTATTCAGGCTATTGTGTGCTTTCGCAGTTCTCGAAAGAATTATAGAACAAAAGTGTTCTAGGACGTTAAGATAGACGCAATCATTATTTTCCTACAATTAGAGATCTCTACTAAATATCCATTTGCGATTAAACGGGTCAACACCAACCTAATTGCCTCATACTCACAGCTACTAAGATTCACGGCTCATGTAAAACACACATCTTGTAGTCGAGGCCCTTATTTAATTATTCATTTTCAGCAAATTTATCACTGAATGACGAATAATTATCCTTTTTGTGTTTATTTCACTGATGTGCACACATTCTTTTAACTGGAAGCTCGTTTGTTCGTTCACTAGCGAACATTTGGAAATGACTACGAATGTTCGAAAGCATATTCAGCAAAAGACTGTCAAGGTTTACGCTAAGCTATTGTACGAAATGGTAAAGCTTTATATGTTTTTTTACGAGCAAAGAAACAAGTAAACTCAAAGTACCTAACTCAATATTTTGGGTCGTTATCAGTTATCACCCAAACAAAATAATACCCAAAAAATCAATGGAACTTTACACTGTTTTGCTACTTGTACAAAACATAATTGGGTGGATTTTTGACGTTGTAATTTGTGTGCCATGTTTTACGTATTGCACACAAATAACAACGTCACAAATCCACCCAATTATTACAAGACGAAATATGTGTCATTTTTTTACCACATGTAACGCAAACGAGCAATTGGGTCACTTGACGGACAACACCACCTATGGACACCCGTAACACTAGAGGATTGCAGATGCATTGCGATCCTAAAGGACTTATATAAAATACTTCACGTGCCAGTAATTTCACCAGCTGTCTTAGTCTCCGCGCTGGATTGTTTTATAATAAACTAGTGTTTGGCCGCGGCTTCACCCCGGTTCCAGTATTTTTTTTCAAGATTTTTTTTAACAAACACAACTAAAAAAGAATTTTTCTATCCAATTCGGTGCAGTTGTTTAAACGTTATGCGCGTATATACATTTCGAAGATTCATTTTTATTTATATAACTAGATAGGTAGATAGGTATTTTTAAATTTATCTTTATCTCCGTCATCGAAAACAGAACTAGAGCTAGTAGCAGGTGGTTGGTATGTCCCCGACTGTTCATTTTTTGCCCCGAACCAAAATCCGTGTCAGCTGCAGCGACTGCTCTTAATTGGATACGTTGAAACAAGCTGGATTGTCGAAAAACACTGACTTTTGCAACTTGCGCTGAAAAAATAAAAACCTAACACTTTGTACATAAAGCCCGTTTAGGGTACGCTTTCACTGGAGTAAAGAGAAACGAGCGGAAGCAAGCAGAATCTGATCTTATAGAAATTTGGAGCTAGTATAGTCGTTCTGCTCACACTAGTTTAGTTTAGTTTAGTTTAAAATTACATGATCTTAACATCTTTAATACGAAGAAGAGAGAGGGATGGTCTGACCAAAAGGTTAGTTGAAATCTACGGCTTTCCCCGTTCTCCCCGTAATGTGATGTTTTTGTTTATTATCTTAGTTTTCGGAATCTGGGATCCACCATAGGTATTTCGGTATAAGGTGACTCCTGATCCACACTGGGCCTGCGTGGGGACTATAACCCATTCTGAGAGGAGGCCTGGAGATGACGATAATCATGAAATCAACTTTTTTTGCCGTACACTTTGAACATGTATAAAAACATTTGTCAATCATAGTTTCGAAAGTCCTGAAACAAACAATTAATTATTAAAAAAAAACCGACTGCGTCAACTTTTATAATTTTATGTATCCCTGTCACCACAAATATGACAAACATGATACAATAGCTCAAAGAGCTGCTAGTGTATTATTTTAAATAATAATAATATATTGATGACCGAGGATGTTCATGATTTCAAAAAACAACTTTTTGACTTTTTGGTGGATAAGGCCTTCTATCCAATCGAGGAGTATATGCGTGATAGTTTAATATAGTCTAATATGTTTAATATGTTTTTAGACGGAATATCAGTTTAGTGCATGACGTGAATATACCTGCGTGCAAGATATTTGTACGCCTTTGGGCGCAGCATAGTGATACAAATCTACAATTATTGTACCACCAATTTAACCTATGTTTGACAAATAAATTATTTGTATTTGTATTTGTAATAATACATAGGTACATTCGAAATATTATAAACGGGATCGCGGTAATCGCGGTTCACATCCCGTTTATAATATTTCGAATGAACTTAACCGTGAATCATTAAAAACTCTTAATACATAGGTACATTCGAAAAACATAACCCTTCTTATGGCGCAGTCGGGTAAAAAGTCATAGCTGTGTGTCTAATCTGTCCAAAATCAAAATCAAATCAAAAGTTTATTTTGCAAATAGGCCGCGAAAGGCTCTTTTACAATTTTTTTTTAACTACCAATATTAACTGTCCAAAAATGAAAGCTAAATCTGTTTTTTGGACATGCGTCCTTTTGAGTTAGGACGGCAGTATTAGATACTTCACGTCTGTAGTGACTCCAAATGTCTTTCAACATTTTTATTGTAATAATTTCGTGGCACAAAATAAATTCGGCCGCTATCGATTGCAATAAGTCTCCCGAATTCAATTTCTCGCGGCCACAGATAACGGGACAAAAACGAGGGGAAAAATTTAATTTCCCTTATCACGGCTCCTAATACTCTATCTATCGGCTATTTTCCTAACGGCAATATTTCACGCTCACAAATTGATGCTTTTTATTGTATTTATTTTTACATATTTTTCACGCGATGCTTTTTTTATAGAAGAACCTCGAGTAGATTTTTTTTGGTCGTGTTCAGTGATTGGAAGTCTTCATGGACAGCACTAAACTATTCGTTTATTTAAGTACTAGCTGTTGCCTGCAACTTCGTCTGCAAAGAATTCGTTTATCGCCATCCAGCGGAAATATCCGGGATAAAAAGTAGCCTATGTGCTATTCCAGACTTTTCTCTATCTATGTGCCGCATTTCATCCAGATTCGTTGGGCCATTCTGGCGTGATTGAGTAACTAACAAATATCCATCCATCCATCCATACTTTCGCATTTATAATACTAGCTGTTGCCAGCGACTTCGTCTGCAAAGAATTCGTTTATGGCTAGTCCCGCGGGAAGTCCGCAATTTTCCGGGATAAAAAGTAGCCTATGTGCTATTCCAGCTTTTCTCTATCTATGTGCCGAATTTCATCCAGATCCGTTGGGCCGTTCTGGCGTGATTGAGTAACAAACAAACAAACATCCATCCATCCATCCATCCATCCATACTTTCGCATTTATAATATTAGTAAGATAAGAAGTAAGATTAGTAAGATTAGTTTGATTAGATGGATGGAACAAACGACCGCCACATGGAAGGCATATCTAAGCATAGGTGTGTAGGTTGGTGGGCTTCTTTTTACGTAATAATTTATCAAAGCGTGTTTTTATTCCATTTATTATTGCATTCGAAGTAGTTTATACTTAAAAAATATCGAAAAGAAAAGCATTAAAAATACCCGAAAAACCCGAGTTTTAAAAATAAAATCCGGGTTTTTTTGTAATCCTCAGAACCCGGAAAACCGGGTTTTTTCCGGGTCGGGTAAACCCGGGCTCGATGCCCTAGTAATTGTTTAACTGAATATATGGATTTGAGAAAAAATCCTAACTTAATTAAATCGGGAATCTAACTTGCTAAACGTATAAAATGAAAAACATATATATGTTTTTTTGATACAGATCGAAACGTATATTGAAAAGTAAAGTCAAACTAATAAACATCGACCAATGTATGGAAGGAAATATCAAATTAATCAAGAAATTTACTTCTTGATTTTTAATGTTTACTTTTTACGTTTTACCGTTAGAAATTTAATTTGTAAAAAATTCAATGTATGGAAATCACTATTTTGATTCCCCTTTCCACCTAGCCCAGAATCATGCTAAACGTGGCCTGGTCTTGTTGCCTTAGGTACTGTCTACCAGTGGCGTGGCGTCAAGTATATCAGAAGGCAAGCAGAAGGGAACTTAACTAGCCTTTTCCGCTAATTCTTCACAATAAATTGCCCAACTGCCTTAAAATAGGCAAGCCGGTGGGAATCGAGTTCTATGGACGCCACGCCACTGCTGTCTACCCCAATGACTGGCCTAGCGTACGGGCGGCCCCTTCGGGGCCCTTCTGTGCGGTCCTGACGAAAGCCGGGGCCAGCGCATCCCACTGCATCCCCATCACGCCGGGCCCCTTTCTTGGGTATACCCCTTCGGGGGTACATAACCCTAGGCATCGCCGTGTATATCTAGGGGGCATCCATAAAGAATTCCTCGACGTTAATAATATAAAAAACCGGCCAAGTGCGAGTCGGACTTGCGCACGAAGGGTTCCGTGCTAGAAATACTCTGTGTATGGGAGCCCCCTTAATTATTATTATTATTTTGATTTTAGTATTTGTTGTTGTAGCCACAATAAAAATACATAATCTGTGCAAATTTAAACTGTCTAGCTATTACGGTTCTTGAGATCTAGCTCGGCGAGTGGAAGCCATGAAAAGGGCTAAAATATCACGTATTTTGTATGGGAGCCCCCCTTAATTATTATTATTATTATTATTTTGTTTTTAGTAACTATTTGTTGTTATAGCGGCAACAGAAATACACAATCTGTGAAAAATTTAACTGTCTAGCTATTACGGTTCTTGAGATACAGCCTGGTGACAGACGGACGGACGGACGGACGGACAGCGAAGTCTCAATAATAGGGTCCCGTTTTTACCCTTTGGGTACGGAACCCTAAAAAAAGGTTCTGCCTACCCGGTAAAGGATAAAGACGTGATTTATGTATGTATATACGATTAAAAATTTCTCAACAACATTTTAAGGGCAACCAGTTTGAACCGGTTAGCACCGGTTTTCGCCACCGAACGCGTCTTGATTGGCATCGGTATCGACCCGCGCGGATCGGCATCCGTTTTAATTCCTCCGCTTCACCATTAATCCAACCATAAAGATGCTCATAAACCCTCCCCCAAGTATTTTTGTAGACGCCAGAGTTATTGTAAATCAATGGCGTGCCAATCAGCCGCGTAGTTCGCCACGTCAAACTATACTCGGGAACAAAAAAATGGGTCACTTTTCGTACAAACATTACAATTCAAAGTTTGAAATTCGGATATAAAATGACGAGGTTATGGTCAAAAACTTGACGACGCTGTAGCGCCTGGAATTACGAAAAAATTTTTTTTTCCTCCAGCACCAATTTTTTTATGTTACTAGGCATATCATTTGGACCCCAAAACCACTTGGTGCTCTTGAACAGCATACGAAAAGATGATATTGCAAAAAGGTAAAAAAAAGGTTACTTGAGTCAGACTCGGTGAGCTGTAACTCTAGAAGTAATGTCTCTACGACTATGAAATAAGTGTCATTTTGTAGCTAATTTAATAAGGAACATATTGATCTTTGACAGTTTTCTGATAGCTGTACCCGTTTTCATTAAAAAAAAAAAACACGATAAGGCATATAAAAAGGGGGGAATGGGGGGAAAAATATTTTTTCGACGTGCTTCCATATCGACATTGAAGTACATATATGACAGCTACATTCATGCCAAATTTCATGCTTTCTTCAGGATGCGACCATAAAACTGATTTTTGTTAGCACATGGAGCCGTACTTGTACTAAAATGCGAAGTATCCCGGTTTTTGTACTCCCGAGTATACTCATTCAGCCAGGCCAGCGCGAGAACGCGTGAGTGTCGCGTCGCGCGAGATAGACTAGCCGTCTCTTTCTAGACCGGACAGTAAGAAAAAGACGGGCAATCTATATCGCGCGCGACGCGACTCTTGCGCGCTCTCGTGCTAGACGTGCTGATTGAGATTCGGTCAAACATACAAGGTGTCTTTGAATCAATCTGGAATATTCAGTAAATGGCTGGGTTAGCTTCACCTGAACACCTCTGTAAATGTTAATCAGTATATTGAGTAAAGTCTGTCGACCAAAATTTGCCTCTACAGTCAGCCAAATGGAATTCTAGGGCCGCTAACTGGAACCTTGTCACAATCAAAGTTAGAGTACTTTGACATTGACACACTTACAAATAACAAGCCGGTTGTCGCACTTGCAAATAGCGACATTTGTGGCGTTTTTACATTTTTGTCGAATTAGAATTAAAAGCAAGCTTATTTTCTTGCCACCGCCTTCCACACCTCAAGGATATACGAATCCAACACCGGTCTCTTATTGCGATAAGGTTAATACGGTGTCCTAGAATTCCATTTGGATGATCGTTCGGCGTCCAAGGGGTTACTTAAATCGTTTTTTTTTCTATTGATTGTGGTTAAACCCAAACTGTAACTGAACCGAATAAAGTTTTAAAAGTTTACCATTAGGTACAGTTGTTTATGTGACTGTATCATAATGAAGGTGTACATTGCTTTATCTACAACAAACATAAGCTCTCTATGATGTGTTCAGGATACCGCATTTTACGACCGGCATTGCGGCTTTGATCTCTGTGCTCTATTGCTTGTTTTCTCTCATTTTATACGAAAATGACGTGATAAGTTATTTTATAAATAACAAAACTATATAAAACATATGACATTATGAGGTATGTCAGGATCGTAGCAAGTGGAACAAAGTAGTCTCTGCCTACCCCTGTGGGAAAGAGGCGTGACGATATGTATGTATGTATGTATATATAAATAACAAAACTATATAAAACCAACTGAACAAGAAATGAAAACTTTTTCGTTGCAGGTCACGCAACCTCTACAAGTTCTTTCGATAAAAAAAAAACAAACTAGAGTCGGTCCCGACTATCATAACGTTCGATATCAAGAGTAACGTAATATTTGTCAAAATTGAATGTTACGCAATGTGATGATGATATGCAATGCCGCTTCTACTTAGTATAAATCGGGAACAACTCACTTAATGTACCTAGTTGTATTGAAGAGTTATTATTTATAAAACGTACTAACATATATGCGATGTCACAAATTAGATTTATAAAACTTTGATAATAAACCACGCACGACTGTGTATGTACTGCCATCAATTTTAATTTACGACAGTACGCAACCTTGTCGCGGAGATGTATTTATATACACATACGGTCAGCGACAAACTTATGTATAATTAACCAATTTCACGTGCGTAATTCGACGCTTGCGTTAATAGCGTTACGCTTGTCATCCCACGTCAAATCTGTAATTAAATTTAATTCCACTTTTACACGGTCGAGTAGGTGCGTTCGTGACGCTTCTTTCATTTGGTCCTGTCAGTAGCGGGGTGCGGTGTTGCCAACTCCTAAACATCCAAGTCGCTAATAAACTCTAAGCCATAGTCGCTAGAAAATCGCTAAATTGGGCGCGGGTGGGGGTGGAGGGGCATAGAATCGTCAGTGACCAATATTTTTTTACACACTTTTTAATGCAAAATAGGCATGTGTTGATCACAATCATCCTGATGGTAAGCGTAGATGTCATGTAGGGTGGAGCACGTCAAGTCCATTCACCCTTAATTTGAAAACGGTGAGATTGTATACGCGTGGCATAGCGTTTTTCTGCTAGGTACCAGTTGCTACTCTTCTCGCGCAGATGGTAAAAGCCCATCGAGGGAATGGGTGAAAATCTTAGGAATCATGTTCTATCTAGGCGATGCGGCTAGCAACCCATCACTGTTCCACTTATGCGCCCTCAATCATGCTAAACGTGGCCTGAAGGTCTTGTAACCTTGGGCTCTGTCTACCCCGTAAGGGATAAAGACGTGATTTATGTATGTGTCTTTAAATATTCAAATTCAAAATTCAAATTCAAATTAATTTTATTTCAGACTACTTACATTAATGGTCCAGGTTTGTTAGTAACAATATAATATATATAAGACTTATTGACTACGTTAGTAAAACATAACAAAAATATTTCAATGCGTAGCAGCCATAAGACGCTCATACTGCCGCATAATAGGGGAGTCGTACCTACGTCACAGTGCTAAGGATGAGGATAAGGATGAAATATGACAACACCTAGTAACTATCCTCAGTCTGAAACTCAGGGGCGTAGCTACCGCCGTATCTGCCGTATCAATTATACGGGGCCCCCGGGCTACGGGGGCCTCCGTCGTGCGTAAGCAAAAATGAATGCACACATTTTTTTTTCTTTCGTGAGAAATCTTTACCCTTCATAAGGGCCCCCAAATACATTTTTATACGGGGCCCCACCAAGGCACGCTACGCCCCTGCTGAAACTGTAAACAAAATGTGTGGCTATAGCTACCCCAAACGTTGCCAGATAAAGTCCTACATAATACTGTTTCTAGAGCAAAGCAAAAGTCGCCATTCTAGCCACAAAGTCGGTAAACTGGCAACACGGTGCCGCTAGCGGACCAAAGAGGAATTTAGTCCGAGGCATCTCCAATAACGGCTCCTCGCAAGAACAAACGTGCCACACTCGAGTTTTATGTTCACACCTCCGGCTCTCATTTGTCTCGCCCCCCCTCCCGCCCCCCGCGGGCGCAAAAAGACATAAACTGTTGCAGTTTACCCTTCCCCCCTCAGGCCGACATAATTGGGGCAGGTTCGTCTAATTACGGGGGTCGGAGGAACGCGGTCTCGACTGAAATCGCACCGTGCTTTTTTACGACAGTTTTTTTTAGTTTTAAAAGCATAGGGTGAAATTGCAGTGAACACGTTTTAGATGTTGTCATAATAATAATACGACCGAATGGCCTAGTGGTTAGAGAACCTGACTATGAAGCTTGAGGTCCCGGGTTCGATCCCCGGTCGGGGCAGATATTTGTATGAAAATACGAATGTTTGTTCTCGAGTCTTGGATGTTTAATATGTATTTAAGTATGTATTTATCTATATAAGTATGTTTATCCGTTGTCTAGTGCCCATATTACAAGCTTTGCTTAGTTTGAGGCTAGGTCAATTGGTGTAAATTGTCCCAAGATATTTTTTTTTTTTAATTATGTTAGGAAAAATAATGTCTCAGACATGTACCTATAGGCGTGACACGCTTACATACTTTCGCACTTAATATAATAGAAAAGGAAATTTGTAGGTGTGTTAATTATAAATTATCAAACATGCTCTATACGCCATAGAGGAATTACTTACAGAGTGACAACGTAATAAAATTAATTTTAAAAGAAATACATCACGTTACTACGGCGATTGTTGCCCTCTTATTGGCCGGCTCAAGGTCAAGAAGGACATTACAGTAGGGCAAACACAACATTATGATCGATAGCGATAGTTCTTACAATTAAGAAATTGCATGGCACAGTGAATAAAAGTCACTTATTTGTAATTGTAATAGTGAATATCACAATTCTAATAACTTTGAATTTGTTCCATGTATCCGACATAAGAAAAACATTACTTAATCACGTCAATAAATTGTATTGGACCTCCGCAAAGTAACGCCTGATTCAATAAAAAAATGTATTTTACAATTATTTTTTTCTGTTAGTAAAATTTATTTACGTGATTAAGTCCCGTTTTTCTTATAATAATGTGTAAAAATCACGAAAGTTTAAATCGATACATAAGAAATATTGCCGTGAGAAATTAACGCTATTACGGTATATGTAGATAACAAATAAATCACGTATATTACTATTAGACAGCGCAGTTACCACTCTGATCAATTAATCTTAAGCTACTCATCATCTACAGCGATAAGAAAAGCTTTTAATTTACATCTTACAGCCCTCGCCTACAGCTTGTGCCGATTTTTACCGCGTTACACTCACACTTAAGTATATAGGTCACATTTAATATTACCATCTGGCTAATAAATCTCTTATAAAGCTCATATCATCCTAGATTTTGCTTCGAAGTTAACCTACGTAGGTAGATATCATACTTTATAAATTAGTGGTACTGGCAGCGTAATAACCCGTAGGCGTTCACACTGGTGTATTAATTGCAATTAATATTCGTTGATTCGGCTCGTGGGCGTGGCAGCTGTGCCCACTGATTCACATCAAACTTTTTCACATTTGAGTAAAGTTAAAGGTGGTATAGGTTATGTGTTTCCCACGCCAACAAGCTTATTACGTAACTCGCTCGCGATCACCATCGTCTTCATTTTGACAGTTCATGTATGGGCTGACAATTGGCGTCGGAATCAGCTAGCTATCACATTCATACAAGAACTGTCAAAATGAACACGATGGCGATTGCGAGCGAGTTACGTAATAAGCTTGCAGAGTTATAAAGTGTTGTAATAAATAAAAAAATTGTTTACAACGTTTTATCACAAATTTTAACTGAAGTCCTGTATTATAGGCGTTTGGGTTAGTTCATTAAATACATAATCAAAACCCTGATTACTTAAATGGATTTGTTCCGTGTAGAAGATAAAATAAAAACAATCGCGAAAATTTTATGTTAGTATAGTATAAGTCGAAAAAGACTGATGTGTTGTCACACTTGGATAGCTCTTATTATCACTCTAATTGATTATTTCCTCTATGGTTTCACTAAGGAACCCTGTAAATCGTTTTCACGATTTTTTGAATCATAGTCGACAAATGTTTCCATACATTGATCGAAGTCAAAGTGAACCGTGTCTAGGGTGGAATTTGAATTGAACATTTTAATGAATAATCTTTATCGCTATCCCGCGGGAACAATGCAATTATCCGCTATAAAAAGTAGCCTATGTTTTTATCTAGGGCACCAGCTATCTCCGTTTCAAATTTGATCCAAATCCGTCCAATCGTTTCAGCGTGAAGAAGGCACAAACACACACACTTACGTCCTCACAAACTTTCGCATTTATAATATTAATAGTATTACTTAATTGCAATTAACTTGTAGTAATGACCAGGTGGGTGTCACCCGGACTCGCCCGCCCACCGCTTTAAGCACTTAAAAATAAACATTTCCAATCATCTCCAGCCTATATACGTCCCACTACTAGGCCCAGACCTCTCAGAATGAGAGGGTTTTTTCCCAATTCTACAGGGTTTTAATTACAGATTCCCAATACTACAGATCACATATTTACAGATTCCCAATTCTACAGATCACATATTTACAGATTCCCAATTCTACGGAATCTCAATTCTGCAGATTCCTAATTCTACAGATTCCAAATTCTACAGATTCCCAATTCTACAGATTCCCAATTCTCCATATTCCCAATTATACAGATGGCCAGCACGTCAGATACTGTCTCTATAATTGTAACATAGCACGACCATCAGAGCTTAGAACTCATGTGAACTTCATGTGAATTGCATTAAATAAATAAATAAAGAAATAAATAAATAACTGACACAGGAATAGACTTTGTGTGCTCTAGGGCTTGGGCTATAGTTCCCACGCGGGTCCAGTGCAGATTGGGAACCACACACACCATTAAATTTAATTTCTAAACGACACTGAAAATTAGAACACAGAAAAATCCGAAAAGTAAAGCTATGGACGGGAATCGAACCCGGGTCCTCGTCATTCCGTGACGCGTGCTATACGCCTACACCACCATAGCAGGTAAACCTACCTGCGGCTGCTGCTGGTTACCTGCTATGGTGGTGTAGGGGTATAGCACGCCTCACGGAATGACGAGGACCCGGGTTCGATTCCCGGCCATAGCTTTACTTTTCGGATTTTTCTATGTGTTCCAATTTTCAGTGTCGTTTAAAAATTAAATTTCTAACGGTAAAACGTAAAAAATAAATATTTCCCACCATTAAATTGCTTCGCAGATGTGTGCGGCTCTTACGATGTTTTCCTTTACGGAAAAACTCATGGTGAAGAAACGTTATTTCAGACATAAAATCCGAAAAACTCAGAGGTTCTGCTTGAGAGGCCATAGTTCAAACCTAGACTACCACGGCTTTTTTTACCCAAAAGGGTTTCAAAAGATACATCGTGTGTCAAACAGACGGATAATAATAGGATCTATAGTCATTTTTTTCAGCAGGGAGCTAGACTTATGAAGATCACTAAGCTAGAAACACTGTACCTAAATCTGTTCTCTTTGTTCAGAAATGGAATGCATTATTCGTCGTAAATTATTAATTTGTGCTTGTCTGAACCTGCGGTTACCGCTGAAAGCACGCCCGAGCGCAGTCCCAAAATACTTGCTATATTAAGAGCTACATCCATTAGAAAAATAAGCTTTTGCGATCAAAACGTGATATTAAAAAATGGTAAACGTGTTCGCATGATTACGACTCTGACTGTACAAATATTGGAGACACTTTTATTTTCCACTCGCCAATTTATGTGCTCTTTTTTTCAAGGGCTGGCAACGCGCCCGTAATCCCTCTATGTTATGGGTGTCTAAGAGCGGCGGTGATAGCTTACCATCAGGCGACCCGCACGCTCGTTTGGGCCATTTTACATAAAAAATACTTTCGTGGCTCCCCGTGACGCACAGAGCAGATAATTCGTACCACACCACGATTCTCGTAGCAGATAATTTATATTACACGGCGACTCTTGTAGCACATCATTTGTAGTGTACTCCACGATCTCGTAGCAAATCATTCGTAGCACGTCACGTCTCTCGTAGCAGGACATTTGTAGCACTCTACACTCGTAGCAGATCATACGTAGCACACCCTATTCGTAGCAGCTTATTCGTAGCACTCCAGGAGTCTCGTAGCATTTTTTTTTATGTGAATAGGAAGGCAAACGAGCAAGTGGGTCACCTGATGGTAAGCGATCACCACTGCCCATAGACACCCGCAACCCCGGAGGGATTGCAGATGCGTTGCCAACCTAGAAGACTTAGATGAAATGACTCTTGTGCCCCGGCTGTCTTACTCTCCACACCGGAACACAGCAGTGCAAGCACAGCTGCTTAGCGACAGGATTAGCGAGTAAGATGGTGGTAGCGATCCGGACGGACCTTGCACAAGGCCCTACCACCCTCATAATATATTATCACCTTGTCTTGACTCGTAGCACACCACGATTCGCGTAGCAGATAATTCCTAACACACCACAACTCTCGTAGCAGATCATTCGTAGCAAACCACGACTTTCGTAGTATAAATTATCATTTTATCTTAATTTTGTAGAACACCAAGACGCTCATACTCGTAGCAGATCATTCGTAACAAACCACAACACGTAGCACATCATGAAACCCTGAGTAAACTACGAATTTCGTAGCATACTACGAATCCGTAGCTTCACCGAAGTTTAATACCTTTGACACGAGCAAGCTCGCGACATGGAGCCGAGAGTACAATACATGCAATATTGAAAACATTTCACAGTCAATATTAAAAAGATGCTGCGATATGTCTTGTCGATAAAATATATCATTTTAGCAATAAACAGGAGTAACATGACACTCTGGTAAAGTCTGGTATAAAAGTATAGGTAATTTAAAAATATTCGGACTGATCCATATTTTTGCAATCGACTGTGCTCGGGCAATAAAATTTGACAGAATATGGGACCTTTATTCTAATAATTGATAGTCCTTACCACACATATTATATTATTAATTATTATATTCTTAAGCAATAGAAGAACATTTCTTAGTTTATAGCTTTGTATTTACTTTTTACTAGCTTTCATAGAGGGCAGTTTTTCGGGTGGTAGATTTTCCGATATGCGTCAGCTGTTATCACAAGAATAAGTCAGGTTTACGTTGGCAAACTTGATTAACTGTACCATACACAATTAATAAACCGACAAGATAAAGCTGCAAAAAAAGGAGCCGACATAAACATATTCTAATTTCACTGCGACCGAATCAAGCGATTCTTACTGCGTGCCAGAAACGATGAAACGATCCATAACAAAATCAGACACCATCCGCTAATCACAGTTCAAACAGCCCACCCAACGGCGTCCGCGAAAAGTGCATCACAGGATCTAGTTCCAAGAACTTACAGCATCAAGAGATTACGAGCGCGCTGCAGTGCGGGCCGTGGGGGCGACAGGGGGCGGGAGGGGGGGGATAGCGGGTCGCGGGGGCGGGGGGGGCCGCGACCCGGTCACGAGAGCCCAGTGCGGCCGCGGCGCTCCGCCGGGGCGGACAGCCCGCCGCCACCAAAATCCAACACGAAAATGATAGTCGAAATCCAAGAGGTAGCTAACACTCGTGTTAAAACAAACGAGCGCGGCTTTTTATGTGTAAATAACTTGGTCTGTTAATCGTGTCGTCAGTAGGTCAACGCACGGTGCGTGCGGGGCAGGGGCGCGGGGGACGGGGCGGGGCGGGGCTGCCGCTGCAGTCGGTGCAGCGTCACGCACTACCACGGATAATGGACTTCACACCTGATTAATTTGTTTTAGCACAATTTTATTGAGCTCTTTAATTTACAGTGGATAATGTCTTATGCAGTTTAATCTCTAAGTCATACGTTTACGCGAAATTCGTTTTAGGTCAATGAAGCTTATAAAAGTGAGATTTATTAATTAAAATGGATGAAGGATAATGGTCCCAGTGTCTAAATTTAATCTGGAATACTTCAACTTGTGGTAGTTAGTTTAAGAAAACATCCATTTAAATGTTTTTCAGGATTTTTTTAATAGTTATTGCCAAAAGTTTCCAAACACTGATCGATGTTCCAAGTACCTTGTCACTTTAAAGTCATGTTTAAAAACCATACGAAATCATGTAACGACTGAAAGCCACAAGGTACAAAAATGATCATATATTTATGCTTGTGACTGTACAGCGTCAAATGAGTGACTTTTAAATCAAAAAACATGGGAAAAAAACCTTTATAGGATTCAATCATAGTAACCCAAATCACTTACTAAAATATTCCAGTACAATTAAGGCATCTTGATAATATTTTACTGAGGACTTGTGGTTCAATGGTGTATGTGTGAGTGTACGCTAACAGTGTCTGTCTGTGTGCAGGAAGTTAGAGGAAAGAGGCCTTTCAAGATATGGGACAGCTCGAGGAACGTGAGGAAGGGGCTTGTCGTCACTAGCTTCGAGGAGCTGATACATCGAGGTAAAGACTGACGAAGGTAAAATGAGCGTTTTCCAAAAAAAGTCCACATCGTCATTTTTTCCAGAATTTAAATATTATCGATTCTCACACAAGAAATAATGTGTTCCAGATTTTACTATGGTTTTTTTTCCGTTCGTCACGTTCCATACGTATCTACCTATATTAGAAAAGTGACGACTTGTAATGGTTTTTTTTTTTTAATTTTTTTCGTTATGGATTATTTTTTGGAAAACGCTCAAATCATAACCTAAGGGTTCACCAATTTTGCAAATATGCTGCCAAAGGTTCTTACATTCTCTGACTACACTAGCGACCTGCCGCGGCTTCGCGCGTTTGCTAATGTTACTTGTTGTTTACTAGCTGCTGCTCGCGGCTCCGTCTACCCAGAATTCTCTTATCCGGTATAAAACTATCCTAGATATCCTTCTGACTGAAACTATCTCTATACCAAATTCCAACTACATTGATTCAGTCAGGCGTGAAAGCATAACAGACAAACAAAGTTACTTTCGCCTCTACAATATTAGTAGGGACTAGGGATCTATTTACAAAAAACATTGTGTGGAAACCTGCACAAATGGCGAGTGTAAAATTCCCAATCCGCACTAGGCCCGCGTGGACACTATGGCCCAAGCCCTCTCATTATGGGGGCCTGTGCTCAGCAGTGGGACATACACATACATATATCGTAGGTCACTTACATACGTACGGTCATTTAGGGCTGATACGTACAGTCGTAGGCATAAATATCGATACAGCCATCATCTAACTAATATTATAAATGCGAAAGTATGGATGGATAGATGGATGGATGGATGTTTGTTTGTTACTCAATCACGCCAGAACGGCCCAACAGATCTGGATGAAATTCGGCACATAGATAGAGAACAGTCTGAAATCGCACATAGGCTACTTTTTATCCCGGAAAGTTGCATAGTATGTATGTAAACTCTTTATTGCACATAAAAATTTAAAAATACAGAAGTACACAGAAAATAGTACAAAGGCGAACTTATCCCTAAGAAGGGATCTCTTCCAGCTAACCTGATACAGAGACACCCTGATACATAGTTCCCGCGGGATAGCGATAAACGAATTCTTTGTAGACGAAGTCGCTGGCAGCAGCTAGTGTCAAATATATGTGTCACCGGCCTTATTGTTTATGCACAACGGTGTATAGATGTTTTTGCCGTCTTGGTAACGTACATAATTATTTATGCCCTTGACTGTACTTAGACTGCATTTCAAAATGAAGAAGCTGGGAGACGAGTATTAGCTCAGTTTTTGTAAGCACTTTTTGCGGGTAGGTTTTTTTTATGTGAATAGGAAGGCAAACGAGCAAGTAGGTCACCTGATGGTAAGCGATCACCACTGCCCATAGACACCCACAACCCCGGAGGGATTGCAGATGCGTTGCCAACCTAGAGAACTTAGATGAAATGCCTCTTGTGCCCGTAATTTCCCCGGCTGTCTTACTCTCCACACCGGAACACAGCAGTGCAAGCACTGCTGCTTAGCGGCAGGATTAGCGAGTAAGATGGTGGTAGCGATCCGGACGGACCTTGCACAAGGCCCTACCACCCGCAAATGTCCGTCCGGATCGCTACCACCATCTTACTCGCTAATCCTGCCGCCTATAGTTGCGCTGCTATACCAGCGCGGAGAGTAAGTCAGCAGGTGAAATTACCCGCACAATACAATACAATACAATACAATACAATAACTCTTTATTGAACACCACATATAACAATCAAAACAGAAAAAGGTATACAGAAGTAATAAGGTAACAATAGGCGGCCTAATCGTTACAGAGCGATCTCTACCAGGCAACCATAACAGAATGGAGAAAGGAACAGATCTGAGCAGGTGGTGCAATTTAGAATACACACGAATGAGGTATCCTTAGCCCTGTAGGCTGGCAAGGCATCTGCAACTCTCTAATGTTGCGGGTGTCCGTGGTGATGCACCACCATCAGGTGACCCACTTGCCCGTTTCTCTTCATTGTCGTATAAAAAATCGAAATTAGAGTCGGACTCGTCTAGGGTCTAGGAAGTGTTCCGTGCAACTGTACAAACGCCATTGTAAGATCGGGTCGTCGAATACATACATACCGTCACGCCTCTTTCCCATAGGGGTAGGCAGAGACCACTTTGTTCCACTTGCTAAGATCGTGAGATACCTGCCTCTTTCACTTCATCCATATTCATCAACCTCTTCATTTAACGACCGAGTGGTTTTAGAGAACCTGACTATGAAGCTTGAGGTCCCGGGTTCGATCCCCGGTCGGGGCAGATATTTGTATGAAAATACGAATGTTTGTTTTGGAGTCTTGGATGTTTAATATGTATTTAAGTATGTATTTATCTATATAAGTATGTTTATCCGTTGTCTAGTGCCCATATTACAAGCTTTGCTTAGTTTGGGGCTAGGTCAATTGGTGTCAATTGTCCCAAGATATTTATTATTATTATTATTTATACATGCTCGTCGGAAAACTCAGTTTTCAACAAGTATGTATGTAAGAAAAATAAGCTTTACTCCTTTCATTTAAGAAAGTGACTAGGTTCATACAGGATCATCTGTCTATCTCGCTCACACTTGTGCATATTATATCACTCTATCTCTTGCATCTCCAATCTTTTCTACTGTACATTATAAAACCTATAATTCCAACTAAGGAAGTGGGTGACGATTTGCTCAGAAGATTTGAATCAGGAACATATAAAAATGCACATAAAAAGCCTTAAGTATTGGAGGAGATTGGGCTGATAAATTATATTTACGGTTTTTATCTATCTATAAAGAGTATATATTCGACGTTTTAACTGCTTTTAATATCAAGAATAGCGTAGCAAGTACAGTCAAGAGCCCTGACATGATAATGTCGAATATTATCCTACTAATATTATAAATGCGAAAGTTTGTGACAATGTGACGATGTGAGTGAGTGAGTGTGTATGTTTGTTCCTTCTTCACGCTAAAACGACTGGACGGATTTGGATAAAATTTGGTACGAAAATAGCTGGTACCCTAGATTAAAACATAGGCTACTTTTTATCCCGAAAAATTGTATAGTTCCCGCGGGATAGCGATAAACATATCGATTGCTAATTCTACGCGGACGAAGTCGTGGATAGAAGCTAGTACTATGCTAATTAAATCTATAGAAATATATTTTTGAGACATCTTGCAAAGTCGAAAAAAGAAATCCCCTGCCAACCTACGATCATAACGATAATAACTGGTAGAAATTGTATGAGGGTTGTTTTAGCGTTTTAAGTCAAACTTTGAACAATTAGTTTCTGTCAAGAAAATCATTTTTACTACAAGCTTTTTTTGCTGATTGTACTTGTATTGTCATCGGACTTACTCAAGTAGGCAAAATTTCAGCTCAGTCGGATATCTGCTTCAAAACTGTGTCGTAAGAAACATACATACAGTCATACGTTGCAAATTAAATAAAGTACTATCCATCTTAAATTCGTATCATAACTTTTCTCGGTCAAGTATTTTCATCTGCTCAAATACAAAAAATTTACTCTAAAAATAACCTTGACCCAATCACGCATCCCACGCACTTCAGCCTGCTTAGCATGCCTAGCACAATTGTCTAATTAGCCGTGAAGTGCCGTGCTAGCCGAGCAGGCCGATGCGGTTACTCTGACCTGGCTCTGACCTGCTTCCGAGGCTACAGGCGGGCCAGTGTACTCTGGCCTTCCGAGGCAGCTGAACGTAGTCGTGTTAAAGACAAACTAGTAAAGGTTTCTGAGTAAGAATTGAGCTTAGGAAAGTCAAAATTCTGCGAAGTGAATCTCTCAAAGAAAGGCAAGTCAGTCGGAGTATTGATTGTTTTTATTGTCGGAATACTTACTTGATTTTTGAAGATAAGGGCTGACACGGTAAGGTCCAGAGAGACCTTTGTCCAGCAGTAGGACTCTAATTATAGAGTATTTTAAAAATTACAATAGTACGAATCAACTTAAAATTGCACTTTTTTTCACTCCGACTCTAACGCTATATTCTTGTGCAGGTAAAGAGAAGTTGTCGGTGTCGGCCTCGGAGCCGGTGCGGTTGGTGCTTGAGAGCGACGGCACGCAAGTAGAGGACGGCGACTACTGGCGCACGCTCCCGCCGAACACCGTGCTGCTGCTGCTGCGGCCCGGCGAGCGCTGGTACCCCACCGGTGTCGACGTCATCAAGGCTGGTCAGTGTCTTACTACTCAGCTTAATAATTTATGATACGAAACGATCGAAACCAAAGAACGGACTCCTTATTAAATAACTCTTAATCTTTTCCAGCGATATCAGCTATCCCAAAGATAGTATGCGAGACGATCCACGCCCTCGAGCTCCACGATGAGACGCCTTCATGGAAAATCATGGACAACAAGGGGCGCGTCACGGTGGTGTTGCA
The DNA here is from genome assembly GCA_963854515.1 of Pandemis heparana. Taxonomy (NCBI): domain Eukaryota; kingdom Metazoa; phylum Arthropoda; class Insecta; order Lepidoptera; family Tortricidae; genus Pandemis; species Pandemis heparana. The sequence continues at coordinate 17,242,148 of OY978009.1, forward strand.
CTGGGACCAGCGGCCGCAGGCGTCGCCGGCCGCGCGCTCGCCCTCGCGGCAGGCCAAGCCCGACCGGCGGCCCTCGCTCGTGATCCAGACCTCTGTCGAGCGGCCGCAGCCGCCGCCGCCGCACATCACCGTCGTCAACCACGACGAGGCCGGGCCGGGCGGCGCCGCGCGCGGCCGCCTGGCGCGCTCCGCCGGCTCGCTCGACCACGCGCCGCCCGGCACCGTGCACATCCACACCTCCGAGTGCTCGCAGCCCACGCCGCTGCCGCCGCACGCGCACGCGCACCACTCGCCGCACTCGCCGCGCCCGCCGCCCGACGAGTGCGACTTCCACTGCTGCGCGCTGCACGAGGAGGGCCGGCGCATCGCCGTGCACAAGAGCGTCGCCACCTCGCCCATCCAGGACGCGCAGCCGCGCGCCTCGCCACAGGGCCGGCCCAAGGGCCACGTGCGCTTCCTCGACGCCGAGTCCGCGCGCCGCGGCGACCGCGACTCCTCCGAGAGCGAGACCGAGAACACGCTCGTCGAGGACGAGGCCATCACCTCCGAGAAGTTCCTGCTTCTCATAGACCAGCTCAGCGTCGACCAGAAGCGGCACCTCACCATCAAGGACATCGGCATCATCCTGGAGCGGCTGAGCTCGAAGATCCTAGACGTGGAGCGGCTCGACCGCGAATCCGAGTCGGACGACTGCTACAACTGGACGATCAAGGCGACGATCCGCGGCGACGCGTTGCGCGAGCTCGGCGTCATCTACAACGGCAACTACTACGCGATCAGCGAGCACCCCGGCTACCGGGACGAGAACGAGGAGGCCGGCGACGAGGCCGAGGAGGAGGAGGAGGAGGACCGGCTCTGATCGGGCCTGTGCGGCGCCGCCGTGCCCGCCGCCGCCGCCGCCGTGCGGCTCGCGCTGTGCCGCATCGCAGCGCGCTGACCGGCACGCGCGCCGCACGCCCGCCCCGCCCCGCGCCCCGCGCCCCGCGCCGCCCGAAGCCCGAGACGACACCCATACACTGTGATCGTCGCAGTTATGATACCTGGTGCGTTTGCAGAATGAACGGAACTGAACTGGGAAGTCGCGCTGCTCGAGAAGACATCTGGGAATGACGCGAGCTATGGAAGAGCCGACGAGAGCGGCCGGCCGGCCGCCGGTCGGCGCGAGCGCGAGCAGCGCGTCGGCAGACGGTGGAGATAGAGTTGCGAGGAGCTCAGAACGAAGCGCACGTCGCGCTGTGAATGTTTAGAGACTATATTATGAAATATTGTCGCAGCCCTGCCTCGAGGCGAGGCCAGGCACGCTGAGTACTAATTAATAATAGCGGAATTACATATTGTAAGTAAAACTGACTTCCTATCGATTTCTAAGGTGATTACTGATTACTTATGTGACGATCGGCGCCAGCGGTCGCCGGAGTCGCGGACGGCTCCAACACGACAACAGCACAAATATTCGTTATCCAAATGTCAGAGATACTTATTCTTAGGTAAATAACAAATTATACACGTGTTAGCGAAGGTTCAGTTTCCGACGTCCGTTCCGGCGTCGCCCTCGGCTGTCTACGCGCGGCGCTCTGTTCCGGCGTCGCCCTCGGCTGTCTCCGCGCGGCGCTCTGTTCCGGCGTCGCCCTCGGCTGTCTCCGCGCGGCGCTCTGTTCCGGCGTCGCCCTCGGCTGTCTCCGCGCGGCGCTCTGTTCCGGCGTCGCCCTCGGCTGTCTCCGCGCGGCGCTCTGTTCCGGCGCCGCCCTCGGCTGTCTCCGCGCGGCGCTCTGTTCAACAACTCGGCCTAATGGGAATAAGTTCCGAGTGTTCGTGTACGTTTATGGTAGATGATATTTATGTTTCCATCCGTACCGTCTGAAAATCAAATTGTAATTATCCCTCACCGTGATGTGATCGAAAAAAAATCGAATAATGATTAAATCAATCTCAGATAGATTTTCCACCGCGGTGTTTGATGACCAGTGCTCATATTGTTAAGAAACTTTACAATCAGGTTTTAACTGTCTGAAAGCATTCTCGTGCTAGGTATTTTACGAAGGAGAATCAATAAATAATTCGATAAGTGCAAGCGGTGAATTTCTTGAGCAATTGCGGTCAAATGAGCCAGACGCTGGCACACGGACACGACCTGCGTAGAGCTCGCAGGCGTAGTCGTTGCGCGGCGCCAGCGATACCGTATCACGCATCTATGTGAGGTTTGCTCATAAAAGTGGGATTAAATTTGGCTAACGTACAGATGCGAGTAGCGTGTTCGACTCTGCGCGACGGGGTCTGGGGCGCCGTGCAGCGGCGTCACTTCGGGCTCCAGGGGGTTGGCCGGGACGAACCAGACGAGTTTCAGAGAGAGCACATAACACTTTATACAATAGATATATTAAATTATAGTTAAAAAACTAAAAATGTTTAAAAGGTTGTAACTAAAGATACGAATATACCGTCAGCATCTCTTCATCGTGCCAAAGAGGTATTGGTAGTTGTAAGTTAATTCTTGTACTTATTAGCTCTATTGTACCGTAGTCTTATTGTATAATGTTTTTAATTTTTGTATAGTACTGAAACGTGAATAGTTCACTCACTTATGTACATGATATTGGTATAAACGAGGTTCAATAAGATTCACGCCCGCGAGGGCTCGACACTTGTATAGCTACTTAAGATGTAACGTTAACAATTACTGTTATTATTAACTATTATGATTATTTAATACGTAGGTACGTGCTACGTGTACGTGTGATACGTACGCGAGAACCTGCACTTTTGTGATGAGGCAAGATTCAGCTGAGCGTTCTGTGCGGGCGCCGAGTGAGCGCTGAGTGATCGTGCTGTTACTTGTTTGTGTGGGTGCACGCCGTTTTGTTGATTTTCCGTTGAATGCTGATTAAATGAAAATCTATTTAAATCTGTTTTTCCACCAGTTCTCAACTCATAGCCGAGTGTAATGACGTCGCTCGAGTTATCAGAACGTCTAAACGTATAGGTTATCGTAGATTATTTACCATAATGTACTTTTGTTGAACTCTCTTGGATGAACTCATAGAAAATTTATTTTAAGGTTTCATAAATTAATTTCAAATTAAGTGTTTTGTCTCTGTTAGACACAGATATTAAAAGTGATTCCGAATTATCTTGAAATACTACTTGCTGTGCCCACGATTTGCAGTAAGCAGTCGTAATTTTTGTGACGAGATGAACCGACGCTCAAATCATTATTTTTTTTTTATCAGAAACTTTAAAATATTTAGAGATGCCCAAATATAATAGAAATAACTCGGTTCGACTGCATGTTCAATTTCATCTAGCAGTCAGCAGAAATGACAGCATAAGAGAGCGTTTGGATTTTGTTAAAATTACATATAATCTGCTCTATTATGTATATCGGTGACTCTACCAGCCGAACTGGAAATAATGTTCAGTGTTCATACCGGTACAGGTCTGCTGGGTCGTGTGTCATTTCCAATTCGTATATTAACCAGATCAATTTATTTTGTATTTCTATTTATAGCATATATTTCATGCAGAGTTTATTATTCGCTGCGACTTTGCTTACAATTGCTCTACCTCTGACCTCCTTCCTTTTACGTCGATAGCTTTTATTATCGTGGCATGAATGCTCCAGTATAATATAAGGGCGGCGAGCGAGCGCGCGCGCCGCGATCTGTTCGCCGAGCAGGGCGCGCGCGCCGGCCGCCGTTAGCATAGGTGCGGTGAAGTTTGCGATCATGCGTTATTCCTCTTTCAATTTGAATGTTTAGTGGTGGTTCGTTTGTACAGCTAATGACGAATCTATGGTGTTACGGTCCGTTACGCACATTATAAATATTAATAGCTAGTTAAAACATTCCGTTTTAAATATTTTTTATGTGTATAGGAGTAATAATGATATTGTAAATGGTTTATAGCCGCTCGCGTTTCACATTTGCGGCGTATTTATATGCGACTGAGAAATTAAATTGCAAATGTTTAATTATGTGAACGTTGAATGATAAAACGAGTAACCGTGTGTGAATATTGAGTGCACCGAGACAGCTGATATACTTCAGATTTGAGAACGAATACAAGTTTCGGTTGATGCCGATCGCGCAATAAGTTTATTGACTTTTTGTAAAGCCTTAAGATAAGGTGAATATGCGTCCGGCGCGGGCGCGGGTGTGTTGCGTGCGCGCCGGTCGCGGGTTAATTTCTCGGTCGCGGCGCGGGGGGCGGGGCCGGCTGCGTGCGCTGCCCGCGCCCTGCCTTAGTTAAATCACTCGTCGATATTTTGACTGACATTATAATTAAGCAATCACCGTCAACTGTTGAACGCGGGAGATATACAGTCGAGCTATCCGTCGGCCGGTCGAGTGACACGCAACCTGTGAACTGGGCAGCCTATTGTAATAAATAAACCGTTACTCGTACGTAAGTACACGTTATTGGAATATACATAAAGTTTAGAAATAATGATACCTAATGTAACGATAACGATACTGATTTTCGTAAAAGACTTTCCGTTTTCTAACATCGTTTTTATAGACGATCATTTGAGCAGTGACGTCGCGTTCTGTTCCTCGCGCTGCGGTCAAACACGAATACGTAAAATATTGAATGTTAGCACATAATGACCATGTAACCAATAGGCCGTGTAGCACTTAGGGGAATCCATATTGTAAAGCCCGCGTGCCAAAATACATTTTTTATAAATGTCTTTGAAAACAGTTTGCTATGTATTACGCAACCAATTTGGGTTATTGACATATTTTACCACAAGCTTAATTACGCAGGAAGAGGGTATTAAATAAATAAATACATAACAAATTCGAAAGTAACGCAGTATACCTACCTTGTTTATGTATTCGTTCATTATGTTTACCGCCGTTCAACTGGTAGCTAAATACATAGCAAATAGAGTATACCTAAAGTCGTTTGTTCAAGTGCCAAATAGGTGCGTCAGCGTGGCGCGTCCACGCTTCCCTCAATTCTACCGCCATCAACCTCTGTACCATCAATAATAATCATGTATTAATTATTTTCCAATGTAAGTAGATTCAAGTTGAAGTCTCTGGGTATTGGAGACTCAGATGTACTAGCCTAGCTCAGATTTAATGCAAATTAACGAGGTTAACGTAAGTTTATATTTGTAAAAGCACGCAGAGACTTCGCTGTAATCATGTAAGCGATGGCCGGTGCAGCTAGCACTAGTCCGTGAACGGCAAGTTAGGTGTGTGTGGGTGCACAGTGCGGGTGTGTTAGTGAGCTTGCTCGTTTAGGGGCTGGGCGCACTGCGTGTAGCGAGTGGCCCAGCCTTCAGTCTGGTGCTGGCTGGCCGGCCTGCGCCCGCGAGCCGGGCACGTCTGTCGCAGGGCAGGGCCCGAGGCTCGCGCTGTCCAACACTTATTTTTATACCCGGATACAACGCCCAAGGCAGTTCCAGTTTGTGTTTGTATTAAAACGACGTAAGTATCCGTGAAAACTTCACTGCCAATAATTTAAAATAAAAATATTGGAAACGAACTTCTCGGCTTTCATTTTAGTTTAGCATTATAAGACGCTAGGTGTCCAAAGAACGCTTCCCGCCGCCACTGCGGGAGGCTAATGAAATAGGGCGGAAAACGAGCAAGTGTGTCGCCTGATGATAAGTGAGCACCAAAGAGCCAAGATGCCATACAGATGGAATACCTCATGTGACAGTAATTCAACCAGTTCTGAAGCGTGATAAGTAGGTAATTGGAGGTAGAATAACAAATGTGTAGTTCCGTGTTGAAGACCTCGAAGCCTTCACAAAAAGATCCGCCCTAAGCCTTCCTACACGTACACCTTCAACTCCGTGGGTCAGTTTGTACTGTACCGTGCAACCGCACCTTTAAAACCAAATTTGGTTTCGTCAGCCATTCTCGCTCTCACCTCCGGAGCTAGCAGGATTCGCCGTTGACGGACACGTCAAGAAGGACATGATGATGGTGATGATGAGATGCTGTATGCTATCCGTCAATTATACAAGATATTTTGAAATTATCCGGTATATTTTTAAGCAGGTGGTTTAATCAATTAAATGAACACCCATTTTTCTCAGGATTTTTTGATTGTGGTTGACAATGAAAAATTACAACAGACTTATATCCGGACCCTTAAAGAAATAGATTTTTTAAATTGTATGTATGCCCGCACCCCTCTCGGCCCCCGCGGTCGTCCCACCCCGCGCCGGGCGAGGACTCATTTAAGCGATCGGTCCATGCCAAATTTAAAATTTTTAGCACAACTGGAAGTAGTTTTGCGGATAGGGCCTTGTGCAAGGTCAGTCCGGATAGCTACCACCATCTTACTCGCTAATCCTGCCGCTAAGCAGCAGTGCTTGCACTGCTGTGTTCCAGTGTGGAGAGTAAGACAGCCGGGAAAATTACGGGTGCAAGAGGCATTTCATCTTAGCCCTCTAGGTTGGCAACGCATCTGCATTACCTCCGGGGTTGCGGGTGTCTATGGGCAGTGGTGATCGCTTACCATCAGGTGACCCACTTGCTCGTTTGCCTTCCTATTCGCATAAAAAAAAAGTACACACAATTACGCTTTGCCGAGAGACAGGGCGGATAGACGGACAGCAAAGTGATCCTATAAGGGTTCCGTTTTTCCTTTTGAGGTACGGAATCCTAAAAACATAAAAATACCATACAGACATGTCCCGCAGACTCAAGTGGTCGTTCACGCTTCACGCTCCACGTCTCCCTCTCCCCCCTGCCCTTCTACCACTCGCGCCAAGCGTGAATAACTAGCACCCTACAAAATCAAGTGGTTGCGCCGACGTCTTTAATTTATCTGTCTCAAAATATATACATAAACGGCTCTTCTGGTATATGTACGGTGGATCTCATAAAGCGTAACGGTACCACCACCGAGTGAAGTGACCCTAGTGTGACGATCTATCTATCTCTCGCGATGTATCTATTGTAACAATACAAATGTTACCAACATAGTTACACACCTTTGCAATTTTTTCATACTTACGCTTACGTGTTCTTATTTTCTTAATTCAAAATGTAAAGTCAAGGGCACCAATAAGTATACACCACAAAGTCCAGTGACAGACGGTATTGTGATAAACAGGTATTTGTAAGCTCCTTACTACTTGTCTTATCGATATTTGATTTCGTTTAACGTAAAAGTTTAATCTAAGTTTCTGCCAAAAATTACCCACATCTTGACGACAAGCTCTTTGCTGACTGAATCTACTTTTGATGTTAACTGTACTTGCATTGTCATCTATTCTACGTTATGTGTAGGTACCAAATTTCAAGTCGATCGGACAACCGTTGAATAGTTACCTCCCGCGGGGACGGTTTTGATCGGGCCTCAAGAATGTTACTACCATTTTGTTGCATTGTTCTCCGACTTACACAAAAGTATGTAATACAGCTCAATCGGTTGATGATGTGTTTCAAAATTGAGTTGATTCCACCCGGACCGGACAAACATTATACATAGCAAGTTAAAAAAAAGCTTGTACCATCAGCCAAATCAAATATGTGGTCTACCACCCTAAGGTTAAAAATCCTTTGTTAGTCACAATATTATAATGTCGATAAGACGTGGCTGTCAGCTTGAAAGTTCGACTTTAGCGACTATTTTGTTTGATAGGAAGTTGGACGAAAAGACCACTTATTTTGTCGACCGTACCTAAAAAGTTAGGAAGATCAACTAAGTTGCCTATAGTATTTAGGTAGTAACTTATGGAATGCTTTTGTGTGTATTTTTTGCATCAAAAACTTATTACAATTCTAGAGGTGAATATCTTTCATGAGATACAATATCGGTGAGTAAGTCTGCATTAATCTTCGTCTCAATAAGAGGAGTTAAAATAGAAAATCTAAAACTGCGAGCGTCAAAGGACTGAGAATTCTTCGTAAAAATCCATTAAGGGGGGCAATCACACGGCGATTCGCGAGTGTGCGGGCGCTGGGAGGGCAAACATGCGCCATCCGACACCTGATTGAGTCGGTATTGCCCCCTCCGCTCCCTATGTCCCAGTTTGCTACTTTAGAGTTAGGTTTTCGATTTAGTTCTGCTATTTTTGTCTATTAACGCCCAGTAGAACCTTATGGGAAAAGGCACCCTATATTTTTAAAGTGACTAAAGCTCGAGTTCTGTCTATGAGAATAAAGAATGACACGGCATAATAGTCAAGCAAAGATGGAATAAAAAGATTTTGTTGGAAAGAAAGGAAATAATATACCCCCTTGCAAAACAATCGGGCACCTATGCTATGGTTTTTCTGTAAGCTTTTATACACATAAAATACAAAAACCATGGGTGCCCGTTTTTTTGCAAGGGGGTGTAGGATGGCACACTTCCCTCGCTAAACCTTGGCTGCGGCGCGATGAGGCTGGCCGGCAGGCTTGAATCAGGGGGCAGCAGCTCGTAGAAATCCACGACGCACGCGGTTGCATGAAGCGGCGTTAAAAGTTTGCTATCTTAGCTCTTTAGATGGTTCTAGTACCTCGTTGATTTTAGCGCAGCAGTACCTTCGAGTAGTCCATAAATTCTCCTTTTGCGAAATTCGTCTTTTTAGTAGTGTTTAATAACTTACCAATGTTTAAGACTCATAGTCATAGTTTGAGAAAATGAAAAATACAACTGTTCATATGACAACTACGTGTAATCGAGGTTCCACAATATTATTTTGGATAAAACACACAACACAAGGATCAACGTGACAAGTAGTAAGGAGCGGCGTAGGCGGCGGAGAGGAGGCGGAGCGGCGGTTAAGCCAGTTTTGATGCGCCTGTCCCCGCTTCCCCTGAATAGGTCGAAACCGCAACACCTAGAGATGATAAAATTAGGTCAGGTCCGTTAGATCTTCAAATGCTCGAAGGGCCGAATAGAAATAGTTCCGTCGTATAGTGTCGTCGTGGTGGAGTGTTCGACATTTTTATAACAGTGAGACAACGAGCCCGTAACCGACCCCGTCTAAATGGTTACCGGCTATGCAGAATATAACTATCAACATCAGTTCTTAAATCTAATTCTACGCAGACTTTATGAGAGCTTTAGACATTATGAGAATAATCTGTATTGACATTCTGATATTCTAGGAACACGTTATTATGATATTTGGCTGTAACGAACCGGAATCCACGAGCCCGTAACCGCTTCAGTCGGGGTTACCATGGGTGCAGTTCTGCAGGCGCAGCAGCGCGCGCTTCTCCGCCGCGGACATCTTGTCCAGCACGGCCTGCATCTCCGGCCACGGCTCGTACTTCTGAGTAATGGTGAGCATTTTGTGGCACTGCGGGCTCCGCAGGTCCATCGTACGAGAAATGCTGTTCAGGTTGTGAGGCGTGAACACCAAGTCCACCTACACGCAAACATGATACATAGGTACATTAGATTAAGGGATTACTGATTATACGCCGTACTAATTCAAAAGGACCTTTTGTTCGTGTCTGCTAATTCGCGTTCTGCCTAGACCATTCAATAGGTACATACCCGCATTTAGAATTAGGCCTCTTGCGTTTTTGTGCAAAAACGAATTTGGCACAGTGACACTTGAACTTATTACGATTTTGTCAAAACGCGAATTTAGCAGACTGAGTGAGTGAATTGAACTTATTAAACAGATTTAGTTTTTTTACATTTTTAGACAGATTACACATCAATCTATCAATACAGGGGTTCTCAGAATGATTTAGATATATTTCAGCAGGTGATGCAGTTAGTTTATTCGCATAACTGTACATAATTATGCATTAAAAAACTCGTGTGAACTTATTATGAAATTCACCATCGATTCGTTTCATAAAACTACACTCGTTTATTATGCCTTTCATTAGGGTATTTTAATTCTTTTCGGATTTATCAAAACCGTAATTAGGTAGAGAACTCACCTTATGCGCCATGGCCCAGAACACGGCTGCAAACACGATCCCGATCGAAATCATGGTGCAGATCACAAGCGGGATAATCTCCCAGTACACACGCACCGCGTAGCCCAAACACAATTTTTTGGTGAGGGGTACGTCATATTGGCTCGGAGGGATGTAATCCGAGTAGCAGCGGTGGTCGGTCTGTCGCAGCCGCAGCACCTTCCCCGCTAGCGACGGCAACCGCAGCGCCGGCGCTGCGAAACGCGGCGCCACATAATAGTTCAGAGGTCGTAAGAACTTAGAAAACATACCGGTCAATTTAGTATACCTGTAAAAGAATATATTTTATTCTTTTACAGGTAAATGTTTAGTATAATATTATGGCCCCATCGATTCCACGCACAATAGTGTCAATTTTGGCAGGTTTCCAGTAGGATATAAAATACTCTCTGTCGGCAGGTTCGCCGTTTGAAATTCAAACGGGGTTTTTTTCTTGGCATTTTTGTTTGTGTGCAAAGAGAATATTATATCACTATCGTTTTTTGTGGTCATTGTAAAATTTATTAGTTTCGCAATTTTTTCTTGATTTATTTATGAATGTATAGATGTGAAAAATATGAAGGAAATTAATAAATTTGTTTCCACAATTCGACAATGTGTGACAATATGGTCCACCGGAGGTAATAATCCCATGAAAAATGTATTTGGTTTTGTAAAAGTAGAATAATAGGCGATGTTTTTTTTTAAATAAATACCTATAACTTATTTTGTTGTAGGTAATAGTTTTATTCATAAGAAATTTCAAACAAAACATTTTTAATTTTTAACTATCTTTATGAACGCCATATGAAACCGTACCATACTAAGTAAATACACTAACTTAGAAACTTAAAAATTAACAATAATTAATTATAAGTATAGTTAATTGAGGTCAAAGATCATTTCATGATCTAGTGTAAAAAGTAATCCTTTAGTCCTTTTCCCTGGCCGAATCTGAATCCTCACTTTCTGTCAGATTATCTTTACTTATTTGTATACCATATAGTGTCTTTCATTTCTTCGGGTAAAGTGAAATTTATCCAACGCTTCATCTTATCTGCAGCATACACGTTTTAGTATTTTCTCTTTGAATGACTATCTAAGCCAAGAACTTTAGTCACCCTATATGGACCACTGTAACGTAGGAGCAACTTATTGCTTTCGCCCGGGTTGTTAATTTGCTTCTGCACTAGAACTAGGTCACCCTCTTTGTGTTCCTTAGCTGCTCGTCTTTTTCCACTAAAACGTTTTTCCATTTCCTCTTGGTTGACCTCAATAGCTTGTGATACTTGTTCTCTAATTTTGTCAATCAAAGTTTCATCCGTGTTCTCATAATTTTCGGTCAAATCATGAACATACCCTTCATGAATACGACTTCAGTTGGTGTTTTGTCCAATTCTTTTTCCCCTCACTGCCTTGGAAAGCCGTCTTTTATCCTTTAAAACAAGCGGGTAAAAACGCGTTTTATCCACTCGTGAGGAAATTAATTTGACCTTGGAAGTAGTTTGTTGTTGTTTTTTGATTTCATCCCATTTGGGATAGGCAAAGATCAAAGATCATACAGCCAAGTCTTCCTTGTGTATCCTTGGAAGTAGCTTTTGACAGATAACAAAACGTAAATCGCTCATAATCATAATAATGGTTTCCCAAAGAAATTACGAAACGTATAGCCTTACGGAATCTGAACATTCACGAACGTTCACGGCAACTGCATTTAATCCATTTATTTCTACTGATTCTTGTGTAGTTATTTCTGCCGGCTTATGTAAAGCTATGAACAAAACCGAAACCGGTGTCCGTTATATAAGCTCTTATGTTAGGTAATTCGTTAAGATTCTGGCCTATAATAATTGTAATAAATTGTTTATTTAGGCAATAATCCCATTAAATGATTAAAAAATATTAAAATAAAATCAAAGAAATAAAATACAATAAGATAAACAAAAAATAAAAAATCAAATCAAATATCTTAACCACCAAGATAGCACGTCGTATAGATATTTTGGACTCTGCTGTTTCTGGATTGGTTCAATCTCTTGCCACCAATGTCACCTCCGCAGGAGTGCAAAAAAGCCCTCCACCCTATTTGCCGCAAACATGCCAGACGCGCTACACCGCTAGGGCAGCCTAAGCATGACACGGAATACGTTTTTGTATTGAACTCTTAGCACATTGAAAGATCTCTTTGTGTAATTGCACCATAGCTGACATGTATAGAGCGCTGATTGAGCGCCTGACAGTATGCCCCAAACAGCCTATAAGAATGTTCGAGCTGTAAGGCATCATGTGGTGTTTGTACTTACTACATTACATACGCAATAATATCTTCCGTTATACCGTCTACTTGAACCCGTATATCTGCTCGTGCACTGGGTTTGATTGAACCGTTGCCAAATCTCTTCAACGTAGATAGTCTTCGTTGTCACGAATTTGTACAGAGTTTATGTCGACCTTGTTGTCGCTAAGTAACGTGCACTCACTACCCGGTAAATCTATAAAGCCTCTAACCGGGGCCCTATTTTATAAAGCTACAAGCTACAATTTACAAGCGGAAGTCTCTATCTAACATATAGAGTCGGAAAGAGACTTCCGCTTGTAAATCGTAACTTGTAGCTTAATAAAATAGGGCCCTGACAGTCTTTTACCATAACATAACATCTTTGAGGTGTTTGGCGCACAACTTAGTCGTTAACTCTATTCCGCTTACATTACTTTACTTTATTGCCCGTGACACTACTGTCCAAAGATTTCTATTTTAAAATCAAGTCTAACTAAGTCGACGGAGCTCCGCTTTCGCGGAGCTCCTATTTCTGGTTATTTTTGGCCCTTCGGGCCGCTGAAAATGTAACCTAACCTAAATCTACCTCCCATTTATGATATTTATTTTGGTCAGTAGTGCCACGTAGTAGTGCCATGGGTGCACTGTTATCACTATTAGAAGTCTTATCAGCTTATCACACACTTAGCAGCGTTGTGACCTAAATCATAGTGCGTTTGCCCTATCGTACAAGATCTTGCACATGCTGATAATCTTTTTCGCCACATTTAAGTTCTTAAAACATTTTCCGCCCGCGAACTTCTTCGCGTTATTCTCAGGATGTTTGATGACGCTTTACCGAACTGGCTGCTGAACGAGCGCGAAAACTTTGGCTATTTTTAGTAAAATCTTTTAGTAAAGGCATTACCCGTGAACCCACCGTTATGTCCCACTGCTACAAAAATCCTCACTAGATATAGGAAAGTTAGGTTAGGTTCGTTAGGTATCTTCAAATGCCCGAAGGGCAAACCGGCCAGAAATAGGAACCCCGCGATAGCGGGGTTCCGTCGACCTTATGGTGAAGTGTAATTCGTCATTTGTTATAATAGTGGGACCAGGGTAGCAACCCTTCTTTTCTGATAGATATTTTCCTAAAGTAAATGAAGACATCTTCTGGTTTTATACTATGTAGTGATATAGTGGAATGTTTTTTTACGTAGGTTACCTAGTTTTCTGTTTACATAGCCTATACTATCGAACTACTGGTAGGACTGGATGGAATAAAGGGTATCTGTCGGTAGGGTTTTCGTCGGCCCGAAGGGCCAAAAGCTCGCAGAAATAGGAGATCCGCGTGAGCGGAGCTCTGTCGACACAGAAACATTGTATAGAAAATTTCTGCGTGTTTTTGGCCCTTCGAGACGATGAAAACTTCACATAACTTAAACCTATCTATGTTTCTGGTGGTTTGTGTCTAAGATCTATTGCGACATAGTCGTATCGCTGAATTGGCAATACGAGGATTGGCCGTTATTTTGACTTACCCATATCTGGTTGCGAAAATAATTTCCGGTGGTGCAATGGGGAATGCCATATAATATGTATTTTACAAATACCTAAGACACTCTGGACCAGTAGTGCCAAAGGGGAAAAAAATACCCACGACACTACCAGTAGTGCGGTTGGTAGAGTGGTGGGGAAGGAGGGGTTCTGGCAACGCTGTGGAAACGTAACACCACGCCGTTGCGGACTTCATCATGGTTGTTGCAACCTCGGAGAAATAAAAGACGTTGCAACTTGTATTTCCATATCCAATCATAACCAGAGATTTTGACCAAATATTTCATACATACAAATGTCAAATGCACGTCAAAATCGTCGGTAATAGTTATTAATTGGTGCACTTATTAAGCATTCTGAAATGAAACAACGTTGACTATTTTAATTGTATTTAACAACTTCACAATGTTTTAAAAGTTTAGTTCACGTGGTCCCACTTAGATAGTAAAATTAGGTCAGGTTCCTTCGCCCGAAGGGCATACCGAATTCAAATAGTTCCGTCGACCTTATGGTGGAATGTTTGACATTTTTATAACAGTGGGTCATAGCAGTTAGACAACGAGCCCGTTACCTACCCCGTCTAAATAGTTACCGGCTCGTGGTCCCACTGTTATAAATATGTCGAATTACATTGCCGTGGGAGCAATTTTTAATAACAGTGGAACCACGAGCCGATTCCGGTTCGTTACAGCCAAATATAATTTTACATATTTCACTAAATCTAAATTGTCTTAGTTCCAAAATGCCTAAATTCCCAAATTGACTTATTTTCAATACAATAAAATGTCAAAATAACATTTACACATTACATTACATCCGATAGGTATCCAAATTGGTACAATGAACAATAACTTCAAATAGGTACCGAATTATTATTAAGACTGAAATTCTAAACCAAAATTCTAAAATGTCTTTTGTTGACAGGCCCAAGGATCAAAATAACACTGTCCCATAATACCTAAAATTTTAAGCACGCAGCTTTTAGTGTTACGTACGTATTCATAAATGTTAATAATTAGTTCAGTTTATCAGAATTGGTTTAGCAATTTATAACCACTATTAATTACTCATTGCTTAAAAACTGTAAACTTCAAGATAATTTAAAATATTTTCCATAGGTGCCGAGTTTTAGATATTTTGACAATGTGACGTTATTGTATCTAGTTAGTTTGAGTCATTTTGAGCTTTAGACATTATGAGAATAAGCTGTTTTGACATTCTGATATTCTAGGAACACGATATTTGGCTGTAACGAACCGGAATCCACGAGCCCGTAACCGTTTTAGACGGGGTTGCCGTGGGAGCAGTTCTGAAGGCGCTGCAGCGCTCGCTTCTCCGCCGCGGTCATCTTGTCCAGCACGGCCTGCATCTCCGGCCACGGCTCGTACCTCTGATTAATGGTGACCAACTTGTAGCACTTCGGGTTCCGCAGGTCCATCGTACGAGAGATGCTTTCCAAGTTGTGAGAC
Source organism: Pandemis heparana (assembly GCA_963854515.1). Lineage (NCBI taxonomy): Eukaryota > Metazoa > Arthropoda > Insecta > Lepidoptera > Tortricidae > Pandemis > Pandemis heparana. Next base: position 17,257,303 of record OY978009.1, read on the forward strand.
GTGAACACCGTGTCCACCTACACGCAAACATGCTAAATTAGATTAAGGGATTACTGATTATACTGCCGTCCTAATTCGAAAGGACGCATGTCAAAAAAACCTTTTGACCGTGTCTACCTAAAGCGTAGTCTGACTACGCACACGTAACCGCTCGGCACCGGAGCGGCGTCGCCTCACCTCATCCGCTCGCCGTCAACCAGGCCTCAATCATACGCAAGCACGTAACGGAAACGGCTCAGCACCACCGAGGTGTCCGCGCGGCTACAGCTAGGTGACATCGCGCTTACGGCTGGGCGACAGCGTGCTTAAAGAACTTGTCCAAACGTGAATTTAGCAGAGTGAAACTTGAACTTATTAAACAGATTTTGTACGAATAGGGACCCGTTACTTTTGCTCAACACAATAAATTTGGCGGAGTGGGGATAGAATGACCATTGGCTCATTTGGTCTACTAACTCCACCTTCAAACCAACCCAGCCACCTGCAGAAGTACGCCGGATTAATTTTAATAGACAGTGTACAAGCTTAAACACTATATTATGGGGGATCAGCATCAGAACCTTTTAAAATTCACTTCGATATATGTGTGAGGATTTGCCGCGTCTTTTTAGTACCTAGTTTTTTTTTTATGATATGCATGTAAATAAAGCAATGTATAACTGTACATAATTAGGCATTAAAACACTCGTGTGATCTTATTATGAAATTCATCATCGATTCGTTTCATAAAACCACACCCGTTTATTATGATTTTCATTATGCGCCAGCATCGACAATGTACGGCAGGCACATAAATAACTAATTATATTTCTGAGGAGATACGGCACGCTGTTTCAAAACAGAAGCCAATCGGCATGGCTACAACCTGGCAACGATTACGAGTGACCGGCGAATGTGGTCTCTTTTCATTGCGCGGTCGACACGCTCGCCGAAGTGGATAATTGGCAGCGCACGCAATGAACAGAAAAAACCATCACCGCGAACTATCAGTCGCGCAGAGATAAACCTGTAAACTAGGTACTTACTACTCGTACACACAAACTTTCGCATGCAAACTTTCACGCCAAAGTCCTGGGTGGTCTTTTTTGTAGCATACGGGAGCGTGCCATTTTATTATTTTAATTCTTTTCGGATTTATCACAGCCGCAATAGGTAGAGAGCTCACCTTGTTCGCAATGGCCCACAATATGGATCCAACCATGAACGACATTGCAACCACGGTGCAGAACATAAGCGGGGTAATCTCCCAGTACACACGCAATGCATAGGGCAACCACAATTTGTTGTGGATTGGCATTTCGTACTGGTTCGGAGGGATGTAGTCCGAGTAACGGCGGTCGGTCTGCCGCAGCTCCTTCCCCGCTAGCGACGGCAACCGCAGCGCCCGCGCCGCAAAACGCGGCGTCACATAGTTCAGAGGTCGTAAAAACTTAGAAAACATACCTAGTATACCTGTAAAAGAATAATAATATTTAAAAAGGGTTCCGGTTTTTTTACGACATAATAGCGTCAGTTTTGGCAGGTTCGCCTTTCGAAATTCAAACGGAGTTTTTTTTCATGGCTTTGTTTGTGTGGTCGTGGTCATTGTAAAGTATAATAGTTTCGCTATTTTTTCTAGGTTTATTCATGACCTGTGAAAAATATGAAGGAAATTAATAAATTTGTTTCCATAAATCGACATTAATTATGTTTAATGTATATATTTTTATGTCCAATTAGTTACTGGCAGCCTAAAACGACGAAAATTACGAAAGAACCCGATTGAATATTGGTTCATAATAAAATTCAAAAGTCAAACTCATTTTTTAATCATAAAATAAAATTAAGTTTACGCGCAATCACTTTGATATTTTTTCAGGCAACTACAGAGGCAAAATGGAAATAATTTTGCACAATGACACCCGCTATCGATAGATTATAATAATTTTAAAAAATCTAAGGTACATTAGTGTAGTTGACGTTATTTTTATATTATTGTAAGGAGTTGCAGGAAAACGCTGCGTGCGTTAGGGTTGTGTGTTATCGTCAATTATTGGCAGGCGCCGCCGGGCCGAGGCAGTGGCATGCCCCTGCGCACCCCGCGCCGCCGCATCTCGCCGCGCACCGTCCGGCGGTACCGGGCGATCCGGAACTTCTTTCGGAAAACGCTCGGTGAGAACATAGTACTTCATCAAAGCTCATACCACCGCCCTACTATAAATAGGTTAGGTTATCCGTCATCTCTGTCCAATTTATTTCCAATTAATCAAATGATTTTCCTAACTTGTCTGAGGTTATGTCGACACGCAGTCACGCCGCAATTCATTTTCAGGCAGCGTCGCATCGCAGCCGGACATCAATATAAATTCCAGTATAGCTGTCAACGTGACTCACTTGAAACACAAGATAGTAGGAATAGAACATCAGCTAGATGAAGTCAGCAAGCACTGCCGCGAGTTAACAAGCATCGACAATATTTCCAGAGTAACAACCGTAAACTCGACACCAACTGAGGATAACAGGGCGAGCACTGCCCAAATTGAAAGATGCCAGTCTACTAGGAATTCTGTCGATAATGAAGCCAGACTACTGTATAAAACTCCAGAAAGTCAATTTGAAAATCTAGATGACCACGAGGCCCTGCCTAAGTTGCATAATGAATGTAGCGATAAAGATAGACGTTCTGGGGATAGCATGAATTTCGAGGTGTACACGAGTCAAATTTCTAAAGTTAGGACGAAGAAGAATAGACGTGATATTAACTATGACAACAATTATGGAGAAGGCAGTCCGAACTTGTGCAAGAAGAGATTGGAACAAGAACTCACGGATTCACAAGGCTTTTCATTTCATTCCAGTAGTCGCAACTCTGATGAGACACCCAGAGCTGAACATCATCTCACGCCCTCGGACTACCCAATCCATAGCAGAAAGGAACCGTGGCTAGAAGACCAATTTCCAGGTCGATCCCCTACACTATTCCCTTGCCGTGATGAGGAACCGGGTGCAAGACATAAAGATAGGATCTCACACAATAAATCAAAGAGCCCCTCCAGACCTCGAGAGAGCAAACACGGAAAGAGCAAACGGCATAAATCGATCTGCCACGAATTAGACCAAGATTATATTGCCGATATAATAAAGCGGCAGTATAAACCTATGACGTTATTCGGCCGGAGGGAATCTGAGTTCAGTCAAATGTCTACACCTGTTTGTCGTGACCAAGACACGTATGGTGTACCAGAGAACTTAGTGGAGGGCAATGCGCCGTGCTCGTGCTGCGAGCGCGGGCCGGCGCGCTGCCGGCACGGCTGTCACGACGTCGGCGACCTGCACAGCCTGTGCGACGCGCGCGCCTACAACTCGCGCCGCCGCGCCCGCTCCAAGCACCGCCGCCACTACGTAGACCCTTACAACGACTCCAGTCTCTATGACATCGTTCCGGTTAAAGAGAGATCTAGTCCAAAGTCCAGAAGAAAATTTGTCGAAGACATGACGCACTACGAACACTACAGAGAAGTTCCCCCGTCGCCAAAATCGCTAAGACCTCGTTTGAACCTTCGAGCGCAGAAATACAACAACTACGACGATTTTACTGGGCACAAAACGAGAAGGAGGCGGTCGCCGTACCAGCAACGAAGACGATGCGACGACGACTTCAGTGATGAGTCATCAGACGAAACCGTTCTTAACGAAATCAACAAAATCTACCCCAACTTACCAACCCATACTAAAAACGCTCAGGTACAAGAGGACATGGAGAACCTGAGCAATTTCAAATACCGCATGACCACGAACAAAACTAACGCTAACCTGAAAAGTGCGTTGGCCAAAACACAGGAAATTGATTTGAACAATGACAAAACCGATAAAGCGTTGTGCGAAATAAAGGACATCCTTCAAAGTTTTCTTCAAGAAATTAAGAGAGATACGGCCGGTTACCATTCGGATAAAGTCAGCGAGCTGGGTGATAAAATAAACGAAAAACCACAAGAACAGGACGCTGCAAAGGTTACTACGAGCGTCATCCCGGACAGCACGCACAACGGCTTTAAAAACGCCGGCGCCGGGCAATGCGGCATGCCGTACGTGCCCGGCTTCCCCAACACGTGCTGCTACCCGCTGATGCCGGTCTGCCCCGTCAACTGCGTGCAGAGCGGCTTCGTCATGCCCAGCACCAGCTTCACCTGCCAAGGCTGCGCGAGTCAAAAGGAGCCTAATTGTGCCTGCACAAAAGAAATCAATACTTTTGACGACGATACATCGAAAAAACAACAGAGTGAAACCGAAAATCTTATAAGAGAGATATACAAGTACGTAGCTCAAATTCCTAGTTCTGCGAAAAAGGAGTCTTCAGGAACGAGTAAAGCCTACTCCCCGAGAGAAAATGTGCAAGCGGACTGCAAGGTACTGACTTCGCGGAGTGCAGGCAAGAGTTGTAACTCTTCCAAGCTGGACGCGAACGTCGGCACGCAGCCGCTCAAGTGCTACTCCAAAAGCTGCGAGGCGCTCGGCCCGCGCCTCTCTGACAACTACTACTCTCGCACCAACGCCAGTTTCTCCGACACCATACTTGAGAAGATGAGCATAGAAGTCACTTCTCGATCTAAAACGCCATCTGAAACCACCGAACCCCAAGTCGAGGAAAAGGTAATTCGAGTACTGTGGTCAGGGCAATTTGTTAGTACTGACAGTGAATTCTACGAAACAGAAAAAGCAAGTGGGGAGTGTCCATAAGTCCCAATTGCTATCAATTTCATATTTTCGATGACGGCATATCGCTGAGAGTAAAACGGAACACGGCAGGTGTTCCATTCAGTGCATACCTGAACTTAATACACAACATAATACGGATGATGATTGTCTGGACCACTTTGCTTATTCTATAGCAAACGTCGTTTAAAAAATCTGCATGAAAATGTTGTGGAGGTATAATAACATCTAAATTTCGAGAAGTTAACAACACATTGTTCTTACGCTCCTAAGTCAAGGCATTGGATAGTATTAAATTTGGCATATGTTAGGACAACCGCAGTGCAGAACGCGGTCTGAGTGTAGCGACACTCCTCTTGACAGGCATTCCCGACTTCCTTGCCGTTTCCTCTTGTTTTTTCTGTTCCGTGGCGAACTCTCACGTATTTTCGAAAAACGTAATACTTACATTTTCTTCTCTTACAGAAAAAGACAAGCAGATTTACGAATGTCATGCGCTCGTTTGGATTACTAAAAAAACGCAGGAAGAGCAAGGAAGTTATAGTAGAACTTAGCGAGAGCGACAAAACAATCGAAGTTGACGTGGTACCCAGACACGGTGGTGGCCCTTTTAGGCAGAATATTTCGAACTATATAATGTACGGGCAAGAGTATTACCAGCCGCCACCTGTGCCGCCCCTCGGCCCTCACCGCCGCCCGCGGGCCCGCTCCCCTCCCTATGATTACCGATATCCCCCGTACGATCCTAGGATGGCAGGATTTTCCAGTGCAGCCATGAGTGACATGTACGACCCGTACCGTGATCGCCAGCATGACTCGCCTCCGTACTACCCTATGCACCCTCAAGCGTCAGCACCTCCCTACTCGAGCTCCTACGAACCACAATGCGGCCACAATCTGCAGCCGCAGGTTCCTCTGTGTCTTAAGGAGATCGAGGTGAGAAGTACAGGAACACAGAGTGAAAGGAAAATGCCTTTCTTGAAAAGGTTTGCCCAGAAAAAGAAGCCATCCGCAACCGTCATGATGCAAGACGAGCAGAAGAATGTTGCCGCGCAGCAAGCTCAAAGTAAGCCAAAACTGTTTAGTTGGAAGCAACAACTGCAAGCGAAAACTGACAAAATAAAGTATCCCGATCTTGCACCAATCGAATACTCTTTGAACACGCAGAAGAAACTTGCAGAGGGCGACATTAAGTTGCGTGACGCGATGCTCAATAAACTGTTGAAACGGAAGAATCCGTTCTCTCAGAAGAATATGCTGATGCGCACGCTGATGGGCAAGGACACGGGCGGGTGGACCGTGCCGCCCGCCCTCACCAAGAACGGGAATGTGCGCGCGCCCAAGATGTTCATGTGACCTGTTAGGAACCTTTGTAAAGTGAGATGTGCAAATTGAAATGTGTGTTAAATTATATTGTGCATTGTCTTTTTGAAAATGTTTACCGACTGTTCATAAATGCATACTTACAAAAAGAATGTTGATTGATTTTGTTACCCATTTACAACCTCCTTTAGAAGGCTATCGTGACATTTCAATCCCAGCCTGTGGTTGATTGGGTTGGGTTTGGGTTTGTAATGAAATGTTGCAAGTTTAGACTTAAAGTTGACTTATGGCTTCGAAAAACGGGCCACAAGTTAGTAGTAGATATATTATGGTTCTTGATCATGGTTGCACCCCCCAAGCGAAAGCGAAGGCTGTTATTAGTTGAACACTTCAAGTGTCTGTCTGTGGCACCGTAGCTCTTGAACGGGTGAACCGATTAGGAAGCGGTTTTTATTTTATTTGAAAGCAGATATTTTATAGCTGCGATTCTTAGACATTTTATCAAAATCGGTCTAGCCATTTTTGCATAGGGGGTTTTCCCAGGAATCTTTCTTTCCATGCATCATCATGCACGTATACAACAGCGGAACTATGCATTTTTGTATGGAGAGATGGAGACTTGATGGAGAAGGATCTTTCGCTTGCATTTTCCACCAATGATATTTCATTTTCCACTCTTACGTAAAACAGCATCCACATCGTTGAAATAAGGCTGGACCACACGGTATCCGAATACGGAATCCACAAAGGTGCTCAAACAAGAAGCAAATCAAAAAGGTAGATTTATACAGGTATAATACACAGGTAGTTAACGCAACACATCAAATATGACACTGGGACACAATCCATCATTCATGTCAAATCTTTTCAGAACAGAAGTGACAAATTGACAGACTGACCTGATTATAATTCACAATGCTGGAAGAAACCATAAAATCCGATGTGATCTCTCATGTATAAAGTTCTAGAATAATAATATAATCCCTTGTTTCGGAGAATCAAAATGAAATTATTTGTCTATAAGAAAACTGTTCTTGTAACTTGCGGTTAGCCAAATCAACAGATTCCAGGTAAGTTATCTTGTTGGTTATTTTTATGTGCATAGGCTTTGCATTACGTTTAGTTTAAAAGATCTTGTAAATGCTGGCTTGTGTCCGCGCAGGCGCAGGCGCCATGGCAGACGATGATCCAGCGACAAAGTGCAAACAGCGCTTCAAAGGGATCGAGAATTTTCTCCGCAAAGTAGCTTATAACTTAGGTAACGATTCACTTTTAAACTATACATATCTTTAGCATAAACCGCGGGAAAAGTTAAGTGGACTGCATTTTAAACCTTGCACAGTTACATACATACATCACGCCTCTTTCCCATAGGGGTAGACAGAGACTACACACACACAGCCTTGCACAGTTAGTTCAATAAAATCCAGAGTTAAAATAAATAAGAAATTTAATATCTAATTAAAGTATATTTTTATACAGGGAATTCCCCGTCTCAGACCGAAGTTAAAATCATATCATGCATACCTATTGATGTGACGGATTTGCAACAGAAGATCATCCATCTCGAGAGGCAGTTGGAGCTGGCGACCGCGAACCAGAACAACAATAATAATAAGAAGCAGGTGATGACGGTGCAGCACGCGACCTGCGCGGCTTCCTGCGGGTACACGCCACCCGCCTGCTACGACTCGCGCGACGTCGACGACTGCGGCACCGCCAGCACCAAGCAGAAGTCCAACGTCTCCTTCGCGTGCCCGGATCAGAACGGGCAATACTGCGCCAGCTGTGACCCCGAGTCCAAGTGTCAGACGGCCAAACGGAAGCTTTTCAAGAAGAAACCAAAAAAGAATTCGCAACTCGTCTGCTACTACGCCCAGACGACGGCCAGCCCGTTCTCCAACTACAAAAAACTCTCCGTCAAACAAGAAACGCAGAAGACCGACTCCAGTTTGAATCGGCCGTTCGTCAGCACCGATATTATTCGCAAGCAGTACACGGCCGAGAGGTACCTGGAGGAGGCGGCGGGCAGCAGCCAGGCGTCGGCGCCGGTGTGCCGCGACGCCGGGCCCGCCGCACCCGGCGCGCGCCTCTCCGAGGTCTGCTCCTGCTGCCACGGCCGCTTCCTCGACCTCGACCACGATATGAAATCCTATCGCCTTTTGAGCCCGACCTCCATTCACACCATGCCGCAACCTGTCGACCATAGCGTCTATTATGACTCCAGCTTCTACGATATGATTCCTGTAAAAGAGAAACCTGAGAAAATAAAAAAAGACAGCGAAAGAACCATTAAGCGGGAAGCGAAACTCCAGTTGGACGCTATGCATTGGGCGAAAAACTACAAATCTTACCCGATCCGCAACCCTTTGATTATGAACTGCTTTTTACCGCCTTCTCGTAGCGTGAAAGAACCGCACATTAAATGTACAAAAAGGAGAGATCGCCCTATTCAACGAATATGGTGTAAAAGCGACTACTCTCGAAACACCTTGGTCGAATGCGGGGACACATATATAAAGCAACCTGTAGTGAAGAAGCACCGACCCAAGACAATATTATTGAAAAATGCAGAGTGCACTACTCTCAATGTGAATGATTCGGAATGTCAGACAGAAGCCTCTAAGAGTGTTCAACAACCAGAAGAGCCTGCTGCACCTGAGCCTGTAGAAAATAAAACTGAGGTAACCCTAAACCAAATCAAAAACATCCTCCAGTCTGTGCTGACGCAAGTGAAAACTAACAATCGAGTTAAGAATCAACCTGAAGCGAAGAATAAAAAAGACGCAAACGTACAAAATGAAACACCAGATAGCAGTCAAGACCGTTCGCGAATACTAAACAGTTTTACGTACAGCCCCTTCGCAATCCACCCCTACATGGCTGCATGTGCACCGGTCGAGAAGCCGGGGTCGTGCCCCGTGCCCATGATGCACCAGTCCATGAGCATGCCGCCGCAAGGCACTAGTTTGCCAGTGCCACATATTCAGAACTATCCATTATTCATCCATCGCACGGCGAAGCAATCGCCATACTCGAGCTGCTGCCACCCTGTCTCGGGAAATAAATCAGCGCAGCCGAAACAAACCTCTACCAGCGAGTTGCCACGAGCGGAGATCCGGAGCACGGAAACTGAAAGCCTGATCAAGGAAATATACAAATCTGTGGCTCTGAACATAAACGCCGCCACGAATGAGACGTCCCACAGCGATTACGACGGCCCCAAGCCGGCAGACGCTATTAATGAAACGGGCGAGCCTGTGGTATCCAATTTGGTGACCCTGAGTCGTCAAGTGGGATCGAGTGCGCAGAAAGTTCACACAAAACACACGTCGCCAGAGCAACCAGGGAACCAGAGCAGGGCAACGTCGAGCTCGGGCACCGCGGAGTCCAAGCCTTCGGGTGACTATAGCCCGACGTCGCGCCCTGACGCCTCGTGCTTGCGCAACCGTAAAGCTCACGAGTCTGACGTGCACGAGTCTGATACCGCCACCACTAGCCAAGGATATGCGTTAAAGTCTTGTATTATAGAAGAAACGTTAAGCGAAGAAGAAGGCGAAGATGACGACGAATCAGCCTCCGAGAGCGACGAAGAGAGTGACATCACCATCGCGCCCACCACGAGATCATCAAAGGTTAGAAACCTTGCAGTTATTGAGTAGACGTAGTGACTACTTATCTGCTTGATATTTATTTGAAAAAATGCTCTTATCGTAATATAAACCTATTGAATAATTACAGGAACCTGGGAAAAAAGGTCTCTTCAGCAAGATGTTGGGATCCGTGTTCAAAAACAGACGAAAGAAAGAGAAAGAGGAGTATGCACCGAGCTTATCCCCAGACGAATCCGAGACTAGCGACACCGACGACTACCAAACCGTGTACAGCGAGCCCGTCGAGAAGCCGTCCAAGCACGTCAGGTACGCGCCGACACAACAGGAGATTTCAAAGCACGACGATTACCACAGACGATCACCGTACGGGGACCGCCAGCCGCAATATCACCAGCCAGCAGACCAGAAGGCTCGCACTGCCCCGCGGCGCGCTCGCCCTCCAGGCATCTACTTCCAGAACTTCGAGATGAGACCCACTTTGTTTGAGTCATCTCGACCACGATACAACCAGCGGGGTCAAGACTACATGAGCGCTCAAAGCGAAGGCAGGGACACGGGGTCCCTTCCTCCGACGCGAAATATTGGTATAAAGTTGACCAAGCAAGCGAAGTGGACGAAGAAAGAGTTGAAACGTCGGCCGGCGTGGAAGCAACTGGCGGAGAGCTGATTGTGCTCGTCTTGTGAAACGTCAAACCAGGATACTATGAAGCTGCCGTCACACATTAAAACTGTTTTATCAATCCATCCCTTCAGGGAAAGGCAAAGGAACCAGATCTAAGTAACTTTGTTTTTGCCTGTGACATATTGAACTAAATAAAGTCTAGGTAAATTGAAATAGTCGAGATTTTAATTTACCTAGACTTTTAAGAGTATTGTACAGACAGCGTCATATAGTTTAACGCATCCAAGTCGGCCAAATTGCCGTACACCGTAGAAATAGTATGGCGTGTTGAACTTTTTGGTCACTTGGATGTTTCATACTATATGACGCTGACTGTACTAATAAAATACTACACATACGTACAAATAATATCTCAATCACAATGTATACATAAGGAGGGAGAAACTTCAAGTCAATTATAAGCTGTTAAAAAGTGCTAAATAGGTATCTTAGATACCACAGTTGTCTTAATATTTACCTGTTTGTGTGGATCCATAAAACTGCATGTGTTGTGATGTTTTGTAACTTCAATAATCCTCCTTTTGGGCTTCGCCGTCGGGTAAAAATGTGCCATTAAATGAACTCTTTTTCCATTGATTTCCCATATAAATCTGGGTTACCCCGTCCCGGCTGAGCCTGCCTGTGTCACTTGTGTGATATCGGTTTGTATAATTCACCGAATTAGAAATTTTATTCGTAAAGTTAATTGGTCCTTATCTAATAAAATGTTGAGTTTTCTTACAAATGCATTTATTTAAAACAGATATAATAATTAACGAGGTGTTGATTTAATTTAATCTTATGATGACTTGAGATCTATCTTTGCTTCTTCCTTTTCACTCTGCAAATAGCGCAGGTCGTCTATTACGAATCTGCAAACAACAAATAATAAAATTGCAGTTGTAGATAAATATTAATTTCGGTTTCATATTGAACTAGCTGTTGCCGTCTGCGCAGAATTCGCTCATCGCTATCCCGCGGGAACTATGCAATTTTCCGGGATAAAAATTATCTCATGTCCTTTCCTGGAAGTCAAACTATCTGTATACCAAATTTTAACTAAATCGGTCCAACGGTTTAAGCGTGAAAAGGTAACAGATAGACAGACAGTTACTTTCGCATTTATAATATTACAAGTGTCGCAACGGTTTATGAGCGGTGACCTTGCGGTGACCTTGAATGCGCAGAATTCATTATTTGGGTCTCTTTGGCGGGGGGGACTGAGGCGAGACGCGGGGAGGTAGCGCGCCACGTGGCGCGAATGCATTCTATTGGTTCATTCAGTCGCTTCCCGCCCCCGCGCCCCGTTCACGTCTCGCGTCCCTGAAGGACAGTATACACCTGCGCAAACATCCCCATCACTTATGCCGAGCGCTCATAAACCGTTGCGACATTAAGGCCCACTTGCACAGTCCAGAGTTAAAAAAATAAATCGCTAACTCGGAGTTAGGTTTGACAGTTCCATACATTTTGACACTACTTAGCCCGGGGTTAGCATCTAACACGGGGTTAAGTCGTTAACCCTGGTCCGTGCAAGTGGCCCTAATAGTAGGGATAATTAAACAGGCGTCAGATGAGAGGCGTAACTGTGGGGTGGGTACCGGTAGAAGAGCAGCGGCAGCGGCGCGGTGGCGAGGTGCCAGAGCGCGTGCGCGTCCCAGCCGGCGCGCGGGGGGAAGTCCAGCAGCTCCAGCAGCAGCGCCGCCGCCGACCAGCCCGCGAACTGCAGCAGCCGCGCCGCGCCGCGCCGCCGCCGCGCCAGCTGCCGCAGCCCGAACAGCGCCCACAGCAAGCCGCCCGCCACGCCTGAAACACATCACGTCTATACGAGCTCTCTTACTAATCAGTCAGCGATTAGAGAGATCCGATATGACATGTACATGTGACGTCATATATCACAACGACCAGATAAACTCCGCATATATTTTCTAGAAAGAGATAGAAACAAATCTTTGATAGCTTCTATCTCGGTTGTTATTGAATTTTTGACGTCTTGACACCGACCAACCAACTTTGACCTTGACAGAGTTAGACTTGGGTCTTGTCGTCGTGACGACGAGCATGTATGAAGAGATTGATGAATGTGGATGAGGCGAAAGAGGTATGGTATATCAGGATCGTAGCAAGTGGAACAACGGTATGTATAACGTCTTATAAATCGATGAACTCCGGCTGCACGCATGAAAAAATGTCACGTTGCCGCGATCCGCGTGACTTCAGAGCTAGCAGTTACCGGTCAACTGATCGGACGAACGGGAAACACTCGACAAGAAGGTACACTTCTCGCAACTCGCCGCTAGCAAGAGACATATGGTGAAGTATTCAGAACTGGCAACCTTTTCTAGAGGCATGTTAATAAGTCATCTCACCACAAACGACGTTAACAGTCATGTTGAACGAGTAGTCTATCCGTCCGGAGTAGAGGTAGCGCACGTGCGTCGCGTAGTAGCACAGCATGAACATCAGCAGCGCCAGCGGGAACTGCTTCCGCCGCCCGTGGAACACCCTGCGACACGTTATTGGGGTTTAGGCGCATACCTAACGTGACCATTTATTTTTTTTGTCAGAGCGGGACATCTGCGGAATTAAGTAATAAAAAAAAGTTAGGTATTAGTGTTGTACAAGTTTTTTAAATATATGTCGGCGCGATTGATGTTTACGCCATCTAGTGGTGGCGCTATGAACGTTCAGAGATTGTTTAAATCGTAACAGCCTTTCTTGTGACGCCATCTAGCGACGGATGCTGTAATGACGATTGGAATTCACTCTGTGGATCGGAGATCGGGATCGGCGGTAGGGGGGTTCTCACGATAGCGTGACTGAGTTACTTTTGGTCCGACCGCCGAGCCGCCCAGTCGTCGATCTTGGTGAGCGTATCCACCTGAACCACTTTCACTGTGTTGTGCTAGGTATTCTTGTTGTCTTTTGTGTGCCTACCCCCTATTTAGGCTAGTGAGTGGGTTGGCCCACGTTTGAGCTTCAACCACGAAGGACTACCGGGCGGCCCGTCCGTCTAATTGTCTAGTAAGTGGGTGGGCCCGATTAGTATGGTCCTAAGAAGAAACCGGTGAGTTCGTTCTTTAATAACTAGCTGTGTTATTCTTACTGTGTATTTTCTAGCACTGATACAGAACTGTACTAGTGCACTGTCTTTTGTAAGCGCCGTTGTTAGCGCGTAGTCAATACTACAATACTTGCCTCCACGGAGGTTCGTATTAACAAAGGAGGCGTGAGGAGAGGTCGTGGGGAAGGATACGGTGGACCTCCCGGGGTCCTGTGGACCCCGGCTTTCTTATGTGCAACCTGTACAGTTGTGTAGCCAAAACTAGGTTAAGGAGAATCTATGTAATTACCCGATAATGCCCTACTCGCACTGTGTTGGACTAAACATTGCGAAGCAGATCTATAATCATGCGTTTCCACTATAGCACTAAAACGAGTTACGTCCTCATATGTAGTGGTTGACTATTCTGGCCTTTACCCGAGCGCCAGGCATATACAGACTCACCTACAGCTACCTCATAACTCCGACATATAGAACATAGAATAACTCAAAATAATCAAAGCAAATAAGTAGTGACGTGAATTCTAGTTTGTATTTTTATATTTATCGGTTGAACAAATTTGTTTTAAAATATCGGGTCTTGTTTTTAGATAAGTGTGGAACTCAGTACATGATTTATTTATATTTATCTTCGTAATCAAAATAGCTTTTATTACTGCGACACTCAACTGTGTTTTATCACTACTTTGTTCATTTGAGAAAAAACTCTTTCCACAGGTGCGTTACTTCCAGGCAGACACATAATGTACTCAATAATCGTGGAAAAGTTTGTTAAATTCAGATTATTGGTACGAAAGTGCTGGAATAATTCGACCCAACGATTTTCAGTAGAAACATTCTCGGCATTCCAGCCAGAGATCTTTTCATCTGTCACAAAGTTTAAAATAAGTGAAAACTCGTCAAAGACTTTCGTATCTTGGCTGCTGCTAATAAATTGCGTAATTAGTAAATCCAGCACTTTCTGTACCTCTTCCCACGTAGGCACTTTTGTAAAAAAAAATATTATTTGGTGTGTTTGCAAAAGCGGGACAATTTCAGCCTCGCGGGGGACACCGGGACAGACTGCCTGAAAGCGGGACTGTCCCGCCCAAAGCGGGACGTATGGTCACGTTACGCATACCGTCCCACTCGCATAATGTCCCTTTGTCCCTTACGCAAAACGACCCTTCTGCAAAAGGGCCCGTTCGCAAAACGTCCCTTTACAAAATAAAGTCCCGTTCGCAAAACGTCCCTTTCGCAAAATGGCCCGTTCGCAAAACAATCCTTATCCCATGAGAAGAATCCTAGTCTCTACTGAAACAAGCTTTTTCCAGACGGGACATTTTGCGAATGGGTCATTTCGCAGACGGGACGTTTTGCAAAAGGGGTGGGACGTTATGCGCCGTTATTGGTGCCATTACAGGAGTTAGAATTTTTCTTGGTCAGGTCTTACATACACACAAATTAGGTCCCTAGCGGGGTAGACAGGCTGAGGTAACAAGACGTAAGAGCGACGTTTATGATCGTGAGCGTATAAGTGGGAAAAAATTACGCTACCAAAAAATACGCTGCTCAGACTCACAGCTCAAAAAATTACGCTACTCCCCCGTAAGGGGTGTAGACGTGATTCGTGTATGTGTGTGTGTAGATACAACTAGGCCATTAGTGGCTCATTGGAGCATCTATCTTGACTATTATACTCATCAACCAAGTCTCTATGTTCCAAATTATTAGATACATAAAATATTTTTTAGTGGAAAAAAGGGTAATTTTTTTCTGTTTGTCTATGCTAAGGATACTGACCTAACAATGGCGGCGGCCAGCAGCGCCATGACCATAGACAACGCACACGCATAGTCCATAAACTCCGTGAAATCGGTGTCTCTACTGTGGAATATAATGGACCACATCCAAGCGTTCTCGCACACCTGGAACAAACAATCTCATAGTTTAATAATTTAATAGTAGTCATTTTATTTCATAAATAGGTTGGCAAACGGGTAAGTAGGTCAAGTGCTGGTAAGTTATCACCAGCCGCAACACCAATGAATTACAGATATGTTGCCAGCCCAGAGGGCTAAAATGGAATAGCTTGTGTCCCAGTAATTTCACTGGTTGTTATACTCCCCACGCCGGAACACAGCAGCACAAGCTCTGCTGCTTGGCAGCAGGATTAATGAGTAAGGTGGTTGCGATCCTCACGGAGCTTGCACACCAGTATAATACAAACTTTTAAATCATTTGTTTACTTTTAACATGAAACTACAGTGAAAAACGGCAATAAAAGGTGAAATAAAATCCTTTTTCCCGAAGTTTGTCTTAGTTGCAGCAAAACAAACTCAGCGAGATACTAAAACTAGAAGAGCTTAGTTAATTATACTCGGCAGCAAAAATACTGGGTCACTTCCTGTAGTAATTTGTATAAAAAGGGACCCGGTTTTTTTGCTTCCGACCATATTGGCCACATGCATTGTATTTAAATTAATTACATAATATATACAATAATTATAAGTATTCAAAATGTCTTACAACAGCAAATGCATGCCAGAATATCAGTAGTGGAGTTTTCTTAACGGAGAACTGTGTTGCCAACTCGTGATGCATATAGACATGGGCAACCAGGTTCAGCAGTGATGCAAATGTAGACGCTGGCTCTTGCACCCCGAGTAATCTGCCAAATGGCCACTGCAAAGTAAACAATAATAATGACAAAAACAATAACAATATAGAAGAAAAGACAAGTAATTACTAACTATTCATAAATACTTATGCTTTGACATCTGAACTTTCCGAACAAAGACAAAACATAATTATTTTTCTTATAACAATCTGTAGCTTTTAAGGAACAGGAGAGTCTGTAAATAAATTATTTGAAACATAAATACTGCACGACATTGACTTAGTTACTTGTGTCCCCTATCGAATTCTATAAAACTTCCTTCCAAGCTGGTCTGAGAGTAAAGAAAAAACATAGAATGTACCAGTTGCTTCTCTTGCCACGCAGATGGTAAAAGCCCATCAGGAAAATCTTAGGAATCATGTTATAGGCGATGCAGCTAGCAACACATCACTATTTTGATTCCCCTTTCCATCTATATGCCCACAACCACACTGAACATGGTCTTTTAGGTCTTGTTACCTTAGGCTATGTCTACCTTGTAAGGGATAAAGACGTGATTTATGTATATATGTATATGTAGGTATGTATAAAGCTTGACAAGACAAACTTTGCCATGAAATTTGGGTATATCATATCCTCTCTCTTCAAATGCATCCACAGTCCGCCACATGCAGTGGTAGCGGCAGTCGTCCCGGCAGCTCCACTGCAGCAGTCTCGTTGACAAGTCTAGCTGCTTGTAGCCTTCCACGGTAAAACTTCCACCTAGGAAGAGATTCAGTTTCAGTTTATGGTTAGATATTTAGGTTATGTTGTATTGTGCGTATATTTTTTATGAATTAAAAAGAAAACGTTAATTCTCATCCTCACCTTGCGTGCAGTTTGCATTCATGCATTTTCTAACACAAGTTTGATAAAATGGTGAGCGATCACCGTCGCTCGCTAAAACAGATGAAATTTGTAGAATACCTAGAATGGTAATAATAATTAATGCCATCGAATTTGTGCACATATTGAATAGATTTCAAAATATTGCAATACTTAGGTTACAGTCATGATTAAATTAAACCCGGCAGTTTTTGTTTTCATTCAAAACAAGTAGGTATTGATTGACCATGGTGTCTAGTCGTCTGTCAAAATGACAAATAGAAAAGAAATACAATACAATTTGTCAAAAACAGCTGATATGAGTGTTGCAACATTAAAATGTTTAATATTTTCGAGCGTTTTTTACAATAACATCAATAGCTTGTTTGTTTTTTGAGGTCGCACTTACATGCCTGACCTGACAGCTAATTCCAAGATTCCAACCTAAAAGTAACAATTTATACGCGAACTAAAAAGTTTATTTCAATATATTTGGAGCAGTTAAAAGATGGAATTATAAATACAGACCTACGTTAAAATGGTGTTTTTATTAAGGACATTGTTTGCCGCCAAAGAAATTAAACGTCCACGTAATTATCTCCGTAGTAAATTTTTAGACTCTATAAGGCTTCATGTAAAAGGAGGCACAGGAGGCACCGGTCTCCCTAAATACGGCGGTCTCGGCGGCCAAGGGGGTTGCGTTTACTGTATCGGCAATGAGAAGTCGAATCTTTTGAGCATCTCGAACAAATATCGCATGAAAACTATCAGCGCCAGCCACGGCGAGGATAGCAGGAAGACCAAAATTGTAGGCAACCCAGGTCAAGACGTTCAGCTTGAAGTTCCACTAGGTGTTACAATTTACAGAGAGGATGGGCAGTCTATTGGATCCATTGATAATGAAGGCCAAACTATAATAGTGGCGAGAGGTGGTCCAGGTGGCAATCCCCAAAACAATTTCCTGGGACACTTTGGCCAAACATATCACATCAGATTAGATCTTAAACTAATTGCCGATATAGGACTAGTCGGATTCCCTAACGCGGGAAAGAGCTCCCTCTTGAAGGCCATATCAAGAGCTAAGCCTAGAATAGCTAGTTATCCATTCACAACCATCAAACCAAACAAAGGAATAATCAAATTTGACGATCTGAGGCAGATCTCCATAGCGGACCTTCCTGGTCTTATTGAGGGAGCTCACAACAACATAGGGCTGGGGCACAAGTTTTTAAAACATGTAGAGAGGACTAAACTGTTATTATTCATAGCCGATGTCCAAGGCTTCCAGCTAAGTCCAAAACACCCAAAGAGATCATGTTTAGAAACCGTTCTGCTCCTAAACAGAGAATTGGAACTCTATGATCCAGAACTATTAGAGAAACCTGCCATCCTGGCTGTTAACAAAATGGACTTGGAAGGTGCCGATGACATTTTTCAGGAAGTCAAACACTCACTGAAGAATATAGAAAGGGCAATGGACTCAATACCTAAAGATATAAGGCCAGAGAGAGGCATAATATTTGAAGATGTTATTGGAATATCTGCTTTGAACAATGACGATAGTATTCAGGACCTGAAGCTCTTGTTGCGGAAAAGGCTAGATGAGTATGCAGAGGAAAATAACTCAGACATTTTAGATGGCCATGACTTATTCAAGAAGAATAGAGCAGTCATAACAGAAAAAGGACCACAAGTCACTTAGTCACTATACTCATAAGATAATCTTTTTTTAAGAATGAAATAAAATATCTTAAAAAATACTTTGGTTTCATTATAAAATAACTAACATTTTAAATGCAGTATTTAGCAACAACTTCATAGTTGAAGTTTTTAACAAGATGTCTCTCTGTAATGAAGTAATGAAAGTCCAATAATACATCTAAATTTTTATTAAAACATATTAAAAGCTCTACAATATTTATATCTCTGCCTTACATCTACTAAGGATTATCAATATACCACCTGTACTCATTCAGCTTACCCTACAGTACGAAAACCAAACTGGTTCCATTATTTATCACAGAAGAAGAGACGGTGTCAGTTGGGCTTCCGTCTGTGACACATCAGCATCACTCCATGCCACCAATACGACAGGGCTTCGATAACAACTCCTAACATCTACCCAATGTCTTTATTTTGTGTCAATTCTCACCTAAAATCACGTCATCTCGAGATTAGAATTAGAAACACTTAGGGCCTGTTTCGCCACTGCCTGTTAACTGTCAGTTATCATGACGACGTCTCTATTTATTACTACTAAACAGACAGAGACATCATCATAGAACTGACACTTAAGATAACTGAAACTCTACAGAGTGGTGAGGCCCTTAATATTTGATTACCAAAAATTACACTAATTTTATAGAGTCAAATTACCAATCAATGGAGTCCAGTTAATTTTTTACATTCAATAACATTGAATAAATATATAAATATGACACAGAAGCTTAAACTAAACCTAAATCAGAAACAACTACCATTTCAACAGAATCATCCAACAATAGAAATAAATTCAAGGAAATGTCTACAGGAACGTTAAAGCACTAAATGGTCGCAGACGCAGAGAATTGTGAACCACATGAACTAAGTTTAATAATTTCTATAGCAACACTGAATCAACCAGTTCACAGAACTCTAAGAATATTCGTTGTTGTAACACTTTTATTCTACCACAAGATACCAGTAAAGTTTGACTCATAATTTCTTTATCAGTCATTAAATTAGTTCATGTGATTACAGCAAACACGCTTCTGAAATAGATAGACTAGAAACATCTTAGGGACTAATTAACTATGTTAAACATGATCGTCCCTTTATTCGAAACATGCTGCACTAAAAACATGGAATAACTAATAATTATGCAACAGATTATCACACTAAGGTCATCAATAGCTGAAATGTTTCTTACACTAGACCTAGACCCAACATCTTAACTAGAAGATAACTTTCTACAATTTAGACGTAACAGTTTTATCCTTAAATCGTAAATGATATCCTTGGTGGTGCAATTACTATAAGTTCTACTTATTTTAAAGCGATTATACAGTTGTGAAGCTGCCTGAGTGAAGTTAGTAAGATTATATTGGTACAAAAGTTAGAAAACATTGCCATATTGTGGTATCTTACGCTTAATACAACACTAGGGAGGCGCCAACGCCAATCTGTTGCGCGCTAATCTCTGTATATCTCTGTATAAATGTATGTCGAAAGAAATACTCCCAACAAACTTGATATAATTTCGTAATTTACAAGGAGGAATAGATATTCTGAACGCTACAAAGCCATTTCTCTATTCTCTACCTAGAATACACCACGCTTTAGGTTATTGTTAGAATCTGATATACCCTTTGAAATGACTTGAAAGCTAGTGTATGTACTGTACTGTAGGTGGTTCAGTCTTCGTAGCGCTCCTCGGCCTCCGTGGCGGTCTCGGCGGGCGGCAGCGCGCGCGCGTCGGGCTCCGCGTCGGGCGGCGGGGACGCGGCGCGCGGCACCTCGCCCGCGGGGCCCGCTATCGCCGCCGCCGCACCTAACAAACAAATTCATCATCATTGATGAACATTATCATGTGACGCTAACGTTCTGACGTACCTAAGTACCTGCATGACCTGCGTATTTTTTTGGTACGTTTTCTAAAAATGAAATCTATCTAGATCGATTTATTGACCCCGAATCCCCTGCATACTAAATTTCATGAAAATCGTTGGAGCCGATTCCGAGATTCAGATTATATTATTAGATAGATGTTAAATGTTGGGAGATGGGCGTTTTCCAAAAAAAAAGTCCAAATGCATGAACTCAAAACTAAAACATACACTAAATATTCTTGCAGAATGGCTTGGAGACAATAATCTAGAGATAAACCTCAAAAAAACAAAAATTATTCAATTTAGACCAAAACAGAAAGCACCGTTAGAATTAAAATTATTAGCTAAAGATCTTAAAATTGAAGAAGTGTCAGAATTTACGCTGTTAGGAATAACGATCGACTCAAATGTTGACTGGCGAGCCCATATTCAAAATGTAAAAACTAAATTGTCTAAATTCGTCTATGCCTTGAGCGTGCTGAAAGTGAACACGGATGTTGAATGTGCTCTGTCTGCCTACTACGCGTATGCCTACGCCTGGCTCCGGTATGGTGTGGTTTTGTGGGGGGGCAGCACTGAGGCCCAGCAACTGTTCGTTATGCAAAAAAAGTGCGTTCGTATACTAGCCAACATCCGTATACCAGATAGCTGCCGTCAGCACTTTTTAAAATACAAACTGTTAACTTTACCCTCGATTTATATATTAGAATGCGCCCTATTTGTACGAAAACATGCACATTTATTCAAGGCTAGCAAAGAAGTTAGCACAACTAGGGCACAATACAAAAATAAACTGCTACTACCCAAGTCAAACTTGGCCATGTTTAAAAAGGGTCCGCAGTATAAATGTATCCAAATAGCAAACAACATCCCGGAATCCATCAGAAACGAATCACGAATAACTATATATAAGAATAGGTTAAGGACATTTTTAATTGAGAAATGCTATTATACGGTCAACGAGTTTTTAAACGATGAGACTGCAAGATATTATGAATAAATTCAATTAAGACTGACATTTTTGTATTTAAATCTTGACTTTTTATTACTATGAATTATATATTATTATCATTATTAAATTATTAATGTAATGGTTGACATGCGGATTTTACCTATTTCATTTTACACTTTTTATTTAATTGTCTTTATCTTTTTTATAAAACTCCTTGACATAAATAGTAGCTAATTTAAATTTAATTTAATGGATACGATACAATTGCATGATTTAAATTAACATATTAAGTAACTATTGACATTTAAATTATGTATTCCTAGATTTTAGTGATAAATTGTTATTGTGTGCCCTTGCAGGGCGTCATGGACCGACTAATGTATGCTTAACACCTTTTAATATAAATGTACATGACATTACAATCTAATAAATAAATAAATAAATAAATAAATAAATAATTTTTTTCCAGAATTCAACTATTCCGGGTTTTTCTTACTCAGAATCGTTTACTAGGGTAATCGATTCTGAGTGAGTCTGTGCGATCGAAGAAAAAATGTGTCCCAAAATTTCCATTCCACTTCGTCACTTTATTTTAATATTGGTATGTATGAAACGTGACGAACAGGAATAAATATTCCATAGTAAAATCTGGGACACATTTTTTTCTTGTTTGAGAATCGATAGAGTAAGATAAACCCAAAATATTTAAATTCTGGAAAAATTTACATATAAATATATAAATGTAAATATACATTGTTCAACATTCCGGAGGATGTTATATAAGTGAGTGACAAGTTGGACTTGACAACGAGGCTGGCACAATAAATATGCGCTACAGTCACCACCACCACCATTACAAGTGTTAACAGCACTGTCGGCAGAGCACACGTACCGCTGGGGTTGTGCCGGGCGTCCTGCGGCGGCGGCGAGGGCCGCGTCTTCTTGGCGGCCGGGTCCTCGCGCTCCTCCACCTGCGACGGACACTCCAGGTGCACCAAGTGGAACACCTGCAACAACATTTAGGTTACACTTCTCGTCTCCTTCTAGAACGAACAGTAAGATAAAGACGGGATGATATTGAAAGCTGTTGGTTCTCCTTGGTAAATAAATAAAGATGAGTAATACCTCGTTGACAGAGTTGTTGGTGCCGACGATACGGATTATGGAAACTGGCCGCGGAGTGAAATATATCACTTGCCATGATCTGAAACAAGTTATCATTATTAGTTCAATTAGCTACTTAACTCGCTAGTCATACTTAGTGTGTGACTTATACATAACTCGCTTCTCTCTATCTATTTAAATTTATTAAAAAAACCGCATCAAAATCCGTTGCGTAGTTTTAAAGACCTAAGCATACATAGGCACAGACAGACAGCGGAAAGCCACTTTGTTTTATGTAGTGACAATAATAATAATAATAATAGGGCGTATGCCCGTATCATGGCCAAAAAAAATCCGACATTAATGCTGCCGTCCTAATTAAAAAGGACATAATATGCGTTTCATATGACACACATATACGTCCTTTTTAATTAGAAGGGCAGAATGTCGAGTTAAAAATTCATTCAAATAATAATAATAATAATAATAATAATAATAATATATTTTTTTATTTAGTCATTAATCCCATTACAATATTATAAAGTTCTTGCTCGAATGATTTCCGAATGCGCTGGTAGTATCAAAATTAAACTTTTGAATTTTTTATACCTATCTTTATTGACGTACGATAAACAACTAGACTCCCAATCACGCTCAAAAACAGTCGGAAGCAAAAGTCTGCACGATGCGTCTATTGTGCAGAGTTTT
Organism: Pandemis heparana; assembly: GCA_963854515.1. Taxonomy (NCBI): domain Eukaryota; kingdom Metazoa; phylum Arthropoda; class Insecta; order Lepidoptera; family Tortricidae; genus Pandemis; species Pandemis heparana. The sequence continues at coordinate 17,280,471 of OY978009.1, forward strand.
GGTTCAGTCGTGTTTCGACCGCGCTTCGATAACAATGTAGGTAGTACATGTCTCTTTCGCACCGTAATCTCAAACGCTTGAGAATAAGAGACAACCAGGTTTCCAGCGCGTGGCGTCGTGTCATTACTTCTCACGATCGTATGCAATTGACATTAAACATTACTGCCACGAAATAAGGTGTTAATTTGAACGAATATGTTAATGTTATCTACTTATTCTGTGGTGTAAGTGTAAGTTGATGTGTTGACACACACAATACATAGACAACGCCGCTCGGACGTTTCTTGAGGCACTTTTGTTTGCGATTGGGAGTCTAGTTGTGATCTTCAAAAAAATTAATTTAACAAAGTGCACGTCGGACCGGAATTGCATGCTGCGTCAGTATGTTAAATCAAATGCAGGTCATTGAAAAGCATTATTATTATTTTAAACCGACCTGGCGGCATCTCGGGTGCGGTCGCACACCGTCTCCCAGTCCCAGTAATTGACGCTGGTCTCCACGTAGTAGGAGTAGTGGCGGTAGTCGCAGTCCCACAGCAGCAGCCGGATGGAGCCCAGCAAGTAGGGCTGCGCCAGCTGCACCACGATGGCGCCCGAGCCCAGCTGGTGGCACGTGTAGCCCTGCTCCCAGTCGTAGTGCTCCGTGTCACCGTTCAGGAGGGCGTTGCGGGAACGGCTGGGAACAATCGCAGTGTTTTGTAGTCATACACTCATTTTATTGTAAGGAACGCACTTTGTAGTAATGAACGCATTTTGTAGCAATAAACGCATTTTGTAGCAATGAACGCATTTTGTAGTAATGAACGCATTTTGTAGTAATGGTCGCATTTTGTAGTAATGAACGCATTTTGTAGTAATAAACGCATTTTGTAGTAATGTACGTATTTTATAGTAATGAACGCATTTTGTAGTAATGAACGCATACTGTAGTAATGAACGCATTTTGTAGTTAATGAACGCATTTCGTAATAATAGGTCCTACCCATTACGATACTATTGATAGTAATTATTGCTTTAAATAAGCAATCGATACTATAAGATTTTCGCTCATTCCCTTTAGACTTTTACCATCTGCGCAGGAAGAAGCAACAAAAACAAGGAGTAAAGCTATCGACAGGGAAACACGATTTTGCGGCAACACTACGTGGCATCTCGTACCGTACCTGATACCCTCGATGACGACGGCGGACAGCTCGACGGTGGCCACGTTGTGCAGCGGCCGCACCAGCCCGCCCGCCAGCGGCGGCACGCGCGCCGTGTGCATCGCCTCCAGCGCCACCGCGTGGAACACCTGGCGACAACACTAGCTGTAGACCTTGCGGAGAGCACGGGGTGGGGGGACCGCGGATCCATCCCACAATATGGTTAGAAAGGAAATTCCGGAACTACCGGGTGAAAATTAAAAATGTTACCGACTTTTATCCTACCGACTGCGCCAGTCTGATAACTGGGAACGTAGCGGAGATAAGGTTATTTGTTCCCATCAAATACAGATATGCATACCTAATATAATATACATACCCCACATAGTAATTATTAGATAGATTAGATAGATATTTGTTTAAAAAAAGTCAAACACACTGATTAATTGGCCCGAATTCAATCACGACACTACATTTAGGCAAACCAATAATACCATCGATTATTATTGCAAATATTCAGACATTTGCATGCACTTGTTTTCATAGTCATCTAAGTAAATGTTAATTATATTTCATGTTAAGATAACGGTAAAACTACAGTGAGAAAAAAATTGTGCCAGGCTCAGTCAATCCTCTATGAGACCGCAATACCGCCGCAAAGTATCTCCCAATTCAACAAATCAAGTAACAAAATAAGACGGGTGCTAACCTTGTTGACAGTGTTGCTGGTGCCTACGATCTTGATGTACTGCACGACGCGCGCCGGGAAGTACAGGTTCTGCCAGGAGCGGCAGTAGTACTTGCTGTGCTCTATCACGCGCACCCAGTCCTTCTGGTCCACGGACACCTCGATGTAGTACGCGTACGACCTGACAACACGCTACTGTTACAACTACACCCTGAACCAAACTACAAGGAATCGCTTTGGGCTTAAAACCACTAAATTTCATAATACCTTATTCACTAATACCCCAATTTTACAATTACCATGGGCTCATAATACCTAAAAAATACCTGAAAAGATAAAATGTCCCTCGTAACAATTTGTCATTTTAAGTATCATACCATATACCATTTTAAGTATGAATAAGGTATTATGAAATTTAGCGGTTGTAAGCCCAAAGCCACTGTTCGCAGCGGCACTGACCTGTTGTCGCGGTCCCACAGCAGCAGCCGCAGATGGTTGAGGATGGTGGGCGCGGGCAGCCGCACCAGGATGCCGGGGTTGTCGGCCGCGTCGCTGATGGTGTGCCGCGTGTAGCCGCGCTCCATGTCGTAGTTCTCTGTGTCGCCGTCCAGCAGCGCCGAGCGCATGTCGCCCGCGATCACGCGCGCGCCGCGCTTCAATGTCGCCACGTTCTCCTCGGGGACTAGACACGGAGAGACGGGCGAGTAAGTGTTTTACTCTAAAAGTACGCGTACTTAGACTGACACGCAGGCGAGTAAAGTCGTCGAGCCGTAAGTACGCGAACTTAGGGTGCGACCAAACCGCCGCGTATACGCAGTGACGTGTCGTATATGCGTCACGATTTTTCACCGTTTCTTCATACATTTTGTTGCGATTCCGTAACGTCACCGTTTTTTAAGCGGCGGTGTGGTCGCACCCTTACTCGCCGTCGCCTGTCTGTAGATCGATAATGCTACTAATATTATAAAAATGCGAAAGTTTGTGAGGATGGATGGATGGATGTGACGATGTGAGTGTGTATGTTTGTTCCTTCTTCACGCCGAAACAACTTGGATAAAATTTGGACCGGAGATAGCTGGTACCCTAGATTAACACAATATAAATTTTTATCCCGGAAAATTGCATAGTTCCCGTAGGATAGCAATAAACATGTTAAAGGTCGTAGCTGCCTATTCTACGCGGACGAAGTCGCGGGCAGAAGCTCGTCGGTTAATAAAACTGTGTAACTATTAACAGGCTGAAATGGGACTGGGCACTATGCACCCTGAGCGGTGGGCACGTGTTACCACTCAGTGGATGCCCTAAGATGGCTCACGGCCGCGGCAGGCCGAGGTGGAGGTGCCGGGATGACGTAGACGCATGCTCGAGAATCTCGAGCGACTGGTCAAACATAAGTGAGGACATGGCGATTTGGAAGTCTAGGGGAGAGGCTTTTGGGCTAGCAAAAAAAAACTTTTAACAGACGCACACTACCACCTATTGCATTCAATTTTGGCTGTTTGTAATATTTTTTAAATGATCAGTGATCACAGATTATTAAATCATCGTATACAGTAAACGACACAAAGTATACTTTCAAAATGAATTCAGACATAATGAGAATTATTCATTGTTATCGCGCGCAGCGTGTCTTTGGCATCGATATAATAGTTTGACAGCTCCAGGTTTTACAGGAAGTTTCAGGTCACAGTCACAGCCACAGCCGAGGCCGCAGCCTTTTGTTGGATTCGGTTCGGTCCATTTGCGGTTGTTAGAAAGAGAGAAGCTAGACGAGCGAGACAGGTTGCAACTGTACATACGCAGCAGGCCGCGATGGCGCAGGTCTGTGGTGCGCGTGCGCGTCTTGTCGTGTATGGCGTCCAGCAGCATGTCGGGCGTGACCGGCGCGAACGGCCGCACCACGCGCAGCAGCTCCTCCAGGCTCATCAGCGTCAGCCGCACGCAGCGGAGGATCTTCTCCTGCGCACACATACATACATAAATCACGTCTTTATCCCTTACGGGGTAAACAGAGCCTGAGGTAAAAAGATCTAAAGGCCACGTTTAGCATGATTGTGGGCATATAAGTGGATAGGGGAATCAAAATAGTGATGTTTTGCTATTTGCACAGCCTTCGATGCTTCGATGGGCTCTATTGTCCATACACGTCATACACTCACAGAATAAAGAGATATAGTAGAATTGCGATAAGTCGTTTTTGCTAGGGAAACCGGTGTCGACAAAATTTGACATCGACAGTTCACTCATACCATGAAATCTTGGCAATTATTGGTCGTAGCTTTTCTATTACAAAAATGTAATAAGTTCTGAATCGTTATTACAATTTGAACTTTCCACCCACAGAATATTGCTTAAAGTCCATTGCACAGGTGTATAAACACCATCTAGCGTAAAGAAGCCAAATGATAACAGTCTGAAAATGACAGTTGTCTAAATAATAGTTTTGCCATTGCACAACAGACGTCGATAAAATAACTGCGTTGCAAAATGAACTCTGCTGAATGGGATTTAGGTTTACGTGGTTGAAAAACTAACTGATGACAGCGGAACATTCGAGAAAATCTGATTCTGGCTGAATAATTCTGCTACTCGAACACATACCGCTTCTACTATATCTCTTTCTTCTATGTCATACACTAAATTAATAACCATGTTGAACTGCCATGCTGGGCCCTGTTTTATAAAGCTACAGGTTACAATTCTACAGGCGTTTATTGGCAACATTTGTCCTGTTTTTTACAATTTGCGTTTTATAAAAGTACTGTGTAACAATTTTACATGCTACAGGTACAGGCGCCTGTAGGCTGATCATAGACAAAAACGTGGACCTTTATTAGTTTTAAATGCATAATCGAACAAGCGTTTTATCAAAATATTGTAAAATACAACTGTAGATTGGTACAATTGTAACGAAAACTTACATACGTCTTGAGACTGGTAACAAGGGCTACAGGTGCAGAATTATCCTCTTCTTCGAGTTATTCAACTCAAGATCTTCAATTTAAGGAATGATCCGCTTATGAAGGACTCGTCTAACTCGTTATTATAAGTAAAACGGGACTTAATCACGTAAATAAAAAAAAATACAACCGAATTGAGAACCTCCTCCTTTTTTTGAAGTCGGTTAAAAATACGTCGTCTCGAGACCATGGATGCAAAGTCGCGTCCGAAACGTCGAGGTATTTACAAAAATACACTTTATTTTTGGGTAAAAATCGCGAAAGTTTAAATCGTCGAGGGCGAATATTCAGCGATTTTTCGTCATTATCGTCTCAGCATATACCATTAAATAGAGATGATGCTGAGACTTAACTTTTTATAACAACGAAACACAGTATCGATGCTGCATTTAGCTTATCCAAAGTTGTTGCAGCTTGTCCTTCTGTTAGGATAATAATCGTGGGACGACAATGACGCATGAACCGAGCGGTCGGAACGCTTGAATATATTTGCCCTTTAACTCAGACTCGGACGAAGAGAGTCCACGGCAGCGTCGACCTACGGTGTTTCGCCCAAGAATAAAAGTCGACTTTTAAACACCTTTCCAATTTAATGAAAGGTTCAGAATGAACTCTACGCAAATGGAGTACATTCTGCAAGAAATTGGGAGCTTATTCGAATCGCAATCGCAAATTTACGTATATTTTATTTGTATTTATCAAGTTCGTAGGATAATATTTTGTGCCCATCAAATTCTTATTTCTATTATATTTTTACTATATATTATTATAATATATGTAATAGAATAGCAAAGAAACCTCTTTGTATTTGTCATTTATAACAGCCACTTTTTTTTTAATTAGTGATGTCCATCACACCTGTACAAATTACTTGTAATCGAGATTTACAATGCCGTATTACAAATGTAGCTTCCCGTGTGTCTTTATAAAACACCTGTAATTGTACACAGTGCATTACAGGCGACTGTCGCCTGTAGACTTGTAACCTGTAGCCTGTAACTTTATAAAACAGGGCCCTGGTCTGAGAGCAAAGAAAACTCCCACAACCACGCCAAACGTGGCCTTGATTTGTTGTTCTTTAAAAAAGGAATACAGCACAGCTACTTACCACCTGCGCCTGCCCACTCTCCGACTTAACCCACTGTTGATTCGCCTCGAACCACTTGCAGACAGCCTTGAAGATGTCTACTTCAGGCGCGAAGAACGAGTCTCGCTCCAAAAGACCCTGCAAGGCTTCCTGCAAAGAATAGAACAGTTGTAAACATTAAGATTGGTTGCACTATACAACTCTCTTCCTTCGGGCTTTGGTGTGGCCTCTGCCCGCATTGGTGACCCCGTTCACTATGCATAATTATAAATCGTCCACGCTATAGTTGCCGGCAAACATCTTGAACCTGGCCTTGAATGCGCAAAAGTGAATTTAGCGTCTCTTTGGTAAAAGTACATGCGCCAAGTTACCCCTTCCACATCGTTCTTGCTCAAGAAATTTGCCGTAAGCTGTACCTAAAGTTTACAGTCTGATTTCTAAACGACACTGAAAATTAGAACACATAGAAAAATCCGAAAAGTAAAGCTATGGCCGGGAATCGAACCCGGGTCCTCGTCATTCCGTGACGCGTGCTAAACCCCTACACCACCCATAGCAGGTAGGTGGTAGATTACTTGATTAATTTTATATTTACAGTCTGCTATGGTCTGCTCAGATTCCCGACCCTGACCCGAGGAATAGTGGCGTGCAGTCGTCTGGGTAGGCAGTGATAGGCAGCGGGAGGGTGTCTGCATGCTATAGTTCTACCACGGCGGGGATTTAAGACTAAGGTCGTAGACTTAGGGCATGAGAGAATGATCTTTTTATTTATGTGGGCGCCTCAGGATCTTTTTCGACAAACACAATTCCTATCGGTAAAATAACGAGAGGTCTTACTATACAAGTCCTCCGCAACATCTGTCTGTTTGTTCGAGATAAACTCATGCGGTTTTCACCAATGGTTCATGAGGAAGGTTTAGGTAATATGATTTGTCAAGGTTTTTTTGGACATTGGTTGAAATATGGCAGCGCCGTGTTAGTATTTACATTGCACCTTTCATTGGACGGGTCGCTATGTAGATAAAATAACACTTACAACTGATAGCTGCAAGAAGGAGTCATGCTGGAGAACTTCTGTAGCGTTCCTATCCAAGAAGTTGTAGCAATAGTCCATCAGAGCGTCCAGTCCGTAGAGCCTGCAGGAAACAGGATTTTTGTTGATGTAAATCATAAAACTAAGGTATATTACTGGCACAAGAGATAAATATAAGGACAAGAGATGGCGCTGTTTTCAATCAACTCATTGATTCTGTAATTGATTCTCTTTCAGTTTGAGATTAGAACTCTGATAAGTTCCAGTTATCTTAACTGTCAGTTATCTATGATGACGTCTCTGTCTGAATCGTAGTAATAAATAGAGACGGAATCATATATAACTGGAACTGAGCAGAAGAGCATTAAAGGTGATATCAGATCGTTCATTTTTTGTTCATTTTCTTATTTCAATTTTGCATCTTTCACTCAAAGTGACACGTCTGAACGCCAAGTGAAAGAAAAGTGCCGAATGAATTCATTAGTGAATTGATCAAACGGTGTTGGATATTTTATTATTTTATTTATTTATGTCATTATAATCATGTCGTACGTTAAGGTCTTACAAAATACAATCTTACATATCATCATTCGTCATCATCATTTTCATTCGGCAGCATTCACTCGAAAGAACATTCACTTGAGTGAACCGTCGACATCATCTTAATGAATGTTATACCTGGCGGCATCGAGCACGGCGCACACGTTGCGCAGCGCGAGCACCTGCCGCAGGTAGTCGGAGATGGCTGCCTCCAGCTCCTGGAAGTTGAACTGGTGCGCCAGCCCCAGCATGTCCAGCACCGTGTCCTCGCGCAGCAGCGACAGTCCCATGTGACCTGGACAAGTTTTACTCTTATGAACCGTGTTGCGGCAGCTGACTGCCGCCACTGCTTAACCACTGGCCTTATAGCTTCATCAAATTGGAATCCAACGTGTGTGTGTGTGAGAGAGAGAGAGAGAGAGAGAGAGAGAGAGAGAGAGAGAGAGAGAGAGAGAGAGAGAGAGAGAGAGAGAGAGAGAGAGAGAGAGAGAGAGAGAGAGAGAGAGAGAGAGAGAAAGAGAGAGAAAAATAACTCCGATTATGTCACTGACTCACTGGTGATCATCAAATTTAAGTCTTAAAAAGCTGAAATTCGTTACTATAAGAACTATACCCTATAAATATACCCTACGCTTATATGACGATAGCAAAACAGCCAAGCCACATTATTTTTATAAGCTAAGTACGGATAAAAAATATTCTAGCCAAACTCACGTTTCTCTTTTGTAAAAAAAAAAAACTGCCTATTTGAAATCAACTTCTTAAGGAAATTTTATTTTTCTAAGGATACTTTGAAATAATAAAATTGGTTATAATGATGAAATCACTAATTTTTATTTGCGTTTACTTCTTCCAATCGATGTCTATATCGATCGCCTTTGCATCTACATGCCAAACATTCACCGCATATAGACAATATCGATTTTATAGCAATTAAAAGAGTGAATGTCGAATTTCATTTAATTTGTAATTCAAATTATAATTGTATGAGTTCAATTATTGCCTAAATAAATACATTATTATTATTATTATTGAGTAGTTATTCGTCAAACAGTAGTTTTATACAAGAAAGAAAGCGTGGAAAGCATTTTACCTGAGTACACATAGCGCAGCAGTGCTTTGAAAGCTTGGAGAGGCGCTTGTAGCTCTACTTCAGCCTGAAACAAATTAATTGTTTTTGTTAATAATTTCTTTTGGTTCATTATCTTTTCTTGTAGTTGAAGTGCTGATACAAACGTAAGTCTGGAGCTGAGACCCGCGAATTAGTTTGCGCAGTTAACTTTTGGTATAGTAAAGAATTATTGTTTTTGAATCTTCTAGCATCTAATAAAACATGTAGGTAAGTCGAAGGTAGAGGGAGCCTCTGTAGGTATTCTAATAATATTAGAATGACTATTATCCAAAAAAAAACAAGTTCTTTGCTATGCCACTTAAAAACTAAATATTTACTTTCGCTGTCAATAATATTGCCCAACTCTAGTGTCCTGCTTGACCTTGGTTGGGCCGACCAATCAAAGTGCAGCAACCTCGCAGTGGTTTAGCGACTTTTAAACAAATTGTATGACACATCCACTCTATGGGTTTAACTCCTAAGGACATCCTTTTTTGGTGAGACACAAAATCTATATAAATAAAAATGGCTGTCGCTAAGCGCTAAACTCCTCGCGCAAACTAAATCAGCAACTTTTTTTTCTACATTTCCACGGAATTTCATGAGGAAAAAACATAAAAATTAAAAAAAAAAAAAAAATGGAACAGGGCGCAGTCGGTACTCGGTACCTGGTTGGCTTCCCGCATGCCGCCATAGAGCAGCGCGCGGAAGTAGTCGCTGCTAGCCGCGAGTATGACCTTGTGCGCCGGAATGCGCTGCCCCTCCACGATCAGCGTCACATCCGAGTACTCCGAGGAGAGGCACAGCGAGCCAATGTGCTCCGACAGGTGGCCTGGTAACATTCACATCAGTATATCAACACCACACTATTTCAATGAAGAATTCTATAGCAAAAGTTTGTAGAAAGGTCATCTGTCTTTCGGCATGTTTGTTCCTATTTTGACAATACACATTTATCTTATAGTTTAGAATTAGGTACTTAACTTAGGGGTCTATACATCCCAAAAGAGCTCTTAGCGGCCTATTTTTAAGTGTCAAAATGTAAACTACTGTGTAAGGATTAATTAAATTACAAAATTTAATTATTTGCTGCAAGTGGCCCTCACAATCTAGTTCAGGGGTCGGCAACAAATAGTTTTAAGTGGGGTCTGGCCAGATACTGTGAGAAAATTTTAACAAGATCCAGAAAAATACAAGTATATCTTGTCTAAGTATTAATTTATACTTGGTACACAATTCATGATAATATCTGGTGGTCCAAGGTCAGACCTTTCAAATGGACCGTAGTCCGCCTATTGCCGATTGTTGATCTAGTTATAATGAATGGTCTCACTTATATGTTCGATGTCTCCAACCCGAGTGCTAGGTGTGTTGTTCACAGTCATATACTGGTGCTGGCTGCTCATCTTTTATCTCTAACCACCAACTATTAGAGCTAAAAGAAAAATTAACATTTCAAAAAGGAAGCAGAGAAAATATGTCTCAGAACCTAAACACTATTGACTAACTATTGGTTCCCAAAGTGATCATTACCCTTAAGGTAGGGACCCTATGGCGGGATGCTGAGGGTGTCCAGGAGGGGGGTGAGGCCATTAGAAAGATTTAATGGCCATAAACTGTCACATAAACTACAATCCCACTAAAATATATGAAATTGATTTTGCAAGCAATGTATTTGAGTGCTTTCACAGCAGTGTACATAATTTTTTACAAAGTAGTACCTATCAATTACTATTTTAAGTCTTTCTACCATTTGTTTCTTCATGAAAAATAGGTGAGTATAATTTAATTTCTAATTGGTTTTTTTTTATGGGAGGGTGAATATAGGTAAGTAGAAGGTCAGCTGAAAAGTTCAGCCCTAAACAGAATTGGGTAGTACCAAAACTTTTAAAAGATTTTTGTGATGATTTTTTTAAATAAAGCTCATTATAACATTGCCATTGCATATTTTATAAGCAAAGTTGATTGTAGATAAACAACATAATATTATAAGATGTTACATTACTATTACACAAATGATTTTAAACTATATAACAAAACCGCAGAATCGCTATGTTAATAATCTAGGAAGTACGGCAAACTTGGATAATGACGGTGAACTTAATGAGGCGAATTCATGTGAGAATTGATATGTATACAAAGCACAAATTTAAAAGCTGTTATTGAATGACCGAAATTACAACACAACATTTCTACTTCGACATAGAAATAAGAATTCTACAAAATCAACAAGTTTTACAAAAATTAGTGTTTACAATGTAGAAGTACAATTTCGCACTCACAAATGATGTCACGGTATTTGGTGAGGCTATTAGAAAGTTTTCATTCCCATACACCAAATTTATTGCTAGTAGACTTTAGAACTAAGTGTAGTTTATGCATTTATATTGTTGCACTTAGCGAATGTGGTGTGGAGACTATTTTCTTTTAATTCAAATCTACACAAAAAGTATCGTATGAAAACGCAAACACTGCACTTGACATTTCTTGACATTACTGACTTTTTTTTGGTTTTCATCCTCATAGAAAGCCAAAAGCGACTAAGCCCATACAGCCAAATATGAAAATCTTGTTATAAAAAGTCAAAAAAAGTCAAAAAGTCAAAAGTTTATTTTGCAAATAGGCCGCCGAGGGCTCTTTTACATGTCTTTTTTTGAATCTACCAGCGCATTCGGAAAGACCATCATTGCCAAGAAGAATGCGCCGCAAGAAACTTGGCAGAAAGTCATTTTTTCAAAATAAAATAGATTTACAATAGTACTTAAATTCTACTTAACTTACCTAATACAATTAATACATTTTATAAAAGGGATGTAAAAGCTCCCTAAGTTAAGACCGTACCTTAAATTACATTGGTCTATAGTAGAGATGTATAAAGTCTCTACTGGTCAAAGCGAAACAAAATATGCGATAATGATAAGAAAGAGAAAGCAAAAAGTGAATAAAAATAATCTAAGTTCAGTGGAGGTGTAAAACGCCTCCACCGTCAAATAAGTTAATTGGAGATATCTCCAATGTCGATGAGAAAAAGAGCAAAAAAAAATATATTATATATAATAAAAAATATGAAATATGCATTTCATGTCAAGTAAGTAACTGATAAGCTTTTGGATTCCGAAGGCAAGCTTACGTCTGCCGCCCCCAATGTTGGCTCACACGCGCTCATGTCATGCTCTGAAAGCAGAGCGGTACCGAGGGCATGTATCACTTCCGTCCCCACAGGCTCGCTATGGGGACGTTTTAGGAACTTCGACGCTGCTAGCCTGTAACTAGACAGTAAATGAAAAAATAAAACAACAAAAGAAAACGGAAATCCATAAGCTTAACAATATACCTACCTAATACCTAACTTAGCACACATACACATACGACATAGCAATATTTATGTCCTTGTAAATAATTAATAATAATAAAAATAAAAATATTACTAAAGTAAAAAGAAAATATAGTCAGAGTCGTCTTCGTCTATTCTATTTCGTAAAGGTATCCTAGAGGTATCTAGAGGTTTTTATATCCTGTCGGCTTTTCTTGCCTTACATAAAATAATTACGAATAATTACTTTGCGGCGAACTACAGCTAGCAGGGAGAGTGGCAACAAAAAATGAATGTGGATAAAGCGAAAGATCACAAGTGGAATAAAGTAGTCTCTCTCAACATCTCTCTGCCTATCCCCATGGGAAAGAGACGTGACGGCATGCATGTATGTAATATCTATGTAGTCGATCTATTAAAGTTCAAAATTTAAATAACATGCTAGGTCCTCAAATATTTTATCGTAAACATGATGTGCACATTAGGCCATTAAATCTTTGGCCGTGGTTAGGTTGATTTTAAAATAATCGATTACGTGATTAAATTCTCAGCGATGTTAGTAGTTACAACGTTCCATGGAAATAATGAGATAAGTAATAAAATGCAGCTAGTGCTCTAGTCAGACTGTAGTGTTCATAAGAAGTAAAACATCAGGTACTTTACAGTTAAAATATATTTCTTAATTAAATGAAGATCTCTGGGATCATCCAATAAAAAACTGTACAATTTTATTTAATCACGGTTGTAGTCGAAAGTATAGTCGAAGTAGGATTGATCGAAGCTTTGAACGCGGACGTAACCATCCTCACCGCCCGACGCGTAACTTTTGCCGTCCGGATGGAACGCTAAACTGTTGATAGGTCCAAAATGGCCCTTGACCCTTCCGAATTCCTCTTCGAACACTAAATGGAAGAAGCGAGCATCGAATTTGCCCTGTCTGGTAGACGTGGTTGTGACGTCCATAGCATCCTGGCCACCTCCAAGCACGACATGGTCTAAAATCGGGCTGAGTGCGGCGGAGTTGACGGGTCGTTCGGTTTTGTACTCCTTCAAGAGCTCCAGGGAGCTGGTGTCAAACAGTTTGGCGGTCTGGTCTTTAGAGGCCGTGATGAACATGGTGCCATCGCGAGATAACTGCATGTCGTTAATTTGGTGGGTGTGCTCCTTAATGGAATGTATTTTCTTGCCAGTCTGTAAAGGATACAAATGATCAACTTAACATTGATAAACTGTGACAAATGAGCAAAATAAAGGCATGATTCCTACTATAAAATAAGAAGCGTTCATAGGTTTTTGAGAGCTGTATAAATATTCAAAATAGCTAGCATGCTTGTTGTTCTGCTGCTAATTTTATGTGTTTTATGGTCTCGTTAATAACCTTCAAAAAAAAGAAAACAAGATGTGTCTTAATTTATCTGACCAAGATATAAATCTACTAGATGAAAACCCGGCTTCGCTCGGGTGAAATTTGAATCATAATACACTTGTAGGTACAAAATGTAGGTAGAATGTGTAGCCATTATTTCGAATCACTGATTATTATTTTAATACAAAAATAGGTAGGTAAGTGATAGCATTCACAATAACTGAAATTATCTGCAAGAATATATCCGTGCATGGCGTGAAGAACTTGATAAGTCCAAAATGGCAATTTTGCAGGGCGGCCATTTTAAAGTTTGAAACATTCTCCGAAATCCGTTTTTATTTTGAATTGGGAATGCATGATTATTTTAAAAGTGTGTTTGGTGATTTTTCTATTGATACGAATAACCATCCTTAGCTACGGAAAAAGTTTCAGATTTGACGACCGGATAGTCTAGTGGTTAATGACCCTGACTATGAAGCTAGAGGTCCCGGGTTCGAATCCCGGTAGGGGCAGACATTTGTATGATGAATACGAATGTTTGTGCCCGAGTCATGGATGTTGTATGTATTTAATCATGTATTTATCTAAATTATATAAGTATGTTTATCCGTTGCTTGGTACCCATAGAACAAAGCTTTGCTTAGTTGGGGACTGGGTCAGTTGGTGTAATTTGTCCCATGATATTTATTTGTTTATTATTATTTATTTTTCCGTCGAGCCATGTGTATTTTATAAAAATAAAAACATTTTACTCGGTCACTCGGCGGCCTCTATACGGCTGATAAGCACTACGCCAATGACATATCATTTTTTTTTAAATTGCTGCTTGAATCTGTGGTAAACGATGACATTTGTAGCTAAAAGAAGCAACGGCTAAGTGGCGCCGCCTGTAGATTGTTTGTGTTATACATGGGGAATTGACATTGTTCATTTTTTTTGTATGCTCCAATCCGAAAACCATTTGGAGGAAAACCATCAAATAACCGATTTATCTTGTCCGATTTCAAAAATACTTTACGGTTGCAGATATTTTTATAAAAGTATGTAGTAAGTTTTGACCTTTGTTTGATCTAACGACCGGGTTTTATGTAAGAATCGGGCATTGAATGTTTGCCGCAAAAATGGATAAAAAAAGTTTAGCTACGGTATCTGTCACGCTATCACTGTCACATCTGCATCATAACATTACATTCTGACTTAACCTACAAACATTAGAAATAAAAGCAAATTCAAAGTATAAAACTGTAACAAACAATGGATATTTATAAAAAAATGTTTTCTGCCGGGATGCAGCAATGACTCGAACTATAGCCCCAACAAATTCATTGTGAAAATCAGAGGTTTGCAGAAGAAATGGTGTACGCAAGCTAATGTGGAATATTTCAAAGTTTACACGATGCATTGTTGCGAAGACCATTTTAATGTAAGTAGAAGTCAGGAAAGATGTGCAGGGGTGAAACGAAAAAGCAAAAACAGCACGGAAAACAATAACAACACCAACGAACGGAAATAATTTCGAACACGCGAACATTGTTGACATTAAACGTGAGTTTGCCGTTAAATTCACACACATCTACAGATCTATGACGTTGACATATAGACAAAACCTTTTTTTTATATTTCTGTACGAAGGCGATTGGGATCCTGCCAAAATTAACAAATTATCAAACAGCGAAAAATATTTATTATTAATAAACAAAGATACGTAGAAGCATAACATTCAAGTTAGTTTCTTAAAAAAGTCCATTCTATCAAATAAAGGTGTTAAAAGCACAGCGTAAAAAAAATGAACAATGCCAATTTCAATAAAAATTACCATAGTGGTTTAGTAACACGAACAATCTACAGACGGCGCCACTTAGCCGTTGCTTCTTTTAGCTACAAATGTCATCGTGTAGTACAAATTCAAGCAGTTTTTTTTTAATTTGACATGCATTGGCGTACTGCTTAACTGCCGTATAAGGGCCGCCGAGTAATGATGTAACGAATATTCGCATTCGCATTCGCATTCACGAATATTCGCAATTTCTCATATTTATGGCATATTCGCATTCGCATTCGCAAAATTACTGCGAATGTTATGCGAATATTAAAAAAAAATTGAGGGTATCTGTAGAGTAGTTGTTTAATTATATAATTTTCGCCGCCCGGTAAGGAAGATAGCCCTATTGGCTTGGCGCTAAATTAAATAGCCCATCTGGCAACATAGAGTGGAATGACATTTCAATCAGATGCGTTCGTTCGTCTCAACTCGGCTATTCTAGGAACAAAAAACAAAACGGAACGTACTTCGTTTGTACGGGACTGCCACCAAAGTCACCAAGCCATAGACAAATGGTGCCAAATTTTAACAAAAACTGAATATTCGCATTCGCATTTGCATTCGCGAATGTCGAAAATATGACATTCGTTACATCATACCGCCGAGTGACTGAATAAAATATTTTTATTTTTATAAAATATGTGGCTCGACAGAAAAAAAATCTGAAACTTTTTTCCGTAGCTGAGAATGGTTATTCCTATCAAAAGAAAAATCACCAAGCACTTGTAAAATAATCATCCATTCCCAATTATTCAATTTTTTCTATGGTTATGTTGGCCAATCTCAGGTTTAAGAAAAATCACACGGCGTATGTGCGCTAGCATGAAACGGAACGTTTGTCATCCTCCGGTGTCAGTTTCGTTCGCTAGTCTGTGGTGTCCAATATGGCGACTGCGATTTGTCCATCAGCACCGTTAGAATTTTACAAAATACTCGACAATCCGAATTTTGCGGATACATGTTGTCGACTCGAAATCATTATTTTTTCACGTTCTATCATTCAGGCAACGTTTCGATCGAGTCTACCGTAACCGGTCACGAAATTATTAATATAGATTGTTGTTCGTACTCTGAGATCCCACTGTATGATGTCGCCAGCCTCGTGGCCGGTGATGATGGTCTCATCAAGCGTGCCCCACACCATGGACGTGACCTTGGAGTCTGTGATCTCCCATTTGAGGATCGGCGCCTGAGAGGAGATGGATTCGTCGACAGTTCTCGTATCAATGACGAAGACCTAGAAAACATTAAATAAGAAAATGTTAGCGCTGTGTCATCAGCAAAGGTGGCTATTGTAACCTTAGGATTTTGAGGCAGATCTAAAGTAAATATTGAGTACAGAGGCGTCAGAGTGTGCGGCGGACACGGGCGCCGGGTCTAAGGGGGCGCCGAGCTCCCTCTAATGCGACACCTCCAAAGATGCGTCGCTCGCGGCGCCGGCGCTCTCAAAGATCTTGCGCCCGTGTTATGGCGCCAGGGTACTGGTTGCACACGGGCGCCACAAGGGCTAGAGACGCCTCTGATTGAGTAGAGCATCGTTCAAGTAATGAACCCTGAGGCACCCCAGCAAGAATTTATTATTATTAGCCAAATGTATTTTATTAAAAAAAAACAACTTTTTGCCAAGTTTCTTGTGGGGTAGTTTAAAAAAAAGAAGGGCTCTTTTAAATAAAAGAGCACTTGGCGGCCTATTTCCAACATAAAGTTTTGAATCTTGAATCAATAACTTTTTTTTCAGATGTAATGACTATGAACATGAACTATGATCAACAGACAAAATCCTCCAAGATGCTATGACTACAGTCTGAATTCAGTTCCTTAGAGCCTCGTCTCACCGGGGCGCCATGGCGACGCCGCTAGCTATAGAAATCACTTGGCGACTCTTTGGCATTATCTGATTTGCTTAGTATAAGTAGCTAGCTATGTCACTATGGTGTTCTAGTGGGACAGGGACAGGGTTCTTAATGTTTCTACTTACTTCACAAGGGTGTCCCATGGCTTTGTCAGTTGTGTAAGCAGCTTGGTTGGCACCAAAACTAAAGTTGCAAGTCCTCACAGAAGAGTTAGTTTTTACTGAGGCAATGTTTTTTCCGGTCTCCAGGTCCCATAGTCTGTGGAAAGAAATAAGCTCAGTACCGGATTAAGGCAGCACGGGCCTGTAGCAATTTCTGTCAAGGGGCCCTTGGCTTCGCGTTTAAGGCGTGCAAGATATTCTACGCTCCTCACTAAATTAATATTATACTAGATGAAAACCCGGCTTCGCTCGGGTGAAATTTGAATCATAATACACTTGTAGGTACAAAATGTAGGTAGAATGTGTAGCCATTATTTCGAATCACTGATTATTATTTTAATACAAAAATAGGTAGTTAGTGATAGCATTCACAATAACTGAAATTATCTGCAAGAATATATCCGTGCATGGCGTGAACAACTTGATAAGTCCAAAATGGCAATTTTACAGGGCGGCCATTTTAAAGTTTGAAACATTCTCCGAAATCCGTTTTTATTTTGAATTGGGAATGCATGATTAGTTTAAAAGTGTGTTTGGTGATTTTTCTATTGATACGAATAACCATCCTTAGCTACGGAAAAAGTTTCAGATTTGACGACCGGATAGTCTAGTGGTTAATGACCCTGACTATGAAGCTAGAGGTCCCGGGTTCGAATCCCGGTAGGGGCAGACATTTGTATGATGAATACGAATGTTTGTGCCCGAGTCATGGATGTTGTATGTATTTAATCATGTATTTATCTAAATTATATAAGTATGTTTATCCGTTGCTTGGTACCCATAGAACAAAGTTTTGCTTAGTTGGGGACTGGGTCAGTTGGTGTAATTTGTCCCATGATATTTATTTGTTTAAAAAAGCCGTGGTAGCCTAGTGGTATGACCTGTGGCCTCTCAAGCAGAGCGTCGTGGGTTCAAATCCCGGGCTCGCACCTCTGAGTTTATCGGAATTTATGTGCGAAAATTACATTTGTAATTTGCCATGAGCTTTTCGGTGAAGGAAAACATCGTGAGGAAACCTGCACATATCTGCGAAGAAATTCAATGGTGTGTGTTAAGTTCCCAATCCGCACTGGGCGCGCGTGGGAACTATAGCCCAAACCCTCCACTACCCGGAGGAGGCCTATGCCATGAGGCACGCCGAATTACGCGACAATTTAACAAAAAAAAAAAAAACGACAATAACAACAACAACATGTACTTACTGAAATTGTAGCGAATTCGGAATAAAAAGGCTTATAAATAAATAAATAAATAAAATTTATTTGTTTATTATTATTTATTTTTCCGTCGAGCCATGTGTACTTTATAAAAATAAAAACATTTTACGGCTGATACGGCTGATAAGCACTACGCCAATGACATATCATTTTTTTTTTAAATTGCTGCTTGAATCTGTGGTAAACGATGACATTTGTAGCTAAAAGAAGCAACGGCTAAGTGGCGCCGCTTGTAGATTGTTTGTGTTACTACCATACATGGGGAATTGACATTGTTATTTTTTTTTGTATGCTCCAATTCGAAAACCATTTGGAAGAAAACCATCAAATAACCGATTTATCTTGTCCGATTTCAAAAATACTTTACGGTTGCAGATATTTTTATAAAAGTATGTAGTAAGTTTTGACCTTTGTTTGATCTAACGACCGGGTTTTATGTAAGAATCGGGCATTGAATGTTTGCCGCAAAAATGGATAAAAAAAGTTTAGCTACGGTATCTGTCACGCTATCACTGTCACATCTACATCATAACATTACATTCTGACTTAACCTACAAACATTAGAAATAAAAGCAAATTCAAAGTATAAAACTGTAACAAACAATGGATATTTATAAAAAAATGTTTTCTGCCGGGATGCAACAATGACTCGAACTATAGCCCCAACAAAATCATTGTGAAAATCAGAGAAGGTTTGCAGAAGAAATGGTGTACGCAAGCTAATGTGGAATATTTCAAAGTTTACACGATGCATTGTTGCGAAGACCATTTTAATGTAAGTAGAAGTCAGGAAAGATGTGCAGGGGTGAAACGAAAAAGCAAAAACAGCACGGAAAACAATAACAACACCAACGAACGGAAATAATTTCGAACACGCGAACATTGTTGACATTAAACGTGAGTTTGCCGTTAAATTCACACACATCTACAGATCTATGACGTTGACATATAGACAAAACCTTTTTTTTATATTTCTGTACAAAGGCGATTGGGATCCTGCCAAAATTAACAAATTATCAAACAGCGAAAAATATTTATTATTAATAAACAAAGATACGTAGAAGCATAATATTCAAGTTAGTTTCTTAAAAAAGTCCATTCTATCAAATAAAGGTGTTAAAAGCACAGCTTAAAAAAAATGAACAATGCCAATTTCAATAAAAATTACCATAGTGGTTTAGTAACACGAACAATCTACAGACGGCGTCACTTAGCCGTTGCTTCTTTTAGCTACAAATGTCATCGTGTACTACAGATTCAAGCAGTTTTTTTTTAATTTGATATGCATTGGCGTACTGCTTAAATGCCGTATAAGGGCCGCCGAGTAGTGATGTAACGAATATTCGCATTCACATTCGCATTCGCGAATATTCGCGTATTTCTGGCATATTCGCATTCGCAAAATTACTGCGAATGTTATGCAAATAAAAAAAAAAATTGAGGGTATCTAGTAGTTGTTTAATTATATAATTTTCGCCGCCCGGTAAGGGAGATAGCCCCATTGGCTTGGCGCTAAATTAAATAGCCCATCTGGCAACATAAAGTGGAATGACATTTCAATCAGATGCATTCGTTCGTCTCAACTCGGCTATTCTAGGAACAAAAAACAAACGGAACGTACTTCGTTTGTACAGGACTGCCACCAAAGTCACCAAGCCATAGACAAATGGTGCCAAATTTTAACAAAAACTGAATATTCGCATTCGCATTTGCATTCGCGAATGTCGAAAATATGACATTCGTTACATCACTACCGCCGAGTGACTGAATAAAATGTTTTTATTTTTATAAAATATATGGCTCGACGGAAAAATCTGATACTTTTTTCCGTTGCTGAGGATGGTTATTCCTATCAAAAAGCACCATGCACTTTTAAAATAAGCATCCATCCCAATTATTCTATTTTTTCTATGTTTATTTTTATGTTGGCCAATCTCAGGTTTAAGAAAAATCGCACGGCGTATGTGTGCTAGCATGAAACGGAACGTTTGTCGTCCTCCGGTGTCAGTTTCGCGCTAGTCTGTGGTGTCCAATAAGGCGGCTGCGATTTGTCCATCAGCACCGTTAGAATTTTACAAAATACTCGACAATCCGAATTTTGCGGATACATGTTGTCGACTCGAAATTTTTATTTTTTCACGTTCTATCACTCGGGCAACGTTTCGATCGAGTCTACCGTAACCGGTCACGAAATTATTAATATAGATTTTTACTGTCAGACAAGCATTGGAGCCCGGGGCCCGTAGCATTTGCTACTCTTGCTACAGGGCTAATCTGGCACTGATCCTGCTAAAAACTGACAGGAAAATGCATTTAGAAACAGAAAAAGAGTGTGTCGAAGAAATACATACATTGTACATACACTCGATAAAATAACTGACCTGCAAGAACTGTCACCACCTCCAGTGATAAGGTTGATTGTTTGCCAATCGACGTCGATGCACCAGACCACACCACCGTGGCCATTGAAAGTGCCCAAACGCTCCCCGTTCAGCGACCACCAAACATTAGGCTTGGAATCTTTTGCCACTGAAAATAGCAAGTCTCCTTCGCGGTTATACTTGATCTGTGTTATGGCACGCTCGTGCCCTTGCAACATAAGGGGTTTCTGCAACAAATTTAATTTTGTAACCGCAAAATCGAGTCTACCTAAAACCAAAAACAATATAAAAAATTAAGTATAAACTCACCATTTTAATGACCGTTTACGAAAGTTACGTGACTATTTTTACGTATGTTTACTGCGGTTTGCAATCCAGTCAAGCCTATATACCCGGTGTGCAAGCAAAGTGTCTGAAGCTGAGGCAAAGTGTGGATGGAATGGAGCAACTGGAGCTGGAGCTGGCGCAGCGAGGCGAGCGAGGAGCAAGCAAAGCAAATTAAATACTGTCAATGTCAAATGTCAATGTCAGTGTCAAATTTTCGGTTTATATTCGTCTTTTTAAGCGTCAGAAAAAATGGCTCAAACATTTTAAAATAAATAAAAAATCCAAATAAATAAGAATAAAGAACCTATCAAAAAAAATTGAGGCATGAATCGTACGTGGTATAATCAGGGAAAACAAGTTATTACATATTATTTCAATTGTACTACGACGAAAACCTGATAACTGAATCTAAAATTCAGTTTTTTCTTTAGGTCTAGTGGGAAAAGGAAAATTATAGAAATCGGACATCCGGCCATTAATATTTTTTTCTTTAATATTATTGCGAATCTGGGCCAAGCCAGTCTCAATTATAAGTTTACTATAAACAGTATTTAGTAAAATCTAATATTTAGCGATTAAATTTGCGAATCAGTTCGTTCAGAATAATTTAAATATGCCCGCTTCTGGAAAGCATGGCATGGTATTAACACACTGATGTAAAAAGACGAATAAAATAATTTTTGTTTTTTGGGTTACTACTGAAAGCTCAATCATTAACTATGCAATATTATACTATTCTTACCTCATTCTTACGCTACGCACGCTAAATAATACAAAAGATCTTTGTATTATCCGAAAAGAGTATGAACGTGTTGTTTATTTTGTGATCTGTGGTGTTGACTTTTTTTAGAACATTCGGGCGCGAAAGCTTCGTCATGGAAATGCTTGATTGTAATTGGTCAAATATTTTGCTAATACCAACTTAACCAACACTTCAATTTTGGCTATGTTGTCAGAAATTATTACCAGTTGTGTGCCAAGCAGGTAAATATCTTCGTTTAGTAGACGTTATTTATTTATAATAAATTGTTTTCAACACGAAAATGATGTTGTAATAGTTAGAATAATCATTGTGTGTTTATTCTTCAAATTGGTTCATTTAATCGTAAGTAACAAACTGGCGAGGTAATATTTCGTGAACTTTTCTGGGGAAGGTTGTGGTTCTGCAAAAGTAGCTGCACAATTTCATTGAGTGCGATATTCGCAAAATAAATTTAGGCGAAAATAATTAATTGTAACTATTTTTACATATCAATTACTTTACTGGAATGTGATTTATTTGATTTATTTTCACAAATAACTTTGTCGTC
Organism: Pandemis heparana; assembly: GCA_963854515.1. Classification (NCBI taxonomy): domain Eukaryota; kingdom Metazoa; phylum Arthropoda; class Insecta; order Lepidoptera; family Tortricidae; genus Pandemis; species Pandemis heparana. Next base: position 17,302,782 of record OY978009.1, read on the forward strand.
ACGTTTACACAGCACTTGAAGTCGGTGGTGCGTCGAGTTGGTTTTTCACATTTCAATATTTTATTTCCAACCACATTGCAGGCCGTCAACAATGAACTATAAAAGATAGCCAAACGTCTGTAATGCCTTCGCAACTTATCTCGTTGCCGAGAAATGGAGAGACAGCAGTGTAATTCACTTCAAAACTTTGATGAATCGAAAAGTGAGATATTGAAAAAAAGATTATTAAAATCGAGTAGCGCTCCCGTGTGCACCAATCTAGCTCCTACCGGCTCGCAACAAAATGTTCTTCTGAATACTTTGCGTGTGAGTTGACTTATTTATTTTTGAGATAAAAATTATCTTTATTGGCGAGTATTTGTGACTTGTTAATTGTTTTGTAGGCGCCAATTTCGAGCAGTATGATCGTGACGTCGGTTGGGAGCGGTCAAGGTGGGCTGCCGCTGCAGCATGGGCTCGTGACGCACTCGCTGGCGCCCGTCAAGCTGCACCCCAACCCTGCATCTTATCCACTGCAGCTTTCCACTGTGCACGTGCCGGTGCAGATCCCCGGGACTAGCTCCAACATCAATGTCCCTGTCCAATTATCTGGGCCCACCAGCAGTATGCCCCTGCAAATCGCACCAGTCAGTCTTCCTATACAAGTTTCGGGAACAACTAGTGTACCTGTTCAGTTATCAGCAGGAGAAACTATTAATGTTCCCTTGCAACTTCCTGGCACAAATCAAAATATTCAACTTGGAGGTCCGGGACTGCCCATTTTGCAGAATACAAGTCAGCCATTGAGTTCTATATTTCATGTTCACATGGGGTCTAACCCTAGAACAAACAATTTGGATGGTACAGAGATGACTGTAACCAGTTCCTCGCAGCAGCATAACAATGGCACTTCTGTGACACAAATGCAAGTGGCTAACCATTCTACAATGCTTCAAATGCCAAACTCTGCTAGTAATTCTATACAACTAACTCTTCCTAACTCCGTGAACTCGGGAACGGTGCAGCTGAGAGGTTCAACCAGGAACATGCCACATGTAGTGTACATCCAGACTCCGACAGGCCTGAAGCCTGTTACTAGTACTGATGTGATCAGTCAAGCCAGCACTAGTGGGAACCCACCACAAATCATAGTACGGAGACCGGTAAGCAATTTTGTAATCTCAAATTCTCAATATATATATATTTTTTTTTATTAATATGTACATCCTTGGTAAACCAACTGTAGTAATGAATTTGTTTAAATTTATATTGCAAAAATTTTCAAAATAGGCTTTATTAGAATAAAAATGGTTAATTCAATTATTTCAGCTGATCACCTGTTACAATAAATTACTTGAAAATCCTTGAAATCTATCTGTTCTTTAAATCACTACATATAAAACAAAGTTCTGCCCGCATCTGCATCTCACTGTCCATCTGCATCTCACTGTCCGTCTGTCTGTTGTGATAATCTTAAAAACTGATAAGCATATTTTCTGTGGTTTTCACTAATAGAGAGAGTGATAATAAGTTGACAAGGTTTTGTGTATATTGGTTGGAATTAGCTATTGATTGTTGGACATGTCCGGAAAAGTCAAACTGCCTGGAATACTAATTTTAATTCTGCGCGGATGAAGTCGCGGGCAACAGCTGGTTCTAGATATTTCTCTTTTCCTTTGTTTTGTTTGTTCCTTATCAAATAAAAAAAATAGATATTTGCTGCACATAGTATCAAATTTCAAGGCTACTGAGCATATAAAATCTAAAAATAAACAGTAACTTACAAAAATTAATCATGTTTCATTAATATTAATACTACCACTGATGTTAAATCAGGTGATATTTGTGGATGTCCTTATTAATGAACAAAAAATATTCACCTTGACACTCGCTACACTACAAATACCTAGTTTCTGATTAGAGCCTCATGCAGACTGCTTTTAACAGCTCAAATTTATAGAAAGAGGTTGCACATTCTGCTAGAGTTTAGTAATAGGGTTCATAGCTCACATCAGGTATGGAATCCCAAAAAGTGTTCATCCATTTTGTATACCCACTTTAAACATAATATCACATGTAATAGACATTATACTTGATAGATAAAAAAATAAATCAATGATTCATCAATGGTTATCTCACTAACGTAAGGTCTCCTTTCAGGTAACCAGCAACGCTAATATACACCTGATATCAAACGTCAGCAACAAGCCAAATATTGCGCCAAAACTGCCAGGGCATGGCAAGTCCTCAATCCTGGCCCCTGCCCCCACACCACCGATTGTCATTCAGAAACCCAAGACCACTGAAAAAGTGATTGTTCCGGTCAGCATTGCTCCAGGAAACTCGGGCAAGCAAACCATTGCTTACTTGAGTTCTGTTAAGAAACCTAATTCAAAAAACATGGCTGACAACCAATCCATCTTGATTTCAAATAATCAGTCAAATGCTAACTCCAATAATCAGAAACTGTTTTTGACCCCTATGAACATGCCAAAAATTCAAAACACAACTACTAAATTCATATTACCTGTGACACTACCAGCTACCATGGCGTCCAAAGGGCCTATCATCAATCTCCAGATTGCAAATGGACAAATACAGAATGATCCTCAGGGAAACATTACTGTTATGAGAGACAGTGCGCAGTTGGAGTCCGCGGACATGCCGCCTTTGCAACCTTTGGGGAAAGTGGTCAATGTGAATGGCAAAGACAGCAATCCGGCTTCTCAGAGCTCGAATAAATGTGAAACTTACACTATATCCATTCCTGGATCCCGAGCAGAGCCCACAGGAGAGCAAGGAGAATACACTCTCTCGATACCAGAGACTAACGCCTCCATGAACGACGACATTTACACGGTATCAATAGCTGACGACGAGGGAGGCCAGAGCCGCGAAAAATCCTTCACCCTAGCTATACCCGAGAAGGGAAAGAGTTTATTGAACAGAAATATGATAGAGAGAAACGATGTCGGCTCCCATCACGTCGCGGTCGCCGCGCCCACTATTCTGAGGCGGTCGAACTCTGACAACGGCGAAAGGAAAAATGCTAATGCCAACCTGAAGCGGCGGATATCGTTATGCAACGAAAATCTTTCCAATAAAACATCCAAGTTGAGTCAGCCGAGCGTGCCGAAGCCTCCCGAGAACCCTAAAACTATCGAAACGCAGGAACCGGAAAACAACGACGACCACCGCGTGCCTTCATTGTTTTGCGACGAAAAGCTGGATAAAGACCTCGAGTGCAAAGTGATACTGGGCGACTCCGACGAGGACTACAAGGACGACACGAAAGACGGCAAAATGGAAAGCGAGCAGCACCTGCACTACAAGAAGAACAACCCGAGCAAACAGGAGGCGTCGTGCCGCGTGAAGCGCGAGAGCGTGGACAGCGCGCTGGAGGACGACCCGCCCGGCCTGTTCTGGAGCAACGGCGTGGCGCGGCTGCGCGGCAGCGCGCTGCAGTTCCAGAGCAACGAGTTCGGGCTCATCGACCTCGTGGAGGCCAGCGACCCCGACTCGCCGCCGCCGGCGCCGCGCGCCAAGTACCACACGCCGCTCAAGCAGCGGCCCGAGCGCGCGCGCCAGCCCAAGCCCGCCTCGCCCGAGGACCTGTACCGCTGCGACGGCTGCGGCTGCCACGGCATGGCCGCCGACTTCATCACGCCCGACTTCTGCAGCCTCACCTGCCAGACCGAGGTGCACAAGCAGGCGCAGAAGAAGCGCGACCGCGAGCGCGCCGACCTCACGCGCCGCCGCAACAAGATGAAGAAGCTGCTGCTGCGCAAGCCGCCGCCCGACGACGCGCCGCCGCCGCCGCCCGACGCGCAGCGCAAGCCCGCCGAGTCCGTCGGCGAGATGACCGAGGCCATGCTCAAGATGTCCGAGGACCTCATCGAGAACGAGAAGTACCCGTGGATGTGCGGCAAGAACGGCTTCTCCTGGATGCGCTACCTGGACTTCTGCAAGGCGAAAGCGGCGCCCGTGAAGCTGTTCAAAGACCCGTTCCCGTACAACCGGAACGGTTTCAAAGTGGGCATGAGGATGGAGGCGATCGACCCGCAGCACGCGTCGCTGTTCTGCGTGGTGTCGGTGCGGGAGGTGCAGGGCTACCGGATGCGGCTGCACTTCGACGAGTACCCGGAGGTGCACGACTACTGGGTGAACGCGGACTGCCCGGACATCTTCCCGGCGGGCTGGTGCGAGCGCAACGGGCGCGCGCTGCGGCCGCCGCACTCGCACGCCGCCGCCGGCTTCTCCTGGCCGCTCTACCTCAAGCAGGTGCGCGCCATCGCAGCGCCCAGACATCTCTTCCCACACATCACTACCACGGTAACTATTCTCTGCCTATTTACGCTCCATATAATATTGATCTCTATGTTAAGAAGTATATATTATGAAGCTGATGCCATTTGATTTGTTGATTTGTGACTGTTAATTTTCGTAATGTTGATGAGGAATAGCATTTTTTAAAAATAAAAATTACATTTAAGTTTACAACAAAGTAATTTTATTGCAATGAACAGATTTAGCATTCGCTTTGGCCACTGAACTTAAAATAACTGTTGACCTAGTGACCTACTAACACGTCTGTTGCATTTTTATACATTCTTTAAAACTTAGCATTGTGCCATAAGCGTGTTGTTTTTATGCTAAATTCAGGATATTTAAGGTGCTAATAATGCTTCTGAAAATGAAGAAAGACAGGATATAAAACTAGTTTTAATCAGAAGTCGTCTTGCTTTTTTTGATATACCAAACATCTCTCCGCATCACGAATTCCATCCCTTTACACAGACGGTGAAACCCAACGGGTTCCGCATCGGCATGAAGCTGGAAGCCGAGGACCGCATCAACGACATGGTCTGCGCGGCGACCGTGGCCGACATGCTGGACGCGCGGCTGCTCATCACGTTTGACTCGTGGGACTCCGTGTACGACGTGTGGGCGGACCCCACCTCGCCGTACATACACCCCGTGGGCTGGGCCGAGGAGAACGACATAGCGCTGACACCACCCAACTGTGAGTTAACGATTCATTCATTCAGATTCTGCATTGTCTTAAAGTGGGTATTTACACCAAATCAGAAAAGAGCTAGAGTCAGAGTAGAGCAATAATTGCTGAGCTTTTTGTGTAAATCAAAGTTCGTTTTCAGCGTTTACATCAAGTGAGTATCAACAAGCAAGAATGCAAACCTGGAACTATCCAGTGAGCTTTTTTAGAAACTTCGCAAAGAAAAACAAAAAAATGCTCTGTCTCTGTTTACATAAGGAATTTGGTAGTGTGTATAGACAGAGCATTCACTTGTTTGGTTTAAAGTCTAAACCCACCTTTACACTTCGGTCCTTGGAATCTCGTTCACTCTACTTCTACATTTGACTGAAAGGAATGGTGAATATGATGGTGATTTTGAGTTTATTAAACAACATGGCCGCAATAAGAGTTTTTAATGATTCACGGTTAAGTTCAGTCGAAATATTATATTATTATTATTTTATTCGGGTGCTCAATAAAGGTAATCGCGGTTCACATCCCGTTTATAATATTTCCGCACATGGTCGCAGCTAAATAGAATCTCTTATGGTAGTAGCCGAGATTAATCAAGGATGCATAATGAAACATTTTTTGGAATTTTTTCAGTGGTTTCAGGTATTATTTTGAATTTTGATTATTGAAAACAATACAGAATACAGAAACATGAACAAAGGTTACCTATTTATTATATTACTGTAGGATCTATGAAAAACAACTATGGTACAGCAATAATAACTTGACATTATGGACAAAATATCATATTAGTTAAATTAAAAGGAGATCCGTTCTTAATTTGTAAGTGATCTTGACAAATAAATCAGTGAAAGATTTTTTTTATATATCTAGCAGCGCAAACAATCATCATATATCCAGTCAAGTTTAATTATTCCTCAGAAATGTGTATAACTCTGGTTATCTTATCTTGCCAAAGGATATTGCTTACCGTAAATAACAGAGAGGCAGTATAAAATGTTACAAATACGTAACAATAAGACCTCTTAAAATCATAGTTCTTCCCTAATTTTATTACATCGGCAAAACGAACATTATCATAAATACAACGAAGTATGAAATGAAATACACAGCAAGTTTTATTTGTGATAACTTTCACTGTTTTGCTAATTGCTTACTGCAACATAATTACAGTTTCACCAGCTTGAATATGGAAAGCATGTTTTATTCATAATGCTTTAAAATTACAATGATTAAGTTTGCTCTAAAAACTATGCATTAGGATTATCACCCTCATTAACTTTGTTGATGCAGCTAAACAAAGGTACTAAAAGTCTAAATCCATTTAAGTTGTCTCTTGCTATAACTTGAAAATAAAATCGGTGGCAGATACATTGTAGTTAATTAATGTTTTAACTTATGCTAGCTAGTTAGTTGATCTTCCATTTACTAAATCGATTACACAAAGAAATATAATAGCCTGTATCATTAGATCTAAATTAATATTCTGATTGGTCCTGTAATTACCATTACTTTTTATTTATTGTCAAAACCTCTGTCAAACGTCTATAAATACTAGCACAACAAAAAGTGGCTCTTCGTTGCATCCAATAAAGAGGACAAAGTCAGAGAAATATGTATTTATCATTATCAGTCAGCATTGAGTACATTTATACGTAAACGAGCGGGCGTCAGTCACGTCCATTAGTCAGTCAGTGGCGGGTTGCGCGCGCGCACGGAGTGTCGCCGAGCGCCGCTACTGCGCTTATCCGATACGCTAGATATCGCTCAGGCGCCGGCGCTCATGACGTTGAGACAAGGTAACGTATTTACCTTGGAACAAGAGTTAACTCATTTTTATTGTAAATTCTCTTTAATATTATCATTGGTTGCTTGATATTTTGTAACAGCTCTGATATTCGATTCCAAAAATGTTATTTATTTAGTATTGGAATATGTGAATGTCTGCGCTTTGTTTTATTGATATTTATAAACAGGTAGAGCTTGTTGAGAAGTTGTTTAGGTATGAATAGGTGTTTAACTAAATTAAATACGCCTAATATGGTCCGATCCGTCTTTTATTTACCTAAGTGATTGTTTCGGGCTAGAATTATGAGTCATAAAAGGAGAGTCAAAACTTCCTCATAATTTTTAAGTGAAATAAATATAAATTCTTAATAGTCTGTGTTTATCGCTCGATGAATTAATTAATTCCTTTGTTAAAGTATTTGGCTGTTAAGAGGTATAGGCAGACGTAATTGCACGCGCCATTATGTATGTACCAGTTGGAACTAATTAATTTTACCATGATAATAATGTTGTTGCGCCCACCGCATATTAATATTTGTGAACCAAAGGGGTCTTCATGTTAGCCTTGGCCCTATGAATGCCTTTAAAAATGACCAAGTCCCTGGTCAGAAACCCGTATAAGCAATGATAATAAAAAACCTTGTTTAGTAATACTTATCATCTCTTCTCCTGCCTATGTGCCCACCGGCCCACCGCTAGTAACATTTATGTCAAGTTTTTCTTGGATATGAATTCCCTCTTGAGTGAAAGCCTCCAACTAAACCCACTCTTTCCTGGCCTTTCCTTTTGCCTTTTCATTGCGTTCTAGTAAGAGTTACCTGCGTCTTCTTATGATATAGTTCCTATAAGGATTTCTCTAATTTTAAGTCGGGCTCTCTTTTCCTTTCTCTTGGTGTAGAGAAGACGCGATCCCATTACTATTATTTTGCGATTGTATTATTTCCAAGTCATATTTACAAGTCTTTCTATTTTTTCTTTACTATTAACCAGATCGTGTCAATATTCATACCTAATGTTATTTTACCATAACTCTTGTCAAAGAACATCAGACATTGAGTTATTATTATAAGGATCGTACTATTAACATTTCTCTACAAAATTTGGGACAGCCAAATACCTGTTTATTATCATTTACAGTACATTATTTTCATCTTCATAATCATAACTTCATCGTTAGGCGCAGGCTTAAACGTAAGAGCCGCTTGGCCGGGACGCGGGCGCCTCATGGAATCGCCGGCGACGCGTCCTCTTCCCGTCTCTGCTGAAAATTTTGTAACCTTTTCGTAACCGCAAAATGCACAGAGACAGTAGAGCTAGCTGCCTCACGGTGAAAGGTTATAGGCGCTACGTCTGCTACTCGCCCCCCTATCTCGCGTCTTGTCTGTGAGGCGAGACCTGCACAAGTGAATTTCGTTCTTCAATCGTGTTCTTTTTTTCAGTCTTCAAGGATCCTGAGTCGTTTTCGTGGGAGGCGTACTTAGCGGAGACTGGCGCGGCCGCGGCGCCCCCGCGGGCCTTCAAGACCCGCTCGCCGCACGGGTTCAAGCCCGGCATGAAGCTTGAAGTCGTCGACAAGAGGGTATGTGCACTTACATAATTTGTAACTCAAGAATTTCTTTAACAGAACCGCTGATTGATTTGGAACATGTCGGGCTAACTATATTAATATATGTATGTATGTACGTGTGTAGACTCTTTATTGTGCAAAATAAACATAAGACAAATACAATTTAGTGATGGACTCGAATCACGTTTCACTCGAGTCACTCGAGTAGTTTTACTGTCACTTGGACTCGAGTGAAAAATAAGTTGACTCGGCTGTCGAGCAAACGATTTGGGCATAATTATTCATAGGTCTTCTGTCAAAAATTGATAATTATGGTTAAAGTTATTGTTAAAGTAACTTCGTGCTACTAACGCTATGATGACGTGATACTTTACAAGAGGACGGCCAGCTGACTGAAAAAATCGTGACTCGTATCACAAATTCACTCGAGTGACTTTGGGCATATCATCACTCGAGTGAAAAAATTGACACTCGAGTCGTGTCTTCACTCGAGTGGCACTCGAGTGAGTCGACTTTTCGAGCGAGTAACTTGAGTGAAAAAAAAATTACTCAAGTCCAACGTTCACTCGAGTGGTACTCGAGTGAGTCGGGTTTTTCGAGCGAGTGACTTGAGTGAAAAAATGTCACTCGAGTCCCATCTTTAATACAATTACTACGAGTATATGACAAGCTTTGCTTAGTTTGGGACTAGGTGAATTGGTGTCAATTTTCCTAAGAAATTTATTTAAATTTTAATTTACAATTGACACTGAGATACATGCACAAAGGCGGACGGACATAATCTAATCTAACTAATATTATAAATGCGAAAGTATGGATGGATGGATGGATGTATGTTTGTTTGTTACTCAATCACGCCAGAACGGCCCAACGGATCTGGATGGAATTTGGCACATAGATAGAGAAAAGTCTGGAATAGCACATAGGCTACTTTTTATCCCGGAAAATTGCGTAGTTCCCGCGGGATAGCGATAAACCAATTCTTTGCAGACGAAGTCGCTGGCAACAGCTAGTATGTATAATAAGGTAACATACAAAAAATGTCTTGGCTAGAATTCTGAAGATAAATTCTCGCTGCTTGCTTGCTTCGATGTTGCAAGGGCCTACAGCCTTATTCATAAAAAGTTAGAGGCTCGCTATAAGCTCGCTATAGGACCGATGCAAAAAAACATGATTCATAAACGTCAATTAGCGCTAATCAGTCCATCAAGGGTCTGTTAAGTCTTCCGAAAGTTAGCGGACCGTAGACCCTACTTTATCTCTCTGCTAACTCACAAAATGGCTGCCACGCATGTGAACAGCTGATTTTGGCAAGAGCAAAACCATACGCGAGACAGTTTTTTTGTTTTAAGTTTTTATTCCCTCCGGGAAAGGTAAAGGAAACTAGTTCCACACCCACCACGCTGGTTTCCCGCTAATTCGCTGCCACTGCTGTCAATTTTTTTTTTTTAATTCACTAAAAGGCCATTTTTGGTCTATGATTTGTCAAGGTGACAACATAACGCGTCTAATCCATCCATCAGCAGCTCATTAGTTAACAGACTGCTAGCAAGCGTTTATGAATCATACTTTTTAATAACTGTCAAATAAGCTTAATCAGTCTGTTAACTAATCGACTGATCAAACCTCAATTAAGGATTTTTTATGAATAAGGCTGCTAGAGGCGAGCCAGATTCCCTCGTAATTTTCTGACGGAGTTGTTATAAGTATGGCAGAAAATTAATAACCAATTTCATCGAGCATTTTCAGTTCTCCGGCGTTAGTATTTGTCCAAAGCGCCACGGAACCCTGGCAAATTTTCACTCGAAAATAGTCTATCTAGGCTATGGTATCTTCTGAATGCAAATTATTGTATCTTCGCCAATAAAGCCGTGCTAGCCTAGTGGTTTGACCTGTGGCCTCTCAAGCAGAAGGTTGTGGGATCGTATCCCGGGCTCGCTCATCTTGAGTTGCTCAGAATTTATGTGCGAAATTACATTTGAAATTTACCATGAGCTTTTTACGGTGAATTAAAACACCGTGAGGAAACCTGCACACATCTGCAAATCAATTCAATGGTGTGTGTTAAGTTCCCAATCTGCACTGGGCCCGGGGAACTATAGCCGAAACCCTCTCGTTCTGTGGGACGTATACGTATAGGCTGTTGATGATGCTGATGATGTATGTTCGGCGGTGTCCTTCCATTTGACCTAAAAATTATTTTACAAAATGATCATTTGACAAAATTTAAATCTACACTAATATTATAAAGAGCAAAGATTTGTACCTATTTTTGTATGTTTGTATGTTTGTAATGAATAGGCTCAAAAAGTACTGGGCCGATTTAAAAATTCTTTCACCAATAGAATGCTACATTCTTCCAATTTGACATAGGCTACATTTCATTTTGAAAAAAATTAGGGATCCTTGGTAAAATTTGAACAATGTAACCGAAGGTGTAGAAAAATGAGTCTTAAAATGTCTTTCGTCGAATGCGCTGCCGAAACTATTAGCGATAGAACAAAATAATGTACAACAATATTGAAGAAACATCATAATGTCTACAAAAAACTCCGCAGTAGCAAATGTCCAACTATTGTAGTTATGTCACTACAACAACTTTTTTCATTTTATACAAATATAACTGTGGGATTTTTTTTAATACAAATAAAAATATTTGTGAAAAAAAGTGTTTTATATTCAAATTTCCAAAAATAAATAATTGTCTACCCCGTGCGAAGCCGGGACGGGCTGCTAGTATCTTATAAAAGCATCATTTTACAAAATGATCATTTGACAAAATTTAAATATCTTATAAACCGTGAACTTTTTTAAAAATCTACAAACCTTTATGTGTGGCTTGGCTCGTGTGGCTCACATTAGGTTAGGTTTGTTTTATAAGTTTTTAAAAAAGTTTACGGTTTATCAGATATTTAAAGTTTGTCAAACGATCATTTTGTCAATAATTTTTAGGTCAAACGTTAGTGAACCATGTTCGGTAGGTCCCGTTCCTGATCCGCGTGGCGAGCGTGAGCGCGGTGAAGGGGCACCAGCTGCGCGTGTCGTTCGACGGCTGGCCCGAGGAGCTGTCCTACTGGCTCGACGACGACTCGCCCGACATACACCCGGTGGGCTGGTGCCTCAAGACTGGCCATCCGCTCGAGCCGCCGCTAAGTGAGTTCACTATAATAATAATATATTTATTTATTTAGGCATTAATCCCATTACAATATCTAATTACTAATTAATATATTTAATATAATTATATTAATTAATAATTACTTTTATACCAATTAATATGTCCGTTATTGTCGTGTATATCAGACTAATGTACCAATTAATAGTTTCTATGACTCACACTGTAATATACATGATGTGGATGTACTGAATAAATAAATAAATTATGCAGATGAAACTCATTGTAAAGGGTTTTTCTGCGTATTTTTATCCCTCTGGTTGGTAATTTATCAGTTGGTTTTCTGTGCGTTTGCTGTATCTAGAGCATAATGTTCTTATTATGAATTATTGACACATTTGACACATCAATTTTATATTTGCTCTCTAGGCTGGTAATGTGTGTAAAATTATTTAGTGTCAGTATCAGGTCGTACGAAAATAAAAAATAAAGTAATGAAATTAGTTTATTTTGGACATCTTTGCGATCTATATTGAATTAGTAGTAAATTTTAGTTAGGCTCATAAAACATATACAGTACGCGTGCGATCTGGGCGCAGTCGGGGTTTGAGGGTGGCCTCCCGCTGTCGATACGCCTCGCCTTGCTCGCCGCATCGCTCGATCACGCGCGTACTTTGTGACTGCGTACTGAGTATCCAGTCTCCCCGCTGCCACGTTCATCGCGCACCTCGTAACGTGTGTTTGTGTCGTGTAGCGGCGGAGGAGGTGGCGACGCTAGGGCCGTGCGGCGTGGGCGGCTGCCGCGGGCTGGGCTCGCTGCGCGGCGGCGCGCACAAGACGCACGTGGCCGCCTCCGCCTGCCCCTACCGCGCGCCCGCCTCGCCCGCGCCCACGGACCGCCTCGCCGCGCACACGGCCCTCACCGCGCCCAGGTAACGCTGCTGCAGGAGGTGGCGGCGCGCACAAAACTTCCTAAGGGCCACTTGCTCGAACCAGGGTTAACGACTTAACCCTGTGTTGGATGCTAACCCGGAGCTAAGTAGTGTCAAAATGTATGGAACAGTCAAACCTAACCCCGAATTGTTTTGTTTTTTACTCTGGACTGTGCAAGTGAGCCTAAGTGTGTAAAGATGACTATCTCCTTCACTTAGTGGCTTAGTGTGCCTGGTTCAGGTCTAAACTGCCGCAGCTGGTGGTCCACTGCTCGAAGACTCGAGTGACCGGGTTCCAACAGAGCGTGTCCTACCTTAGCGAACCTTGCCGAAAGCGGTTGCCTGGCGAGATACGTTCAACTGGTACTTGCACGACGCCGAGTACGGGTTACTGGGGCCTTACCATGACGTCTTAATGCGATTCAGTTTAGGTTCGCTCGCTGTCAGATTCATACTAAAAGTGACAGCTAAAACTTGAACTGAGTCTGAATTAAGACGTCATGGTAAGGCCCCTGGTCGTCGATTCTCGCCATCACCTTGACTGACACGACTTTCTGAATCATCTTATCTACTTCCAGAGTCCTCGGTCGGCCGACGAAGCCCGCCGAAACTTTGACTCCCACCAGCGATACGCCCAAAGAGAAGTGAGTTATCAAAACCTAAATAATGTAATGTAAATTGTTAATACTTAAATATTAATTAAATTACATTTTTTTTGTTTCGTTTCAGAGCACCAAGGGGTAGGCCTCCGAAACATAAGAGGGTTGAAGAAGTGTCAAAAACTGATCCAGTAAGTTCACATTCTCGAAAGTATTTTTGAGAGTATTATTTATTCTTAAGACCTAGATGACATTCATCAGTTTTAAATTTAGAGATTATTTCAGCATATCTATAGTTTGTTCTTTGTATAGTATGCGAGTGTTCACGGGGCTGAATTTATTGCTGCGAATGTGTGTCAGTTAAGTAACAGAAAACAGCTAGCTTTGCTTCGCTTATCGTGCCCACCTTTGGCTGTCGGGTTAATAAGAAAATAATGCACTGAGCAATCTGAGAAAACTGAGCAAGACGATTTTTTTTCTGTATTCCAAGGATACGGAATTCAGATATTCCTAGGTATACACTCAAGCCGTAAGGATCTTAACAAAGAGTGGTGAAACAGGCATGTGGTGTTAAGTATTGAGTGAAATGCCAGGCTTGCTTATTTGTTATTGCCTGTAATTAAGCTAAGCATATCATCACACAGGGATGGACCGTGCCCACTACAGGCCCTTAGGGCCACTTGCATGGACCAGGGTTAACGACTTAGTCCCGTGTTAGATGCTAACCCGGGGCTAAGTAGTGTCAAAATGTATGGAACTGTCAAACCTAACCCCGAGCACAGAATATACAGGGTTATTGGTAATTCGACGTGAATTCTTTAGGTGATAGGGGTGACTGAAGCCGCGGTAGGCTAGTGGTTTGACCTGTGGCCTTTCAAGCAGAGCGTCGTGGTTTCAAATCCCGGGCTCGCACCTCTGAGTTTTTCGGAATTTATGTGCGAAAATTACATTTGTAATTTGCCATGAGCTTTTTGAGGAAAACATCGTGAGGAAACCTGCACACATCTGCGAAGAAATTCAATGGTGTGTGTTAAGTTCCCAATCCGCACTGGGCGCGCGTGGGAACTATAGCCCAAACCCTCCAATACACGGAGGAGGCCTATGCCATGAGGCACGCCGAATTACGCGACAATTTAATAAATAAACGACAATAACAACAACAACAACAACAACAACAACAACATGTACTTACTGAAATTGTAGCGAATTCGGAATAAAAAGGCTTATAAATAAATAAATAAAAAAGGGGTGACTATTTGCAATAATTTTAACCCCCATATGTATTATGCAAAAGTTAACCATTTTTGAGTTATCAGGTTTTTAGTTTTTTTTTCAAAATAAGTCAAAAATGCAACATTAAAAATTTATTTAAAAAAAAGTATCAGTTTAACTCTCATTTTTTCTTCTGATTTATAAAAACGATTAAACACTGGTTATTTATCAATATTAAAACCATAATAATTATCGGGCCAAATTAAAAAATGTGAGGTAAAAAACGATATTTTTTCAATTTCTTTTTGAGTTTTTTTTTTCACTAAAATGCCTTAAAACAAAAAAAAACGTTATGGAACTTGGCTGGCAGATTATTTTAAAAACATAACCGTTTTCTTAGCTTTTCAAAAATGCATAACAACTAGGAACTTACTTCAAAGAAACAGAAAAAAAAGATCACAAAGGAAGCGGGCAATTTTTATTTGAACTAAACTAAGGTCGTCCTAAGGAGTTCTAAGGAATACTAAATGTAAATAACACAAAAAATACAAATGTAAAATAAGTACTTTTTGTTTTATTTACATTGATGCTTTAGTGCTTGTTGTGGTGTAAAGGCGATTTGCTGTTCCACAGAAAATCATAACTTCCATAAAAATTAATTAAATCGCGACACTTTTTGTCGTTAAATCCATAATTTAAGCAAATGTTCGTCGCAACACTTCAACCGTCCAAACTGCGCGCGCGGCAGCGACTGAAGCTCCTTTGATGCGGGCTCAAAGACCGTCAGCGCTCGGATCGCCGCGCGGCACGTCCGAGCGCGGCAAACCCGTCCCCATTGCGCGCGGCCGCCGCGCGAGCCAATGTTCGAGTGATTGCCGCACGTAATCTGTACGCAGCTTTACGTACACATTGACGCGTGCCTGTGTCGATTCAAGAACGCGGATTTTGTACGTCGTGGCCGCCGTGTGCCCCGAGTTAGCGATTTAATTTTTTAACTCTGGACTGTGCAAGTGGGCCTTAGTGTTTTGTTTGTTTGCCAGGCGTCGGATGAGGAGTCGGTGTCGAGCAGCGGCGGCGGCGGGGCGCGCTGGCGGGGCGCGCGGGGCGGGCGGCGCTCGCGGCGCGTGCGCGCGCACAGCCGGCCGCGCGACCTGCAGCCCGCCGTCGCCCGGCACGTGGCCGCGCTGCAGCTGCCCAGCCAGCCCGACGTCTGGACACAGGTCACTCGCACACCCCTGTCGAGCAGCGGCGGCGGCGCTTCATTAATAAATAAATAATAATCGTACCCGACATAGCTTAGTCAATGTCACCGTGACTAACCCTGGCGGGCACAAACATACGCGCGAGCTAGACCACGGAGACTACCCGTCCTTTTCTAACTGTTCGTTTTAGAAAGAGACTTGCGACGTATCCCGCGCTCGCACTCGTGCTAGCCGTGCTGTTTGTTGGTTATTGGACGTGAACGTAATTGTTTGTGGGCGGTGGTTGCAGGAGGAGGTGTCGGCGCTGATGAGCCGCGTGGCGGGCGCGGCGGCGGGCGCGGCGGCGCGGCGCGCGCGGCTGGCGGGCCGCGAGCTGCTGATGGCCTCCTGCGAGGAGCTCGTGGCCTGCCTCCGGCTCAGGCTCGGGCCCGCCGTCAAGGTGACGTCATCTTATATGTATAATAAACGATAACAATCTATGGATATTAATCTGAAAATAATAATTATTATTATTATAACGGCTGGTTCGATTGGGCTAGTTATTTTTTCACTTCTCATGCTCGTAAAGTTGTTCATTTATGTACTGCTGCTTTTTATTCTCTAGTGCATAAAATTATTTCTTCTTTTAAGGCTCGAGCGACTAGGCTTTACAGCCACATTATAAAATACACCTTCGATTAATAGAAAAAAAGAGCTACGACAAATGATCATTATTGGATATAATATGTGCGATATGTTTAAAGTGTGCATTTTTTTCATAAATGATTGTGTCGCGCAGGTCTACGGAGCGGTCCGGCAGTTACGCCGCGTCGTGTCCTGATTGCAGATGCGTCGGCGCGCCATCACCATACTCATGTAGGCCTGACGCGTGACCTAGCAGTAACGCTTATGCCTTGAAACGATGGCTAAAAAACTCTACGGGTCCATTGCGGCGAGCGAATTATCACTTAAAATTCGTTAGCTCTGTCGCGAGGCAATGTAATACTACTGGCATCGTAGGAATTATGCGAAGTGTTCATGGTAAAAGTGTTCAGAGGCCAGAGATACATATATGTAAGTGATGTATTGTGAACAAAGATAAAATGAAGTGCAGTGACTCTAAATGGAAGTGCAGTGGGATCGATGTTTTTGTACATATGAAATGTCTGTTATGTCATTAAGAGAGACGTATTTCGGTTTTATTTTTGTATTTAGCTATGTGGAATTAGAGTCAATTGGGGCTGACAATATTGGTAATAAGCTTTCACTGATTTGGGCAATGTTAGATGGAGGTGCACAAATTGTTTGACGGGGCTTCGGATTTGGAGGTTGTGACAGATTGCCCACTTTCTGCTATGAAGCCTTGAATGTTCACTAGATGAAATCAGTCCATGAATTTAGTGCTAAATTGTTTTATTTTAAGAATCTTTGCGTACATAAAATCCCTTGCGAAAGGAATGGAAAAGAAGTCTTATTATATTTTTTAAATTATGAAGTTTATATTTTTTATTATGTAAGATTATAAGCATGTGTGCAATTTGTTTTTTTTTTTTAGGTTTACCTCATTTTATGTTGCTGATGCTGACACTTGTAGAATTAATGATATCAGTCAACCGTAGATAATAGTCATGCAAGGTTTTAAGTTTTAAGTATGATGATTTAAATGATGGAATATTTCTTAAGTTTTGCTTTGACTAAACTTTTTTATGTCTAGTTGGTGTAGAAGCTTGGTTAAATCCTGAAAAATGATATTGTAAATCTATAGAAGTATATTAAATGTGTTTTCTTTTCATTTCGGAAGAGGTCTTCCTTTAAATCAGTTTGTCTTTGTAAATAAGTATTTCTTATTATGTAGTTCCTGTAATCTTGTTTTCGGCACTGCCGCCATGCTGCACTGATCATCTAATACTGTATGTATTCTACACATGCAGTGATTTAATGACTTAAGTATCATAAATATTTAGCATAATGTTGACATTTTGTTAAATTTGTAAAAATAACATACTTACAATCCGTTTGGAATTGCTACTTCAGTATTTTGTCAGTGGCTATGTACAAAGTTACAAATAGTGTAATGTTTTTACGCAAAAGATTAGTGTTAAGGATGGTGCCATTTTCGTTGGCATAAACTATTCTAAACTGTTGTTCGATAATAAAAAAATCAAAACTGTCGTTTTTTTTTCTATGGGCCCAAATCCTTCCGACCCCTTGTGGTTTTCCGTTTGTTTTACGTACTTGTCGCATAAATAAATAATCGAAGAATGCTCACGAATTTTTCTCCAGTCCAAAGAATTCGTTCATGGAAACTAATTTTCTGAGATATTCTAACTACTGTGTGCCAACCTGTGCCAACCGCCAAACAATATCAAAAACGTTCAAAGCGTTCGGGGGTTTATTCCTACATTCAATACCGTCTGCCATACTCTTAAGAGGGTGCATCCGTGCTGAGCTCGCAACGTCGCATTTTTGATGTTTTTTTGCGATTATTTCACAGAAATTGAATGAAAGTATCAAATATCCGTCTGTAGTGCACTTCGTTTTTAGTGTATTAATGTGTCTGATGCAATGATTAATGGTGATGGACTTTAATTTTCGTATTAAAGCGATAAAATACTATATCTCGTTTAATAAGAAAATAAAAGTCCATCACGATGAATTATTGCATCAGACACATTAATAAACTAAAAACGAAGTGCACTACAGACGGATATTTGATACTTTCAATTAATATCTGTGAAATAATCACAAAAAATCACCAAAAATGCGACGTTGCGAGCTCAGCACGAATGCACCCTCTTAAGTGAAACGAGTGAAATATTATTAGTGTGAGTGAGATGGCATTATTCGAAATTGGGTGGCCAGGCTTAGACGAAGAATAGATTAGATTAGAATATCTTTCTACTTTCTTTATCAATAAAGCAATAAGAAAGTCGAAATGCTTTTCGCTGTTCGAGACATTTTTATATCCGTTCAGATAAAACTTGTCCAGTCCTCGACCTCACACTCGACCTAAATCCAATTCCGTAGGCTAATCTGTAGTACACGCATTTTGTACTTTGGATTATTAAGTTTGTTTTTATTTCAGATTTCCACTTCATGTTTTAACTCAATTAATCTTAATTTGTTGAATGTTTTTATTATCCGTTTTTTAATTTTATGTTGTTATAATAATAAGGCTGAAGGCTCTCGTAGCCAATGCTCAATAAAAAAAAAATACACGCATTTTTTGTTGCGTTTTGTACTTTTGTATTGTATCTGTCAAAAGTAGAGGGAAGCTAATGCGTCTGTCAGTGAAAAACGTGAAAAATTCTAGATTTGTCATTATCATTACTTTTTGCCTGTGTGTGGTGTTTGCTTGTGCAGCGTAAAGCATAATTACAATGGCTTTGTACTGTGCAAGTAAGTGTTTAATCATAAATTACGTTTCACATTAATTCTTAGACGAATATACCGGTTGACGCTTATAGTATTTTCATTCCATAATTGCAACGTGAATTTACTATTACTGTGTAATTGTTAGTGATGCATTTAGTGTTTCATGGTGTATTTGTTGTGTATAACCAACAGGATTGCGTATTTTGTTTTCTGAGGTGGTTGATAACCTAACTTGGTTTTAGTATCAAATGAGGTGCCCGAGGTACCGGTGGTGTCACCGTCGTCGGGATCCGTGTTCGAGCGGCGCATCATCGAGAAGTATATCATCGAGAATGGCATCGACCCCATCAGCGGCAAGGAACTTAGCATTGAAGATCTGATAGAGATCAAAAGTAAGTTCATTTATTTACAACATTTTGGCCTCGAGGCCCTAGACATTTTCAGGACGTTTGGACCCAGTGTACTAATGAAAGGCACATATACTAGCGGCCCAGACCTTTCAATTGCAATAGCTTAGAAGTCCTACTTTTAGGTCGTTGGGTTATGCTTAAGCTTGGAACTTTTGAATACTTGCCATGGTTCTAGAATCCATGGAGTCGTCATATGTCATTATAAAATTTTTGAAGTTAAAGTCAGTCTAAAAATAAAACGATATACCTATTAGATACTATGATAATGTTGTTAAATCATAAAATAAACATTATAATAATATTTTTATTTATAAGCCTTTTTATTTCGAATCTCTACAATTTCAGTACCAAGTATGTGTTGTTGTTGTTCTTATTGTCGTTTATTTATTAAATTGTCGCGTAATTCGGCGTGCCCATGGCATAGGTCTCCATGTATTGGAGGGTATAATAATATAGTGCAATTGACAACATTTCATATTTCTGAGCCTATAATTTTAATGGTTCTCTGTATTCTGTTTGAAAAGAAGAACATGCTGACAGTTTAATTTTTTCGCTAGGGTTTGTATTTAATTTATTATTAATTTTTTAATTTTTGCTTATTCTAAAAGGGCGTAACTCCGATACTATCACAGAATAGACACTTATCCTTTTGTCTTTTTTGTATAGAAAAAAAAACTGACGTCAATTTCAAATTGTCAATGTCGGGCCTTATTCTCCGATATTCGATTTTCGAAGTTCGCTTCGTGCTGTTCCGCTCATACTAATATAGTCATTAACTTGAGAGTGAGAGAGAAGGTATGCAACGAACTTCAAAAATAGAATTTCAGAGTTGCCCCCCTTGTACTTTGAAGTTGTCATATACAAAATTATGGTCGCTTATTTTTTCTCGTGAAAAAGGCAAAGGTGTTTCACCTATCCTGTGGTAGTTTTGGTAAAATTAGGACATATTTTTAATTAATTTTTATTTCTTATAATAAGCGATATTAAAATTATATAAACATATTGCAGTGATCAGGAGGCAAAATGCTTTCGAACCATATATACATTTTCAGGTGTTTTAAAAAATGAAATGTTGTCAATTAAATTATCATAAATCTTTATATAGTTAATTATGCTAATTGAAAATTTCAAAACCTGTCTTTTTGTTTTTTTTTTTAGAAATTCCATCCATTAGAGATAGTAATGAAAATTCAATTTTTTGTGAGGTTGTCTCGAAAACATTGGGTTACAATATAGAGTACCTTTATACCTACATTTTCTCCGTTTACCTCTTTTCTGTTATGCTTATTAGTGGTATTCATTATGAGTTGTTTTAAAAAAAAATGTACATAGGTAAGGGCTTGATTGCAACAAAAATTAATTGATTACAACCGTTTCAACTTTATTCCGTTGCAATAAGGGTGAAAAAGTCGTAACACAAAATAATCAATTTTTTGTTTTAATTAAGGTTTGTTGTAATTAATTAAGGCCCCTAACTATGTACATGTTTTTTGAAAACAACGCTTATTAGCTGTATTCATTAATGAGTTACCTATATGGACTTACAATGCACAAAACAAAATGTTCATACAGTCAAACTTTTAAAATATGTCACACCTATTTAAAATCTTTGGGTAAGTTACTCAACGAAATAACTGTTTGCAGCACCAGCTATAGTAAAGCCAAAGCCCCCGAGTGCCACATCCATCCCCGCTACCCTGAAGAGCATGCAGGACGAGTGGGACGCCCTCATGCTGCACGCATTTACTCAGAGGCAGCAACTCCAGACTGCTAGACAGGCAAGTCGTAGATTGTTACTCAATAAAGTACTAATGGGATTGCTGATAGAAGTAACCCTAAAATGCATCACTCAAGCAGTACACTTGTTTGTACTCTGCGATTCAATAATAATAAATAGTGCACACTAGAACTCAGTTGATTGTTGGTAATTAGTGCCCACAATTTAAAATTATGACTAGACCTTTACTGCATGCAGAAGCTCTGATTAAAAACAAATATTGTCTCCTCCAACCTAGACTTTGGAGGAATCATGGATAATATAAATGGGATGGAGCTATATTATCAAAATTTTTATTGAAATTGATTAGAACCAACAGTCGCCTGGTCAGCAAACAAGCGACCGCGTAAGGTCGATCCTCAGACCGCCAAATATTGTGATGCATTCCAAGTATCAATTAAATTAATATGTAGATAAGCATGCTTATATTTTTCTGGGTCTTGTTAAACGTTTCTCACAGTATCTGGACCACGGGAGTTTAGTTTATATGTGAGCTCCATTACTTCTGGTTCCATGGAGCAAAGCAAATTGCAAGGCGTTAGAGCATACTGTGCGAGGAATCAGCTGATGTTAGTATCGTAACAGTAACTCGTGCGCACGCAGGAGCTGAGTCACGCGCTGTACCAGCACGACGCCGCGTGCCGCGTGATCGCGCGGCTGACCAAGGAGGTGACGGCGGCGCGCGAGGCGCTCGCCACGCTCAAGCCGCAGGCCGGCGTCGCGCAGCCGCAGCCCCACCATCCCGTAAGTACCTTACGTACCTTAAGATGATATCAGATGTTTCACTCGAGTGAATGCTGCCGAATGAAAACATCCAACATTGTTTGATCAATTCACTAATGAATTCATTCGGCACTTTTCTTTCACTTCGCGTTCAGACGTCACTTTTGAGTGATATATAATAAAAAAATTAACCGTCTGATATCACCTTTATTGTCACCCTCACCCTTACAATATAACAGCAAAAACACTGAATCTTCTTTTGGTGTCATTTCTAACTATGATATTTAGGGTGTGGTAGGCGTGGTAGCTTAGTGGTTTCGCCTATTGACCCTCTCATGAGGGTTTTGCGTTCAAGCCTTCTCTTTACTTTTCGAAACATACTGTTTGTTCTGTTTGATCGGGTGCTCAATAAAGGTAATCGCGGTTCACATCCCGTTTGCAATATTTGGAATGAACATACTGTTTGAGTTTCTCGGTGAAGGATCTGCACAGACAAAGTAACTCAATGGTATAGTATACTTTGGATGGCCATGCGGGATTTTGAAGACTGTTGATGTAAGTGACGGCAACTCCGACCTATAGTGTTTGTGCGTTTGTGTTGCAGGCGGAGACGGCGGCGGCGGGTGGAGGCGCCACCCCGGCGGGCATGTCGGCGGAGGTGGTGTCGCGGCTGCAGGAGCGCGCCACGGCGCTCACGCAGGAGCGCAAGCGGCGCGGCCGCACCGTGCCCGAGGGGCTCGTCGGGCCCGACCAGATCCGCGCCTTCCTCACGCTCGCCTCGCATCCCGTATGTACCCCGAGCTCAACTATTTATTTTAACTCATTGGCTGCCAAGAGCGTCACCGATGGGACCAACAGTTTTGTAGAAAATTGATGTTTCTCGGCACGTCAGTAGTAGAGCGATGCTGTGAGGATCACTCAATGTGTTTAAAAGGCGTGGGAGCAACACTTCAGTTTACATATGGTGGGCAGCCAATGTGTTACGATAGTGTCTCTGTCAGCAATATCTTTAGTTATAATTTTTATGGTGGTGGTACCTTGGGAATGGAAATAAAATATTTTTCTTTCTTTCTTTCTTTCTTTCTTTTAGTTGATGCACAAGCACCTTAAAGCATCCTATGCTGTGACGTATGTGACGCTTTTGCAAATCAATTTTTTTATCAAATTGTCTTCTCCCAGGGACTCCATTCCGCCAGCGTGCCGGGCATCCTGGCGCTGGACATCAACCCCTCCGACCACAGCCGCATACTGACCGGGGGCAACGACCGGAACGCCACCGTGTTCAACAAGGACACGGAACAGGTGGTGGCCATCCTCAAGGGGCACACGAAGAAGGTCACGCGCGTCATCTATCACCCCGACGAGGACACCGTCATCACCGCCTCGCCGGATCACACTATTCGTGTCTGGAATGTGCCCACGTATGTGTATATACTAACATATGCGCTCATGAATCTTTCTATTAGTCTGTCCTGTCTTCAAATTAAAATGGATCTATGCCATTCCTCAAACTGCCTGGCCTGTGCTCTATGTTCAGAAGGAGAGAAATGGTGATACTTAAAGGAGTCCGACACCAATTCATTAGTTCATGAAGGCTTTAAAACAGTACTTCCCAATCAGGGAGGGCGTAGAGAAATGTCAGGGGGGGGGGGGGGGGCTAATAGGAACGTTTGCATTTTACGAATTAATTAACTGTTCCGAATTGCATAGGAGATGGTTGGGGCTGCATAAAAATAATATTTTTAGTTCGGGAAGGTTCAGCGAAATAAATGTTGGAAAACCCTGCTTTGAAAGAAAAGAAGAGTAAAGAAATTGAAGACCTTAAGATTCCCAAGTCCTATAAATTGTCTTTGCAAGTCTTGCTCGTTATCCTGTTAATATGGTTGGCGTGCGGTCCTCAGCTCTGCTACATCAGCGGTGCTCCGCTCGCACGAGGGCCCGGTGACGGGGCTGTCGCTGCACCCCACAGGCGACTACGTGCTGTCCACCTCCACCGACCAGCACTGGGCTTTCTCAGACATACGCACCGGCGCGCTGCTGACCAAGGTAACAAATACGATGCAAAATCTGCCACTGACAAAATTTGCCATGGTACAACAATAAAAACAACAAAAGAATAATGAGGAGAGCCAACTAAAAATGGTTATTTTTTTTTCGAATTGCAAAATATTTCAGCATTTACCAGAGGTCCAGAAGAAATCTGGATTATGTTTATTGCTGTAACTTGGTAACAGTTTTTAACCGCAAGCTACACGCATAAATAATGGGCTGGTTATTTCGGCAGTTACATGTCGTTTCTTTACTGTTTTAATCGTTTTAAAATTAAACTTGACTTTTATAGGTGAGCGACTCCTCCGGCGTGAGCCTCACTACAGCGCAGTTCCATCCCGACGGGCTGATCTTCGGCACAGGCACCGAGAACTCGCAGGTCAAGATCTGGGACTTGAAAGAGCAGAGCAACGTCGCAAACTTCCCCGGACACGTCGGCCCCGTCACTTCCATCTCATTCTCCGAAAACGGCTACTACTTGGCCACGGCTGCCGAAGACGCGTGCGTTAAGCTCTGGGATCTGAGAAAGCTGAAGAACTTCAAGACTATACAGTTGGATGAGGGTTATGCCATCAAGGAGCTGTGCTTCGACCAGAGCGGAACGTACCTGGCCGTTGCCGGTACGGACGTGCGGGTGTATCTCTGCCGGCAGTGGCAGGAGCTAAAGGTGTTTAATGAGCACACGGCGTCGGCGACCGGCGTGCGCTTCGGCCGCCACGCCCAGTGCCTCGCTTCTACTAGTATGGATCGCACGCTCAAGCTCTATGGTATAGAATAGACTAGTCTCCATACATTGTAAGGTAATTAACTCTCCGAAAGCTAAAGAAACCGTTATAAAAAATTGATTAGTGTTTTAAGTTAACTATGTCGAACGTCTATAAAAATGAATTATCTTAAAAAATATGTATTCCTGATTCTAATGATTCCCTAGACATTTTTGGGCGGAGTATAACGAGTAATTTGACATGTCATGTGTGTAGGCAGGCCTCTGGAGTACTTCTTCAAGGCATATGACCCAGAATTAGAAATACCTTCTGGGCACCCATCTGCGAGTAGTAAGGTTCTTTCTTACAGCTCGTAGATGAGTACAGTCGAGGACTTAAATATAGATACAGCCAACATGTCAAATGTATGTATCACCGACCTTATTGTTTGTGGCATAAAGGTGTATAGAGGTTTTTGCCGTCTTGGTAACGTACACTTATTTATGCCCTTGACTGTACCGAGCCGCATACCGGAGCCATAAGAAGTGCAAAACTGGGGATACGTCTAGTTTAAAAGCGAGTTGTTTGCACGTTCTGATTTTGCATATTACGACG
Organism: Pandemis heparana; assembly: GCA_963854515.1. NCBI lineage: Eukaryota > Metazoa > Arthropoda > Insecta > Lepidoptera > Tortricidae > Pandemis > Pandemis heparana. The sequence continues at coordinate 17,327,816 of OY978009.1, forward strand.
AGTGTTGAATAAAGTATGCGTCGTGAGTTTTTTAATTAAGTTACCTGTTCTATGACGGGCTGGAAGTATTGACTGCCGTGGGTTTTCAGTTATCAATTATCTAATATGACAGTTTGCTATTTTAGTAAGTATCAATTCTGTTACTCCAATAGATATATAGTATGATGAGAAGATGGAAAATACAATAAAACGGCGGTATTTTTGGCTTCGTCCGTAATTTTGGTTGTTCCCTTTGTAACATGCGTTTTTCATCTTTTCGCGTACTATACATTGCAGACTACATTTAATTGTAATAAATGGTGATGAGTGATGATTTACTTTCCTATAGGTTATTTTAGGTATAGTATTATGAGTATTGTAAGCATATTATATCCTTTTAATATTGCAGCATAATTTCTGTTTTTCATCGTCATAACTATCAGAAAAACTGAAAAGAGACAAATAACATTTAGATTTCTTCATTCAATATTAGAGCTAAATTCAGTATGTAAATACTTTAATTTCGTTCAGAATAAACTAAACAATTTGACATTGAACTCGAGGTCTTTTATTTGGGCTCCTCATATCCTTGAATTAGAACATTTTAGAAAATAAACGCATGATCTTTAATCGAATTTATTTTTATAAATTATATTTAAACAATAAAATTTCCCTGCCTTCACATCTTTTAAATATTATAATCATTATATACACTTATAACTTACAGGAATATTAACATAAACAATATCTAACAAAGAAGTTTCGTGGTCTCTTCGTGTACGCAATATGATATTATATTCTCTTAAATTACTGTATGCAACCAGCGGGAACACCGGAGACGCTGGACGCACCGCCAGTCTTCCGCAACGATCAGTAACATCTAGTCAAATGCTGATTTGAGTACATTTGTTAAAAACCCAGGGTAAAACTATGATAAACCGCTTAACTCTAGACCTAAGCTACATTAGGACATTGTTTCAATGGAACTGTACATAAAGGCCCCTGCGTATTGCGAGTGAATAGCGATATTGGTGTTCCGCTCGAAATGATTTCAAAACAATTGCTACATGAAAGGAATGATTCAATTCACACACTGCTCTGTAACGTAAACCTACCAAGACCGAAATGCAATATTACCATCTACCACAATAAAATCCCTACTGGCAGTATCTTCCGATTATTTTTCCGACTAATAGCGACTAACTTTATATAAGTGATGCTCACATTCTCTTACCAAATTTAACAATAAGTAGCGTTTTAGCGCACTCGCACCACGGCACACAGCGAGCATATATCAGCGCAAGGGGCAGTCCGAGAACCGCCGAGAGCCGCTTCTAAAAACAATTAAATTACGATTTCTCGAGAACTAAAGTGACTGAAACTAATTCAACGACTGTCTGTATAAACTTGTTGGACAGCCCCGCCTACAAACGATTGAAAGTACCACCAAGAACACAACAAGATTTTTTTGTTGATGGTACTCAGTTATTGCTTTGTCATACACCTAATTACATTATAACTATACACACAAGATTTCAAGTCGACATTGATATGCAAAAAACATTAAGTATAATAGTAAAGTAGTAGTAGTAGTAGTAGTTGAAATAAATATGATTTAATATCCATCACAGATATATAGATACACAGATCTATATATCCATGCTGATTTGGGAGCAAGTAAAAACTTAGAATACCAGCTGTTTCTCTTTCTGCGCAGATAGTAAAAGCACATCGAAGGATTGGACGTGAATCTTAGGGATCATGTTATAAGCGATGCGGCTAGCAACCCATCACTTATGATTTCCCTTTCCACCTATACGCCCACAATCACGCTAAACGAAGCCCATAAAGCTCAAAGACGTGATTAAATGTATACATCTCTGGTAACCATGTAATGATTCTCTTGGTTCCAACGGCGCTTCGAACCGAGTTGACCTCTATTTTAAGCAGTTATTAGGACTGCCCCTAGAACCAATTCCTAATCAACTTTAATGGCGGGGAAAGCTGTAGAGACCGCTTTTACATATTAGACAATGCTCAAAAGGCAAAGGATTAGTACAGGTGGCGGCAAATAAGTAAAACGTGGAGGGGATATGCGCAGTATGAAAAGTTGCAAAGCAGTTGTTTTTCATACTGCGCATATCCCCTCCACGTTTTACTTATTTGCCGCCTACTATACCTAGTAAATTAGGCCGGCACAGGTTATTTCAGGAAGTTAAAAAATTCTGCAAATATTTTATTTCCTAAAAGCTTTTGTAGAACGATTACTGGATTATCGTATTGCCTCGTTACCAAAGTAAAGCATTGAATTCTTGACTAACTTAGTAACTTGTAATAAAACGCATAACAGTAAATACTGCATGGTCAGCTGTCTGCATTTTAATATAAAAGCTGACCTGTCATGTGTACTTCGTGCCGCATTCCTTTGAAGTTGGTGTGCCCGTAAAAAATGTATGGTAGGATCCAAAGTGCGATAGTTGGCCTTTATTTCAACGCTTGCATGCGATGCAGAAGCGCCAAGAGCGCGGTAACCTACTGAAAGACCTCGGAAAACTGAAAAAAATGATAGTTTTTTTGTACAAGTGCTTTTTGATTTCAGGTATTTTCCTTTTTGAAAGAAATAGCATACTAGCTTCAACCTTGTACTGCTCCTGCTACGTAAATCTGTTTCATAAATGAATTACTAAATTGATCTGAACAGTTTTCCCGGTACCGTTTTTTAAAATAAATATTTCAGAAAATATAACGAATTATAAAGCAGTTATAACATTTTGTTTTAATCTATGTCGGCCTTCAGCGTAACCGGCATTAAGTAGCTAGTTGTGGGTAAGCGGGCGGCGGCGCGGGCGCGGGCGGGGCGCGGGGCGCGGGCTGCGCGGGCGCCGGTCAGGCGAAGATCAGCCACAGCACGAACAGGATGGCCACCCACAGGAATATCTTGGAGAGGAACTGCTCCTCCTCGTATTGCGCCGTGCCGCGGGGGGCTGCCGGAAGCAAAATTAATATCATTCAAAAACTATTTATCTCTCGCAAATGAATCACAACCAAGAATATAATTAGTCCATAGCATGCAAACACAATTTGAAAATAAACAGGATGGGTTGATATGATACTTCATCTAGAAAGTTTTTCTGAATGATTATTAATAATAACGAGGTAATGTTTTTTGAGAGTGGAAGCATAATGTTTTAATTTCATTTGTGGTTCCGAAAATAAGATTATAATGTGAGCCATCATATTGCAATTGTTGAATACAACAAACCCTCTATAGTATTAAATATTTCCATCTACTTACCAGCACTAGGCCTAGGGTCCCCAAAGTTGAATGTTGAGGTGAACACTCCAAACGGAAATGCGCCTATCCCGAATGACATGTGGAAACCTTCACCAAAGCCAAAGCCCGGGAAGCCACTGTTGTTCTCAGGCTCCGTACGCTGCCCTGCTGGCCGCGGTGGCACCTGGAAACCAACATTATAACTGTTAATGACTCATTCTTAAAAAGCAAACTGTGACTTGCGATGTCATTGAATGATGTAGGATTATCTAATCAATATTATTATGTAACACAACAAGACACACATAGACAAGAATTTTGCTGCATAAAATCGAAGCAGCATTGTGTTCATTTACAGCAGGGGTCGGCAAGTATTTTCAGATGGGGTCTGGATACTGTAAGTATACCTTATCTATGTATTAATTGATACTCGTTATGCAATACATTACAATATCTAGATATTTATTCTGTTGAGTAAATATCTTTTATTATTATTATTATTATTAATATTTAACGATCTATCTGAGGTTAAACATTTGAGAACCGCAGTCCACCTTGTTTTTTTTTTTAATCTAAAATTTTAACGTGGCTTGAGTGCACCAATGGTGACTATGTCAGCCTCATGGGAAACCACAGGTACCTATTTCAAACTCTGCCTGGCCCAGAGTCCGAGGCTCTGGAACCAAAGACGTGTCTTACAAATTTATACAATAATACTGCGTCATCTGACAAAGGGCAACTCAGGATCACATTAACACCTCCATTATACAAATTTATAGCATCCAGATACCTCTTACGGATGGATGTCTTTATTATGGTCACATTCCAACAGAAAATGAAAAGGTCCTCAGTTTTATTACAGTGAGCACACGAGGGTGATTGTATAACTCTCATTAAATACAAATAACTATTTACTGGAATGTGACCAGAACGCACACGAAATGCTGGCACGAGCAGATCCCTGGATAGGCCGGCACGATCAAACAAGGGAACCTTGAAGACCTTGTTCTCTATGGTACTGTACCAAATGCCTTTTGCAATGGAAGCAGTAGTGAACAGTTCTTGCCATTTTAAATAACATTTCTCCTTAGCTAATTGCATTAGTTCAGTACCATAGGGCTTGAAACGAACATTCACGTGACTGCTAAACCAGCTAACCTATCTGCGCACTCGTTTCCAGATACCCCTACATGAGATGGGATCCATTGCAATATCATTTCATTCATACTTTTGTATTGTATAACGCATAAAAATAGTATCCCAACCCAACCTTTGATTTGAGTAGATGGAACTTAGAAATATATATATTTTTTTAAATAATGATTTATTATCAGCTTTAACCTTATTTTAATTTTGCTGCATAAAATCGAAGCAGCATTGTGTTCATTTACAGCAGGGGTCGGCAAGTATTTTCAGATGGGGTCTGGATACTGTAAGTATACCTTATCTATTGTATTAATTGATACTTGTTATGCAATACATTACAATATTTAACGATCTATCTGAGGTTAAACATTTGAGAACCAGCAGTCCACCTTGATTTATAGTAATTAGGTAATGTACGATTTAATTAAAACACACTGGATAACTCTAACTCTCGTATAAAAGCCGAAGTATTGCTCCGACAAAAAAAACAACAACCAATCAACAAGTCCGAAACAATTGTCGGAGCAATACTTCGGCTTTTATACGTGAGTTATCAGGTGTGTTGTAATTATGTGTGAGTCTCACGGTAGTTTCATGTTGAAATCTACAATTTATGTCAAAACACTGTTCTTGTTAACAATGATGAGCTTGAATGAACTGTTAGAAACCCCAGTTACAACTCTGGAGGAGAGATTGCTTTTAGAACAAAAATAAAAATGATCAAAAAATTTTACCTTACTAATCTGCTACCAAAGAACTATTTACTTGTTCATATGGTAGAGGAGTAGCAAGGCAAATGTTTATTTTTCATTGACATAAACATCTGAAAAGTAACCTTGATTCAATAAAAACATCAACCTCTCTCATGATAGCCTTGTATCTTACTGATACCAGAGGTTAACTGGCCACAAACTGAAGCCTATCTTTTTTCAGCTTCAATTCATTCTACATCTTTTTCTTGTACCTTATTTCTAGGGTCTTCCTGCTTAGTGTTCCCCCGGCCGTACAACGGGATAACTTTGTCCCGGCTGATGGCAGCCTTGCAGACGGGGCACACCTGCCGGCTCGGCCTGGTCTCCAGCCACTGGTGCAGGCACGGCCAGCTGCAACCAACACACCTTTAGCACCATTTCTATTCTAGTTCAATGACATACCAAACAAAACAATCCTTTCTAAATACAAGGTCACTTTGACCTTATACTATGCACTTGTGGAATTTATATTCAATACAAGTTTGTCATTGCATTCTGTCTCATTTGTTGATTTTATTTTAGTCTGTAGGTTGTTTGAAGTTTGTTGTATTATCCTTAAAATACTACTATTGCCAATACATTTAAACAGGATATTTCTAGTTTGATAACAAGTTTATAAACTAACCTGTTCAATAAATATTTCATTTTTATTTATTTTCTATTTTACATAGGTGATGTGTTAAATACTTAGAAATGTGTATATTCAGAATTGTGTACTGTATTGTTTTGATACCTACAGTAATCAAGTTGAACCTACATTAATTAATAATTTCACAAACCCACAACACACTACAACCACATTTGACTTCATTAGCATACTAGACATGACCTTGTTGTCGAGGCATTTACTTTAGCAGTAGCAGGTCAGTGGCCCTAGACGGGGTTGCTGGGTTACGCAAGCGGGCCACTCACCAGAAGAGGTGCCCACACATGGAGACGACGGCGTCGCGCGCCGTGTCCAGGCAAATGTTGCATTCCAGCATGCGCTCATCCCGCTTGTCGTCCTCGCCGTTCGCGTCGCCGCCTGGCGCCGAAGCGCTCGCCGCTGCCTCGCTCGTCTCCGCCATCGCTCACCACTCGCTGCACAATCCAAACACCCCACCGTTTCACTTCATTAACATCTAATCCACAGACGCTTATCACGGGCGGACGTCGTCGTGACGTCCACTATGACGTGACAATAATTGTATTACGAAACCTAATTTTGGTTGAATGCTCACTTGTGGAAATCGTGTGCAAACACCTTTTACTGAGAAATTTTAAGGACGTTTAGGGGAAATACACAAAAATTAAGAAAAACAAATCACATCGTCCTATCCCGTGGTTCGATGACTTTTGATGAGAACTGTCAAAGAGTCGCCATAGATTGCAGACTATTGCAACAGATCGTAATATAACGTCATTTTGATTTATTAATTCCACGTACGCACGAATGGCGATGAAATTAAACTGAAAGTCATGAATGAAAAAAGCCAATAATAATATTTTACAAACTATATAAATTGTTTAAGTTAAAAATTTTTGATTGAAACATTTGTTTACAAACAGATCAATCGATATCATAATCCGAATTCATGATTTTGTTTGTGATGCAATTTGATTGGTCTGCACTCTGCCTCATTCTTATCTAGACCAATCCGCGGACAGGCTTACTTTGACAGCCAAGAGAAAACAAAAATAAAAATACCTACCATAATTTCCTTCATGTGCATGTGAGCTAGCTCGCAGTTCTTGCTTCTTTGTCGAAATTAACGAAATTAATCGCGATTTTTTTGATTCTAAAATCTATCCCTCCTCTCCTATTCATACATGGTGAATTATAATCGTTCAATCAGAGCGAATGTGAGGATCTGGCGACAAATTATGTTGAAAAACAAGTGTGACGTCACAATTTTTATCAGCTGAGGAGTCAGGAGTGTAACGAGGGGTCGAAGCAAAACAAACAACATGGGTGGCGCCGTGAGCTCCGGGAGAGACAATGGCGAGCTGATCGACAACCTGGTCGGCGGCAACTACATCCGCACCCGCGACGTGGAGCGCGTGTTCCGTGCGCTGGACCGCGCAGACTACATGACGCGCGAGGCCCGCGACCAGGCCTACAAGGACGTGGCCTGGCGGCACGGCCCGCTGCACCTGTCCGCGCCCTGCATCTACAGGTACCCACCATCCTTCGCCACACATGCCAACCAGAACAATCAACACGAAAGTGAATGTAAACATCTGGCCTTTGTTAATTACTAATGATAATGACTTGTTTGCCAGTACTCTAAATCTTTTATTATTGTTCTTTGATTCATTAAACTTAGCTTACATGGAAAGTTACATACACATACATACATATATCATTTATCCCTTATGGGGTAGACTGTGGAAAGTTAACATGGTAGTAATGATGAAATGAATCTTACATTATCTTTTGTTTAAGTTTTGTCCAATGTTATCATTTTTTTCGTCCATATCTCGACAAAGCCCTATAAGAACCCTGATTCTAGTCTAATGGGCATATTCAACAGTGCCCCTTATGTAATAATAGCGTTTGCCCGCGACTCTGTCTGCAAGGAATTAGTTTATCGGTATCCCGCGAGAACTACGCAATTTTGCGGTATAAAAAGGAGCCTATGTGTTATTCCAGGTCATAATCTGTCTCTGTTCCAAATTTCATCCATATCCGTTAAGCTGTTCTGGTGTGAAAGAGTAACAAACATCCAACCTCACAAACTTTCGCAATAATAATATTAGTAAGATAGGATAAATAATGTATGTTTGTATGTATATAAACTCTTAATAATTGCTTGAGTTGTTATTCTGCAGGTATCTAAAAGGCTATTGATAAAAAGGAATGCTTCATGATATTTTGAAGAATCATGAAGAAGTAATTAGGAGACTGCACTGTTCTCAGACTTTTCCCATCATCATTTCTTAAACTACCTCCGTACCATCAATTTACACGATTACATTCAACTTATATTTTTTCTCTGACAGTGAGGTGATGGAAGCACTGGAGCTGTCCCCAGGGCTCTCCTTCCTCAATGTGGGCTCTGGGACAGGCTACTTGAGCACTCTAGTGGGGTTGATCCTGGGCTCGGGTGGCATCAGCGATGGAGTGGAAGTACACCCAGCAGTGGTAGAATATGCCACCAAACGACTCGGACAATTCATAGAGAACTCACCCGTTTTGGATGAATTCGATTTTTGCGAACCAAGGTTTTATAATGGTGCGTTAACTGCTGATTGAAGTGTTTGATTGTGTTCCTTTTTCGTGGCTACTGGTATTTAAAAAGTGTACTAATTTAGTGGATTGATTTGCCACTAATACATTCACTATTGCTTGTTGTTGATGTGATAACGTCTTATAAATCGATGAACGCTGGCTGCACTTACAAAAAGCATGACTCATTGTGTTACGTTCCGCGTGACCGCAGAGTGTGCAAGCGTGAGCGCGGAACAAGCGATAGAGAGGCACGATCTTCTCGCGTGACGTCAGAGCTAGCAATTCGAATATGTTTCTTTATGACGTTTTCACGTAAAACTATCGTCTGCAAGCCGACTTTATAGACATTCGGTTTTTTTATGGTCATTCTCATTAAGCTTACCTTTACGGCACCTTTACGGCACCTTTTACGGTATATGGTAGGAGCTTAAGCAAGGCCCGTCCAGATCGCTACCACCATTTTACTTGCTAATCTGGCCACCAGCAGTAAAGCTTGCATTGCTCTGTTCCGATGGTGGTGAATAACACAATCTGTAAAATTACTAGCACGTGAAGAATACCATCTTAACTCTCTGGGATGCCAATGCATCTGCAACCCTCTGGTGTTAAATTTATCTATAGGTGGTGGTCTGGTTGGTGCTAGCTTGCCATCATGTTATCACTTTAACTTATAAAGAACACTTATATCAATACCTTTAAATATCACATTGTATTCTGTAGGGCTCTCGGCAGCTGTTAACTGTTGTCTGTTGGCAGGCAACGCACTGTGCATGGCGCCGCTGCAGGCGCCCTATGACCGCGTGTACTGCGGCGCCGCCTGCCCCGAGGAGTACGAGAACTACTTCAAACAACTCATCAAGGTATTTTACTCGTAGGATGTTTATGTAAGTATCTGTTTTAAAATTCTTGCATTTTGAATGTAATTGATTACAGTATTAGTCGAACTTTTTTTTCTTACTTGTCTTTCATGTCTTAGTTATAAATAAGTATGCTTAATTGTTTTAGAAATTAATGTTAAGTGGCCTTGTCCTATGTTCTAGCCTACATACCATTGTGTAGATCAGGGTCCAGTGCAGTTTGTTGGCTATGCATACTGGTATGTTCTAAATGAAAGGCACAAGTGATAAAATTATCAATCAAATAATTAGGTAAGACAATTTGAAATGGAGCTTATCCTATGTTGTCTATCATTGAATACTTCCATGCTTTTATAACAAAGTATACTTTCACAACATGATGCCAATGCAAGTATTGTCAACAAAACGTAAAATCAGTACAATAATCACAACTTATTTTTTCCTTACAACAAAACCTGGATCATTTTATGTTAAACGAGCGCGCGCGACGCACCGCGGCACGCACGACGCGCGCGGTGCGTCCCGCGCGCCGGTGACGCTGACCAGTCGTGTCGTCCAGATCGGTGGTATCCTGGTGATGCCGCTCAACGACAACCTGGTGCAAGTGAAGCGCGTGGGCGACGCCGAGTGGACCTCCAAGAACCTGCTCAACGTCACTTTCGCCACGCTCAGGATCCCCGACCACCAGGAGGCCGCTGAACTCGTCCATCTAGGTGAGATTTTTACACAAATACCTATGTATAAAAATGTGGAACAACACAATACAAATACTCTGTATTGAACACCACAAATCAGTACAAAACAATGCAGAAACAAAGAACAAAGTACACAGTAGGCGGTCTTATCGCTTAATAGCCATCTCTACCAGATAATCAATAAGACAGAGATTTCGCTCGCCGCGCCGTCGGTCGCGTATATTTAATAAGTGGAACTAGCAGTGACCATTTATCTGCTGTGCAGTGTAAGTGGGACAGCGTCGTGAATAGAGATTTCGCTCGCCGCGCCGTCGGTCGCGTATATTTAATAAGTGGAACTAGCAGTGACCATTTATCTGCTGTGCAGTGTAAGTGGGACAGCGTCGTGAATAGAGATTTCGCTCGCCGCGCCGTCGGTCGCGTATATTTAATAAGTGGAACTAGCAGTGACCATTTATCTGCTGTGCAGTGTAAGTGGGACAGCGTCGTGAATAGAGATTTCGCTCGCCGCGCCGTCGGTCGCGTATATTTAATAAGTGGAACTAGCAGTGACCATTTATCTGCTGTGCAGTGTAAGTGGGACAGCGTCGTGAATAGAGATTTCGCTCGCCGCGCCGTCGGTCGCGTATATTTAATAAGTGGAACTAGCAGTGACCATTTATCTGCTGTGCAGTGTAAGTGGGACAGCGTCGTGAATAGAGATTTCGCTCGCCGCGCCGTCGGTCGCGTATATTTAATAAGTGGAACTAGCAGTGACCATTTATCTGCTGTGCAGTGTAAGTGGGACAGCGTCGTGAATAGAGATTTCGCTCGCCGCGCCGTCGGTCGCGTATATTTAATAAGTGGAACTAGCAGTGACCATTTATCTGCTGTGCAGTGTAAGTGGGACAGCGTCGTGAATAGAGATTTCGCTCGCCGCGCCGTCGGTCGCGTATATTTAATAAGTGGAACTAGCAGTGACCATTTATCTGCTGTGCAGTGTAAGTGGGACAGCGTCGTGAATAGAGATTTCGCTCGCCGCGCCGTCGGTCGCGTATATTTAATAAGTGGAACTAGCAGTGACCATTTATCTGCTGTGCAGTGTAAGTGGGACAGCGTCGTGAATAGAGATTTCGCTCGCCGCGCCGTCGGTCGCGTATATTTAATAAGTGGAACTAGCAGTGACCATTTATCTGCTGTGCAGTGTAAGTGGGACAGCGTCGTGAATAGAGATTTCGCTCGCCGCGCCGTCGGTCGCGTATATTTAATAAGTGGAACTAGCAGTGACCATTTATCTGCTGTGCAGTGTAAGTGGGACAGCGTCGTGAATAGAGATTTCGCTCGCCGCGCCGTCGGTCGCGTATATTTAATAAGTGGAACTAGCAGTGACCATTTATCTGCTGTGCAGTGTAAGTGGGACAGCGTCGTGAATAGAGATTTCGCTCGCCGCGCCGTCGGTCGCGTATATTTAATAAGTGGAACTAGCAGTGACCATTTATCTGCTGTGCAGTGTAAGTGGGACAGCGTCGTGAATAGAGATTTCGCTCGCCGCGCCGTCGTTCGCGTATATTTATCTGCTGTGCAGTGTAAGTGGGACAGCGTCGTGAATAGAGATTTCGCTCGCCGCGCCGTCGGTCGCGTATATTTAATAAGTGGAACTAGCAGTGACCATTTATCTGCTGTGCAGTGTAAGTGGGACAGCGTCGTGAATAGACATTTCGCTCGCCGCGCCGTCGGTCGCGTATATCTAATAAGTGGAACTAGCAGTGACCATTTATCTGCTGTGCAGTGTAAGTGGGACAGCGTCGTGAATAGAGATTTCGCTCGCCGCGCCGTCGGTCGCGTATATTTAATAAGTGGAACTAGCAGTGACCATTTATCTGCTGTGCAGTGTAAGTGGGACAGCGTCGTGAATAGAGATTTCGCTCGCCGCGCCGTCGGTCGCGTATATTTAATAAGTGGAACTAGCAGTGACCATTTATCTGCTGTGCAGTGTAAGTGGGACAGCGTCGTGAATAGAGATTTCGCTCGCCGCGCCGTCGGTCGCGTATATTTAATAAGTGGAACTAGCAGTGACCATTTATCTGCTGTGCAGTGTAAGTGGGACAGCGTCGTGAATAGAGATTTCGCTCGCCGCGCCGTCGGTCGCGTATATTTAATAAGTGGAACTAGCAGTGACCATTTATCTGCTGTGCAGTGTAAGTGGGACAGCGTCGTGAATAGAGATTTCGCTCGCCGCGCCGTCGGTCGCGTATATTTAATAAGTGGAACTAGCAGTGACCATTTATCTGCTGTGCAGTGTAAGTGGGACAGCGTCGTGAATAGAGATTTCGCTCGCCGCGCCGTCGGTCGCGTATATTTAATAAGTGGAACTAGCAGTGACCATTTATCTGCTGTGCAGTGTAAGTGGGACAGCGTCGTGAATAGAGATTTCGCTCGCCGCGCCGTCGGTCGCGTATATTTAATAAGTGGAACTAGCAGTGACCATTTATCTGCTGTGCAGTGTAAGTGGGACAGCGTCGTGAATAGAGATTTCGCTCGCCGCGCCGTCGGTCGCGTATATTTAATAAGTGGAACTAGCAGTGACCATTTATCTGCTGTGCAGTGTAAGTGGGACAGCGTCGTGAATAGAGATTTCGCTCGCCGCGCCGTCGGTCGCGTATATTTAATAAGTGGAACTAGCAGTGACCATTTATCTGCTGTGCAGTGTAAGTGGGACAGCGTCGTGAATAGAGATTTCGCTCGCCGCGCCGTCGTTCGCGTATATTTATCTGCTGTGCAGTGTAAGTGGGACAGCGTCGTGAATAGAGATTTCGCTCGCCGCGCCGTCGGTCGCGTATATTTAATAAGTGGAACTAGCAGTGACCATTTATCTGCTGTGCAGTGTAAGTGGGACAGCGTCGTGAATAGACATTTCGCTCGCCGCGCCGTCGGTCGCGTATATTTAATAAGTGGAACTAGCAGTGACCATTTATCTGCTGTGCAGTGTAAGTGGGACAGCGTCGTGAATAGAGATTTCGCTCGCCGCGCCGTCGTTCGCGTATATTTATCTGCTGTGCAGTGTAAGTGGGACAGCGTCGTGAATAGAGATTTCGCTCGCCGCGCCGTCGGTCGCGTATATTTAATAAGTGGAACTAGCAGTGACCATTTATCTGCTGTGCAGTGTAAGTGGGACAGCGTCGTGAATAGACATTTCGCTCGCCGCGCCGTCGGTCGCGTATATCTAATAAGTGGAACTAGCAGTGACCATTTATCTGCTGTGCAGTGTAAGTGGGACAGCGTCGTGAATAGAGATTTCGCTCGCCGCGCCGTCGGTCGCGTATATTTAATAAGTGGAACTAGCAGTGACCATTTATCTGCTGTGCAGTGTAAGTGGGACAGCGTCGTGAATAGAGATTTCGCTCGCCGCGCCGTCGGTCGCGTATATTTATCTGCTGTGTAGTGTAAGTGGGACAGCGTCGTGAATAGAGATTTCGCTCGCCGCGCCGTCGGTCGCGTATATTTAATAAGTGGAACTAGCAGTGACCATTTATCTGCTGTGCAGTGTAAGTGGGACAGCGTCGTGAATAGACATTTCGCTCGCCGCGCCGTCGGTCGCGTATATTTAATAAGTGGAACTAGCAGTGACCATTTATCTGCTGTGCAGTGTAAGTGGGACAGCGTCGTGAATAGAGATTTCGCTCGCCGCGCCGTCGTTCGCGTATATTTATCTGCTGTGCAGTGTAAGTGGGACAGCGTCGTGAATAGAGATTTCGCTCGCCGCGCCGTCGGTCGCGTATATTTAATAAGTGGAACTAGCAGTGACCATTTATCTGCTGTGCAGTGTAAGTGGGACAGCGTCGTGAATAGAGATTTCGCTCGCCGCGCCGTCGGTCGCGTATATTTATCTGCTGTGCAGTGTAAGTGGGACAGCGTCGTGAATAGAGATTTCGCTCGCCGCGCCGTCGGTCGCGTATATTTATCTGCTGTGCAGTGTAAGTGGGACAGCGTCGTGAATAGAGATTTCGCTCGCCGCGCCGTCGGTCGCGTATATTTATCTGCTGTGCAGTGTAAGTGGGACAGCGTCGTGAATAGAGATTTCGCTCGCCGCGCCGTCGTTCGCGTATATTTATCTGCTGTGCAGTGTAAGTGGGACAGCGTCGTGAATAGAGATTTCGCTCGCCGCGCCGTCGGTCGCGTATATTTAATAAGTGGAACTAGCAGTGACCATTTATCTGCTGTGCAGTGTAAGTGGGACAGCGTCGTGAATAGACATTTCGCTCGCCGCGCCGTCGGTCGCGTATATCTAATAAGTGGAACTAGCAGTGACCATTTATCTGCTGTGCAGTGTAAGTGGGACAGCGTCGTGAATAGAGATTTCGCTCGCCGCGCCGTCGGTCGCGTATATTTAATAAGTGGAACTAGCAGTGACCATTTATCTGCTGTGCAGTGTAAGTGGGACAGCGTCGTGAATAGAGATTTCGCTCGCCGCGCCGTCGGTCGCGTATATTTAATAAGTGGAACTAGCAGTGACCATTTATCTGCTGTGCAGTGTAAGTGGGACAGCGTCGTGAATAGAGATTTCGCTCGCCGCGCCGTCGGTCGCGTATATTTAATAAGTGGAACTAGCAGTGACCATTTATCTGCTGTGCAGTGTAAGTGGGACAGCGTCGTGAATAGAGATTTCGCTCGCCGCGCCGTCGGTCGCGTATATTTAATAAGTGGAACTAGCAGTGACCATTTATCTGCTGTGCAGTGTAAGTGGGACAGCGTCGTGAATAGAGATTTCGCTCGCCGCGCCGTCGGTCGCGTATATTTAATAAGTGGAACTAGCAGTGACCATTTATCTGCTGTGCAGTGTAAGTGGGACAGCGTCGTGAATAGAGATTTCGCTCGCCGCGCCGTCGGTCGCGTATATTTAATAAGTGGAACTAGCAGTGACCATTTATCTGCTGTGCAGTGTAAGTGGGACAGCGTCGTGAATAGAGATTTCGCTCGCCGCGCCGTCGGTCGCGTATATTTAATAAGTGGAACTAGCAGTGACCATTTATCTGCTGTGCAGTGTAAGTGGGACAGCGTCGTGAATAGAGATTTCGCTCGCCGCGCCGTCGGTCGCGTATATTTAATAAGTGGAACTAGCAGTGACCATTTATCTGCTGTGCAGTGTAAGTGGGACAGCGTCGTGAATAGAGATTTCGCTCGCCGCGCCGTCGGTCGCGTATATTTAATAAGTGGAACTAGCAGTGACCATTTATCTGCTGTGCAGTGTAAGTGGGACAGCGTCGTGAATAGAGATTTCGCTCGCCGCGCCGTCGTTCGCGTATATTTATCTGCTGTGCAGTGTAAGTGGGACAGCGTCGTGAATAGAGATTTCGCTCGCCGCGCCGTCGGTCGCGTATATTTAATAAGTGGAACTAGCAGTGACCATTTATCTGCTGTGCAGTGTAAGTGGGACAGCGTCGTGAATAGACATTTCGCTCGCCGCGCCGTCGGTCGCGTATATTTAATAAGTGGAACTAGCAGTGACCATTTATCTGCTGTGCAGTGTAAGTGGGACAGCGTCGTGAATAGAGATTTCGCTCGCCGCGCCGTCGTTCGCGTATATTTATCTGCTGTGCAGTGTAAGTGGGACAGCGTCGTGAATAGAGATTTCGCTCGCCGCGCCGTCGGTCGCGTATATTTAATAAGTGGAACTAGCAGTGACCATTTATCTGCTGTGCAGTGTAAGTGGGACAGCGTCGTGAATAGACATTTCGCTCGCCGCGCCGTCGGTCGCGTATATCTAATAAGTGGAACTAGCAGTGACCATTTATCTGCTGTGCAGTGTAAGTGGGACAGCGTCGTGAATAGAGATTTCGCTCGCCGCGCCGTCGGTCGCGTATATTTAATAAGTGGAACTAGCAGTGACCATTTATCTGCTGTGCAGTGTAAGTGGGACAGCGTCGTGAATAGAGATTTCGCTCGCCGCGCCGTCGGTCGCGTATATTTATCTGCTGTGTAGTGTAAGTGGGACAGCGTCGTGAATAGAGATTTCGCTCGCCGCGCCGTCGGTCGCGTATATTTAATAAGTGGAACTAGCAGTGACCATTTATCTGCTGTGCAGTGTAAGTGGGACAGCGTCGTGAATAGACATTTCGCTCGCCGCGCCGTCGGTCGCGTATATTTAATAAGTGGAACTAGCAGTGACCATTTATCTGCTGTGCAGTGTAAGTGGGACAGCGTCGTGAATAGAGATTTCGCTCGCCGCGCCGTCGTTCGCGTATATTTATCTGCTGTGCAGTGTAAGTGGGACAGCGTCGTGAATAGAGATTTCGCTCGCCGCGCCGTCGGTCGCGTATATTTAATAAGTGGAACTAGCAGTGACCATTTATCTGCTGTGCAGTGTAAGTGGGACAGCGTCGTGAATAGAGATTTCGCT
Source organism: Pandemis heparana (assembly GCA_963854515.1). Lineage (NCBI taxonomy): Eukaryota > Metazoa > Arthropoda > Insecta > Lepidoptera > Tortricidae > Pandemis > Pandemis heparana. Next base: position 17,344,106 of record OY978009.1, read on the forward strand.
CGCCGCGCCGTCGGTCGCGTATATTTATCTGCTGTGCAGTGTAAGTGGGACAGCGTCGTGAATAGAGATTTCGCTCGCCGCGCCGTCGGTCGCGTATATTTATCTGCTGTGCAGTGTAAGTGGGACAGCGTCGTGAATAGAGATTTCGCTCGCCGCGCCGTCGGTCGCGTATATTTATCTGCTGTGCAGTGTAAGTGGGACAGCGTCGTGAATAGAGATTTCGCTCGCCGCGCCGTCGGTCGCGTATATTTATCTGCTGTGCAGTGTAAGTGGGACAGCGTCGTGAATAGAGATTTCGCTCGCCGCGCCGTCGGTCGCGTATATTTATCTGCTGTGCAGTGTAAGTGGGACAGCGTCGTGAATAGAGATTTCGCTCGCCGCGCCGTCGGTCGCGTATATTTAATTGTGTTTCGGTCGTAATTTGGTAAAAAGCTCATTATTTCATTATACTCGTATTTTTAAAATAAAATCAAAATCAAAAGTTAGCCAATAGGAAGACTCTTTCACGTGTCTTTTTGATGCTACCAGCGCTTTCAGAAAATACTGTAATTGCGCAATTACAGTTGGCAGAAAATTATTTGTCCAAAATAAAATCAAGTTAGTATAAATGATACAAATTAAATGGGTCAGATGTTAAACCGAGCATTTTCGCAGAGGGCATGTGCGATCCTCACGAGGCGCCCGCACGTGGTAGTCTCACGAGCCAATACTGTGTGCTCTCAGGGTTGGGTAATAGGGGTTTGGGATGAAAATAATGTGTGCCGTTTCGAATTTTGTTTGATTGTTAATAGCCGTCGCGCATGACCGTTTCTTGTATGTACAGTCAAGGACATAAATGTATGTACGTTACCAAGACGTCAAAAATATCTATACACCTTTGTGCTATAAACAATAAGGCAGCTGACACAATATTTGACATGATAGTTGTATTGATATTTATACTCTCGGCTGTACCTACGCCTTGTTATGTCAATGACATATATACATAGATGATCGGAATTCGTATTGCGATCTTGATTAATTTATTAAGGTAGTTTTCTATACCTATCTGTAGAAGCATAGCGTGACTGGTAGACAATGCACAACCTAAATTATAAGAGCTAAAAATTTCAAATTTTGTACTTATAAATACTTTGAGCTCGAGTATCGTAGAGGTGTAAGAAGTGCACTGAGAACTATTCTTGGACGGGGCTAAAGCTGTGCGCATAAGTTAGGGGGTCGCGCATTAATATTATCAAACGTGAGTCACGAAGTGGGGGTTGGCTCGAATAATACACAAGATGTGGCAAGCCCTCAGGGGGTTGGAGTGAGCTGTCACGTTTTTTTTTGTTGAACGCCCAATACCTAATTTGAACAGCGGGTCGTGCAATTGGTTCGCTGTTGTCACGCGAAGATTTCCCTTCGCGCCGAGATAACAGCTTAAAAGACACTCTGTACTAGAAAAATACACGTGAATTTTTTGGGGGTTCGTCTACAATGTCACCTCGGATCATGAAGACGAGGGAGGGTTTAACGAGTTGCTAAAAAAAGCATCACGCGAATACGCCTTGCGTGCTCGATGGGTTCGTGTTGGTAACGTTTGGTGCGTGTGTCGTGCTAGATGCGCAGACGCCGCCGCGGCTGCAGGTGCTGTCGCGGGGCGCGGTGCGGGCGGCGCTGCGCGGGGGGGTGTGGGCGCGCCACCCGGAGCTGCGCGCGCCGCCGCCGCGCCCGCCGCCCGCCAAGAAGCCCTGCCCCAGGCGCATCTGCATACCCATAGAGGACGAGAGCGACGTCGGTCAGTACACGCACACACACACACACACAGACAGACGTACACACATACATTACGTGCCTCTCCGTTGTTGAAGGTCTGCAGTCAGTTTGAAACTGTACAGAGATTTAGGGAAAGGTGATGAATATAATAGATTCAATGATTGTTTATTGATGAACATCACTTGTTATTGTCCTTAATGTAATAGAAAGAGACCGATATACGCAGAATGACCATTTCAAATTTAAGTTAAACTACTACTACGCAAAATGACATGTATTACTAAAAAATGACCAATACCTACGCAGAATGACCATTTCAATTTAAATATACGCATTAACTACGTTAATTATCTAATGCGTTTTAAGATTATTTAGGTTAGGATGCGGCAGGGGTGGCCCTCGGGTCTCCCCTAAGCCGCGAACAATTGATTTACCTTAGAAATCTTGATACCTTCACAGCCTGTTGCTCGAGTTGCCATTATGCATATAGGGCAATTTGCATTTGCGTATATGTAATTTTTTTAAATGGTAGTATGCGTGAAATAATATTGGTGTCGTGCAGAGGGTCTGAACGCGCTCCACGACCTGGACCGTCGCAGCGGCGCGGGCGAGATGAACGCGCTGCTCAGCCTGGTGCTGAGCATGGGCCCCAACCGGGTCGCGGGCGCGCTGCGCTGCGGCGCCGCCGACGTGCTCACCAGCGACGACGACGACGACGACTCCGCAGAGCCCGCGTCCCCCGCACCGGTCAGCACGAGCCCTTGTTGTGCCTTTTTTAACAGACCCTTGATAGACTGATTAGCGCTAATTGACGTTTATGAATCATGTTTTTTTGCATCGGTCCTATAGCGAGCTTATAGCGAGCCTCTAACTTTTTATGAATAAGGCTGTTAAACTTTCGCGATTTGTTTTATTTCCTCGACGCTCCGAATATGCTGCGAAGTTCGTGGTTTCGAAGCCTACTTTATTTTTATTTTTTTAAATATGTGTTGATGCAGGCGGAAGAGGAGAGTGATGCGTCACGTGTTGGCGCGCTGGATGCGGAGGGGGAGCAGCCTGCGGGTGCTGCCCCCGCGCGCCCCGCCCCGCCCCCGCCCGCGCCATGCGTCCCGCCCGAGCAGGAGCCGCCGTCCTCAGGTAACACGCACTGACTGGGCAGACAGGAGCAGCTGCCGCGCGCCCCGGTTATGGCCTTGTTTGTGTGTATGGGGTGTGACGGAAGCGGTTTGTGTTGCAGGCTCGGACTCGGAGTCGCGCGGGCGCGGCGCGGCGCGGCGCACGCGCAGCCTGCTGCAGCGCGGGCTGCGCAGCGTGCTGCACAGGCATCCAGGTAACTGAAACTTTGTAGTTCTATTTTTTTATGAAGAGTCAGAGACAAAGCTTTGAAAGCTTATAAATGTCGGATTTTTATAGTTATTTGAAAAATGTTTCATTTATTATTATTAGTTAAATAAATGAGATTTGAAGCGATTAAATTATTGTGAATCCCTAGTGCAGGAAACGCTGTACTTTTATGGTCCAGATTCCCCGGACGAGGAGGGTTCCGGGAGTGACGCGCGGCGGGGGCAGCCCCCGCGGGGGGAGGGCAGCGGCGCGCGCGCAGCCGGCGCCCGGGACGTGCCCGCAGAGGTCGAGATATATCTCGGGAAGGTACGAGGACATTCTTTGTAGACAGGACACGAACGATCATTGGCATAGATTAGATGATAAAGTGAATATAAAATCCGATGTTAGCAGAGCCCTGCTCCTAAGCAAAATGTAAGCGGTGTGAGGACATTTTATATCGGTTAATTACATAGATAGACAAAAATATTCTGTTTTTAGTATTTGTTGTTATAGCGGCAACAAAAATACATCATCTGATCATCAAAATTTCAACGGTCTAACTATTATGGTTCATGCGATACGACCCGGATAGCAGAGTCTTAGTAATAGGTTTCCGTTTTTACCCGACTACGGCAAAGCCAAAGGAGGGTTATGATTTTGACAGGCTATGTATCTACGTATGTTCATCTGTTCCCTCATATAAGCTTCTAAAATACTTATCAGAACTGGACAAATGAGGTATCGTTAGAAGCGTCTTAGCGAATTTTTTAGGTTAGATCACGGTAGAATAATTATGGAAATTTTGTTTTGCAGATGTCGTCGGGCGAGGCGGCCGCGGAGCGCGAGATGGAGTGGGACGCGGAGGACGAGGACGAGTCCGACGAGTCCGGCGACGACGCGCGCGCCGCCGCCGACAAGCCGCAGCGGCACAAGCTGGACAGCGGTCAGTGCCAACTGCCACCACTAAACGCTAACTTAAGCCGCATTCACATTCGTCTGTCGTGTCGTGTTGTGATGTTTTAATGTTTAACAGCCTTATTCATAAAAAGTTAGAGGCTCGCTATAAGCTTGCTATAGGACCGATGCAAAAAAACATGATTCATAAACGTCAATTAGCGCTAATCAGTTCATCAAGGCTCTGTTAAGTCTTCCGAAAGTTAGTGGACCGCAGACCCTCCTTTATCTCTCTGCTAACTCACAAAATGGCCGCCACACATGTGAACAGCTGATTTTGGCAAGAGCTAAACCATACGCAAGACAGTTTTTTTTGTTTTAAGTTTTTATTCCCTCCGGGAAAGGTAAAGGAAACTAGATCCATACTGCCTAGTCTGTCGTGTTAATTCGCTGGTTTCCCGCTAATTGACAACATTTCATATTTCTGAGCCTATAATTTTAATGGTTCTCTGTATTTTGTTTGAAAAGATGAACATGCTGACAGTTAAATTTTTTCGCTAGGGCTCGTACTTAATTTATAATTAATTTATTAATTTGTGCTTATTCTAAAAGGACGTAACTCCAATACTATCACAGAATGCACACTCATCCCTTTGTCTTTTCTCTATAGAAAAAAAAACTGACGTTAATTTCAAATTGTCAATGTCAGGCCCTATTCTCCAATATTCGATTTTCGAGGTTCGCTTCGTGCTGTTCCGCTCATCTAATAGTCATTATCTTGGGAGTGAGAGAGAAGGTATGCAACGAACTTCGAAAATAGAATTTCAGAGTTGCCCCCCTTGTACTTTGAAGTTGTCAAAAATACAAAATTATGATCGCTTATTTTTTCTCGTGAAAAAAGCAAAGGCGTTTCACCTATCCTGTGGTAGTTTTGGTAAAATTAGGACACATTTTTTTTTATTTTTTATTTTTTATAATAAGTGATATTAAAATTATATAAACATATTGCAGTGATCAGGAGGCAAAATGCTTTTGAACCATATATACATTTTCAGGTGTTATAAAAATGAAATGTTGTCAATTCGCTGCCACTGCTGTCAATTTTTTTTTAATTCACTAAAAGGCCTTTTTTGGTCTATGATTTGTCAAGGTGACAACATAACGCGTCTAATCCATTCATCAACAGCTCATTAGCTAACAGACTGCTAGCAAGCGTTTATGAATCATACTTTTTAACAACTGCAAATACCGACCGATCAAAGCTCAATTAAGGATTTTTTATGAATAAGGCTGTTAATGTTTGTGATGCTCTCAAATGTATGAAACCGATACAGCCGTCACAACACACGGCATCAGAGAAACGTGAACGCAAACCATATTAAATGTATGAAACCGATACCGTTCTGATGCGTTACAACACAACACGACAGATAAATGTGAACTTTAGCCTTCCCAATGGCATGGCCACCTTTTTTTGACGAAGTGGAAACTTATTGACGAGTACCCCCGGGCCCAAGGAGGCCCGGATGGTTTTTTGATGATCTTCCCCTCGACCTCTCCGCAAGGAAAGGGATGGTTTGAGGGGGGGGGGGGAGCATATAATAATGCTGGTCATTTTCCTACTGCTTCTGAACCCATCTTACACCCACTTACACAGTCCAGAGTTAAAAAATTAAATCGCTAACTCGGGGTTAGGTTTGACAGTTCCATACATTTTGACACGACTTAGCTCCAGGTTAGCATCTAGCACGGGGTTAAGTCGCTAACCCTGGTCCGTGCAAGTGGCAAGTACATATTATATGTTAGATAAAATAAAGTATGCAACTGTACATAATTAGGACTTATTTAACGGTTGTATAAATTGCTATATTGTGATAGGATTTTGCGAAAGTATGTGAACACATTTCCCTTACTTTGGTGCTCTATTGTCAGGTATTCCATTCCGGATCGTGCATTCTGAGGCGTAAATTCAGGTTTTCAAGAAAAAAACCCCCCACAGATTGAAAAAGTTATACATACATACATACCGTCAAGCCTTTTTCCCACAGGGGTAGGCAGAGACTACTTTGTTCCACTTGCTACGATCCTGACATACCTCTTTCGCTTCATCCACGTTCATCAATCTCTTCATACATGCTCGTCGGTTTCGGGTACTCTTGACCTGACATTTTTAGGCCACTCGCAAAAAAATTACAGAATCATGTTACTTCAAATAAGAAGGCTTAACCTCAGCTTAATGTTAGGCATCGGCGACATGACGCCGTCCACCGAGTCGTCCCCGACGAGCGGCGAGCGCGAGGCCGGCTGCTCGCGGCGCGGCGACGCGGACGAGGAGCGCGACGACGACGCCGAGCGCGAGCCGAGCGAGCCGCGCGCAGGCTCCAGGCGCAAGCGGCTCAAGTGTGGCCGCCACCATTACCGTAAGTTAAGGGTGCTTTTTTTAGAACGTCGTCTATAGATATAGTTTTTGTCTCCGTTGTCTCCTTAACTAACCGTACTAAGTGTACTGATTTATTTGGCAAATTCGCTGACTTTATAATTTAGTGATTTTATAGGGAACACTCGAACGCGTGTGAAGTAATAATTAAAAAAATAGAGACGTCATTTTTTTAAAACGCTTTTCATTTCTTTACGTAGTGTAATGTTTATTTTAGAATCAGTAACGAGTGACTAACTTTTGGTTTAGCAATAAAAATAAGTTTTGCGATACTGTCTGCAATTATAATTTTCGAATGCAAGGACAAGAATAAAAAAACGAGTTTTTTATTTAGTTTTTGATAAAACATATATGAAACATATATTTGCCCTTCGCATTGTCCGCTCCGATATCGGTTATCGGATCCGACACCGATATGTGCAATATGTTGGCGGCACAATCGGACGCCTGTAAGCTGTCGGACTCTAGTGAAAATAGTGTCGGCTATCGGATATCGGCTGGCGTCGTCGGACATCGATATCGGATCAGATAATGCGAAAGTCGTCCCTTCGAACTCTGTCACTTTCACATGCCCGTTGTGCTTGTGCGGTCGGAGATCCCGTATAGGTTTCCTCAGTTACCAACGAAAGTGCCGCTGATACAATGTAAATCATCTGCTATAGATATAAAGGCCTAGATGAATGTGGAAGCGCTCTTAGGACTCAATAAGGACACAAAACATCAATCGTTGTCATGGTTACACAGGGAACCAGCAGTCGATGGAGCCGTGCTCGGAGTCAGGCGAGTCCGGGGACTCGGGCCCGTCGGCGCTACTCGGCGCGCGGCGGCGCCGGCGCGGCAGCGAGGGCGGGGACTCCCGCCGCGTGCGCCTCTCGGTGCTCATGAAGCGCTCCGTCAAGGAGCTGCCACTCCCCTACGCGCTCAAGAAGTACGTCAACCTCGGCCGTTGCTTCCAGTTCTAAGGCAACCGTCCGTGTTCTGTGACCTGTCAGTGACCGAATCGTGATTAGTGACTGAAGCGCTTGGAGCAGATATCAGATGTGCCATAGATTATGCAAATAAGTATCATGATTTGTGTTGAAACCAAGCGTGCCAACTTTTAACCACTTGCTGTAACGCAGACCGATTCAAAAACGCGGATGCCCCGTCCTGCTAAGTTTGAAACGTTCAACATGTCTTCGTATTTTCAAAATGTATGGAACAAACCTCGACGCTTGATCGGGGTTCGGACACGAAGTAGATGTATTTGCGTAATCTATGGTATATCTGATCTGGGAGTGAGTAAAGTTAGTTTCGAATCTAAGACGGTCGGCTGGTTCCCGAAAGTCACGTGTCACAGATACGCTCGAGCCGGGTCCGCAGCGATTCCCGAACAAAGTATGATTAGAGAGATCACCACATTATAAACGTTTTCACTAACTTTCAGTTATTTATATTATAAATCAAAGGGTCTGTAAGAGGTCGACTTATGTAAGTGTCAGTGAGGTCATTGACGCCGCGATGGAGCGGCAGGTGGTCGTCAGGGTAGGCAGCGGGAGGGTGGCGCTAGCGCACCACAATTTGTATGCGCTGTATACCTTGGCGACCTTTCACTGCACGACCTAGGCGACAGATCAATGCAATAATGTGTATTTTTTTTTCCGTATCTATCACACATTGCTTGCGCTCTGACGCAGCGTCATTGCCGCTCCTTGGCTCCGAATTCCAATGTTTAACAGAATTCAATACGTTTTCCATCTGCTCAATTTAATAGTGGTCGCCACGGACCTGGCTTTGGTTGTACTCTCACTGAGCGTTAAGTCATCATCATCACCAAAAATACGTAAAACGCTTGTTCACTGATCGATATCTAGTCTGTAAATATGTATCTTACGACAGACTTTATTATGAACTGAGTAAATCAGTGACGCGAGAATGATACTTCCCTGGAGATTTAAACAAATGGCCTGTCTCCTGTCACGAGTCCAAAATCCCTAGGTAGTGGAAGCAGAAACTTCATGACCCATCATTGGGGGCACACGGGGAACGTGTTATGGGTCTGGCTCAATGTCTTTGGATAGACTTGTGTCAAGGTTCCGTGTGACTGAAATAAATATATTGGTAGCTGAATATTTTATTATTCGACACCGCGCGCCGTTGCAGTTGGGTCCAGCTTTCAGGATAACACCGACAATGCAGTGACTTTAATACTCATATCAGATGCAAGCCTAAGGTATTGTGTAAAAAAGACAAACAGAGTACATCAGTTAGGTTTTCTCCAATTTATCTAGATAACAATGACTTAGAAGCGTGTGTAGTTTCGAAGTTACTTTCTGAGCCTCTAGCGTAAGTTTTCGCATATAAAAACGTCTCGAACGCGTTCACGTAAACGTCTCAATTACTATGGAATAATTTGCAGCGCCACTTGCGGATCGAAACGGCAACAAACTGTTCCCATATTATTTGACATTTTAACGCAAACGCGTTCGAGACGTATTTTGTGACCGAAAACTTACACTAAGCGTACTGGTTTCATATTCATATGGTTTATTGCAAATTATGTTGTTTTACAAGATCTTAATGTATAAAAGTCCAAAAACATAAACCCTGATAGGGCACAGCAACACTCTAAAATAAATACCTACATCTATAACTATATCACATTTCTAAATAATTTACAAAGAATAGTTAATTACCTGGATGTCATTGATTCTAACATAAAAGTTAACATAAATTACATTTCACATATTAAAGATAATATCTATATTATTTAAATGTCCTATATATAAATCTGGTTTTAAGGTATCTAAACTATTCCTTATATTCTACATCAGATAAGAATTCCTGAACAGAGTAATAACAATTCTTTAGTAGGAATGTTTTTAATTGAACTTTAAACCTTTTAGGATCATGTTCGTTTTTTAAAATTTCTGGTAATTTATTAAATAATTTTATAAACAAAAAAAACCTTTACTACTTTACTATACTTTGTTTTTCTTTTCAAAATTATTTTTCGCTCTTATAATAATTTTTAACAAGGCTTGCTGTTTGGTTTGTGATCAACTACCTTATTATGTATTGTCACATTACAACAAAGACTGTTGATGGACTCTGTTCCTCTTTTTACACGTCTAGGCCTGTATTTGATCTCTCTCGTAACAACAGTCGTCTATTGTATCAGTGTCGAATCATCCAATGGCCAATGGACCTTATTGTTATCAGTGCATGATATATCATTAATAAAAAACACATTATTCACATTTAGATCTAACAAATCCTTGTGAAACGGGTAAATGCCTGAACTGAATTTTAATTTTATATATTTTTATGTTTTGTGTCAAATTGGAAATTGTATAAGATATTGTTTAGTGTGTTTAGGGTTTAGTTTTATCGCTCGACGTCGGCCGCGCGCCTTTCACTGTATATATGTCTCTTGTAAATACACTGTCTCGTTTCGTTTGCATGTAATTATTAAATTTGAACAGTCAGTTGATATTTTTTTTATCCACTCATTTTAAGACCACTGTTATTTCTATCGTGTTAATATAAATTGTATTGATAATGTGCGTTCAATTTGAGTTAAATTAGTCATCGTTGTCCGCCGCAGCCTGGCGAATTTGACCATTTACATTGTTCATGTTTTCTTGATTATTGTGTATAATTTAAGTGCCAGCATTTTCACATTATTTTCCTACCATACCGGCGGTGAGAGTTTTAGCGAGTCGATCTGAAACAACGTCATTCATAACAATCATAGTTTTAATGTGAAATTTAAGAGGCGGAGATGTGCCATGGCACTTTGTAAATATTATCATATCTATTGTAGAGGCGATTTAAGCGCGATGGGCTCGCACCGAGCTACTTGCCGTATAAACGAATAATAGTACTGTACTATATGCCATGTTTGGCTCGATAGCTTAATGTCCAGTGGTTATTTTTTAAATTGGAAGAGGAACGCGCTTACCGTCAAACAGTCGCGGTAACTCCTGATAGCCGTACAAGGTACGGTCGGCCAAATAAGTGGTTTGTCTATCACTTTCATCCAATATTCTTATCTGTATATTTTATAGAACTTTTGACCACATATTTGGCTGATAGTACATAATAACTAACCCAATGTACAGTCAACCAAGAAAGGTCTTAACCATCCTAATTTTCAATCTTATTTGTACGGCTTGATACGACAAATTATTTTTACCCATTAAAATCACTGAATGTCACAATAGGTACTCATAATCAGTGTTATTGTTTCATTTCTGATGTACCTAGGAACATGAAAAATGGTAAATCATTTTCTTGGTTGACTATAAATGACGTATCGTTGCTACACTCGGTTTCAATAAGGAAGGGTTGTATGTGACATTAACATTGACGAATCTAGAGGTGAGGCTACTTTATGACACCTTTCACATAAAACGATTATCGATTATATCTTAGTACTAATAACAATCGATTCCATAAAAATAACGACTGCATATTAATTTATTACATAAATGCTATTTCGTTATAATGATACTCAAGTCAATCTCCTAAGATTAATAATTATAATTTCTATTTTACGCTTTTTGCCATGTTGTGTTTTTTCAACAAAATAGGTTGTATAAAATATTATTTAACTTCATAATGTAATTGAAGTTCTAAGGAATCTATTTATTACCAATAAAATCGATTGTTATTGTGTAGTGAGTGTGAAAGAATGTAAAATACTCACTTCGTGTTTTTGTAGGTTGTCTTTGGATTTTAGATTATACGCGATTTTAACGGATTACCCAATTATACGTAGTCACCTCTCTAGTTTTAATGACCATAGAACGTAACCTAGCAACGTCTCGTTATTAATGACATATATTGAAAATTTGTACGTGAAAATTAAGTAAACGCAAAAAACATCGCCGTGATTCTTTTTAGAACGTTATTAATATACAGTACCAAGTATTGGTTTATTTCTAAGTAATTCAATTTAGTATTTATTTTGCTGTCAAAACTTTCGTGAACACTAACAGTTACATTCTATGGATCTGTCACACAACCCTTCCTTATTGAAACCGACCGTAGTATGACGCTAAGTGTGCCCTTAACAAATAGGCTGGTTGAAAAAAGACGTGCGTAGCGACAAAGCGATTCGCAGCGGCGTGTGCTGGCCGCGGGTGTAAAATTAATGTCGCCGTAAGAATGTTTTATATACTTAGTATGTTGGCGGACAGTCGATGAGGTCAAGGTCTTATGCTCCAAAATTCGATTTTACAGTTCGTTTCGTGCTGTTCCGCTCACACTAGTATTTAATTTGAGAATGAGAGAGACGGTATGATACGAACGTCGAAAATCTAATTTCCAGCGACTGTACGGACCGACGCCAGTCTGCATTGTTGACGTCACTTTATTTCGAGTGTAAATGTAAGGTTTAAAAAAATAAAAGTTTCAATTTAATTTGTTTTCATATATTTTCCTAAATAAATACACGATTCTTAATTTTAAGGTACCTAGGTGAGTATTTACGCGGTGGGTGCTAAAATAACATCTATATGAACATGACATTAGGTATACAACTGTGCGAACAGCTAATGCTACCTTACACGCTACTTAAATCCAGTTAAAACTTTTGAACAACCTTAGTTATTGCAGTCACATTGTAATGAATGATAAACATTACATTTCAGTTACATACAATCTGTACTGACATGCATTGTAAATTTGAATAGAAAAATATAGTATTTACACATTTCTACTAACATGAGCCTCTTTGGAACTAAGTGTTATTTTACTGTGTGCCTACTCAAATAGTTCACGTTGGGCACTTCAATCTATATCATTGACCGGCAGAGAGCTAGATTTTCGTCCCTCTAGCAATTAGGGTCCTTTTTAATCGACTTCAAAAAGGAGGAGGTTCTCAATTCGGTTGTATTTTTTGTAACCCACTAGGACGTCATTGCATTACGGCGTTGCCAACTACCGTATCCAACTATTTATATTGACATTTAAGGCGCTAACACATACACTTGACGGTTTGGCAACGACGTACAGGATCCGTATGATATACGTTATTTGATAATAGTGAAGATGACAATAATTGGAAGAGTAGCAACAATAAGGTTAACCGATATCAATTTGTCTATTTCTTACTTCAAACGCAAGAATACCTCTCAGGGCACTTGAAAAATAAACCTCCAGTGTGTTGGCGTTGGCGGGCCAGGATGCGGCATTAGCTAGCACCACTTGGGCGCGTGGTCGTCGTGGTAGAGCTCGTCGGCGGCGGGCGCGTGGCAGGCCAGCCGGCGCTGCGGGCGCGGCGTGGCGCGCCCCGCCTCCCCGCGCCCCGCCTCCCCGCGCCCCTCCCGCCAGCGCTCGCCCGCGTGCGTGCGCTTGACCGGCTTCTTGCCGCAGTCGCCGTCCCCGTTGGCCAGCGCGCCCGACGGCGGCCGGCTCGGCGTCTCCGACTCGCTGCCGTTCACCAGCGAGTGCGCGCTGCGCGCCTTGTGCAGCGACAGCCGCAACGGCTTCCGCGGCGGCGTGGGCCGCGACTTGGCGTCGCCGTCGCGCCGGTCCTCGTTCTTCTTGTAGTGGCTGAGCCGCGTGGAGCAGCTCTCCGAGCCGTAGTCGATGCGCGGCGAGCTGCTGTACATGTCCCCGTTCGGGTAATCGGAGCACTCCGACTCGAACTCGGACGACTTGGCGCTCCGCGAGTGCAGCTTCGACGTCCGCCTGCTGGACTTGTGCGCGTTCTCGAGCACCTTCCCGTCTATCCTGTGGTACATGTGGTGCCGCTCGGACTCGACGTGCACGTCCTCCGCGCTGTCGTTCTTCTTCAGCTTTCGGAGCCGCTGCGAGCGCTTGAGCTGCTCGATGATGGACATGGTCTTGCGCTCCGCCCAGTTGGTCTTCTTGATGCTCTCCTCGATCCTGTCGGCGGCCTTCTTGATCTCGTAGTGGCGGTCGGGCTGCGCGCGCAGTTCCAGGTCGCTGTCGGAGCGGAAGCGGTCGTCGTGCTTGGAGCGCGACAGCTTATCGGCCTTCAGCCGCTGCTTCTCCATGTGGCGCTGGTTGCGCTCGATCATGCGGATGGCGGCGTCGGTCTCGGCGCTGTAGTCGGCGGCGTGCACGCAGTGGTGCGAGAGGGAGTGGCGCATGCGCGCGGCGCGCGGCTCCAGGCTGTGCGCGGAGTGCGCGCGCGCCGGCGGGGGCGAGGGCGCGGCGCGGGACGAGGCGCCGGACGCGTTGGAGCGCGGCCGCATGAGGGGCAGCGCCGCCTCCGGGCCCTCCAGCCCGGGCAGCTTGGCCACGATGGCCGTGATGTCCGGCCCCTTCTGGAACACCTGCACCTCGGACTTGGGGCTCTTCACGTGCGGCTCCGAGCTGATGCTGATGTTGGTAACGTTCTTCTTGCTCTTGTTCACCGTTATGCAGCTGTCGCTGCTGCTGACCGATTGCAACTGGAAAACAGACAGAATAAATATATAAAAAAAAATGAATTGTTTCGGCAGGTTATGTATAGGAAAAATAATGTGGATACCATAGTCATATACCAAAGGAAATTTTAGCTGTATGTCACGTGTAGCTTTTGTTCACTTACATATGTTTATCTTAAAAAGGTGCATGTTTTTTTTGCAATTTTAAAGCTTTTGCCGCTCGATCTGTAATAGGCGTTTCGTTTAGGTTCTGTCATGGTAAATCTAAATGGTTGTGAGTTTTACCTGCGGGTGGCGCGCCAGCAGCTCGGCGACCTGGTCCTCGAGGTAGGAGATGCGGTGCGTGAGGCGCGTGTTGTCGGTGCGCAGCCCCTCCTTGGCGCGCTGCGCCCGTTCCGCCGCCACGCGCAGCTGGCCCAGCTCGGCGCGCAGGCACTGCGCCTCGTTCTGGAATACATACACAGGGGTATTTAAGATAACCACAATGCTTGAAGTAATACTCGGTGATGTTGCCTAAAGGCCTAAACTAAATTCGATAAAGGTGAAAATACCCTGTTACAAAAGATATTTCATGATGGTAATAAAACACAACATTTCTCTCTGCCCAGCATCATAGATCAATTTCTGTTGGTCACACACTAGTGGGTTATATGTAGGTAGATGTAGTCACCTGCGTGAAGGTGTTGGGCAGAGCGGGCACGGGCGGCGCGGGCGCGGCGGGCGGCGGCGCCTGCGCGCTATCCGGCACCGCGCGCAACACCACCAGCTGCGCCGGCGCCGCCGCGCTCGCCGCGCGCTGCAGCTCCTCCGCGCTGCGGCACGACAGCACCGCCGTGCCGTTCACTTCCACTATCCTGGGGAAAAAAATGCTCATGATTGAATTCAGGTAACCTAAACATAACAAAAGACATGTGTAGACAACTATCTATCTCCAGCCTATATACGTCCCACTGCTGGGCACAGGCCTCCCTCAGAATGAGAGGGCTTCGGCTATAGTTTCCACGCGGGCCCAGTGCGGATTGGGAACTTCAAACACACCATTGAATTGCTTCGCAGTTGTGTGCAGGTTTCCTCACGATGTTTTCCTTCACCGAAAAGGTCATGACAAATTTCAAAAGAGAATCAGATTTCATCACAGAAATGAGATGTGTAGACAACGTATGTGATTATTTCGCTGAGGTACCCCTTGGTCTACCGTCTACTTGCCAGTTTTTTAGTAGCAACGAGTTGGTGTAAAAAGTAATACATTTACAAATAATCACGTCGCCAGCCGATGATCGAGTGGGACGGGATATTTAAAAAGACGTTCGATTATGTCTTGCTGTTTCGCTCACTCTTCTGGGATTGATATTTGAATCGACCGACGGTATACCCTAAACCCGAATGTCGTTCTAGGATTGATGGATTGCTAATAGTATGTCCAGGCGAGAGCTTAGGAAGCAAATGAAAACTTTTTCTAGCTAGGTGGAACGGGCAGCCAGGCTTCCCCTGGTCTCCCGTTCCCTACGCCCTTGCATACAATGAACGTAAAGTAAATCGCCGCTTACACCATCATTGTCGACTTTTCTCGAATAGCGTTGCTGCGCCGCCGCATGGCGTGCTAACTCCGCGCAGCTGCTTTCGTGCATGGCGTTTTTGCCATAAGCACGAAGAAATTGTAACATCAATCTTTGCGTGCATCGTGTGAAAGAGAGCGCTACGCGTGCGCCCGCACCCGCTAACTACCTATGCCTAAGTAATTGCTATCTTATCTTACCATCAGTAGGATCATTTGCAGAATCTTGTGAAAGTTCTAATCCGGGTCGTCATCGCATTCATGAGATTCACACCAAGTTGTTCTAGCTTGCGTAATGGGCGATTAAATTTATGTAAAGCGACGTTAATAATACACGTTCTGGCTGACAGAGACTAATGTGATAAGCGCGGAGTGGACGCGACGGCGCGGGCCGAGTGGCTGCGCCCGCGCTGACGGATGGGCTGCATTAATAGCGCCTGGAGTGACAAGGCCCGGTGTTCGTAAAGACGCTTGAAACTTTGTCAACTCCTTGGAGATAATCGCATTAAAAAAAACTTGGGGTTTGTCAGGATATGCCTGGACATTTCAAAAATGTGTAACGGAAGAAAGAATACAGATGCTATCGTTATAAAATTCTGTGTATATTGTCAGTCACTCTGTCAGTACGCGACGTTTTACATTGACCTAAATGATGCTGCGATCGCTTTCGTACTAACATTGAAAGAAGGACAATATGCAAGTTGGTATCTGTGTGAAGTTAGAAAGATATCTAGCGCACTAGATCTCCTAATGAGAATAATTTTAATTAAACACCTATTCGGGTATAACGTGCAATTACATATACGAACTCGCATAACAGGGAGAGGTGGCTGAGGCTATTTCTCGTCAGTGACAAGCAGGTATAATACACATCCAATAATATAATTGAGTAAAGTAGGTAGGTAAGCATGTCATTATTTGTAGAATTGCGAGTCCTAATGAACTGGCATTGAAACTTAATAATCTTGCTTCCCATGAGCGAAGTAATGTATTTACACATTGTAATAATTTGTCGCTTAATAACTGGAATGATAGAAAAATATATGCAGTTTCCAGCGGCGCCCGCGCAGCGCATTCAAATGAGACGGCGACAAATAGCGCCCGCCGGCGACCCATTCATTCACTGCATCTGCACTGCATTATTTGCCTACGATCTACTGATCATTTACAGTGAATCAAAGCCCACATCTTTATGTAAGATGAAATAACTATACTTCGATGAGTTTTCGTCTGGCAATACAATAATATGACAAACGACTGTTACGTAGGTATCTATTCTCACTAATTATTTAAAATGCATGAAGTTCAATTAAGGTCCGACCGCACTAGGCGGAACTGCGCGGCAGCGGAACTGCGCTGCACGGCGCGGCAAAATTCGGCATACCGCACATGAACTGCAGCGGAACTGCAGCGGCGCGGCAAATTTTGCCTGTCAGTAGTTCAGCAGCGTTTGAGCAAGATGGTAGAACCTGACATGGATGATTTTATTTACACGAAAATATAATAATCTAAAGTATCTAAACTAACAAAACAAGTAGTCAAAAGGAATATGGATCAGCGAGGATAGTCGGATATAAATAAATATATTTTTATAAATTTTATTTCATAAATAACTTGCAGTGCCGCGCCGCTTGCTATACCGCACTACGCGGCAGCGGAACTGCGCGGCGCGGCAATTTTGGTGAGTTGGTCATCTTTGCCGCGCAGTTCCGCTGCCGCGCAGTTGCGCTGCCGCGTAGTGCGTGTTATCTCATACAATTCCATATAAAGAATATTTTGCCGCGCTGTGCAGCGCAGTTCCGCTGCCGCGCAGTTCCGCCTAGTGCGGTCGGACCTTTAGGGTGACGGCATCAGTGTTGGACACTACATTCTTAATTTAAAGATAATTAAATTTTTTAAATCGTAGCGTCGTGTTTATTTATTATAATTATAAGAAATAATAAATAAGGAACGTTTATTGTTTAAAACTGTGTACAATAAAATTGTGATAACATATTTTTCACCTCACTAGCTCGGAAAACACTTTTTGTTTGTTTGGCAGCTATTGAGAAAATCGCTTTTTATCCACATGTGGAGAAAGAGTTTTGACCACAGATTAGAAAGATATAGTACAGGGTTTAGACATTTGAAGGAAGCTTAAGTGATTTTTGACAGCTTAAAACGTAAAACGTTAAAAGTGCTGAATTTTTAATATCACAATTAATGAATTGCATCGAGTAAAAAACACTAAATACAGTCTTACAACTTTATTCTAATTCATAAAAATCGGCATTCAACATTAACCTTAATTCTTGTTGTAAAAACGGATAAAATGTTCTGACAGTCCAAGTAAGTCAATATGCTAACAAAACGCATCCGAAATAATTTTTTTTATAAAATTCATCCCTTGTAGGAGAGGTAAAGGAATTATTGTCCATTCAGCCATATTAAAGATTGTAATGCCGGTTCACTGTTTGTGCTGACAGTAGCACTTGATGGTCCCAACGGAAGACCAGCGCTGGCTGTAAGGCCAGCATTATGCTGAGGTGGAACCATTTCATGATTGTATATGCTGTTACTTTTTTTTTCTGTAATTTATATCACGAATAAATGTTTTCTTTCTTTCAAACAATTAAAAAAATGTAAGTCAAAACTATTCAATTAAGCCGCTAACGTTAAATATTCGCATGTTTTTCTAGTTATTTTGTTATTAAAAATGAGTGATAGTACAAACCCTTTTTCTTATTTCCCTCGCTGTAGTGAGGTGAAAAGTTTTGTGTTATACACGGGTGAAAAGTTATTTTACGCCTCGTGTGTTGAAACACTCGCTACGCTCAGGATTCTATTTTTGAACCACTCGCTTCGCTCGTGGTCAATCATAGATCCTTTCGCTAGCTCGTGTTTCAAATGAACACTCGCAGGTAAAATACAGCTTTCCCCCCTTGTATAACAAATAACTATTTATTTGTGATTTTTATGAGTTTCAACAGTGGTGGTGACGGAGAGTTAATCTCTGAAACTACAGAACTGATTCTAAAATTTCACTGACAGAAAACTACATTAGGTATTCCTGACTGTCATAATGCTAGTTAAATTTTATCCCGGAAAAATGACAATATCCCGTGGTACCTACGAACACGAAATTAATAGCATCAAGTTAATTAAATCTGTATATGAACAGGTATTAGCAGAATCGCAATTGACTAATTAAGCTCTTTCTTCAGCCTAGGCGTATCTGCGTTGATTACTGGATGCATAATTCCAACATTAACAATTATAATAATTATCGTATTTCCGTTTACTTTAGATGCGTCATTAATGTCGTTATTTAGCTACGAGTATGTATTCAGAAAATTGCAAAAAACACGTTTAGTGAGATTTCCAAGGCGTCCGGCTGGAAATAGACGTATCTTGCGCATACGCCACGGCATCGGACAATCAGGCGCCGCCGCCGGCGATACATCGCCGATCAACTGATTGCGGGACCTTTCGCCGCATGCCGTGCTTTGGGAGAGCACCGGGGTACTCGAGTGATCACAGATAACTGCTTCGTAGAGATGCATCGGACTACCCTTACTACAATCAAGGAGGGTTTAGAAATGTTAATAATACCTGTCTCCCTGCCTTAGCGCAGGGTTGTCCCTCGCCCAGTCGAGCTGCAGGCCGCCGCGCGGCGCCGGCGCAGCGCCCCACGCGCCCTCGCGCGCCTCCGCCACCACCAGCGTCGCGCTGCCGCCGAGCTCGCGTACCGTGCTGAGAAAAAAGAACAACAGTTGAATATCAAAGCAACACAAGTGCGTACATTTACTGACACATTTTGCTTCAGTTGAGTTGTAAATTTGTAATAATGATTCTCGGTAGTTAGTGTTGCGAACTCTTTGTTTGTTGTCCTGGATAACGTCGCACCAGATACGATTTATATTTTACTAGCTTCTGCCCGCGACTTCGTCTGCGTGAAATTATACATATAAACCTTCCTCTTGAATCACTCTATCTGTTAAAAAAATAACCGCATCAAAATCCGTTGTGCAGTTTTACAGATCTAAGCATACATAAGGGTTTTTGTTTTATACTTACTATGTATTGATTTGGAAAAAATGGCGACCGTGACTAAATTCTAATTATTAGCAGTCAGGTTCTTAACTTAGGAAGATGATACAGCTTAACGTTACGCAATTACGCACCCGTGTAGAATTCAGCCCGAACTTTTACCTTCAGATCCGAGACTGAAAGCTGCATGGGCGTTGATCTTAGTCAGGACTTTATTATTTAATAAATCCTACTAATATTATAAATGCGAAAGTTTGTAACGATGTGACTATGTGATGATGTGACGATGTGAGTGAGTGAGTGTGTATGTTTGTTCCTTCTTCACGCTAAAACGACTGGACGGATTTGGACAAAATTTGGTACGAAGATAGCTTGTACCCTATATTAAAACATAGGCTACTTTTTATCCCGGTAAATGGTATAGTTCCCGCGGTATAGCGATAAACATATACCAATTGCTAATTCTACGCGGACGAAGTCACGGGCAGAAGCTAGTAAATAATAATAATAGAAGAGCCGTAAATCCTCGCACGCAATCTCACGTTCCGGCGAAAAGCATACCTACCAACTTCAACCTTTTAGAGGTTTTATATACCATGCAAAAAGAGGACCCGCAAAATAATCCGCATTGGGCACGGTCGGGTTGGCACGAGTCCTTGCGACGCCCGCGGTATACGTATACCACAACTCACATACACATAAAAATTAAGTTAATTTCACTATCTGGCTGCATTTGCCTTTTGTTTTTCTTTATGTTAGCGCTAAAGATGTCTCCACCTTCTATTTGTTGCGAGTATAAATGTACAAGTTTGTTTAGTTTACATAGTATAAAGCAAAGTGGCTTCCCGCTGTCTTTATTATGTGTACGCTTAGAAGATATAACCGTTAAACTATATAGATAAAGTAATTCAAGAGAAATGTTTATAGTAACCTGTGCTAGGGCGGGTCGCTAATAATCAGCACAAGAATAAAATGATTAATCGAATCAGGCGTTACTTTGTGGCGATCCATATTAGAACAAAAAACATTTATAAGAATATAGGTAGCTTTAAATTCCCGGAGGAATCTTATTTACTTATTTTATACATAAATCCAAGTATACCTAGCAGCAGGCACAGTAAGGGAATGGCAGAGTCACGGTTGAGGGCTCGCGGGCCAGCCGGGGCACTGACCGCACGTGCCTCCATCATTTGGTTTCATATCAAGGATATGCGTTAAGAATTTCTTGCTAAGGATTGCTTGTATTTCCTGAACCTAGTTGAATAGAAACAAAAAGCCTGTTGAAAAGATTGTGGCTACGAAATTTGCGGAAGCGACCATTCTTTATCTCTTCTCAGCCGCAGGGATATCGTTACGTTGATATCCAAATAATGACAGCTCATTTACTCTTGTGCAAAATTCGTCGTATTATGATATTACC
Source organism: Pandemis heparana (assembly GCA_963854515.1). Lineage (NCBI taxonomy): Eukaryota > Metazoa > Arthropoda > Insecta > Lepidoptera > Tortricidae > Pandemis > Pandemis heparana. Next base: position 17,364,904 of record OY978009.1, read on the forward strand.
TACATTTTAATCTCGTAAAAAAATTAAGTGCCTGCTTGTGTTGGTAAACAAATGGCATCTATTTTACCAATTTTTTTCCGTAAACGAATCTCATAGGTAGAGCTCATACATAGAGAGATAGAGGCGTTTTGGTTTAGGTTCAACCCCAAACAGTAGTGTTTAAACAGCATTTAATTCAGTTGCAAGATGCTTAATAGAGCCCTTAAATGTAAGCTTTTGACACAAGAACGTTAACGTCTTCATTTCTACGGGCGAATTGGTAGCGCCATTAACGGTACGTATATAATTGCAGCAAACTTAATCTCATAGTAATTGACATTGTAATGGCAACGTAAACGCGTTCGAGGGCTTGTTGAGACCGAAAACTTACTGAGCCTGCTGGAAAGCAGACCCTTTTCAAGGTGTATAACACTGTTTTTCATATCAACTATATCAACTTTAGTTTAAATAACCAAACTTCCAAGCCGCGTGCGCAGGGCGGTCGCCCTACGGCGCGAAGGTCACCGGCTGCGCCTGCGCCGCCCTTTGTCCCGCGGCACCCACGGATAACACCTAGCGCCACGAGAACAGGTTTCGCCAACACCATCGCTATGCATTACTAATTCAAATCATGGGCGAAATCTTTGAAGCTTTATTTAGGTACAGCTAAAATGTGTAATGAAAGTTAAATTCGATAATGGTGCTTATACCTACTTACATGAAATACCTATGGCTTTTTGAAGTTTAGGATAGTTTAATTTCAATGCACATTATAAAGGCAAGATGTTGTATAAAAATTTTGGTTAGGCTAGGTACTTTATATTTGACAGAAACAAAGATACCTACGACAGTTTTTTTTTTACTTTTTCAATTCCTGGTCCAGACTATTATAGTTTATAGTTAAATAGACATTTTCATGCGACGAAGCTTCTAAAGCGTTTTCATATCTTTACAAAAATCTGCGCATAACGCGTCTCCCTCATTTTCCGCGTTTTGTTTGAATGAATAGTTGGTTCCCACGCTGTGGCGTGCGCGCATCGGAGCGAAGGAAACCAGGGAAATTGATGCCCCGGGATAGGTATTACCCTCCTCCCATTCAGCAACAATAAAGGGGTTAAGGAGCGGCTGTATTTACGCTGTAGGTACCATGGTGGAGCTTGAATTAAAGGCTTCAAAATTCAGCATGCTGTCGACAAGGTGTTTTGTAAATGCTGTGATTAGGAAAGCGTTGCGTTTCATCTAAATACAGTAAAGCAAGTAGGTGTAAGTTTAAATTCTTTTGACAATTGAAATTATAATCCCAGTCTCGTATAATTTATTAAATCATAAACCACTTTACAGTTAACTGCCGAGCGGGCGCGCCTAATGAGTTACCGTGATGATGTACGAGTATTCGCGATCAGCAAAAAAGCGTCATAACTCTTCAAAATGGTGTGAAACTCGCGGTTTCGCGCTCATACGGTTACTGTGATTTGTGTGCGAAGGGACCGCGCCCGCGCAGCGCGAAACAACCGACTACTGTTTATTTGTAACGGCTTTTAATTATCGAGACGCACTCGCGTTGCCCGTGACAGTAAGAAAACTGCTTTTTCAGTTCTGGGGCCTTACCATGACGTCTTATTGCGTTTCAGTTTAGGTCCGCTCGCTGTCAGATTCATACTAAAAGTGACAGCTAAAACTTGAACTGAGTCGGAATTAGGACGTCATGGTAAGGCCCCTGAACACGCGTTTTTTGCCTTTAACCCCATCTCGTAGCCAGGTTTGGTAACTAGCTGCGAAATGAGAAATATGCATCTCCATCTTGTAGCTAGCTATCAATTGGGCACATTTTCCCATCTCCTACCCAGAGTACCAAATTCGCTTGGTTTCGTCCGATCGACAAACGTTCATTCCAGGAATAAAATAACCTTATTTAGTACCTAACGAAATTTACTAACACTGCATGCCAGTCGCAAACGAAAGGTTTATGGTAGGCTTTATTGTTGGTTGGTATTATAATACTGAAGAGGAACAATTCTCATCATCAAATTGTGCCTAAGTGCAGCATTTAGTACAATATAGGTCCTTGGAGGTACAACCTTTACCTACTCCTCACTAAAACATAAAAACTGTCTTTGTAACCAAACAATTACAGAACTGTATTCTCTGTTGTCACAACAGCCAGTTTGCTACACTAGTTAGTCGCATAGATTATAGTTAACTTAAGTATTCTTATGTAAATAGAAACAAACGCACAGGTAATTCTTTGTAGCTCGCGTATTATTCTCGGTAAGTATATCGTCATTGCCCACTTGTTGGGTTTGAAGCAGCGTGCAGCGTCTGAGTTGATGGCATCCCATTTTACGCTAATGTCGGGCGGCGCAAGTGTCAGGTTACAGCGACGATTAGTTTTGAAGAGTTAATAGCTACTTCGGCAAGATACGGGGGCGGATCGTGGGTTTGCAGGGCCCTGGGCTAGCACTATTTTGGAAATCTGCCTATTTAACAGACTAAATAATAAATATTCGTAAAAGGCGGTGAAACTTGAACGTTGTCAAACACGGCTCGAATTAGACAAGAGTAGTTGTCAGCAACACGCAGCCCGCCAACGACTGTTTTGTAAACACAGTATAGGTACATAAGTAAATCAAAATTGATGAACAAATGTTGTCCGCCGTTTAGTACCTGCTAAAATATTTGTCATCCTTTGGACTAGAGCGCTTTTATACTTGTGTATACGCTTATATTTATCGCGAATTCTTTCACATTATGCCGTCGCGAAGTGACGAGCGTCTGACGGCGCGCGGTGGATAAATGGACGTTAATTCTCTAACGAGATCCGGAGTGCGCCCGCGCCGAATCGCGCCGTTACTACCACGCGTCATGATCACACTGGGGGGCTACTCCGAAACTCGATTTTCGAAGTTCGTATCACACCGTCCCACTCACTTTCAAATTGATTACTATTCGTGTGAGCGGAACGGCACAAAACGAACTTTGAAAATGGAATTTCAGAGTACAAAGCCTGGACCGGAAGTCAGCAAGCCTACAATTTTTTTGACACGACTGGCTGCCTTTTATTGTTTTACACACTTTGAGAAAACAAAAATTCACATGCTTATTCGGTACCTATTCGAAAAGTACACCTTCTAAAGGTATGTAGTTTAAATGTATCATAAGTACATATATGTTTGAATAGGTCACTAGGATTCACTCTAGATTTGAAGACCGCCAAATTGTAGCGTTCAGAAAAGGTAGATAATCCAAATCTAGCTGTCTGTGCGTACTTGAGGATGTCGACAAAAATCTACTGTCAGAACGCTGTCCTCAATTTTTTTTACACTCAACTATGTACCTACTTCATGCGCCTGGACGAGGTCGTATCAGGCCCTATATGTTATATACCAACGTGCAGCAACTTTCGACTACATAGCGTTCTTACTACACTTCGTATTAAAAAAACGAGGTACAAGCAGCAAAGTGCGCTGATGTTTACGTCGGCACTCGGGATCGTTGTGGACGGAGATGTAGCGTTCCACAGAGTAGAGTATCAACTATCTATGCTGCATGCATGTGCAGTCTCTTAATATTTGTATGCCTTATTATGGCAAGCATAGTGATACAAAATTGATGTAACATCTGTAACAATTACCTATGTTAACAAATAAATGATTTATTATTATTATTATTATTATTATTATTATTATTATTATAACTTACAGTGATTCATCAACGAGGCTTGAAATTCTTGGTTGAATGAAAATAAAGTTTAGCTCTGAAGCTATGATTATGAGTACACGTGTTGTTGCGGAGTAGTTAGGCATGACTATGATTCATGGATATTGGATGTCCGCAATGTAGCGCTTGATTCGATCAATTCTTCAATAATACTTACTAGTCATGGGCTTGTTGATAATTTAGTAACAGAATCACAAAACAAAGTTAAGGACTAATTGTTGTCTTTTTTTTTATTTAATACAAACCGCTCTTAATTATATCAAATAATAGTTAGGTATTATTAGGAGAATCACTTAAAAATATTATATTTAAGAAGATAATTGTAGAAGCTCACATTGATCAAGGAGCATGGTAGTTACCTACCGCAGATCACAAAAAGAATTCATCATTCAATTGAACACAGTCTTATTTTATGCGCAGTGCAATGGCCTGCGCCCGCGCCGCGTCAGCTTAAACTGCTCTTTTATGACTTCAGCTTACGACTTAAATGTGGCTTAGCGTTAATTAGTTAATTAAAATTCGATTTATCTAATAGCGTCACTGTAATCAACGATGTGTATATGTAATCAACGATGTTATTAACTCATTCGATCAGTTTAATTTTGATTCTAGGGCTGTTGTACTTTTTTTTTAATTGGAACTATGCAATTTTCTAGGAGAAAATAATCCTGTGTTTTAATCTAGGGTAGGTACCAGCCCAGTTATCTCCTTTCCAAATTTGATCCAAATCCGTCTAGTTGTTTCAGCGTGAAGAAGGAACAAACATACACACTCACTCACTTACATCCTCACTCACAAACTTTCATACTTGCACAAGCTGTTGTCAAAAATATTAAACTGAAAGAACAGAAAATTAGGTGTTAACACCAGCGTCGCATAAGAGGAAGCGATTTTCTTTGTCGCACTACGTTTTTTACAACCAACAAGGAAAAGACACAAATAGCGCCAAGCGGGACAAACGAAAATATTGCTAGCCACTCGCTTTACTCTTATGTCAAACCTTATGTATTCCCTGAGCTTCTCGCAAAAAGAGTCAAGTTTTTGCGCTAATAAATCAGACAAAATAAAAGGCGGATAAACGTTTGACGGCGCGGTATCAGATGCGCATATATTGGGAGACCGACGGTGCTGCTGCATTAAACATGGCGCAAGCGCAGCGCATCGACAGCTCCCTTCTATGTATGTGTGTTGTGATTTATCCTGCCCAAACTAAAACGGTAATGCGGCGCGATAGGAGCGATAACATGACCTGCTGGTTGCTTCAGTGTCTTAATGTGCAAATGCACGGATATACAGTCAAGTCAAATATGTTTTTTTAATTTAAAGCCTCTGCGGAAATCATGTATGAAGTTATGAACGTAAAAATAATCTATGTACTTACATACAGGTTTTTTAGAATAAATTTATAAAGATAATTAATTAAACGTGCGCAGGTATACGTTTGTTTATCCGGAACTCGTCGAGGTTGCTTTTAAAGGCAGTCCCAGAGGAAGCCGTAAATAGCCCGCGCTAATGTGTACCTTATACTAATTTTATAACAAACATACCTACCTCGTAGAGTTGCGAGAACTTTTCTGGATGACAATGATGACAGGTGATAATTTTTTGTAGGTTTGTACTCTCCATGGTGTAAAGTTACACAAAAAAACTATCATTGCTAAACCGCTACTAAAAGACTTGCTGTGCTGAACCATGACGAGCATCTCGGTTTCAAAATTTCACTATTATTCTATGTTCAAAATAAACTCGTGCGAAAAACCTCGCCTCGTCATGCCGCAGTCTGTAATCATGCCTTCGGGAAACAGCCTCACAAAGTACCCTAGAGAGTTGAGACTCGCAACAATCGAAAAGCTCCACTTAATAATACGCAATAGTTATGAAAGCCGTACATCTTTTGTGAGTAAGTTGTTACCACGGGCAAGTTATTGTTGGCCGACCGCACTTTCACTGACAGACAACTTCATGTAAAGCAAATTCTTACTTTTATTTGTCCCATTCATCTCCTGGCTGATTCGAGAACAGCGAAACCAAGAGTTGCGTCTAGTTATGTCAGCGGCGCGGGCGCGGGGCGTCGGCGGTCATGAAACTCGTAAATAAAAAGGCGACGTCGCCTATCATCTCGATTTCCGCGAAGTTTTACGACTTTAAGAAACGTCAGAAATAAACTATCAACTACTTAGTTGCGCTAGAATGCATTATTCATTGGATAAAGTGGTTCTCAATAAACCATAAAAATATAAGAATTTTATAGTATAAAAACGTGAGATAGTACCATCTGTTTTTATTAATCTTTACATTCATGCATCGATCGATCTACGAGTAGGTATGTTTATTATGTTAAAGAGGTAAGCTATAAGTTTATCTGTTTATTTGGATGTAATAATCGCTGCAACTACTGAATCGCGATAATTTTAGTAATAGAAAGCTAAACCTTATTATTGGAGGAGGTTCTGAATTCGTCGGAATCTTTTTTCACCGATTTTTCGAAAGATCTAATGAACGACTTCATATTGTTCAGGCATACCTACCTATTTGGGTATTTTTAATATATCTCGGGCATTTCCTTTCGTGGAATGATGAAGACCACAGATGGGCACCGGAACTACTCTATAGTAAGATCAATAGTAAGTATTTCAGGGGTTGTGATTTGATTACTTTAAAATATACATATAAAATAGAGCTGATGACGAAATTTCCAGAGACCTCCACTAAAACTAAACCCGCGTCTGGAAAAGTAATATTTTGTAAAGGTGAAGAGCAGCATAAACCGTACTAGGTACTTACGGGTTATTGTTCTGTACTTAGTATTAGAACCTCAGTAAGAGATCTTTTACGCTGTATCTCCTTTAAGTACCGGCCGACGCGAGGTGCGGCCAGCGACCCTTCGGAACAATGCCTCGTTCTTCGATGATAAAGTACATGCTACAAAATTTCACGGCGGGTTGACGAGTTCGCTATTCTAGCAATGCAGCATTTCGCAAGTCATTTATATAATTGGATAACTTACATGTTTGTTTACAATTCTCACAATATTATAGCGCAGCTCACGGTTTTATACGCTATTACCTCGTGAGAAAACTGCATTGCGACTAAACGCGTTACGTATAATTAAATTGAGACAAATTTTGATGTTATTGCGAGTACGAAAAATCTGAAGCCCTTCCATTTTTATTCCCAAGGCTGTAATAAAAATTAAGCTAATGTAAAAACAAATGAGAGGTTTCTATGACAATTACAAATGCATGCTACAATTCACTCCTGTGAATATCGCTTGTTGCTTTCTTAGCAAACACAATCGCCGGCGCTTCACTTTGTTTGCATCCAGTTAAACAAACACGGATTTATCGTGTTCTCTCGAAGCGCGAACTATCTCGCAAATGGCTTGACGGCGCCGTGGATAATTTAAAGTGACGTTTACACGCCTTGTAACGTATTTTTTCTTGGTTTTAATTTTATTGTTCACTAACGTCCGACAAAGTTCAGACAAAAGCTATTTTTCTTACGTTTTCCTGCGCGTTTTTCCACCCAAGAATAGATTAAAATAAAATTGCCCAAATCAGTACAGTTGTTGTTAAGATTTGTGCTAAAAGCTTCCTTAGACGGAGAGCAGTCATGTTGCAGTTAGAGTCGACTTCAACCCGACTACTCTGAAATTGCAGATCACCCCAACAGCAACCGCTTTAAGCTGTGTCACCGGCTAGCGGAGAACAGGAAAGGAAAACAAGGCGTGGGTGTAAAAAAATATAATACAAAATAAATATGTACAAAGTCGTTTCAGTCAGCACTGCTCTTGAAAGGATAAAAAGCACTGGCCTGAGACTTCGGGTAGGCAGGGAAGCAGGCAGGGCAGGGTGTCGTGTCAGGATGGCCTCGGACTGCTCCGAGGCGTCAGAGCGGAGAGTTGGAGGAGCGGAAGTGTGGTGTAGGTAGTAGACGGGAAAGGAAGGGCTGTAATCAAACACCCTGCTTAAAGCTCGTAAAGCCTATCCAAGCCTTGTTTCAGTGTAGCCTAGGCCAGTGAGAAAAACTAAACGAGACTTGGATTAGGTTTCACAAAATAATTAAACTCTAGAAACAGTAAAGCTAATATTTACAGTACCTGCGTTAGTGGCAGCCCTTTTATAATTATATACAAGTAGTTTACACAAGCAATCTTCAGTCTAATAAAATATAATTCGAATAAAGTACCGAAATGCGGCTTATTCCTTGCCAAATAATCGAGCGAGTCCCAGGAAAAAACAAAAGCCGATCGTAAATTTAGAATTTTGAATTTAGTTTTTATTTGTAAGCGGCCAGTGCGCTTTTGGTGCGTCGCGGAGGTTTACCATGTTACAGCTGTTGCCACTGAGTCTAAGCAGTCCGTCTATGGAGACCCCTCTAATCCCATGTAGGTAAAGTAGGACGTACTAAACTCTATTTTTTATAATCTGAAGTGAAGATTCGTTTCTCAAGCTCATCACTCACGTTCATATCTCAATGAGCTGAGACCACACGTCACAGCAATCATGCGCATGTCAAGCGGGTTACAGAGCGTACGATCTAGATTAGTATCAACTGTACCGTAAAGAGATACTCATTTCTTGGTAGTTTCTTGGATATTATTACTCAAATAAGGCGTACTACTATCTATACAAGTACATAGGCATAATGAGTTGTTAATTATTTTACTGCACGCATTAAAATAGGTACTAAAATCATGGATTATGAAGTTATAGGATGATTAACTGATATATTTATACTTTAATTTAAATATTCCTACTAATTTTTGAGGCGCATTTTTTTGGTAATGACGATCTTTTCTAGATTTTGGTAGAGTAGGTATAAAATATAATACCTACCCTACCCTTTTATGGCCTATACGGCACAAATGTTTTGATTTTTGACTTGTTTCGAACCAATATCTGGTTCTTCCTCACGTAAGTACCTATGTATGTATGTAGGTATGTATAACTCTTTATTGTACATTTATAAAACACATGAAAAAGATGAATACAGGAAAACATAATAAATGCACAAAGGCGAACAAACAAGCAAGCTCAAACAGAAAGCTAACATGGATGGAACTGCGCGTCCTGCTTAGGTATGTATTTTGATACATAAATATCCAGTTAGTCATCTTATTTTGGCATAGTAGGTACAGAAGATGATTGGAAGGGCGTTTAATTATAATTTGCATGACTCCTGTGGAGCTGACTTGGAAGTCACATCACGTCATCTTAATAGGTGTTCACACGACCCCGCTGTAGCTGTCTCTTATCGATCAACACCCTGCAGTGCAGCGCTGCGCCGGCGTCGCATGCCTCGGTGCCGGCGGTTCGGGCCAAGGCATCGTTTCCCAAGACCGTGGAAGGCGGGATTAAGCGATAGAAAGTTATTGGAGAGAAAATAAGCCACTATTAAGTTTTTTTCTGAAGAAGATCACGAATTTTCTAATATGAAATGGTTATAACGCTAGGTATGGACATCACATCCTCAAAAATTAGTGTCAGCAGGGGGGCTAACTTCGAACTTCAAAGTTCGTATCGTATCGTTCCTCTCAGTCTAATGTAAATGGCCATTAGTGTGAGCGGAATGGCAAGATACGAAGTTGGAATAAGGGCAGACCGCGACACGGCCGTGTGCGCCGGCGCAGCGAAGCCGCAAACCGCAGCCCCCGCGCCCGTGGGAAACCAATACGGGCAATATATCAAACAATCACGCGATAGGTAATAGAGCAATCACGTAATTGCGCGTAACCGGTCGCGCACTCGAGGCTGTTTGCATTTTTATATGCCTTACTTGGCAAGTTGGACGTCAAACAAATAACCATACCATAAGTATGTGGAGCTCGCTTTTTTCACAAACGAGCGCCTGTCACACTTTCGCCGCGTTAACGTCGAGGTGCGATTATCGTCCGGAACAGACGTCCTCTGATTACTGCGCGGGCGCAGAAATTGGCGCGTCGGTTTGGGACTTTCTCCCATTGACGGAGCTCGGGCGAGCGGCGCGTTCCCGCGATCCCGCGAAAGTGTGCCGCGGCCGCCCCACAATGGCCGCCTAACGTAATAATCGTAACAATTACATGCTATTTGCGCTATCCGCTATCGCCTCATCTCAGTTTTCCGCTTAAATAATTCATTAACGAACCGTCCCGCGGCACGATTTACACGTTCCTGATTGTCTGCACTCTCGGCTGGTGAGCAGTCGTAAAACTAAGCGGCTGTGTAATTTACTCACAATATAATTCGCTTCTCAGCAATAGCTGAACGCGGAAATGTTACAATAGTCTATTTGCGTTAGAAGACATAACAAGCGTAAACTTGATACCGATCTTGATTATATCAGCTTTAAAGTTATGAAAGTTGATTTCAAGTTCAACCTTTCTTGAGGCAGCGAATAGATAATTAAACAATTGCATTATTTCGTATAATTTTGAATGAATTCTTAAAAACAAGTTACGTATCTACGTTACAGTCTCAAATTCACTAGAGATTTGGGGTGTGACTCTCTGATCGAACTTCGGAACACAATGATAATCTGACCTGTTCGCTAACAAACATTCTACAGATTCAGATGTCGTAGGTCATGCGTTAACGCTGATAACAAGACACCACCCTCCGTATAAATGTCTCCAAGCCATCTACAACCGAAAGGTTCAAGTTATAATTATTTCTCGAGCGTAGCGATCACTTCACGGACGAAGTTCCTTCGAGCATCATAATATAGAAGCGTGCGTAAAGGGAAAAAAAACATCAGCAGGAAGAAAGCTGCGAGGACCAAGGCTAAGTGAATGAAGTAATCCTATGGGTGGATTATTCCTCGCACTTGTCTCAGCTACCTCCTACCTACAGTTCTGGTGATTCAGACTGTCCCAAGAAAAAAAGCTTTTTAAATAAATGGTTAAAAACAGCATTAAATCGATTGAATTTTTCTAAGATTAAATATTTCATCAAACAAGAAAAAAAGAAGGAAATTGTCTATCCTCTTTAAATAAAGAGCGAACGACAATTCGATATACTTTCTAGTTTAGCTAGAAAATCTCCGTCAGATGATAACCTAAAAAATGAACGAAGACTGAAAAACGATATGTTATTAAGCACGATGATGGGCATCTACAGTTTCAAAATGATTCGACTTGAGATGAAGATTTCCATAGCTCAGCATGAGCATGCGCTTACCCTGAGGGTAGCAGTGGGGAATCGCTAAGGTAGGAAGCGCATTCAAATTGTATTGCGTCATCATCCCATACCTTCCTACTGCCCTCCGCTGCATTAAAGAGAGTTTACCTGTAGAAGGTGTGGTCGGTGCGGCGCGCGGCGGCGTCGGCGTGCTCGATGAGCTGGGCCAGCGCGCGCGCCTGCTCGCCCAGAGTCAGCAGCTCCAGCTCCTCGCGGCCCAGCTTGTACTGCAGCTCCGCCTGCTGGATCCGCGTGTCGATGTTGCTGGGGACCACAACAACAATGATGACGCGATACACTTTAACCGATGCTATTTATATCCAAAATATCCAAATGCTATTCAACAAAATGACGTTCAAAGTAGTCTCCAAGGACTATAGTCCTTGTAATAAGAGAGACGAAACGGCTGAATTCTCCAATAGGCAATAGTTAATTGTAGTTACAGTCCAGGAAAATGCTTCTACAATTTTTGGAGCAATCGTCTAGTTTATCTCTGTACACGAGCTCTATCTGATTATAACACGAGACTACACTCGGCGTTGGGTTGATACGAGATGTCAGCTCGCTCTCGGAGTGGAAGCTAGCAACATGTTGCAACATACTGAGTCATGTTGCAGTGTCACAAGATTCAGCGATTCTCGTCTATCTTAGCTCAACTTACTCAGTGACGTGTGTCTTCTCGAGCCGGCGGCGCAGCTCCTGTATGTTGGTGCGGCGCGCGTCGAGGTCCGCGCGCACGGCGGCCGCGCGCTCGTCCAGCGCGCGCCGCTCCTCCGGCGACAGCGCCGCGCGCGCGTCCTCGCGCCGCGCGCCGCCGGGCGAGCCGGGCGCCAGCCGCGCCGCCGCCAGCATCGCGCCCAGCTGCTTCTTTAGACTGCTCGACAAAACATCAAATATCAACCGAGGGATACTTTTCGCACTCGTCTTTCTCTCAAACGGTAAAAGATGAGAGTAGAAGGATATTGTGAATGCTATCACGAGCTCGTTAGACAATAAGGCAGAAGACTCACAGAACACACGTAGTAGGAGGACGCGTCAGAAACGCGGCGCCATGGCGCTCGCGACGCGTCCTTGCCTTGCCCTATCTCTTCCATATAACCTGCGCCTAAAGCGTCTGTTCAAGTATTAACTTTGTATTTAACTGCTACTTGTAGACGACATAACTGGCTTTGAAGTAGCGACTTCGTTATACTCTGTAAATAAGTGATCATTATATTTTTTAAATAATCTTGGTCGTGGCTCTTGCCTGTGTATGAGCGCATCCTTGTCTGTGAGCGCGGTGCGCAGCGCGTCCAGCTCGCGCGTCGCGCCGCCGCCCGCGCTGCGCCGGCGCCCCGCCAGAGACACCTCGATGCTGGCCATCTGGGAATTAGCATTGACCTTAAATAATAATAACTACGAGTAGAGCACTAGTCACTAAGCGAAACGATTACATCATCATCCTCGTCTCATCCGAATAGCGAAAAATTAATTGTACTCTACACAGGTTTTTTAACACTATCGATTGACTTTTGCATGCATACTAATGATTACTTAAATCGACCACTATAATCGGTTCCATTAGACCTGGTTTACCTGATTTGGTATCCTAGTCTATCCTACTTGGACCTCAATGGCAGTAGGTATGTCTCCCATTACCTTTCTTTCCGCAATTAAAATTATATAACCTTTTGCAGCGGTACCATCTTAACAGACGTAATGCACCACCATAGATTAATCATTAATCACTTTAGACGGTTTCCGTATCATTATCCACTTGGAACTATTTAGTGTTATAACCGCTTTCTCAGTCGTTAATTCACATAGACATTAATATAGTGTCAGCGGTACGTGTTATGAAACCTATCGGAGAATATTTGCGCCGATATAATGGGCGAGCCGTTAGAAGTCGATATCTCGTAAGTTAACGTAGGCCTACCGGGTCGCGTCGTAATATTATGCTTGTTGAATTGATTATTTACTTATTATGTTCGTTACACGTTAAGGAATAAACGCCATACATTCTTAACAATCCTAGTTTTCTACTTGTTCCTCGTTTCAACAAAACAAGTTTTATGCTGTAGTCGAAACTAAACTGAAAGTTCGGTCAAACATTACTTATTTTTTACTATAAAAGCATGCTATCAATAACATATATATTATTTTAAAATAAACCGTACCGTGCAAATTCATATAAATCTTATTCCATTTTAAGCAATGCAATTACCTCGCTTATTAAGATACCAGTTTACAACTTTCAACGCTGAATAGCGCAATTTCACAAAAAGGCTCAATAAATTGACCACACAATCTGCAATCATATTTTGATACTGTATTTATTAACAGTTCGCTTCACAATTAACATTATCGTGATCTGCTTGCTTTACGGGCACTTAAGTATACTTATTTAGTGCTTTTGTGGCTTTTAAAATAATCTGATAGAGCTTTGGTAAAACAATTCTTCGATAAATTATTGACCGTCACAGATTAGAAATAGTGCAAAACGAGGCTTTTCCCGCGTTCTATTTTCAAAAATAGAACGCTTGTATTTCCGAGCACGTTTGAGAAAAATAATGAACTGTTTGCCAGTTACGTACGCGTATTAGTAATCTCTGGTGAAGTGCCATTGTTCAGTTCAGAGCACCAACCAAACAGTCAAGGTCCATAACCTATATGTAGGTAGGAATAGTGATCTAAACAATGCGCGCGCGGCTCTATTCCAGCGTTACCAACCTTCAACACCCACTAAGTATCACTTTATACATGTTTCTCTATACCAACTCACTTTTGGAAATGATAGGTATAGGTACTCTTATCTACATCTACAGATGTGTGATAGTATTAACTCCCTGCGTTCAACCGCATTTATTCGTATTAATGAGAGGTAACTCCTAACTGTTACCGTTACCTACATCTTATCGTGTAAACCGTTTATAATTGTTAGTTTTCATTATACATCTGTTACAAGTAAGTGGTACGAATGTAAAATAGTTAAAACATCGTGGAAACCTAAATTTCGCTTGTCATGCGGCTGTATTGTATCTCTGATCAACAAATTGTAGACTACTCTAACTACTGCACGATTACGTTTACACTAGCTGCCGTCTGCGGCTTTGTTTGTATTAGTATGGACTATGTTATTAGGAGAGACGATTTTTAAATACTCTATTCCTTTGTTTAAATCTACCTATGAAAACGCCGTGGACATCTGTTTAATAGTTTCAGAGCTTAGCGAAAACAAGCAAATAGATAGACAGATACGTATACAAAAAATCTAATGTTGTCAACGTCTCTAATAAATGCTGCTTCTGTAAATAAAGCCATACGATAATATTATAAATGCTAAATACTTAATTAGTGTTTCAGTAAACTCTAAAATTGTTAGACAAGTGCGGGCGCCGCGCCACGAGCGCGCTGATGTCTTTTGTATGAGCAATAATAAAATATACTGCTCAAAAATGTGTAGGGGTCAAATGAGTACAAGAATTCATACGGGATTGATCCCTGAGACATTTTTCAGGTGTATGGTTCAGTGAGGTGGAAAAAAAAACATTGCATTCATATTTACTTGTTAATTTGCTACTAACCTCTCTGCTCTGCCTACTTAGTTAATAGATTTAAGTACTACTAACCATTTTATAAACTCAGTCTGAAATAATAAATTATAAGATAAGATAAGATAAGATCACTTTATTTGCATAAACAAAAGTAAAACTGGTGTTACAGTGTATTGATGTCCAATCTTGTTTTACCATAATAATGGTGTACAAATATATTATTTTTATTTCAGTACCTATCTTATAAAATATCTCACGTACAAAACTATTATGATTTCTTCTAGAAACTTGTTAAAAATAAAAGGATACTTTGAAAAAAAAATACATACAGTCGAACATAGAACCTCCTCCTTTTTTTGAAGACGGTTAAAAAGTAGTGGCATCGTTTAAAAAAAATAATGTGGGTAGTGTAGGGTTTTCTTGAATGTTTACAGTCAGAGCTTCGTTGGTTTTCTAGTGAGACGGTTGTGCTGAGTGTAGATTGTTTACAAAACTTGTGCTTTAGGAATGTATACTCGTAGTTGGCAAGCGATGCTACCCAGAGGTGACCCACTTGCTCGTTTTCCTTTGTCTCTTATAAAAAAGTGTAGTAGTAAGCAATGCGTGGGCGCACGTGGCGAATGTAGGCCACTGACCTTGGCCTCCAGGCTCTCGAGGTTGACGACCCCGCCCGCCTCCAGGGTTTGCTGGAACAAACAATAACTAATTAGGTATTGTAAATAATTCGGTTCTTTTATTTACCTCTCACTTTCTGAACTGCGTACATAAACAAACATTATATGTATAGTCAATGTGCGCTGTGCTTAGGAATTTATAATTATACGCCTACTATGTACATTTTACTCTCGATATCGCTTCGTTTCAGATTTAATTTTGATAAAATGATATTCTTTCTTAGTAATAAGTGTTTTTCATTTTTTTTATTACTTCAGCAAGAAGTAAGTAGGTACTCTTAGGTTTCGATTCCCACTATTTTTCCAAAGAGCTGATTCTCTTCAAACTACTGGACCGATGTTTATTATTTACATATTAAACACTAGCTGTTGCCAGCGACTTCGTCTGCAAAGAATTCGGTTATTGCTATCCCGCGGGAACTACGCAATTTCCCGGGATAAAAAGTAGCATATGTGCTATTCCAGACTTTTCTCTATCTATGTGCCGAATTTCATCCAGATCCGTTGGGCCGTTTTAGCGTGATTGAGTAACAAACAAACATCCATCCATCCATCCATCCATCCATCTATCCATCCATCCATACTTTCGCATTTATAATATTAGTTAGACTGGCTGTTGCCAGAGACTTCGTCTGCCAAGAATTCGTTTATCGCTATCCCGCGGGAACTACGCAATTTTCCGGGATAAAAAGTAGCCTATGTGCTATTCCAGACTGTTCTCTATCTATGTGCCGAATTTCATCCAGATCCGTTGGGCCGTTCTGGAGTGATTGAGTAACAAATAAACATCCATTCATCCATCCATCCATACTTTCGCATTTATAATATTAGTTCGATAGCTAAGAACCACCGCAATGAAACTCGGTTTCGAATGAAAAAAACCGCATAGAAATCCGTCCATCCGTTTGACAGTTACAGACACACACACACACAGACATCGACGTCAAACATATGACACCCCTATTTTTGCGTCGGGGGTTAAAAAAGGGTCTGACCTACAGTCACATGGAATGAACTGATTCAAGTTCCTATTTTACTTTTTACATACGGAGCCACTTGCACGGACCAGGGTTAACGATTTAACCCCGTGTTAGATGCTAACCCGGGGCTAAGTAGTGTAAAATGTATGAAACTGTCAAACCTAACCCCGAGTTAGCGATTTAATTTTTTAACTCTGGACTGTGCAAGTGGGCCTAAAAGTGGCAGCGATGTCGTATGGCTCGTGCGCGTGCGCACCGCCGGGCTGCGGGAGAAGTCGCGTGCCGCCAGTTTCTACCCGGAAAGAAACTCCGGACATGGCGAATTACCGCCACTTTGTAGTAATGTTGTTTGCAATGACACTTCTTGTTCCAGACTAGAGCAATCTACACATTACAACATTACATCTATGGTCTAGCTATGGTCTAGAGTAGATAAGAGATTTAGGGTAAGGTTTTTTCTAACTCCGACGCAAAATAGGTGTGGCATAAGTTTAAAGCGTTTAACTGTATTATGCATGTCTGTGTATGGCGGCTCCCAAATCAATGGTCCGATTTTTTAATTAAATCACAATGGTTTTTGGCTAAGCATGAACAAAATTGGTTCAAAATAAAATTCAAAGAAAGTTACCCGTTAGCCGTCTTTTAATTTCAACTGTTTATTTTCACTCTACTTGGCTATTTGCAAAGAGACTAAATTTATTACTTTTATGTAGATGATTCACGCTTATTACATTATCACACATATTATCTACGGAATGTACAACACAGGCTACTCGACATGCGCCATATAAGGCCATGATTTATTAACACTTTCACAGCTGTTTGTAGGGCTTGCGACTTATTTACTTATTCATGCAAATGTTTAATTATCTCTGCATAAGTATAAATATTAATGTAATAAACATAAACACGCAACACAGGCGTTTGATTTATTATATTGCATTTGTAACAGCTATATGTAACCCCTTGATTCTGCTTAATGTAGAGCACATTTCCTAATTGCAGTGCTCATCGCGTAATTAAACAATGACGTTGAGCAACAACAGATCTAATCGCCAGGGGAATAGAGAATATATTCCGCCGGTGTGCGTCCCAATATTAGCCAATACTTCAAGGTGTGAGGGCCAGTAAAGTCGCGTTATTTGTTGTTCATACATACATACACGTCACGCCTCTTTCCTATAGGGTTAGGCGTTAGGCAGAGACCACTTTGTTCCACTTGCTACGATCCTGACGTAATCTCTTTCGCTTCGTCCACATTCATCAATCTTTTCAGTCTCTTCTCTCGTTGGTTTCGGATACTCTTGACCTAACCTTTTCAAGACGTTCCCAATTTGGTTACGGAACGTCCGTCTAGGCCCCACCCTCCCAACGCACCCATTCACACACCATTACTATCCTGTTGTCGTTCCAAATGTATTAAGGGAAACGGAAATTAAGAGTTTCGAAATTTAAATGTAATAAGAGTATCGATATACATACATACATACATACATACATATCGTCACGCCTCTTTCCCACTGGGGTAGAGTTGCCTCTTTCCCGTCGATATTAATGCTCTAATGTAAACATTATAATACAACCAACACATTAGAGTATCGATCTGATCATACTGTAGGGAAGTTATGATCTGGATGTAGATAAATAAATAAACAACAATTGTATGTACTCACTAGCGACGCCGAGCGTTGCTGCGGCGTGAGGTCGCTGTCTCTGCGCGCGCGCCGCTCCTCCCCCGCGTCCGACAGCTGCCCCGACTTGCGCCCGCTGACAATAACAACACTATTAAACTCTTACGCCGTTATGATCTCCATCTACAGGAGGCCTGGGGACTAGAGACGGGTTTTAATTCTGCATCGAATAGTATGGTATGAGAACATTTTGTTGCCGTTTCGTGCCGCTAGTGGCGCTGTGGCTGCGCATTTGCTCTTGTAATTGAGACGTTTACGCGACGCGTTCGAGACGTTTTTTATTAGGGTTCCGTACCCAAAGGGTACAAACGGGATCCTATTACTAAGACTTCCCTGTACATCCGTCTGTCACCAGGCTGTATTTCATGATTCATGAACCGTGATAGCTAGGCAGTTGAAATTTTCACAGATGGTGTATTTCTGTTGCGACGATAACAACAGATTATTTTTATGTTTGCCTGTCTATGTCAGTAACCAACATAAAATAGCCTCACACTGCATACATTATGCTTAACAGCAGGGCTCTCTAGTAACACTGGATTTTATAATAACTTGCCGAATTTGTACGGAACCCTCGGTGCGCGAGTCCGACTCGCTCTTGGCCGGTTTACAGCAAGCCTCTGAGTGCTTAGTTTACTCTAGCGGCACGTAACGGCAACAAACTAATCTCATAGTATTTGACAGTTCAATGCGAACGCCTTCGAGACGTTTTTTGTTTAAAAAACTTACACTAGACGCTAAAAGTGCCTTAGGGTGCGACCACACCGCCGCTTAAAAAACGGTGACGTTCCGGAATAGCAACAAAATGTATGAAGAAACGGTGAGAAAACGTGACGCATACGACACGTCACTGCGTATACGCGGCGGTTTGGTCGCACCCTTATCCGACAACGTCGCGTCGCGCGGCGTGAACGTGCACTCACCGCACCAAAAGTATCAACCATTGCTCAATCCACTAAATAGATACACTTAGCAAGATATCAGATGTCGATAGCAACTAGTATAAGTGAATTTTCACAATAAAATTAACCTTGAGCCTCTACTCGGATTTCTCGCAACAAAGGTTTGACGTTACGTTGCCGGCTGACAGGCGAGGTGACTCCGATATAATATATCTTTAACCTCGTAATGCCCAATTACCGAAATATCAAAGTTACTAGAATTGTTTAGAGATAAGTAGTGAAGTCCAGGAACGACTACTGGTTAATATGCATTTTCAAAGAAACGGTGTACCTATTTTCCAAAAAAAATGACCTTAAGTTCCCATACAACTTTTTCGTGTCAGTTTTGTGACGAACCATATAAAAATCGTATGAAAATAGCGTCACAAAACTGACAAAAGACCTATGGACCCTTTTTTCCTTACAAAAATTGAATGATTCAGAAAAAACCAAAATTTCTTTAAAACTGAAGGGTACACGTTTTTTTGAAAATTTATACGTATTGTGGTGTGGGTACCTAATCCTAAATATGTAGAGCAGTACCTGCTCTACTCTATTGCACGAGTGATTCCTTAATTTTACAATGTTTTGATCTTAAATTTACAAGTAACAAAATATTTAGGAGTGCAATGTAATGCAAATGCAACCAATACGTTTTAGAGATTAGACCCAAAAAACTTACTCAAACTAAGTACCTACGTAAACTTTTTACATCGCCGATCATTTAAAGATCTTGAAGATAAAATTTAACATGTGTTTGGCAATAATAGTGTAATAATTATAAACCTTGGTGTTATTGCACATTAATAGTAGATTACGGTTCTCGGTCAGATGCAGATACGCCGCGTGAATGTGTTGGCAGATGTATTGATAGCATTCACCCGCGCCGCACAAACGGCCATAAAACCCGTAATAAAACACTAGCCCGCGCGAACACCGAATGGGAACTAAACTTAAGCATACGTGCTAATTTTCGCTGTTTTGCATGATAAACATTAAATTAAACTCACTTTGTTTTTTTAATTAGATAGCATTCATTAAAAAAAAAGTTAGTTAGCAATTTTTCTTCCATTTTATGCGAATAACAAGTACTTAACATAAATATTTAGTACCTTGTTTTGAAAAAGGCGTTCAAGTTTTTTTGTTCCTCCCTTTTAATTCTAAAGAAGTCTAACATAAATTCAATTAAGCCCAGTGCTCATTAGAGCAACCCTCTCAGGCACGGCACTATAACGGCTATCGTAGTGGCGCGGTGCGCCCGCGCAGGCCCGCGCTGCGAGCACTCCCACGCCTCTCCGAAGTCTCCGATATGCTAATTCACGTAATTCCCGGCTCCTAGCCACTCCGCTCCGGCGAGCCACCCATGCCGAGATCAACACGAAAACAACTCGTTTTCCAACGAACTAGTTTATTTTATTACGAACATAATCATAATTTTCCAATTATTGTAATTTTTATGATTATTTCGAAACACCGTAACCATAGTTTTCTACGTGATTAACGCAGCGTGGTTGCGTAGAATTATGTGACTTCGTGACACGCACGAAATTTATTGATATCTCAATCACATATACCAACCTACGTACGTATATTAAAAATAAAACTATCACCAACTATGATTATAAATATGCGTGGAAGTTAATATTTATGCAAAAAAACAAGAACTTGAATGTTCTTAATTCTTAATCAAAAAACTATGAAATCAAAATATAACTTGGCAACCGCGACTTCGTTCGTGTGGAATTCGCATTTTTTTTTACTTTCAGTGACAATTAAACAAACAAACAAGAAATCTAAAAAAAACTGCAATGTAGGTACCCATCTATTTACTCGTAATTCTGTCATCACGAATTCAATATCTCCGAGAGTAGTTTTTCTCAAATATGATTATGCAGGTTTCTTTGCTCTAAGTCAGTACCAGTAGTTCCGAACTTGGGGGTAATTACCCCCGCGGGGGAAATCAGCTTTTTTGTGGGGGTAACGAAGAACCTAATAATCAAGAACTAATCTAATAAAACCAATACCAACCATCATACTAACAATATTTGTTTAATTAATTATTTACATATATAAAATACTTTAAAATTGTAAGACTGATGTACATTTGTGTTTGCTTGTAGGTATTGTTTGTATTGATAACATTTTAAGGTCGGGGTAAAATCGGTTTTTCAATTGGTCATAGGGTTAACAATATTGAAAAGGTTGGGACCCACTGCTCTAAGTTTTTCATTTTATCACTTTATCTACCAAAATTTTTGCAGAAGTAAATTTTAAGCAAGCAAAACAAAGCTTTAATCATGTTTTTTGCTTTCAATTAAACAAGAAAAAAGGATTTTTTCCATATGCGCATTATGATGATCTATTTTCTTCCGATTTTGATACAATACGCTTTTAACACCTCCTTTCAAAGCCTTTCAACTTAGGTGCTCTCATCACACCGTCGCTTCTCAAGTTGACATTTACTGAGCACGGTAGTATTTAGTTACCTGGAGCTGGCGAGCTTGCGGTGTGCGCGGCGGCCGCCGCTGATCATGGACAGAGTGGACATGACCGCCGACATGGCGACGCCGGCGCTCGCCCGTACCACCTGCGACAACAAACACACCTCATAAATTGATTGAAATTAAACCTGAACCCTAATTTAACTCCTTTATTCATGAAAGGTTGTCAGAACACGTTGACTTTGTATGGCAAAGAAAGAAAAAGACATCCGAGAATGTTAATTTAATATTAAAAGCTTGAAAACATTTATGATTTTGACTCTACGAAAAGTGCTAGTATTTGTTTGCGAAAGGGACGGTTAAAAATGGGCAGTATATTTTCTAAATTAAGTCTCTCTATCTCTATCAATGAATTCAATCGTCGGGATGTAACCTAGAGGCGCAGGAAAGAAAACATTAAGGTGAAACGCAAAACGTGATTCGTAATACAATGTTTTTAAAATGCTAATGAAGCCATACTACCGAGATACATTTAAGTGGTATCAGAATGATTATGTCCGTTTTTTAATGTATGCAATTTTTTGTAATAAAAATCAACATGCATAATTAGACTCGGGCTCGTAATCTTTGGTCATTTTAATTCAAACGATTCGTTTAAAATCGCATTCCGGCAATTATAGTACATCTGGCTCGATTTCGGTGATTTCTTTAATTTGTTTTGTTCTAACTTTCTCTCTAAACAGAGAAGGAATAGAAACTGAAAGTCAACATGTGTACCCAATCTGCATAAAAGCTACAGTTGTCTAATTAAGTTTGGTTGGGTTTCAGTAACAGTGAATCAACCCGCCTGATTTGAAGAACAGAAAAAAAGCACAGCTATTAATTGTAGATTAACTTTACTATGACAACAAAATTATAAAAAAAATATCCAGACGAGTTAAATAAAAAGCGCCACGTGTCACATTTGTATCATCACTCAAGACCTCTGTGAGGCTAATAACAATGCATTGAATAATAAAGTATAGTTGTAGTTGTATCCTTGATGTGACCGCAGCATGGAGGCTGTTTGCGGCGGCGCGGTGTCCGCGGTATTGTCTATAAACGTTGTTGTGGTTGTCGCTGTAGTGATCGTGACGTGTGGTCACTGATTGACATGATACATCATGAAATCATGATGAAAACTGTGTTTGGTTAACAAAGCATGTATATTCGAGATCAATTTAAAGTTGAATTTATACTGTTGGCAATGTATTGTACAAAATGTATGTATTGTACATGTATTTGAAGAACAGAAAGAAGTACAAAATGAATGTATTGTATATAATTTACAACATTTTTAAGCGATTTCCGGCCTTACCTCTAGATGCATGCATAATAAATATGCGGTATATTTGTTATGATTGCTTTAACATAGTTTTAAGTCCAATTGTTACTAACAAATTATGGATTTTTCTTGTAAATCTGAAATAAATTATTATTATTATTATTATTATTATTAACAACTCTGTGTCAACTAGAATAATATTTACCTAAAGTAAATTAACTTTGAACTCTTGCTTTATGTGTCAGTTTAGGTTTCACCAGCAACACTGACCATTGAGGTACTGTTGTGAAAAAAGGCTCTTGTTTACGAACAGCCGTGTGAAGTGTGAATCTGCTCGTTGCACAATTTCAAGTGGAATTTTAATTACTACAAAACCAATTAGTATTTTACGGCTTTTTCCGAGTTTCGAAATATAACATTTCACTTTCGCTCTCCCACGGGCCGCTTCGATTTGAATTGAATTAGTCATTTAATTTGAAACTCTTACTTTAACTGCAAAAAGTTAATTTAATAACTCACATTTGGAGTAGGTACAAGTGAACAATGAACTCTTACAAATTCATTTGATTGTAAATAATGCGCTATAGAGCTTCGTGGCTTTCTTTTAAAATTTTAAACTACATGTTTATTCTACATCCAGTTACAAGTAAACTCCAGCCCGAGCCCGAGCTAAAAAGCGTGACTGAATTGGTTATGGACCAGGAAACCAGGTGCATTGATTTGGGTCAAAATAAGGCAAATCAAAAAGTGCCCACAACCTCACCACCAGATGTCGCTACAGTGAACACAGTAACCAATAAAGACAAAATCTGCATGCTGAGTACTAATAAACATACTAAAATGTTAAAAACTGCTGACTATTGCTTTGGAGAAAATTTTCAGGTGTGCCACTATCTTTACCCCGGTGTAGGAATAAGAACACTTCTGAATGACATTGATAAAAAATTAGTTAATTTTACAAAAAAAGATTACTGTATTATTTTTATGGGAGATGATGACTTTAAAACTACAAAAAATTATGACAAATTAGTATTATGTATCCGTAATCAGTTGTTACTTCTCTCCCACACAAATGTTATTTTGTGTAGTTCGACATTTAGTATGGGAATGCATCGTAATATGTTCAACCGTAGAATTGAAATGTTTAACCATTTATTGTTCAACGACAACTGTAAGCTTGAATATGCGTACTTACTAGACAGTAACTTAAACCTAACCTACGATTTTACTATGTTCAATAGAAAGACAGGTCGCATTAACATGGTGGGCATTAGGAGAATGTTTCAAGACGTGAGTGTGATGCTGACAGTGATTGAGGAAAACAATTGTATTCTGAATGATACAATTCTAAGCTCAGGGAGCGATGCCACGTTCTCTTCCACTCAGTTTTTTCGTGAATAAGCCTCTTAAAGTGTCTAGTTCAGGTCCGGGTGATACATTTAGAATACTTCACCAGAACACAGCAGGGTTATTGAACAAGCTTGATTTGTTGGAGGTCGCGTTGCGGGATTTCTCCTGTGATAAGCAAGAGGTTGATGTTTTGTGTGTTAGTGAGACCTTTGTTAACTGTGGTTCAGAAAGTAATATTAAACTGAAACATTACAAACTAGCAGCATCTTACTGTAGAGATAAAAGAAGAGGTGGTAGTGCTATTCTTATAAGGAAAACTTTTGAGGCAAGACCTATAAAATTTGTTACGCAGCTAGCAACCAAGTTTTATTTTGAGTGCTGTGGGATTGAGATAATAGGTATGGATATAGTGGTAATAGTTATTTACAGAATACCGGAGCAATCTCGGGCCCATATAGGTATTTTCTGTAACAAACTAGAAAAACTACTATTCCTACTAAATAATAACTATAGTAAGAAAAAAATTGTCATTTGTGGTGATTGGAATATCGATATCTTAAAGGTCAATACGTTTTCTAGAGATCTTAAGTCCGTGATTGCTAATTATAACTTTCAATTACATATCCATGCACCCACCAGAATTAACGCAAGCATAGATCAAATCGCTAGCAATATAAGAGATGCAGAGGCCGAAACGCATCATTTGTGTCTATCAGATCATGATTACGCGCAAACTTTGGCCTTTAAAGCTAAAAAGAGTAAGTCTTATGTGACTTGGTTTGAATGGAAAAGAGACTATTGTGGCGACAATGTAGGCAAGTTTCGCATGTGCATAGAATCCTTGTCTTTCTCAGATGTATTAGACAAGGTCAATTTTAGGGACGCTTTTAAGGAATTCTATGATTTAATATGCTTGTTTTACAATTTGTGTTTTCCGCTAATTAAGGTCAAGGTTAACAACAGACTGATGAAAGTTAAATGGTTAACCAAAGGAATAAGGAAGCCGTGCCACGTGAAACGTAGCTTATGCATTAAAACTAGATCAAAACATGTAAATAAAAACTTAAGTAAAACTTTTCTTAAAAAATATAATAACATTCTAAAAAAGTGTATATTGAGATCGCAAAGATTAACTAATAATAAATATATTTCATCCAATATAAATAAATGTAAGGCTACGTGGAATGTCATATCTTCTTCCGCCTCTAATAATTCTCATAATAACGACATAAACTCAATAAATTTTAATAATGTTACATATCAAAATCCACAAGACATTTGCAAGATTTTTAACGATTTTTTCATTGACACTACAAGCTCACATAATAATTATGGTACGAAATCAAACCAAGATATGACATTTAATCACCTTTCTTCGATATTTTTGAGGCCAGTAACGGAAGATGAAGTAGTAAAAATAATTATGTCATTGAAAAACAGCAAGGCTTGTGGTTGCATATCAACAGGTATGATCAAACATGTTGCTGTTTATCTAAGCCGCCCTCTTGCACATTTAATCAATCTCTCTTTTAGCCAAGGTATTTTCCCCGATCAGTTAAAGTTATCAATAGTTAAACCCCTCTTTAAGAAGGGGAGACGCGACAATCCAAATGACTACCGGCCTATTACAATTGTTCCAAATTTCTCTAAAATTTTTGAAAAGGCCATGTGTATAAGATTGACGGACTTCTTGGAAAAGGGTAGCTTACTGCATGTAGACCAGTATGGTTTTCGCAAAGGACATTCGACGGAACTAGCATGTTTTGAATTCATCAAATACGTAACTGAAGCCTTAAATAACAAAGTGCCCGTAATGTCAATTTTCTTAGACTTAAGCAAGGCATTTGACTTTGTCGACCACAAAATACTTCTTTCCAAGTTACAATGCTATGGAATAAGAGGTATTGCTTTGGACTGGTTTGAAAGCTACTTGGAGAATAGACAACAATGCACGGAAATTGCTAAAGTGGATATAACTGGTAACACTCTTACAAAAAATGTATACAGATCGCAGTTTCGTAACAATAACTCAGGTGTTCCCCAGGGAAGTAACCTGGGTCCAGTATTGTTCCTTATGTACATAAACGATCTACCGCTAGCTACTTCACATAAATGTATCTTGTTTGCTGATGATACAACTTTGATAGTAAAAGGTGTTGATAAAAATACATACGAATCTAGTATAAATGGAGCGCTCACTGACATAGACAATTGGACAACTAACAATAATCTAAATATTAATTTAACCAAAACGACATTTATGCAATTCCATTCTTATCAAACTCATCCAATTCAATTAGACATTAATTATAGTAACAATTCTGTGAAGGAATCTAATAGTGCGACATTTTTAGGCTTAGTAATTGATAGACATTTAAATTGGAAATGCCATATTGATTATGTGTGTTCAAAATTGGATAGGTTTGTATTCGCGTTAAGGAAACTCAGGAACACAGTCTCTATCGAGGCAGCTATTACTGCATATTATGGTTACGTGTCGTCGACACTTGATTATGGACTGCTCTTGTGGGGAAATTCCGTTGATGTTGAGAGAGCATTTATTCTACAAAAAAAATGTTTACGGGCAATTGCGAATGTTGGGTTCACTGATAGCTGCAGGCCAATTTTCAAGAAACTAAAAATTCTACCGTTGGCCTGCATGTACATAAAAAAGGCTTGTTTGATAACTCAATCACACTCACAAAATTTTGAAAGGCGAGCAGATGTTTCTGTGAGACACCAGAGAGCGCAATATAGGAATCTTCTTCGTCAGCCACCATGCCATGCGGATATGTATAGGAGAAATGCGTTCAATATGTCAATTTTGGTGTATAATAGTCTTCCGGATGAATTAAAAATTTTGCAGGGCTTAGATTTTAAGAAAAAGTTGACATTTTGGTTGAATGAGAATTGTTTTTATAGTGTTAAGGAGTACTTAGATTTGTCAAAGTATAGTAAATAACTCATATTTTATAAATATTTAAATAGTCAATTTATAATTTTTATATAATTATAATGTAATGTTTCTTTTTTTCTATATGATCTTTTGTTGTTCAACACAAGTCTCACATAGTACGTGAAGGCATACTCCATTAATTCTTTGTAGTAGGTAGGTATACTTAAGTTTTAAATTTGTAATAAATTTGCATGTTGATTCGTCGACTGAATACTGGTTCACAATAATTGTTTAATAAGATCTGTATGTACGTATTCTGAGCAAATAAACTTTTTCTATTCTATTCTATTCTATTCTACTAGCAGACTGTGGAAATAATACATTTTATTTAAATAAATTACTCGGCAATTACAGCATTCCGAGGTAATGGCTGCGCGTGCGCCGGACGACCACGAAGTTGTCATTACGTCCGTCATTACTGCTCTCGCTGCCGCCATACATCACCGCGGATTTCGAGTTAAAGGTTTATCCACAAACTTGCCAACTTATATCACGCCATCAAAAAATACTTTAAGAACATCCTTTATTTAGTTTTTCTTGTACTTATAGTGTGAATTTTTCGGCGGCGGTTACTTTATTTAATGAGGTGCTCTTGATCTATTTAAACTTTGGTATAAAATTAAATACGTTGGCGTAGTAATATTCTCAGGTAGAGCTACAAAACGAAATGTTCAACTTTTTAATAGTTGTGCAAGCGAGATCAGTTTTCTGCTTAAATCTATTGCCACTTTTTATACGACGGCATGAATGTTAAAAATAAATGATAAATGAGACATGATAGTGATACAATCCTTATAAGCTGCAAACTATGCGAGAGTAACTAGATCCACTTAGTTTTATGTTTTTATGCCGTGTAATAACCATGTCGGTATAATGGCGAGCGGTACAGTGGAGCCGCTGGAATGGTGTATTTAACTATATAGTTATCAGAACAGTCTGTAGGCAGATAGAGTCATAGAGGGCAGGCTAAGGTCCACAAATTGTCTGTTACTCGGTTGGGCCCAGTCCGGGGGAGGTGGGCTGGTGCGATGCCTGCAATCAGGCCCGCCTGCAGCGGCGCACGCGACTGCGTTCAGTTATAAAAGGGGTAGATTGTATTCATTACTCCACGACGACCGCTTCGCAACCTGCTCAGAATCTTATACCTACCGGACTGTTGATCAATTCACTCGATTGCTCTACTGATCCGATGACTCAATATTATTGTCATTGATACTTTTTGCTCTACTTTTTATGACCAAATTCCGAGTAAAACCGGCACCCATTTCAAGGCTCTCTGTGATTTGACTCGCTGATTTGCAGGAAGCGGCCCAGTTTGAACATGAATTAGTAGTGGACCGTGCAACTTTGGGCTGTAGCCGGCGTCGCAATTAACCCAACGCGGTCTCGCCATTAGGCTGTTTACCGTTCTACTATACGCATTAACGACGCGCTCACTTGTTTGTAGTTCAATAATACAGTTGAACAACGACCGGTTCTCTTCTTTAATCTGTTTAAGCTCCAGTTTGTACAACTATTTAACGTTAAATTGAAGTTGTATACGTACAATGTTTTTGTGTACGTTGACGTTAAGATGATGTATTTTCATACTGCGGTGGTCAGATTCTAAATCTGCATGAAAGTGACAGGGGGTTAATGATTGATGATGTGGGAAGAGCAGTCGGGCTGATAGACGGGACCACAGGAAATTAACACGCTTAAGATTAGCGGCGAACTTGCCAATCCAGCACGTCTAGCATGAGTGCACACAAGAGTCGCGTCGCGCGCGATATAGATTTGCCCGTCTTTTTCTTACTGTTCGTTCTAGAAAGAGACTCGTAGAATCTATCTCGCGCGCTCTCATGCTAGCCGGGCAGTTCGACAAATACCATAACCATATACAGGTACTGACGAGACAATTTTCGCACCAGAATTGGTAATATCCGCAGACACAGCTCAGTAAAACACTCCGTATCAGCTGTTACAATATGTCAGTATAATTCTTGGTCTTGGTGATATGTCAGTTCTTATTTTGTTTGTTTTAAAAGAATCGTAGTTATCGGTGTGGGTGTATCGGCGCGGCGGTCTAGGCTTTGTGCGCAATTAGTTCGGCATTCCTAGTGCTCCGATACTCGCGTCGTTGTCATTGATTATCTGGATTACCTGAGCTTATTTCTGAGCATGAGAACTATAGTCAGCAAACTACTGTAACCATTCATTTATTCATTGTGTTTTAGTTACAAGTACACGCGGTACCTATTCGTTATACTAATATTATAAGACCAACAATGAAATGAAGTGAACGAAAATGTATGTGCTTCAAATGAGGTGAGGATGAGATGTGTGTCTATACGAAAGAAACGTAATATATAGCCATCTAATGGCATGCAAATGTTTATACGCTAGAGTACGAGTAAGTCCAAATGTTACATGACCACGATATACATATAGGTACTTCTGGTTCGATAACAAGTCGTGACGCAACGAGAATACAAATTTGGTGATATTTACGGCTTCACTTTTATTCAATCTGCCCAAAATAGGCATTCAATAATCAGTTTAAGTGTTAAGTTTCCTTCGTGACCAAAAATAACGCAAGATTAAATTAGATTTTAACTTTTACCGAATAATCCACATTTGGGGCTAATTATGTAGGTTGGCAACTTAGTTGACACAAAATAACAGTGCCTGCTGTAATAATCTTTAAACCGAACGTCCATTATTAATTTTAACGCTTGCGTCAACGCACCTAAGCAAGATACATCCAATCCATGCATTAAATATGGTGTTGAAAACCAAGGGTTTGGCAACGGCTTTGAACCCATTTGCTAACGATACGATCTCGACCGAAACAATGCTAGTCCGACCAGTCTCGCCATAGCAATAGGACACTGTCTAGTTTTTCAACTTGATTTTGGAATTCCCATCCCACCCACGATTTGTTTCTGTGGCCATATTCATTTGACTCAACACTTTCACCAATACTATGCGAAAACACTATGCTTTTTCTATTGATGTTATCCACTCCCACGCAGATAAAAGCGTCTACCAAATACTCCTAGTACATTTCCACCCAGCATAGCAAATATAAGAAGTATTTACTTCCACTTACTATTTGGTTTCAGGCTGTGGCAATAGTAGTTCCTTGCGGGAGTCTAATTTATTCCAGTAAAATAAAATTACAGAACTACTACTTAACTGCAGACTGCTTTAGGCTTCAAAATAAAACTTTTCTTAAATTATCTAATTACTAGCTGCTGCCAGCGACTTCGTCTGCAAAGAATTCGTTTATCGTTATCCCGCGTAAACTACGCAATTTTCCGGGATAAAAAGTACCCTATGTGCTATTCCAGACTTTTCTCTATCTATGTGCCGAATTTCATCCAGATTCGTTGGGCCGTTCTGGCGTGATTGAGTAACAAACAGACATCCATCCATCCATCTATCCATCTATCCATCCATACTTTCGCATTTATAATATTAGTTAGATTACTAGCTGTTACCAGCGACTTCGTCTGCAAAGAATTCGTTTATCGCTATCCCGCGGGAACTACGCAATTTTTCGGGATAAAAAGTAGTAGTGCCGATAGTTAGATTATGGTTCAGGGATGGCAAACTAATGGCATGTGTCAAAATAATTCCGACAAGTCAATAAAGAATAAAATGTATGTAGGTAAATATTTGAGTACCTATATTTTTCCATTATTAAAGCACTAGGTTAATTTTTTTAAGAAGTAGTATGGCAAACGAGCAAGTACTACCAATAGATCACTGCAACACCAAGGAAGTCCTTGGAGACACGTCAATGCATTTTTTTTTAATTACACGTCCATCAAAAATGGTTCGTCGCCCCTGCAACGCAGGATCTTCAACTTGGCACTATATTAACTGGCAATGCGAACTCGCAAAAAAAGAATTAACCAAATGGCTTCGTAATTCCCGGCGTGCTGTCCGCTAAGCCACGTTAAGCGCCGCGTCATGTGCGGACGCAGATTGATGGCTGCCATCGCGGCAGATGGCATCATTAAACTCTACCCGCTATACTCTTAGTTGATACCACTTACTATAACGCCCACCGTGGTTCTTATTACTATATCGTTGAAGGTTAATTTTGATCTCCGCGTCTTCGTGGATTGCACTATCTATAGCAGTGGTTCTCAATCAGTGCACCAGCCTTACCATGACGTCTTAATGCGATTCAGTTTAGGTTCGCTCGCTGTCAGATTCATACTAAAAGTGACAGCTAAAACTTGAACTGAATCGGAATTAGGACGTCATGGTAAGGCCCCAGGAGTCAAAATATGATACGCGAACAATCGCTAAGTGCACAAAGATTTAAAGGTAAATGATTAATTATGACTTTTGCGTAGCTTTATACCAAAATATTATACCTATATACGATTGCTGAACCCAAAAATCACATTTTTTGAAAATTTTCAGTTATTTTTAGACGATTTTTTTTTTCAAATAAAATCAATGTTTTTAATACATGATACTTATGAGTTTTTGATTAAAGTTTATTTTCGGATTTACTATATGGATGGGATATGGGATTTATCGTTTGTGTGTACGTTGTGGTCCCTGCTAACAAAAAACAAAGTGTTCCCCGGTCAATGAACGTTTGCGAACCACTGATCTATAATATAGCTTACTACAGACTGGCGGTGGGCGCCGTGCCCCTCCGAGGACCTCTGCTTATCTCTCACAGCCCGTTGCTGATCGCTCGGGGGATTTTTTTGGACTGAACGAAGATGCCAACTGTTACGGAAAGGTACAAAATTTTTTTTGGTTTGATGATGCGATTAATTGAGTGTGCCTTTTAGCTCGTTTTTTAACTGGTTTAGAATTCTGGACCTTTTGACAGCATCCGAACGTTTCTTACACTTGAAAATTGAGGTCTTTTAATTTAATACAGTCTCGTGTCTAAAAACTAACGAATTAGAGTGACTTTCGACATGAAATATTATGAATTAGAGTGAATTGAAAATACTTAATGACTTTACTGAATAGTAAAGTCTTCAAACTTTTGTAAAGGAAGTTATTTTATTTAAATGCACCAAATGCGTTCTGAAAAAATGAAAACCCTCTTAAATTTCGTTTCATTTTATTTTAATTAAGTATCTATTAATGGTTATAGCAACAAGAGCATAATTTTGGTGCGGTTGACGTAATCATGACGTAAGTTCACATAAAGGATGCTTTTATATAAATTTGTTATTGTCTCTAACAATCTTCTTTTAATGACAGTAACAGTCAATTAAAAACACTTTGTATGTAGCTAGACGTCATATGCCTGTCATCGGCACCAAAGTTATGCTCCCTGGTCGTCAGACATTACTTTAGGAAAGCCGAAGGTACGTATATATATAAATGTAAGACGAGACACTAATGTTGGCCTGATCTAGGCAACCTGTGGGAATCGAATTCTATGGACGCCACGCCATTCGTATTTATTATAGTTAAAAAGATACAGTCCTGTGGCAGACGGACGGTCGGAAAGACCTGCAACAGTCCTACTGCAGCTACCCGGGTCGCGTTGGATACTCTTTGGATGCGAAACGCTAAAATACCTCACGATCACACAAGTTATGAAGCAGACGGCTGCGCCAGCGCACCCCCGTAAACACGAGCGAGCCGTGTTCCTAGGCCAATAACGGCGCGAAAGGCGCTATTGATCTGCCCACCCCACTTTATATGCTAATGCTGCCATAACTCCCGACGCTTGCTGACGGCCCTGTATTGCGAGGAGTACCTATTGAATATCTATAAAATACAATCTATAAATGACTGAAAATGATTTACTGTTATAATGTTGTTATTGACCGTTTTATTCTCCATGAAAATTATTTATGCTATAGTATTGGTGCGGTCACCGTTCACTTCTGTTTGTGCTAAATAGTAATAAAATATAGACTGGTAGATTCAAAAAAAGACATGTAAAGGAGCCCTTGGCGGCCTATTTGCAAAATAAACTTTTGACTTTGACTTTTGAGACGAGTATACAGATGTCAATATCACAGAAATTTGTGTGTGTGTTTGTTTCTTCTTCATACGCAAACGGCTGGACGGATTTGGATACAATTTGGAATGGAGATAGCTGGTAGGTACCTACTCTAGATTAATACATAGGCTATTTTTACCCCGGAAAATTGCATAGTTCCCGCAGGATAGCGATAAACATGTCAAAGGTCGTAGCTGGCTAGAGTCGTAAATGTAAATAAATTGTTGCAGAACATACTATCAAATCAACACCATTTCTTAAATCTAATTCTACGCGGACGAATTAGCGGGCAGAAGCTAGTATATTTATAAAATTATAAAGAAACATGATTAAAATTCATTGAAATTAGTAATTCCTTCGCATTGATCACACTTCATAACCCGGTCCTCGGCGGCGGTAGCGTATTGAATTGATTGCTTTCATCCATTAGCTTTGTCAAACCCGTTTACCGCCGAAACGATTAAGAACTCATCAATTTGTTAAATCATAATTTGTTCAGGTCGTAACCGCAGATGGCGGTCTCCGCGCCATAGGGATTAACATAATCTCTGCAAATAAATGTTGGTACAGTCGCCAACACTCAACTTACAGTCGCCATCAGATATATCGTAGCGGGCGAGGTCCTCAAATACTTCGGAGCAGCCTTAAATTTCAATAAATTCATTACAACTGTAAGGTTAATAACATCAGAACACGCAATTAGTCATAAATATAATAGCATCGACTTTTCAATAAAATCGAGACACCACAGATCGTCAAAGATATCGATGCAGACAGGCTGACCATAAAGATCGGAACATTTTTGGAAAATATACCTTAACTTTGTGACAAACAGTTTAAATTACAGTGCGTTTATAATAAAACTAGTTTTATAAAATAGAACTACATGTTTTGACTTATAACAGCAGAAAAAGAAAAATTTTATTCTTAAAAAAAGTATAATGGCAATTTAGTGGCCAGTAACAATTTACACTTTATACAACAAAAAAGGTTTTATGTTACTAACACAGTGAATTATGCATGCAGACGCGTACACTATATAGGTGACATATCTTTCATTTTGGCATGACGTTTGAGCCTTATTTGTATTTTGTTGGGAATTCGAATCTATCATCATATACGTAAGGTTTATTTTCCACTTATGTTCCGATATTAATGGTCAGCCTGACTGCGTCGATACCTTTGACGATATGTGCTTCCTGATATTTTTAGCTCATTGAACGTCCCGAATTTATTGAAAAGTCGCTGCTCTTATATTTATGACGGATTGCGTGTTCCGATGTTATTAACCATATTTAGTGTAACGAATTTATTGAAATTTAATGCTGCTCCGAAATATTTGAGGACCTCGCCCGCTACGATATATCTGATGGCGACTGTACCATCCGCATACGTTGGTCGTATCAGTGTCTATTGTCCATAGATAAATATACACACACCAAAAGTGTTTAGGAATCAGTCAAAAATATTATTTATACGCGTTTGATTCTTAGACATTTTTCAGCAGTACGGTCGCCCAAATAAGTGGTCTACCACTTTTCATCCAACTTCCTATCAATTGAAAATGTCGCTAAAGTCGAACTTTCAGGTTGACAGCCTGTCTTATCGACGTTATT
Source organism: Pandemis heparana (assembly GCA_963854515.1). Classification (NCBI taxonomy): domain Eukaryota; kingdom Metazoa; phylum Arthropoda; class Insecta; order Lepidoptera; family Tortricidae; genus Pandemis; species Pandemis heparana. The sequence goes on from OY978009.1 coordinate 17,399,246, forward strand.
ATATTGTGACGTGCAAAGGAATTTCAACCTTAGGGTGGTAGACCACATATTTGGCTGATGGTACAGTCACCAGCATAAATATGTGATCATTTTTGTACCTTGTCGCTTTCAGTCTTTACATGATTTCGTATGGTTTTTCAAACATGACTTTAAAGTGACAAGGTACAAAAGTGATCACTTATTTATGCTGGTGACTGTACATAGGTACCAGGTAGGTCGTCATCAAGATTTCATCTGACTATAGAGTCAGATGAAATCTTGATGACGACACACAGTAGGTAATAGAATTTTGACTCTATTTGACAGACAGTCTCTACGTAGCGCGACATTATACAGACGTAGGGAGGTTGTTAAATTACCTACCAATTTTACTGACCTACCTATTGTTGATAGGCTTCAAAACCCATCAGGAGCCTTACCATGACGTCTTAATGCGATTCCATACCGATTCTTTAGCTGTCATTTTTGACACTCCTAGTATGGATCTAACAGAGAGCGATCCAACTTTGGCTCGAAATTGAATCACATTAAGACTTTCAACATGAAACTATATACTGTGAGACTCACACATAATTACAACACACCGTGTGTGTGTGTTCGTTTCGCTGCCGCCGTGGCGAGCGCTCTCTGATGAAGGGCTACGAAATAGTCCGAAACAATTGTCGGAGCAATCCTTCGGCTTTTATACGTGAGTTATCCGGTGTGTTGTAATTTCGCACTGGCATCGCATAAAGCGCTGCGGGTGTCTATGGACAGTGGTGATCATTTAACATCAGGTGACCCACTAGTTCGTTTGTCTGGCCTCTCTAACATAAAAAAAAAAATTAAGACGTCATGGTAAGGCCCCAGGTCAACTTGTCGACGAGTGTAGGTGGTAGGGTAACGAAAATTTCTTACTATCGATGACAATGACCCGTTTAAGCATGTAAAGGCTTATACGCCAAAGACTTGAGTTTATTGCCAAACGTTGTAAAAGTTAAAAAGTCGTAAAAGTGGAATCTTCCGTTTATGGACCATTAAGTGTACTGAAGTGAGTTAGTTATTCGTAATCATGTAATCTGTGGAGCATCAACCCGGGTTTTACGAAATAATTTAACTGAGGAATGGAAGAAATGGCTCCAAATTGAGGCTGCGCCGGACCGGTTTGGGCCGCGCCGCCCGCGCCGTCGCCGCCGCCCGACGCCGCAACTCACTTATTTTTTCAATTTTTTATGGAGATTACCCTTGAACTTACCACTAGTAAGTCTGAATACTCTGAATATTTTTTACTTGAGCTCTTTCGCGTGGTACCTACTTTGAAGAAGATGAGTGTATTCATCTGAAAGGTAAGTAATTAATTGTAGAGTTTCACGAAACAAATCAATGTTGACGTATCAATCGATAAAAGCTGCTTCGGAACTGACAGGCATTGGTTTAAATACATTGTGTCTTCAAGTCAAACGAGGAGGGTAAAATAATATATGACTAGGTAAGGGCTAGGTAATTTAAGAATCACGCAATGAGAGTTTCGAGCAAATTGAAAACTATGATAAGTGTTTGAATTTTTCAACTGTTGACTTACGGGACCCTAAAATGACATATTATAAAAGTAACACAAGTAGGTATAATCAGGTATCCCTTTTTTTTTAATTCCCAGTTGGTAGTTTCAATAACTTTCACTGTAATTTTTCGCGGAAGAACATAATTGTCGTGCTAGGCTAGTCAATCAATCACCGACACTGCAACTTATAAATATACGTTTGTGACATCGCACTACGTTGCACATGATGCATTATGTATCATGCTGCGTTGAATTGTAATTTTTCTGCAGATAATAGTGAAATAATTTGTACTTTCTGGTCAAATATGGACTGCCGCCAAGAAAAGGCTGAAAGAAAGCCACAACACCGTGATAAATGGGATTTGTTATCATTAAATGTATCATCCCACACGAACACGATAGTAACACTACGCACCTACTGGTAGAAAGTAGCGACTCATTGAATCAGGACGCGAATTCACGCTTCATCGCAACTTTCCTAGCGCGCCGACGCGAATCTTTGCCGGAAATCTGCGGCTGTTTCCCGGCTATCGGTGCTATTATCAATTAGATTTAATTAGGTGGCCGGTGTTTAAGTAATTGTGAGTGCCACATGCGAGGCAAAACAAACGCAAATACACGTTACAGGTGACACGTGACGACGTGAAGGTATTTGAATATTCGATCACTAAAAAACATGTAATACATGCACACCCGGAGACATTCGTGATGATTTTGGTGCTTATTAGCAAATTATTATTTGCATAAAAAATAAAGCCGCCGAGTGCAGTATTGGGAATTTGGATGGTTCTAAATAACTCAAGTAATCTGTAATGTTTGACAATTAAACTAATTTCATTTACATTCTTTTTGTACAATAAAGTGTTTATATTTTTGAGAGATTATTAGTTCTTTTCAGAACAATTTAAAGCTGTGATAGGTGACTAAGTTTGGTAAGTTTACGTTAAACATTTATGATGTAGGTATTTTTAAACTTTTCCGAACTTTTTCTTTTATTGACTCCGGCAAGAAGCTCCGCCGGCACGCTCGCATCGCAGCATCAATGGATCCCGGGGCGTTTCTTTTAGAGCCCGCTGTGCGTCAATCTCCTCGTCTCCTCCGTTACCATCCGTTACTCGAGCAATGAGAGACGCACGTCACCGCGACTGAACTGCAATTAGTTGAACAGATGGGGGCTAAGTTGCCGTGTTGATTGCGCTCTGTTGCTGGGAGTTTGTAGGTAAGTACTGTGGGATATTGCGCTCTAGTCTATTCATCTAATTCTGCCTTTCCAATATGAATAAATTATTCTTGAGGGGAAGACAATAAATCTGCTTAGTGTAAGTTTTCGGTCAGAAAATGCGTCTGAACGCGTTTGCGTTAAAATGTCAAACACTGAGAACAGCTTGTTGTTGTTTTGATTCGTAGGTGGCGCTGCCAATTTTCCATAGTAATTGAGACGTTTACGTGAACGCGTCTGGGACATTTTTAGGATGAAAACTTACACTAGATGATTAGAAGTGGTAAGCAGGGCGTTATTTTTACTGTGGGCTAAAACTTACAATAGGTACCGATACTGCCACATTGTTTTTGTTGAAGCTACGTATGGAAAAGGTACCTAAATACACATTCCAAAACGAGACCTGCTGAATTACCTTTATTTTATATTTTAAAGGATGAAAGAGGCCGCTGCGCCCGCGCGGGCTTCATTAGGCTCATGCCCGACAATGACTAACTCTAATTACCCGTGATATCCGCTAGCCGTTTATTGTTTGCGGCCAACAATCGGACAATTCCTGGTCTTGGCTTTGTGCAGCGATAAGCAAATTCGCGTTAGTATGTATAGAGTATTTGTATTGTATTGTATTGTTGTATGTATGTATGTATAACTCTTTATTGTACATAAAACACATGAAAAAGGTAAATACAGGACAATACAAATGTACAAAGGCGAACTTATCCCTAAAAGGGATTTCTTCCAGTTGACCTTTGAACGATTGACAGGACACAGGTATTAAGGTTAGTCTCTTACCGCCGTAAATTGAGACAAAGCACACAGTGCTAAATGCTATAACGACGTGTGCATGCGAAAGTGCGTTAATATTTGCTCAGCATTGAAGACTCCGTCCTTAAAATCAACAATGATTTTTATAAACAGGTGCCTATTTTATTTGTAGGTAAAGGTATACTTAAGTATTGATATACTTAAGTTATATCATTGTGATTTTTTCTATTGCTTTTTTTAAATTCAATTTCGTTTTTTTTCCTTTTTGACTATAAGAAAATTAATAGTATTTTTTGAAAAAAACTTTCTTCTAAGTTGTGTGCTGTGTATTCATCCTAGCAATAATGGTTTTTCCGAAAGTGCGCTAAGAATAAAAAAGCTCTTTGCGGTCTGCTGCTATTAAAGAATTTCTGGACACCAATAATGCGTAGGTACAACGAGAACCCGTAAGTCATTGATTCTTAAACTGTGATCGGTACCATAGTTGTTTTGTCATTTTCTGAAAGAAAAGCTAGACGTAATAACGTGTAGGTATATACAGTGCTTCTAGATAGTTTTTTTTAATTTTTTTGACTATTGACCTGTTCTGAATAAAGATGAATGAAAAATAATGTAGTTATATCGAGACCATGTGCAACAGCTGCATCGAGCATTACTCTGTCCAGACCAGACTACTCGCCGCTCTCATCCCCAATAATGTAATTTTTCATTCATGTTTATTCGAAACACGGCAACTGTCAAAAATACATGAAGAAACTAGAAGCACTGTACAGGATTCCGTAAGTAATTCACACAAACGTAGATATTTTCTTGAACCTTCGTTTCACCAGCATTCCTCATCGTAATGGTAACGTAAAGTAAGAAATAGTACTGGGAGTGAATGGAGTATAATAGTGTAATGTAAGCGAGGGTTGTAAGGAAAGTTTTGTCTCGGTGTTTCCCAACATACGTTATCGGTCAAGTGCGAGCGCGGCCGAGCGAGACCGACAGGTGCTGGGAGAAGACGTTCCACTTGGTGCTACCGCGCCTCTACAATGCATCTTCATTTCCAAATTTAACTCAAATTAAAAAATATGCGTTAAGCATGTCGCATTTCTCTTGTCGTTATTGTTTAATCAAACTATTAATCTAACTTCATATTATTGGTTAAATCAACATAGGATGGTTTAACGAACTACCATGTTTATTTAATACCTTCATAAAAGTTCGTGCCACAAGCCCACTGTCTAAATGATAGTGGTGCTGGCACGTCGTAGGTACCTACTTACTTATGTGACTTTTGATATAAACGTAGTTTAATTTTTTTTTAATATGTGTAAAGTCAGTTACACCAATTTTTTTCTTGTTCAGCCGTTGTATATATATGATCTGAGCGGCATGCCGGGTAGAATAAAATGCCACGGACCCTCAGGGGGCCCAGCCTCAAAATTACAGAAGGGAGAACTTCTTTTATTGAGGAAATCATCATTTATATCATCCGATGAATTTGCCACGGGCCCTCAGACGTTACAGTTACGGCCCTGTGCGAGTCCCAAGTGGAAGCGGCAGTGCGGCGACAGGGCGCAGGGCGCAGGTCGCGCGTGACGCGGCTCCCACGACGCGCGCGCAGGTTCTCGCTCCGCTTCCCCCCAGCACAATGACAGGAACTCGTTACAACACCAATTGGTTCCTCTACACTTTGAATTGAATTGTCTAAAGCTTTGGGCGAAGTAGAGATCCGAAACTCTTAGAAAGTACCCCTTAATTACAAATTGTTTAATCCGAAAATAAACCCCTCGTTTAAAAAAGCCTAGATTACATTTCCAGACGACGACCAATTTTCGCAAGACACCAATGTCGCCAACAGATATATTCGGAGCAGTGTAGGCGTATTATAGGCGTTTAAAATATCAAAACATGACCGAAATCTGAATAGCGTAGGACATGTTGATTTCAGATATTTCTGAGCTCTTTCATCTCTCTAGGTTGACCGTCATTCTGGTGCACTCATGCAAGGGTCCGCCCTTTTTTGAGCACCTAAATACACATACATAATCTGATGGCAACCGTATACCTGTCTACTCTGTAAGGGATAAATACGAGATTTGTATATGTAAGTGTTGGTATGTATATGTAACTGTATATACATATACGTCTAATACAGTGACTGTAAACACTTTAAGCGCGGAGAGCTAGTTTAAGTGGCTTATTAAAGTCTGAATGTATGGTTCTCTGTATTATGTACAGTCACCAGTATAAATAAGTGATCATTTTTGTACCTTGTCGCTTTCAGTCGTTACATGATTTCTTATGGTTTTTCAAACATGACTTTAAAGTGACAAAGTACAAAAGGGATCACTTATTTATGCTGGTGACTGTACCATCCTTTTACTACATTTACTGCAAATAAAGATATTATTATTAATATTATCGATCTCTAAACACTTATCAGTTAGTTATTGACAACGCCTAACACCGTAACTTTGCCTTTAATGGGCAGTACCTATAAACCAAGTCTCCGCGGCTCGGCTATAACGCTGCAGATAATGAGGAAGAAATGCCGCAGGCGCAGGTTCTGTTTCCGCATTATCTACCGCTAACTGAGCCTAACAATTAGTTAATACCTATGTACGCCGCTGATGAACGCGGCGTTTCCGCCGTGCCGCATAGCTGCTGCCTTCTGCGGGACCAGCGCGTGCGCACACGTACTAAACGAGGATTGGGAAGGCTAGTGCACGCGCTGCATAAGTAACATGTTTTGTTAATTGCCTTAATTAAGTGTCGGAATTAAGTAGGTGACTAAAGAGATCGAATGAAATAGTTTACATGTTACACGCTACTATTACAACTAACAGTTTGTGAGTATATATATCTGTCTGTCTGTTATACATATTTGAAACTTTTTCTTTTGCTCTAAACGAAATGCGTAATCTCAATGGCTTAGTCAATATAAATGGTATGGCGCACTGCGGTGAGATTTTTGGTAATTCCTATAAAAAATTGTAAACATCATTTCATAAAATTAAATCATTTCACTTTAACTTAAACGTCAAACCGTTACCAATTTGAAAGAAGTCGACGCAAACCTGAAATAAATTACCCCATTAATAAATTATATTAATTAATGATACGGTTTTATGAATACTTTAAAAAATTAAGTCAGCCTTTCTTGCGCGGAGCATTGTAATGTTACTCGCCATCTCAGAACCGAATATTAATTAGAACGCGCACCTGGTCAAACATTTCCATACAAATCGCATCCTAACCAGTAGGTAATGAAGGTAGGCGCGTAACATAATATTTATAAAGAAACACATTCATTTATTGCGAATAAATAACATTTTGTAATAAACAGTGTTCCGTTACAAAAACTGCTCTTTGATGTCATGCAAATACGTACAAAACACTGTGCATTTTTGACCCCTTTTTAGAGTTCAGTCCCCTTTGGCAGTTAGACAAATGGCTCCTTTAGATTATCTGTTCCAAGCCTTTAGTCATTGTCAAGTTGCTCTGATATTGTGTGAACATAACCGGTTCTCTAAATAAAAAAATCTTACTCCGCGTTTGGTTTCATTTACATTCGCTGTGATGATCGTACTTAACGGTTGGTACCGGCTTTATTTTTAAACTCGAGATGGAAACTAGCAAATAGCAGTTTTAATAGCATCTACAATATAAAGGTTACTTGTTAATATACTGATACTTAACTAATGAAGCAAGTCGGTTTTGCCAACATTGCTAGAGTCAATCCGAAACAGCAGAGCTGAGAGCATAGCAAAAGAGACATTGCATGATGATGATTGCATACACCGTTTGTAGTGTAACTTCAGTTGTTTTTATTTTAGTAAAAAAGGTGTATCCTTTACTCGTAAAAAACCGGCCAAGTGCGAATCCGATTACAAAATCCAGTGTTAGCAGAGCCCTGCTCTTAAGCAAAATGTAGGCAGTGTGAGGTTATTTTATATTGGTAATTTACATAGACAGACAGACATAAAAAAATCTGATTTTTAGATTTATTTAATGAGTTGTGCTATAAGACCTACCTTTATTCAAACAAATTTCTAGGACAACTGTAAGTAGGTACCCCCTAAATTTCGGAGCTCGGCAATTTGTATAGAGACACCTATTATGTCCCTATAGCTTAAATGAGTATTTTAATTTTAACTGTTAGTCATTAAGGAAACTATGTAGCTACACCCACTGGGTAAAATTGTATTGATACAATCTGTATTGCACAACATCAGCATGTACCTTTTATACATACAATTTATGTCTTCAAAATAAAATATTAAACCTATATGTCTCTTTTGACTGAGTTGAAACAGAGGGTTCATTTCTTCACAGCCCCAAGGGACTGCAGACCTCAGTATTTGATATCAATTTCAATTTTATATCTCTACGCGTTCCTGAGAAAAACGGCCTTAACGAACAGACATATAAGGGATCCTTTTTTCCTTTAGAGGTACGGAACCCTAGAAAAGAAATGTGCGAGCACTTGGAAAAATACGAACAAACAATTTGGAATACAGCTCAATCTAAACGCGTTACCGAACAACCTAATCCCATGTTTATTTTCATAAACTCATCACACCATTGAATCCCAATAACCACCCCTCGTTCAAACCCCTAAGCTTTGTAAGCCGCGCTTACATCGCGTATAGAAATTAAACCGGTACTCGCGGTGTATTGTCCCGCGCCTGCGCAATAGCTGCACTCGATCCATCCATTGATCGAGCGAAGTAATTGTGCAGTTTGTGCTGCGCGTGAGTTAAGAGAGATGAGCGTTAGTGGCTTGAAATAAAAAGACGCGTGATAAACATAACTGACGGACGTAAAGACAGTTTGTCACAATTTGTCAAATCCACATTTAAGCCATGTTAGCCAGTAAAGTAATTTAAAACATTTCTTTATCTACACTTTACATTTAGAAAAGATTAAGATTCTAGGAATGTAAACACATTCGATACAATACCGTACTTAAAAATCACAACAGCAAAAACATAGCAAAACACTATAAAGGCAAATGGGAGCAAAAAAAGTCAAAAGGGAAATTGCACTAAAAAAAAAGTGATAAATGTGCCCCATTTCTAAACCAATTTTGTGCACGCTCCCGCCCGTGGCTTGCGCCGGCGCCTGCGCAAGTGACTGTTACGCTGCGACAGTTTACTTATATCAAGTTGTAAACGTCAATTTGATGGGCATTGTCATTGTCGGCTTTACGAGCCTATGTGACTCCCGCGTGACTTTATGTCGGCGGCAGTTGTCACGCAGCGTAACGTGTCTATTACGAGGACAAGAAGCGAGATGAAAGAGGTTATGGGGCGAGGGATGATGGATGAGCGGTAGACCTTTGAATACCTACACCAAATTTTAATAACTAATCGGCATTTACACAAAATTGTATGCTTCCTAATTTTTTAGGTATCAAATTAGTGTACAAAAATAGGTACTTAAATAGGATCTTACGTTTAATTTAAGTAATGTTATTTGAAACGGATAATAATGAGTGGACTGTATTATAATTTAAGGAAATGGATAAATGAATGGATCACAATGAAAAACCAGCTCCTACGCTCAAGACTGTAATGACAACGACAATACATAACAAAGGCAAAAACAATTAAAAAATATATAAAAAGTATCAAAAGGTAAAGAGTTCGCGACATTATTATTATTATTATTCCATTACTCTGCTTATGTTTTTAAACTATATTTAGATAGGTGTTTAAAACAATGCAATAGGTAGGTACTTTCCTGTCATTTAAGAAGTTATTTTGATGGTATAAGCGTAATTTTTGTTTATTTTTTGGCAATTAAATTAACACAAACAAACTTGATGAGATTTCTTTTTTTTAATTAGATAGTCACTGAGTAGACTAAGCCATATTTTGTCTGTTCTAGTGCATGTCTCTGAACATGAATACTGATTAGACTGCACCAATCATCCGGGAGAGCTTTCGAACACGAACGCTGCGCGCGCGCCGGTAACGCGATCCCTCGTATTGAGTGTCGCGACAACACCATTGTGCTGACACTAACACAACAACTGACAAAAACATTCACAAAACAAAATGGTTCGTCTGTGTACTCTGTTTAATAACAAACGTCGGTTCTGTTTCAAAACATGCTGTGACTCCGGTGGAAAAATTTAATTTTAATTTAATTTAATAATTTAAATTTAATTTAATTTGTAAGAACAAAAAATAAACGGTTACAACTTACAAATGTGTGTTAATCAGGATTCAAATTGTTATGTAGTACCATAAAACAACGAAAACATGATAAACATAATAAACAAATTAACCTAGTTAGAAGAATCATTTATTTACCCTAGAGCTACCTATATAGATTTAATACCTAATAGGCACTCTTCTAATTCTAATTTAGTTTGTAAAAATTTGGTTATCTATGTATTTTTGCCGCGATTAATTATATCACATACAGAGTTGCTCAATCTAGATTATGTTTAGGTGGTGGTGGTTCCTTCTTTCTGTAGTCGAGCACGGTAGAGGCCCCGGCGCCGGCGCCGGTACTACGCTGATTCGGCGCGCGCGCCGTGCTCTCACAATACAATTGTATTGATTCAACACTGCAACACTAGCCGGATAGACTAGACACGCCAGACAATTTTATACAGAAAAAAACTAAATGTATACCATTACGAAATCCATGTTCGGGACCCAAAAACTCAGAATAGTTACTAGGGGTTTTGGATTCCACAAATACAAATATATATAAATACCATAATAATACCACAATATATAAGTTCTCGTAACTTGACATTGTACAATTTATGATGTAATTTTATATTGAATGAATAAATAATCTAATCTAATCTAATCTACCTATGTACTGTGTGAGTTGCTGATCAGTGAAGGATAGTATCGAATGTAAAGCAACTTCTCAAGACTCGGAAGAGGTTTTAGTGGGTTAAAAAATGGAAAATCGCATTACGTAGCGAGGACAATGAAATCCATCCATTTAATCCTTTTTTTTAACATAATGAATAAGCCGCTAAACATTATTTTGGTGACATATTTCTAAGATGACTGAGTAGGTAACTGGATTAAAAGGAATCAAGGTCTACTCAATCTTACTTCTAAATATTCCTTGAAAAAACCGTGAGTCAGTGTAACGCCGCGATGTTTGAGGAATTCTTTGCTTCCCCTCTAACGCTGCACAAAGGCACACTAAAGGCCAATTCAGCCAAAGAAATCAAAACCCTATTCCTGCCAGCAAAAGGTGGAATCTAAAAAGGTTTCTTTTTAGTAGGTAGTGAATATAATTATACCGGTTGTCAGGTTTGATATAATCACGGCGTTTTTTGTGATCCGGAGGTAATTAGGTGAGATTTAAAAAGAAGGGTCCAACGGTTCTGTCGCGGCCCTTCACGCCGGTAGGGCTCGCTGTTTACTACGGATTAGTTTAATTTAATTTATTTAGTTATGCGTATTCTTGTGGTACGAAAATTGTAGATTAAAATCTTGTAATTAATCACTGCTTTATATCGGTCTTAAAAGCATAATAAAAGAGTTTTATTACATTACAGTGAAATTTAACATTGTACGTAGGTGTATTATATTGCATAAAATTATCCACAACAATTTTCACTTACATAGTTAATTTAAGTACTTAATTAATTTTGTTTATAATTGTAACCGTAATAAAGGAGGCCTTTGCCCAGCAGTGGGACGTATATAGGCTGAAGATGATGATAGTAAAAATATATTAAGTAGATATACAGTATCATACGATAGTGAGTTATTACATTGACAATCCGACCACTGTAAGAAAAATGGTTAAAATTGTATTCCAAGATTCCATTACATTGTTATTTGGTTATAATTACAAATGAAGCTCGCGGAGAGGCACGTTAAAAACTCCAAACAAAAGACATGAACGCGTGCGCCGAGCTACAACATTGTCGTTCATACAACTCGACATAAATTAAGAAAGTTGATACCTGTCTGAATCTTACAGTTCAAGCGAAAAACGTTAGCAGTTACCTGAATTGTGCAACAATAGCTAGTAACAAACAATCGGAGCATCAGTCGGCTGGAAAGTGGCCGCTGGTCGTTCACCCATCTCTGGCTGATATTGATGACGATGATGATAATATGATGATGATGAGAATATTGGTCATAAGAACATTGATAGCCTAGTGGTTGGATCTATGGCCTCTCAAGCAGAAGATCGTAGGTGCTCACCCGGGCTCGCAATTCTAAGTTTTTCAGAATTCAAATTAAATTACACTTTTAAAATCACCGTGGGCTCGGCATTGTATTGGGGACAATCAAGGGTTTCAGTACTAGAAAAGTCTAACATTGAGAAAAAAAGTAACCCATGGTCATGCATTTATCGACGCAGTCGATGTAATTAGAACCGTAAAGGGGCGACGAGGAAAACATTTTCTTTGTTTCCGAACGACTCTACAATTTTTTGTTCGACTGCCGCGACGTATAAAACAGACGTACGTACACGGAGATAGGAGGCTTGTAATTGTACATACAATCGAGATTAAAATAAGTAAGTTAACTAATGATAATGAATGTTTATTTCCGTGCTTTCAGCGACATTATAATTAGCACATGTAGTTGAAAAAGCTACCACGTAGCTAGTTATAGCAATAGAGGCAGTCCGTAGTCCGTACCATATTAATTATTATATCAATATAACCAAAAAAATACGCTAAAATAATAAATGTAAACGTATATAATCTAAGACCGATATGAAAATAGTTAAATTTGAAAGAATAATAGTGGTGGCAACACCATTATCTCTGGCACGTCTTGCGCACGCGCCTGTTGCACCCGCCCGCACAACGGTCCCACGGGGGTTATATCTATCGTGACAGACCTTTTTTGTCGCGCGAAGACATAAGCACGCATGACGAGACAATGATTAACCGTAGTTCTCAGTTCTTACGTATATATAACTGGTAAATCAGCTTTTTGACTCGTTGCCGTGTCATAATTACGATGCGGTAGTTAAAGAAGCTCACTTCCTGTTCAGGTACTGATATAATCGCCTGAATCACATGTATTAATTAAATAAATGTTGTTATGTTCATATTTCCTTGCACGTTACGAGTACCAGTTTTTTAATTAAAACTCGATTTAAATGATGAATAGTCAGGTGCCCTTGGTATCGTCGAATATGTTTTTGTTCTAGTGTTGATCGAATTATTGCCGGACATAAATTGAAAATCTTTAAAACCTAGCATAAGTAAGTAAGAGGTTATTTAATAAAACTCTCCTGAAAAGTCGATCATTTCAGTATACAGAACATTTAGAACAAAAATCATTTGACCACCAGATAACTTGTAATTCTTGAGAAATCCACTGCACCTTCATCAGTAGCGAGCGTCAAGAGAAATTCCCAAGAGAAAAATACATACCTAATATACCCAATTATTCAAATTTTACATTGTAACTAAGGCCTATACTTAAGCTAAATTGAATTCGCCCAACAAAAGTAACATCATTTATATTTTCCGGCTCGCGAACTGCTATCTGCTAGGATCAATTAAATACTTCATCTGAGCCTGCTATTTGCATGTCTACCTATACACTTATACCAAGCACAAGTAAAGTATGCGTTCGCAGTCGGATAAATGATACAAACGGTACATGTATAATTACGCGCCATGACTCGGCGGACATATTGAGTACAGCAGCAATGCAGTATTTAAAATTGTTTGCAAATAAATTTGATGTTCTGGTTGAGAAATTCAGAGCGAAATCAACGCCTCTTTATCGGTTGAGGTGAACTCTGGAGATCTTGTTTACTAGCACTACTTCTTGGCATTCTGAATTTGCGGGCAACAGTTACCCAGATAGAAGTATGTACCTATTATTATGTAGACTTGTATTCAAATGTTTTTGAGCATGTCTCGTCTGTTCACTACCCTGTGTCTGGATGGTAACTTTATACTTAAACAAGAAGTTATTTAAGTTATTTATTATTAGTTAGTTAGTTATTATTTAAGTTATTTAATAATATATTTGTATGTTTACATGCAACCCATAGTAGCTTTGAAAATGAACTCGTATTGAAAAAAAAAATGTTTTTTAACAATTGTGGACCGAAGGCGTTCAATTGAAGGCGCTAATTTACTGCGTTCTTTCACGATGGCAGGAATCCAGCGCGTGACGATTATGTTCATACTCAGATAGGATAGAACAATTATGAACAGTAATTAATTAAATATAGCGTCCACGCGAGCTCGCGCTGCGCCCGCGCCACTTTCCCCGCTCATTTGAATAACATTTTATCTTGGATCTGTTCAATTATGGTGGCGAACTGAGATGATACTAGCTCGAGTATTCAGAGGTCCGCTTATATAAGACAGATATTTAAGTTACTTAGATAAACGAGATAACGACCGGATAGCCTAGTGGTTAGTGACCCTGACTACGAAGCTAGAGGTCCCGGGTTCGAATCCCGGTAGGGGCAGACATTTGTATGATGAATACGAATGTCTGTGCCCGAGTCATGGATATTGTATGTATTTAAGTATGTATTTACCTACATTATATAAGTATGTTTATCCGTTGCCTGGTACCCATAGTACAAGCCTTGTGCTTAGTTTGGGACTGGGTCAATTGGTGTAATTTGTCCCATGATATTTATTTATTTATTTATTTTTATTTAATTCTGATAATGATACAGGTCAAGTTAACTATCATTCTAATTAAAGGCTACGTTTCACATGGCAGTAGCTAGTACATTTTTGCGCAAGTATGTACATGTACACGCTTATGTCAAATTTCACACAAATATGATGCACATATTATGACACAAGAGTGCAATCTAATTGCACAAAAATGTACAAGCTACTGGCATGTGTAACGCAGCCCTAACATGTAGATGCTTGTGTGGGTCAGTAAAATCTTACTTACCTACATACCTACCAACGTTCCTACGTAGGTACAGTCAGCATCAGAAATTGGTGAACACTCGAAGTGCTAAGATCTGGATGCAACTATCTCCGAGGCAATAAGGTGTGTAGATGTTTTTAGTATTATTAATTATTATAATATTAGTAGGATTATTAAATTGTGATGCTGACTCTACGCTATTTGCAGACGCGATTTGTCAATTGGCCCTTGCTGGCCAAGATTTTTCGTCCTAATCCTTTCGGCCTATACAGATAAAAGAGATTACACTCAGACTTATTTTTTTATGAAAGACAACACCAATCCAGAGTCCAAATTAAAGTGGTTAGTTACGACTGGCCCTTCAGTTGTGATAATAATCATGGGATTCAACTTAATAAATAAGACAGTCTGTTTAACAGGAGCGATCCACCCAGCAGGGTCTTTTTATAACTTCAATTGGCTACGACCACCATGAGGAGAGGCACTAGAGTTAGACAGCGGCTTTCCTCGAGCGGAGAGAAAGCCGCACCTTGATACATAATACAGGTTCACCGCAGCGCCTGACCCCGGGACCCGCGATAAGGGCATGGCCGCTTGCCTCACTGGCTCCCAACACATAGACAGACACTTTTCACAGATACCTCATGCATCGGAATGGTTGGCTTAAAAATATGAGAACACACTAACTATCCAATAACGCGGATAGAGACTAATAGAGAGTCGTTTCCTGTCTTTTCCGAGCTGCTTGCCTTGACAGTACCAGACCTAAGTACCAATAAATGTACAGTTAGCCAAACAGAACCCTAGACCACTAGAATAAGATGCCTATCATTTATTGCGATGCGCAAACGCATACACACAGTAATAATAATTACGGAGAGATTAAGTTATTTAAACAAGAAAATAATAATAATAATAATAGGCAATAGCAAGCCGTGGTTTCTCTCGCTCCCTATCTTATATTTACCTATCAATACCTCTTCAAGCTAATTAATGAGTACTTTATCTATACTAATATTATTTATAAATGCGAAAGTAACTCTTTCTGTCTGTTACCTTTTCACGCTAAAACCGCTGGACCGATTTAGTTGAAATTTGGTATACATATAGTTTGAGTCCGGGGAAGGACATAGGATAGTTTTTTGTCCCTGAAAATTGCGCAGTTCCCGCGCAGGATAGCGATAAGCGACTTCTGCGCAGACGGAGCCGCGGGCAGCAGCTAGTTCTACAAATAATACTTTAGCAATCAATAAAAAAGATTTGAGGCAGCAATAGAAAACGATAAATCGAGGCAATGCTGTAAAACTGCAATTACAGCTCACAAAACTTTAATAATTTTATAAAAAATACTAGCTTCTGCCGGCGACTTCGTCTGCGTAGAATTATACATATAAACCTTCCTCTTGAATCACTCTATCTATTAAAAAAGAACTTACATCAAAATCCGTTGCGTAGTTTTAAAGATCTAAGCATACATAGGGACAGATAGACAGCGGAAAGCGACATTGTTTTATACTATGTAGTGATACCTATGTGGTAACGACGAAAACCTTTCCAACTCTACCAGTAAGTAAAGCCAAACATCGTAACTTAAGCGCAGAACCGTCGTAGAACCTTGTTCGAGACCCAGGTTACCTCGCGTGTTGCCCTGCGTTGTAGCACTTTGCTCAAGACAGGAGGATAGTTTACAGTTTAAGTTTACTTTATGGTAGTACTGGCTGTGCTGTGTTTCGTTCGAGATCGGCTCTACATAATAAATTGTTATGACACGCGAAGCGGCGCAGAATTCCAACCTGCGAAATCTTAGGAATCATGTTATAGGCAATGTGGCTAGCCCCAGCAGTCCCAGCACTATTTTGGTTAACCTTTCCACCTATACGCCCACAATCATGCTAAACGTGGCTGTCTACCCCGTAAGGGATTTAAACGTGATTTGTGTATAAGTAAGTACATATTTTGTATTAAAAGGGAAAAAACTGGAGTTAGGATTCTTAAAGTAATTTAGTCATAGGGGTGTGAGGTAAGAATTCATTTTGGAAAAGGGGTCTCTTGCTCAAAATAGTTTCTTAGGAATCCCTGCACTACATTAATATTTTTTAATTTGGTAAAGAGTGTTGCGTGTGTGGCTCAATAATAATTACTCCTAATTGTGTTATTATTTGTCTCTTTTGCGAACATAACGTTAACATTTTAATATAATATTTAAAAGTCCGTGTAATAATGCAAATTAAAAAAAACTTACCAAAACAAATAAAAAAAACAAAAATCCCTTTAGTGTCCAGCTGAATCAACACACATGAACAAACCACATTGTCACTTAGAACCTCCAAACACCGCACTAAATCCCGTAAAACTTTTATAGCAGTCCCAGCACTATTTTGGTTAACCTTTCCACCTATACGCCCACAATCATGCTAAACGTGGCTGTCTACCCCGTAAGGGATTTAAACGTGATTTGTGTATAAGTAAGTACATATTTTGTATTAAAAGGGAAAAAACTGGAGTTAGGATTCTTAAAGTAATTTAGTCATAGGGGTGTGAGGTAAGAATTCATTTTGGAAAAGGGGTCTCTTGCTCAAAATAGTTTCTTAGGAATCCCTGCACTACATTAATATTTTTTAATTTGGTAAAGAGTGTTGCGTGTGTGGCTCAATAATAATTACTCCTAATTGTGTTATTATTTGTCTCTTTTGCGAACATAACGTTAACATTTTAATATAATATTTAAAAGTCCGTGTAATAATGCAAATTAAAAAAAACTTACCAAAACAAATAAAAAAAACAAAAATCCCTTTAGTGTCCAGCTGAATCAACACACATGAACAAACCACATTGTCACTTAGAACCTCCAAACACCGCACTAAATCCCGTAAAACTTTTATAAGAGTCGTCCGTTACGCGCAGGAGTACTAGCTGCGCTACAGAGCCGGGCGCTGCGCTCCGAGCTCGCGAGTGGACTGGCTGGGGCCGGGGCCCCGGGGCCGCGGCGGCGGCGCTAGCCGGGGGACTCGGTGGTCGGGGCTTCGCAAGCCGCCAGTTGACCGAAACTTTACATCGATGTTATATGTACTAATTTTTGACGGTCTCTTTAGACACTTGGCTTGAAAAGTCCTAATTGGATTTTCACGACATTCTCGCTGATATATAGATTAAGCCTAATCTGGAGCAACATAAATGCTTTGTATCGTGGAAATTGTATGACGAGAAGAAATATATAAATGATTAAAACTTAAAAACATTTAAAACTTCACTACTTGTAGAGCTACCTAAATGTGTAGGTAGTACATGGGAACGAAAACTACTTATACATAGGTACTATAATGAAAAGACACGTTAATGAGGTCGGGTTACCACATAGACAATGCAGCGACAACTGTTCAGATTACTTTCAAAGTCATAATACCAACAATCGTTAAAGATAATGGTTTAATTAAGAATACGCACGGCCAACTTTTAATTAACAAACAGTCGCAGCAAGTCATTACAAAAGTTCAACTCATCGTCCATCTTTCCTTCTATAAAATAGGTAATAAAAATGTCTACCCAAGTCACTCAAGTAGTGACTTATCTTAATCATACAACTCACGGGTTTACTCTGATATAAGCATTACAGTTAAGAGACCTAAACGTTCTCATTTGCCGTTAAAGAGCCTTTAAACTACATCATCCGCTACACGCAATAACCTCACCCTCACTTAGCAAATAAGTAACCGTTTGGATCGGGAAATCCTATTCAATCTCAGGCAGTCCAAGCAAGACAAGTCATGTTTTATTTCAATCAATATTGTCTGTTTACAATAATTACATAGTATAATTGTGCGTTTCGTAAGTGCGTAGCGTAAAGCGATTACCCGGTTTAGATGCGGTTGTTACACGCACAGCAATCGACGTGTCAATCGACCGACGGAAGCCAGCACGATTTTGCATTAGAACATTGTAGGTAAAGTACCATAATCTACCAGCTAAAGGAACTTCGTAATGATAACCAGAAGTTTCTCTGTCTGATATTACATCTAGCCTAGCCGGCGCCCGCGACTTCGTTCGACTTCTGAATTGTGTTTAACTTTTAATGACAATACCTTTTCTTCACTAGACCCGATTTTGTTGAAACAAAACCTTCTTCCAGGCTATGGTATATCTATTTTATTATTATTATTTGTTTTTATTCTGTTGCTTTATATGTAATTTTGTGCTAGTAGTTTTAAATTAAATTAAATTTGTATAATTTGTTTTTATATTTTTATTTTATTTTTTATTTCCATTTTAATTTTAATTAACTAACATAGTGCTCTAAGTTGTATTACTAACCCGATATGGACCTTGATGTCCGAAATAAATGTTTTTTTTTTTTTTTTTTTTTTTTATTATAGCTGGGAAACGTCTTGAAAATCCATTCAGCAGGTATGTAGCCATCCTAATAGCGCCAACTAGTGTAGTCATTGACAACATAAACTGCTCAGATGCGTCGCACGAGCTGCTAGCGCCACACATCAACATCCGTGATCCGCATCGCACTGCCGAACGCGGATGCATAAAATAAAATGCATCTTCCTTCCAACCCTCTCCCTTTGAACTTCGGTCCTCAGGTCAAGCATCTGCGTCCCCACTCATCACTCTTAAACTCTCCTCTCATCTTACCCCAAAAAAACAGTTTTTAACGTGAACAAACGGTCAAAAATTTCAGTTTTCAAATTAAAATTACATTTGAATCCGGCTGCTTGCTAACTTTGTGTTAGTCTTTTGAAATATGTGATCCACGGCAGAGTAATTGGTGTAGTAATATAATAGGTAATTAGATGAAAACGCGCGCGTCGTCACAGCCCCATTGCGCACGCGCTCGTTCCGCTGCCGCCGCGGCTAGCACGAGCGGCCGCGACAACCACCGCTTTATGCATCCCTGTCTAACTAACCAAGTTAGAGAAAGTCACACTGATTCAGAAACGCAAAGAATAACAAGTGTTAACCGAGCAGGTCACCTAGAAATTGCAAAGCGCTATTTTTTGCGTGTACTACGCTTTCAAAAGCATTTGGGTTTTAATTAGTAGTCACTTTTTATTACCTATTTCATTTTAATGCTTCCAGGCAACTGAGAGATCATTAACGACTTGAAGTCGGTTAATAACTCTGGTTGTCTGATACGATTAGAAAATGCATTAGTATGTACCTGCTCATGATTCGAATTTACAATAGGTACTCTTAATTTGAAGACAGCAAAGGACAACAGGGCCAGAGTCCCCACTGCGAGACTTTCTTATTCGTCGTAATGACCAAACATTTTTTTTTTATATAAGTGGGGGAAAACGAGCAGACGGGTCACCTGATGGAAAGTAATCACCATCGCCCATGGACACCTGCAAGACTTGGGGAATCACAGGTACGTTACTACTTACTTACTACCGATATCTACATATCGTCATTAATTTAAAAAAATCTAGTTTCTCAAAATCGCTAATCTTACGAATTGTACTGTATTTACTGTGTTTCAAGGTTCCATTTTGTTTGAATATTTATTATATTTATTTATACGATATTCACAAAATGGTGACGATATATTAAAAAAACATGTAAATATTTATTTATTCGGGCAAAAATCTTACGAATCATGTTATAGGCGAATGAGGCTAGCAACCCATCAATATTTTGATTCCCCTTTCCGCCTATCGTGCCCAGGGTCGTTATCTTAGGCTCTGTGTACCCCATAAGAGCTATAAACGTAAATGAGTATGTGCACATATATTAATATCTGCTTGCCCGACTACATAACAATATTAACATGTATATTCGTTTGGCGTTGCACCTGTGCCCGCGTCGCTGGCAGCCGTGCGCGGGCGCGGGCGGCGCGGCGACGCGAAACATCCAAGCAAATAGGAGGGGTCGATGCACTCAATTAGTTTCGGTTAATTTTGGGTGGAATATGCTTCTACATAACAGTATCAGATTTAATTATGGCAAAAACGAATAACCATTTCCTAGTAAAAACTAAAAAGGTAGCGCAAAAACTGAATAATTAACTACCAAATTAAACACGAGCGTACGCAAACGCATGATGTAATTTGAACTGAAATAATAGATCATATCATCATCTTACTTTAAGATTACTGAGGTAAATGAGACCAATTTAATTTGGATATCAAAATTATATTTATTTTAATCCTTTTCACGCTTTATTCGGTTAACAGTAGAATCAAAATCATCTTGTTTAGAATCACAGTGTCTCCTGCTTCTATCTTGTTTATGCGAACGTTCGTAAGAGTCGTGGCGGTGGCCGCGTCCGTGTTTGTCTCTGGTATCACTATATCTCGATGATTGTGAACTATCTCTGTATTCTTTTGTCATTGAATGACTTGAATCTCCTCTGTCATCGTTTCTATATTTGTCTCTGCTTCTATAGTAATTTCTGTCTCTGCTTCTCTCTTTCGAAGAACTAGAATATCTGTCTCTTTCATCTCTATGCTTTTCTCTTTTATAGTCAGATCTTTTTTCTCGTTCTCTTTCTCTATGTTTGTCTTTGGATTTATCCCTTTGTCTAGATTTGTAATCTTTGGGATAGAGATTGCCTTCTGCAGGTTCTTTCTTGATAACTAGCTCTTCATATTCTTTGGAACTGTTTGTTTCTTTAGTTGTGTTCATATTCTTGGGCTGGCTAGTGCCACTGGCTGCAGCTTGCTCCTCAGATAAGTGCTCCATCTGTAAAGTAATCAAATTATGAGCTAAATTTCTGATTCAATCGAGGGTTGGCTGGAAGAGATCCCTTAGAGGGATAAGTCCGCCTAGTTAATTTTGAACAATAAACAGTTTACAATACATATGTTGACGAAAAGCATTGATTCAGATCAGAGGGTGTTGCAGTGCAGATGGAGTCAGTAATAATAATAAGATTAATAAGCCATCCGCCACTCGCCTGCAGTGCACTGGTTGTTGTATGTTGGAAGACGTGACGAGCAGCAGCTGTCCCTAACCGTAAACGAGCAGTTGAAACCAAATAAAAGTTGTACCTACCTAACCTATACCTGAATCTTTCCAAAAAATTGTACCGGGCACCTTTTTTTTCAAACTAAAGATATTTTCGGTATTTCTGAATCAGAACCACCATCACTATTCATTTTTGCAAAGAGAGTGTTCCCAATTTTTTTGTCAGTTTTGCGTCATTCTTTACGATTTGTACGGGTCGTCAAAAATTGACACAAAAAATGGTGCTGATTGAGAAAAAAACTAAGCTATTTTCATTTTTTAAAAAAGCATGGTCAACCTGTTTTGAAAACGCCCACCTGCGTGGCGATGAGGTCGCGCAGCACATCCGAGTAGTTGCGCGTCTTGCCGGCGCCGCGGTACTTGGTGCGCCGGCGCTTCATGTCGCGCAGCTCCGCCAGCACCGCCGCGCGGGACTTGGCCTGCGCTGGCTGGGACCCTTGCCCGCTGTAACAATATGCCCATCACTTCACAGACTTCAAAAGCCTAGCTAGATCAAGAAGTCTTGCAGGTGTCCCTGGGCGATGGTGATTACTTTCGATCAGGTGACCCGTCTGCTCGATTTCCCCTCTTATATACAAAAAAAAAATGAAACAATGACAATGACTGAGTAAGGTTTCACACCATACTATCAGTGTTTTTTTTATTGGTAGTGTGCCACAGATGAAAAATACGATTGCTTGCATAATTACCTCTCATAGCATCCGGAGGTCCACCCTCTCTCTGGTAAGCTTTAAAAGCCATTTGAGGCTGACACCCAATAGTCAATTAGGTAAAACAAAGTTGCTTATGCGTCAAACCCCTGACAACCCCAATGACATCTGTAAGGCCAAAGTGAACAGACAACTTCTAGGCAAACATGTACCATCTAAGGCCTCATCTTCGCCTTCCGTCAAGCGAGATTGAAGTCAAACATAAGTCTATTAAACTAAAACTGTACACCATAATGCCTAAATTGAAGACATGAGAATGAGCTTACTGTGGTATGGCTAACTCCAGTAGGTGATGGCAGGAGGGCACTGCGCTCACCACAGCATCATGTATGGCTCGGCGCTCATCTCTGCTGTAAGCCTCTTGCAGGCGCTCCAGGGTCAATGGTGGACTCTCTTCCGGTCCCCTGCCTTAGTTTTATTAAGGAAACTTATGTTATGTAAAGTTGAATCAAATCTTCTCATTATACATTTTTAAAGGCATGTATGCATTACAACTTTAATTTGAACAATAAGTTCAAAGAAAATTTGTTCAATAAGATGGCTTTTGATGACAGCTTAATTTAAAGCAGTAACAATGTTTTCTTATAATAATAATCTATTTAATAAAGGATACTATTAGCCCACGAATCTGGGGAAACATACTGTATGCACTGCGAAAATGAGCAAATATTAGTTAGTGGTGATGGATGTTGTAAAAAAATATAAAGAAATGTTATGTTTTGCTTCATACCTTTCTGGAACAGAGGATCTATCTTTGCTGCATAGTCTATGATGTTCATAATATCATCTTTATCTGCAATAAATAACAAATATGATTTGTTCAAGCAATACCAAGGTGTTGATTTTCTACAAATAAAAATTGAGAATGATCAGACTAGTTTCAATCTTGAAATGTAATGAAACGAAAAAGTTATATTTAAACATATTGAAAGTCTAGTTCACAATCATAATGATTACTTAAATTTTTTTGTTGTCAATGAAATTGCAACATTATGACTTCTGCTATATTAGTAGTTTAGGTCAAAGGGTCTGGCCGGAAGGTAATAGTAAAATCGCCCCTGGCTGAATTTGAAATATTGTTATGCACGTTTGTTTGTTTTATTAAAAGATATAATTTTACTGAATATTAAGACTTAAATGCTTACGGTTAGCGAAAAAAAAAAAAAAAATCAGTTTTTATTTTTTTTTAGCCAAACTACGTTACCGATTAATTTGTCCTTCGGATATTTTGTACATATATTTAAGATACATTTATAGAAAAAAATAAAAGTTCTAGCGTTTTTCAAAATACACAATTTTGGCTGTTTTAGTTTTTTTTTTTTTTTACTTGCAAGTTGGCGACACCTACCATATTTTGATATAATATACGCAATTTAATATTCTATTACAAATATTTTTTTCAAAATTATTCATTTGGATCAACAAAGTGAAAAAAAGATTTTTGTTTAAAAGGGTGGTAAAAAGTTCTACCATATTGTTCAATCGTTCAAACATTCGTTCATAGTGTTAGTAACAATTATCTTATTAGCAATGTTAGTAACATGACATAAAAACAGAAAATACGGATAAATCAGAAGAAAAAATAGATTTAAATTGATTATTTAAAAAAAATATTTTGTAGTTGAGATTTTTTACTTATTTTGAAAAATTAAAAATAATTGATAACAATAATAATATAGCTCTTTTTATTTCGGGTTCACTACAATTTCAGTAGACCAGGTAAGTTTTTTTTTTTCAAAAATTCAAATGATTTATTTGTAAGAATACAGTATATTAATTAATTAGCCATTATTTTATTATTTGTATATAATTAAATATACAGGTTGTATCAGATACCCCCTAACAATAATCCACTGGGGTATATAACCATAGCTATAGAAGCTAAAAAAATATTTAGAAAAAAATTGGAGTAATTTTTTTTTTCTATGGGAATGATTACAGTTAATACTACCACTCCTATAGAAAATATAAAAAAAAATTACTCCAATTTTTTTTAAATATTTTTTTAGCTTCTACAGGGTGTATCAGATAGCCCCTAACAATAATCAACTGGGGTATATAACCATAGCTACAGAAGCTAAAAAAAAAATAGAGTAAAACGTTTTTTATATTTTCTATAGGAATGGTAGTATTAACTGCAATCATTCCTATAAAAAACATAAAAAAAAAATTACTCCAATTTTTTTTAAATATTTTTTTTAGCTTTTGTAGCTATGGTTATATACCCCAGTGGATTATTGTTAGAAATGCCTGCTTAACCTAAACTATATTTGATACTATAGGTATTGATTTCTTTAGTGACGTAAAGCTGTTTAAGTCAGCTTGTTTAACCAATAACAAGGACAGGGTGGTAAACTGTAGTGGTGGTCGTTATTACAACAGCAGATAATGTAATTCATTATTCGCACGCAACAAACAACACATTATCAAATCGTCAACTATCCTGTTATCATTATTCGCTGTCTGTTGTTAACGTTGTTCATACACGCATTGTTGCCGCACTTGGCATAGAAGCGCAAGCAAGTGCACAACAAATCAAATAGCTGTGTGCGAGAGATAGCGCTATACGCGCGAGCTCGCATCGCAATCGCAATTCAAATAACTGACTTTTGGTATCATTATTAGCTGTTGCTGTTTGTTGTCAGTCAGTACAATAACAAACAAGGTAACAGAGCGTTGTTTTGCATTTGTTCCCGTAGGTTTTTATTACGCTGCGATCGCGACGAAATAAGTATAACAATTATTTAATAATAAGTTCATTATCGTTTCGTAAAACAGCAATATTACAGACAACAGTTTACAATAACAGCTATTTAAGAATAACACAACACTGTTATTCATTATTGCAAAACAGCTGTTATAATAATAATAAATTTCTTTATTCGGGTAACTGGGACCCACGATTTGTTAGTTATGTACATAGTTGCTTATTGCTAACGTTAGTAAACATAAAAGACATACACAAATTACTACACATGACCGTTATTGCCACTACTAGTAAACTGTGTAGCAGAAAACCGAGAAGTATCATACCCAGAGTGACGACTGTGTCGGCATCAACACCAACTGGCTCTGGCAGCAAACACTCTCCTGTAGAGTACCCCAAACTTCGCATGCGACATCTATTCTCATGAACCTCCAATTTATCCACTGGAACGGTATGATTGCGGTCATATTTACATGGAGCTATTGGTAATCCCTGGAATGGTAAGCATACCTATTTGAGTAACACTGTGACAGCCATTGTCAGTAACCATTATCAAGATTCCTTAAATATTTACCTTAATCAAATGTTTACGATCCCATTGCAAACTTTGCAGAATCATAGTGACTTCAGTATCAATTCTTTGGATATAGGAACTTAGTTTGGATAACTCCGTTCGCCTTTTATCCATTTTAAAACTGTTAGTTCTGTTTCGCTTAGATTTGTCGAAGCTGGTGTTAGTGAGTGCACATTTAAAAATTAACATGTATTTAATTCATGATTATATATTTTTTTATGAAAAACATGGCTCTGTCCATTTGAAATAGCAAGATATTGCGAATTCCATGTTTTTTGTCTTCTGTCAAACAAATGTGTCATCAATTCAATTGTCAATTTAATTTTTGCCAGCCGTCTGCTTCACATACTGATAAAAACGCTGTAATACTAAACTAAAAAATGTTTTATAAGCGTGTATAATGTGCTTAACAGATAAAGCTGTAATCTCTATAAACGGGTGTAAATATTTTTAAGCATTGAAATTGGGTACCAGCGTCATCTATTGAGGTGGTTTAGTCAACAACCCTATTTCGATCCTTAATTCTGTCAGTAGTGTCGCAGGTGTCACTACTAAACGATATATTACTTTATTTAAATGTTTGTTGCCTAATTAAGTTTTATACGTGCACCGATCATAATTTAACATCTATAAATGTTTGTTTAGGTCATTACCTAACATAGGGACCCTAGGCCTTTGTTGTCTCTAAATAAGCATATTATATTTATAGGTTCTGCTCAAGGAGCAATACAAATCTGGGGGCACAGCAGTGCCCCCGCCAAGTCAAGCAAAAAAAAGTAAGAATTTATAAAAATATAACACATTTATTTTAAGTTCAGTATAAAAATTATGTAAAAAAACGCAATTAAAGTCATGTTCGAGTTTTTAAGTTTATGCTTTTCGGCATATGGAGCGCATCAGGAACGCTAAGCCTGAAATTATATTCCATTCGTCGGAGTGTACGTGAAAATTAAGGATAAAAATTGTGTGGGTTCTCAAGCAATTCGGGTAAAATCTATACGAGAAGCGGTATTATTCCCTGTTTATCCTACATCACATGGTCACCAGAATGTTTCAGGATTATGGATATTTAGTGTATTCATGGACATGTCGCAGTATCACGGAGTAGTTTTCAGATGGGCCGCCGCGACTCTGCTCAGCTGCGAAGCTTTTCATTTTCATTTTCATTAGCAGTGTGAGTATCAAGCTCGGATTGCAGATCTAAACAGCGGCTGCATCACGTTCTCCCAAGATTATGGTGTATTTGCAAGCACAGCTTAGTATTACTTCAAATAAAGCATTGTCGCGTTAAACACGGTGATAGTTCATTACGTAGAGTATGATCCTAAATTTTGGAATGTAACCCCCCAAGGAACCCTTACGTCAACAGAAAACGTATGCAAAAGGAACTGAACATTTGCACACCAAATTGTTGACATGATCAAATCAAAAAAAAATTAATAACAAAAATCAAACTTACGTACAAAGTAGCGCTCCTTATTAATGCATCTTTTGCGCTGCGCCTACGCAGCGTTTTGTAAGTCTTTGATTGGTGACTTTTATTGTATATTCATTGTTTTAATCTGTGGTATATATATTTATTCTGCTCTATGCTGAAGTAGGTATGCTGTCGGTGTCGCTGCCGCTGTAACTGTAACTGACCCAGCCCAGGCCCAGCCAGACGTATCCCGTATCTGTTGTCTGTGAGATAGATACATAATCTACTGCTGTTTCGCAGAAGAAAACAGAAGAAAAGAAAAAAAGTGCTAGTGCCGTTTGTGCTGGTTATATTTTTTGCAAGACAAACGTTGAGTATAAACAACCAAAATTAATACTAGTAATTGCGCTGTTGCTTTTGATTGCAATTACAAAATGAATCCTGTTAAAGGTAAGCTTTTTATACGTATATAAACACATGTGTTATCAGTATTTCGTAGGAGGTAAACTGACAGTAATACTGTTGCTGGACTTTATTGGACATTAGAATTTTCTTATTGTAAATGTATTATTTAATCTCCTTTTGTGTAAAAAAAAGGGCCCCTCCCTGTTTTATATATCAGTACCCGGATGTATTTTTTTGGTGCGTTTTCTAAAATGAAACCTAGCCAGATCGGTTTATCGTTCCCGAAACCCCCTGAATACCAAATCTCATGAAAATCGTTGGAGCCGTTTCAGAGATATACACAGGAATTGCTAAAAGGTATTTAGATAAAGATTATAGATTCAAAAAATAATTTGCTTGACATTGTCAATTGTCAACCTTTATTTTATGATTTATTTTATGATATACTTAATCATACCTAATATATTCAGTGGCATATTTAGCGGAACTCAAAAAAAAGTTAGCAAACGCGCATACTTAGGTAGAAAAAAAAAATTACCTACACTTTTTTTTGTGATCCGCTAAATATGCCGCGGAGTGTATGTTTTTACCTCCAAAAATAGTTATAGTAATACGATTTTTCATGTATTATTTATAAATGCAATCTCTATCCAATAAACCGACTGTCTGGCTGCTGTTATGCAGACATTTTTTAGTACATATATATACATACATTATATACCAATTCTTTTCAATACATACTTAGATTTGGAAGTATGAAACCTTGAAAAGGCTCAACTTATAAAAATTAGTATTGTTATTTTTTGGACAGTAGTATTACTCGCTTGTTAATTGCAATAAAAATAAGGTGTCCTTCCATTTGACGTAAAAATTATTGACAAATAAAAGCATCATTTTACAAAATGATCATTTGACAAAAAATTTATATCTGATAAACTGTGAACTTTTTTAAAAATCGAAACACCTTTATGCGTGGCTCACATTAGGTTAGGTTAGGTTTGTTTTATAAGTTTTAAAAAAAGTTTATGGTTTATCAGACATTTAAAGTTTGTCAAATGATCATTTTGTCAAATGATCATTTTTTCAATAATTTTTAGGTCAAACGTTAGTGAACCAATAAATAAATTGTAAATATTTTATTGAATCAGGCATTACTTCGCGGAGGTTCATTTCAATGAACACAAAATATTTACCTTTTCTTACCATTCAAAGTTAGAGCACAACCGAAAATGATCCCGTAGAGGGATCGAAACGCGCGTCAGTGTTTGTGTGGTGTTAGGATTAATTAAGTTTGTGGGATTTGTGTGCGTTTTGTGTGGCAGTAGTGGAGGGAGAGCTTGCATGCAAAACATATATATTTCACACAAGCTTGGTTATCTTGCACGTAAGTAGCGGAGTAGCAAGGTAAATATTTTGTGTTCAATAGATTGTACGTAATAAAAGGCATTGGACTTTTCTAAATATAATCATATCTACCTCTTATACTCCTTCATTACTTTAAGCCACCTCAGTGTAATATTTTTCACAGTTTTCAATTTTTTCAGGTAATAAACTTGTCTCTTGAAAATGTCCTGTAACTGTTTTTCTTTTCATTTCAGAAAATTTCGGGAAAGCTTCACAAAAGGCTCTTAAGGCGGATAGGACACCGGTGCATTGGTGTGACTTGCCTTTCGAAAACAATGCCAAACTAGATTCTAATCTGTACTTTGAAGAGGTCCGCCTCCAGACTTTTGAAAACTGGCCTCTTACCTTCCTGCAACCTGAAGTCCTTGCAAGCAATGGCTTCTACTATCTCGGTCGTAATGACGAAGTACGATGCGCTTTCTGCAAAGTAGAAATAATGAGATGGGAAATGTTTGATGACCCTGCCAAGGATCACCAGCGCTGGGCACCTCAATGCCCCTTCTTACGTAATCCAGCCTCATCTGGCAACGTTGCTATCAAGCCTGCCACTGTTGGGCATGAACAGGAGAACAAGCACGGCCCTGTGCATCCTGAATATACATCTGAAGCAGCTCGCCTTGAGACTTTCAATGAATGGCCAAAGAGTTTGAGACAGAAACCTAAGGAATTAGCCGAAGCCGGTTTTTTTTACACCGGTGACAGTGACAAGACAATGTGCTTCCACTGCAATGGTGGCTTGAGGGACTGGGAAAGCGACGACGTGCCGTGGGAGCAGCACGCCCTATGGTTTGACAAATGCCCATATGTTCAGCAGGTTAAAGGCAGAGATTACGTACATGAAATTCTATCGAAGTTCAAGGTAGAAGTAAACGGGACGAACAAGCCCAAGCCTATTCCCGCATTACCGGCTTCATCTATACGCCAGTTATGCTACACTCTATTTGTAGTACTAAACAACACATTCTCAGCTATCTACTCAGAGCTAAGGCAGACAATTGTCTCCTATAGCGCACAGATGTCAAATTGGATACAGATCCCAATAGAGTCTATTATTTTACGCTTAATTTCATTAAATTCAAGGTCAAGAAGTTTAGCACAAGAGAACTGGCGAAAGGTATTCTTCGCACTTGCATTTGTACTTGCTCTCCTCCCAAGAGTTACAGGTGAAAATCAAATTGGTGTCAAGTCATGCCATTGGTCTTTTCCTGGGCACAATTTGAGCCTTTTTAAACATTTATTGTTTAGTGTATTCTCGTAAATACTATACCTCAACGAACTGCTGCAACACTTTAAGTTGGGTAATTAAGTGTCAATCTAAAAAAATATATAATACGATGAACGTATTTCTGTATTTAAATTATTATACTAATAAATAAGACTGATTGTACACAAATAACATAATATCGAAAGTACAATAAGGGAAATTAAAAAAAAAAACACATTTTGGATATTTTGGGTTATTTCTGCTCAAGATCAAGGCTACTATCATTACTAATAAAAGAAAGAGTGTCCCCAATTTTACATTATAATATTTGCGGTCGGTTTTGTTACCTCCGTACACACCTACATTACAATATGTGTGTGAAAAGTAACACAACTGACATGGGGACTAA
This sequence comes from Pandemis heparana, assembly GCA_963854515.1. Taxonomy (NCBI): domain Eukaryota; kingdom Metazoa; phylum Arthropoda; class Insecta; order Lepidoptera; family Tortricidae; genus Pandemis; species Pandemis heparana. The sequence continues at coordinate 17,429,431 of OY978009.1, forward strand.
TTTGTATCGTATAAGAATCAGTAGTGTTGCTGATTCTGACTAGAAGTAGGTAATCTAAAATTTCCAAAATCTGGGAAAAAATATCCAGTATTTTTATAATTCCCCGTAACATAGAAGGATAAGGGTGATATTTTATAGGAAAAAAATAATATTAAATTATTGTGTTTGATTATATTAATTGAAACACTTTTTTGTGATATGAGTTCATTATTGTGATAAATACGACATTACACCAATTATACCAAATATTTAAATAAAATATATAAAAAATAAATAAATACTGTGATTTTCTTTTATAATGACGAGTTATGTGCATAGTTATATGCATTTTTGTTTATAAAGATTTCTTATCATTTTCTATGTATATAGCATAAAACATGCATATTTCATAGTTTGTTTACAAACAAACTATGAAATATGCATGTTGTAAACTGTAGTTTAGGACTAACTATCAAAATTGTTGGTCACTCAGCTTATTCCTGTGCGTCGCAAACGCCGACCTTATTGTCTCTCAGCAAATGCAGAAGATTCTTCCTCCCTTAGTAATAAAGAAACTGTCTGTCAGTCTCTCAGTCTGCCTGTTACGCGTTCACGCCTGATCCACCGAATCAATTTTAATGAAATTTAGTACAGAGATAGTTTCAATCTCGGAGAAAGACAGGACAATTTTCATCCCGGAAATCTGCGCAGACGCAGTATAGACATCGATTGAATAGGTTGCCTGCCATTGCCATCGAACGGAACCATGGCGAAACAAAATTTAGTTTTGAAAGGAAAGATATTTTGGCCACACGGATAAAACGCTGAAAATATACGATAAAATGAGTGCAAAACAGGCTTTTGATGATGACTTTCAAAAAAACTATTATCTGTGGTGAGAAATCTGACAGTTCTTCTATCCATTTTCATTCACCGCATGAAGACGTGTGTGGAAATCCTGAATGTGTGTTAAAAATGGCAGATTCCGAGGTAATTTCAATTTACACGTGCTAAACAATCATATAACACCATACGACGATTCTGTACTTAACAATTTGTTGCCAGGTTCAGAAGAAATTGAAGGACATATCTTTTAAAATTCAGACCGCAAGTTTGAAGGGCCGACGTGAGGTTGTAAAGGAAATTCAAGATGTTTTATCAACACCAGGTAAGTGAGAACAACATCTTACACGCATAATGTTAGCTTACGCAGTGACTATAGAAACGTAGAACATTAAAAGTTTTTGCAAAGTATTGACCTTATAGGTTGTGCCTGGAGCTTATTGATCCAGTATTCTATTTTTATAGCCAGTAAGTTGTAACTTAAACTAAGACCACTGGATGCTACTAGATAACTAGATTTCTGTGGTGTACACAGACAACTGATATTTTATGGCTATAGATGTCCCACTGTTGAATGCAGGGGGAACAGTACCCTAGAATTGCACCATTCACAGAAAGAACTAGAATAATAGCTAATCTTTACATCAGGCAAGGCAGTATTCGAAGTGCTCTAGCACCATCATGTACATACCTGGCAGTAAAATAATACACTTTTGTTTTTAAATGATGGTAACAATACAAAATCATCTTAAAAATGCTAAAATTGAAAAAAAAATAAGAAAATTAAAAAGAACACTAATTGGGCTGCCAGTATAGGTTTTGAAAAATTTTTTTTTAGTCAAACTATTTTAAATCCAAAGTAAAAATCAAAAGCCAGTCAGTATAAAAATTTTGTGATATACATACTCAGCAGCGTAGCCAGCCATGGGCTCAGGGTGGGGCAGCAGTCTAAAATAATAGTAACTAGCAAGCTATACCTGCGGTCTTACCCTGGTTATTTTTTTCATACAAGAAGGTTACAGAGCCAGGATGGGGCAAGTGCCCCCCCCCCCCACCCTGCCCCACCGTGGCTACGCCCATACATACTTATAATGTTTGATGTTCATCTATTGATCTCCAGCCAATATACATCCCACTGCTGGGCACAGGGCTTCTCTGAGGACTTCACTCACTATAATGATGCAGATGAATGTGTTAAAAGTTATGAGATACTAAGGGCAACAATGGAATTGCATTTCAACAGTTTTTTTTTCTATTATTATGCTAGTCTATTGAAGTGTCCCACTGCTGGGCAAAGGCCTCCCCTTTTTTCTGCCACTTGTCCCTGTCGAGGACATGCTCCTGCCACTTTAATTGGTATGCATTCAAGTTATCCCACTATCTTTTCAGTCTGCCTACTCTTTGAAGAATTTTAAGTATTTCTTATTTTAAATATGTATGTAGTTAAATTTATTATTATTATTTGTATTTACATACTGGCTGATAAGGCCTTCCTGCCTGAAAATAAGGTTAAAGCTGATAATAAATCATTATTAAAAAAATAAATATTATGGTCTTAAGTTGTTAAGTGCTCTCCCTGAAGGAAATATCTGTTTTCTAAGTTCAATCTACTCAAATCAAAGGTTGGGTTGGGATACTATTTTTATACATTATACCAGGGGTGGCCAACAGGTCGATCGCGACTGTTAGCCCAGTTGATCGTGGCAAGGCAAAAAATATTAATTATGTAGACCAGACTACGCAACGTGTTTCATTTAAGGTTTCATGAAGTATGTAATTTGTAGATCTGTAGATCGCGCAGGGTTTTGTTAATAAACAGGAGATCTTGGGTCTAATCAAGTTGGCCACCCCTGCATTATACAATAGAAAAGTATGAAATGAGACTTTATTGAACACCACATAATCTTAAACAATACAGAAAACAAATAAAATCTAAAGAATTTATGAAATATGCTTTCTTTAAGTGAAATTAACTGTAATTATAATTAATTTTATTTTCAAATTTGTATAATATGATCAAAAATGTATGAACAAGTGTCTTAAATTACATAATTACCTAATGAAATTTACTAATATTAATAAAATAATGCAATGTTTTTAAAATAAAAGCCGGGACCACACTAATTGCGATGCCTCTCAACAGCAACTGCATATTTTTAAGCAGATTGATCAAAGTTAATCAAACGGGAGGTCGTATCACAGAGAATTGGCTCGCTCAGTGCAAACCCGACTAATGGGTAGTCATGCTACTCATGCTACTGTCACACACAGACTGTTTTGCCTAGCCACTCATCTCAAGAAGACCCGTACAGATTAATGACACACATCCATATTACTGTTGGTACAGGCATCACAGAGCCAGCAGTGCGTTATGTGTGTCGGGTGCTCATGCTCACACTGCACCGGTACCGCGACTCCACGTCACAGTCATACGTGAAGAGCCTGCTGGCATACCTGGCCTCCAGCCATCGGGAGTGGACGCTCCGGAGCTTGCTGCCTGTGCTGCTCGAGGTCTCGGAGCAGCTCCGGAATACTGCTACATCGTAAGATTGACATTTATTCATTATTCAGTGGTTAGACAGTACTATTTAAAAGCACAGAGCTTAATGCACTATCTGATGGCAGCTGTTGGATGATCATTTCGATGGTCTAGTTTACAATCATACTAAAGACATTTGTTTTGCCAATGAAATTGCAATGGTATGATTTTTGTTCTATCACCCTAATTTACATTAGATTCCTCAGATTCCCTGTGATCATAATGTACTCATGAACTAAATCATCGAATTTGATTTTATCAAACCACTTCAATATGCTCAAGTTTTATAGATCTGATTGTTTACTTATTTTGCAGTAGTATACAAACTTGAGTATTTGTGTGTTAACACGGTGTTTTATCCGTCAGTAAAAGCACATGTCAGAGCGGGCTGTACGCGCTGCGCTGGTCCACGGTGCTTGTGGAGGGCGCGCTGCGGGGCGCGGGGGCCGGCGACGTCGACTACGCCACGCTCGTGCTGGCGCAGGCCAACCTGCTCGCCGTGGTCACCGCGCTAGGGGACAAGAGGCAGAATGACAAGGCTTTCTCTATGGTAAGTCTATTTTAAGTTCAACAAGTGTTATCTTCTACTCAACCCTCCTGTAAGCCGACTAATTGACCTCCTGATACTACACGTCATCGGTTTTGTCTTTATCGGGTCCATGTAATGTAGATGTCTAGTTCGACCCACTTATCCACCCTTTGAAAATAGTCCTTAAGAAGTTGTGTCGACACTTAATGGGGGAGAAAAATGTATAATTAAATGAACTGACATTTGGAGAGAATATGGTGTGGTCGGGTCACGGTTTTGCTGTGGACAGAGAAACAGAACAGCGTCCAATAAATTGTATATTGGTGACAGTTGCACACGTCCTGGCTGAGCGTGGGGGACAAGCTGGGCAAGTGGGTGGAGGTGCTCCTGGCGCAGGCGCCGGACAGCGGGCCGCACGTGTGCGTGGCCTTCTCCGCGCTCTGCCGGCACGCGCGGCTGCAGGGCTCGGCCGACCTCGTCGCGCCGCACAAGGTAACTAACATAAATAATACTCTTCTTTTTCTTCTAAGTCGCTGCACTCTAATGCTGGCCATAAAGTATCCTTCCTATCGTCTGATCGCCATGACGCTGCCGCCGTATGTTTTAGCCGTTTTGGGTATTTTACTTGTGAAAATGAAACAAAAAAAAAGAAAAGATCGAGCAGAGTGGTGCAAACAGTGGTTGACGAAAAGAAAACAGTTTACACGTACAAATTTATTAAAAGAATTGAGGATTACGCCAAAAGATTATTGTAATTATTTACGAATGAATAAAGAAACTTACATAAAACTTGTAACGTTAAGTTATTCCTCTGATTGAGAAGCAAGACACTGTATAAGAACCTGACCCGACTGAACTGACGATTATCGACCGCCATACACGGTCCAATCGGCATGATCAAGCCAAAACAATTGAAATTCGATTATACCGTCAAACGTAACTGTCGCCAATCCAATTCCACACACGGTCAGTTCTAACTGATCCAATCGGCAGCGGCATGCCGGTCGTCGAAAGGAAGGACGGTGTATGGCCAGCATAAAGGTCGTGGCCGTTCGTTCAGGATATGAAATTTACGATGACTCTTGACAAAATAGTGTTGGAGTTTGTAATTGTGTCCTAGATACATTATTTAAACAGATGGCACTTAGCGACAAAATTCGCATATTAATGACAAGACAACCGGTACACATGGAAAAATTAAAAGACTCGGCGGGTGGGTGCTATGAGTGGTGTTGGGTATACCCATCTCGGATTAAAGAGGTTCCGGGTTCGGTTCTCGGCCATAGCTTTACTTTTCGGGTTTTTCCATGTGTTCTAGTTTTCAGAATTGCATGGCGCTGAAATCCGGAGGTAATAGAGTGTGGCGACTGCCATCTCACGTCAGATCTTTCAGTCGCCACACACTTGAGATGAGACTTAAGGCGACGCCCCACTGCTGCGCACGCTGTGCACGGCCACGCTATAAATGTCGCCCACGTGGGTCCATTAGTCATTTCGTGCGTAGCGTGCGCGTGCACTGTGGAAACGACCGCCGACATTTTGATACGGAGCGAATATGCACCCACGTGCGTAGCGTGACCATGCGCTGCAGCAAGGCGGGGTTTATTATGTTTGTAAAACAACTACTTGAACTAGGAACATGTTCCTTCGCAGGCCAAAATGCTAGAAAGCTTCACAAAGAGCCTGATCAGCGTGAAGGCGCGGCCGAACGCCAACTACATCGCCGGCTGCTCCGAGCTGCTGCGGCTGCTGGACCGCGCGGAGGTGCACGACACGCTGCTGCCCGCGCTGCACAAGGCCATGCTCCGGAGCCCCGAGACGATCATAGAGGCCGTCGGAGAAGTGTTCGCCACCCTCGAAATGGATCTCGACGGAATAGCGGTCGATATCGGGAAGAATTTAATAGGTGAGCGAGTTAATAAGTGAAGTGAAATGAGGGGAGTAGGAAGAAGAAAAAGGTTCGTTCTTCTCTTATTAGGGTTCTGTAATCAAAGGATAAAATCGGGACACTAATACATACATACTGTTCGTCCGTCTGTATGTCTGTCTGTCTGTCTGCTGGTCACCAGGCTGTATCTCATGAATTGCGATAGCTAGACAGTTCAATTTTTTACAGATAAAATAATAATAATAATAATAAAAGATATTTATTCAACAGTACAGTTATATGATTCATTTCTATTGCCGTTATGACAACAAATACAAAAAACAGATATTTTTTATGTCTGTCTGTCTATGTCAGTAACCAATAATAATAATAATAATAATTTATTTCAGTTAATTTTTTTAACAATTATGTACCTATCTATATTCTATTTACATAAAATGACCTCACACTGCATACATTTTCCTAAGGAGCTGGGCTCTGCTAGCATTGGATTTTATAATAACTTGCCTTAACGTCAACAATGATCGCTCGCGGATCTCAATGCTGAAGATCGTTTTGGGGTTATAAAATCAGCACTGTCCAGTTTTTTTTTTTACGTTTGACCCGCGATCGACTCTGTAGAGAAAACATCGAAGGTGTCACTAGCCGGCTCGGTGAACGCTCATTCATTCTAGACTTGAAAAACCTCAAGTCGTACATGTCTAGTAGACGAAAGATGGAATGGAAAAGAGGGCGAATTCCATTCGTTAACATTTGGCATCAGTTGATTTGTGCAGTGATGACGATGACTGTTGCAGTGAACCTGCACTCGAAGGACGAGTGGGTGCGCGGCGCGGCTCTGGCGGCGCTGGCGCGGCTGGCGCGGCGCTGCGGCGCGGCGGCGGCGGCGCGCGCGCTGCTCGACCACGCCTTCGCCGTCTACCACGGCGCCGGCGGGAAGCTCTCCTCCAGCGAGGACAAGATCGCCGTGCTCAATGTAAACCTCCATACACTATACACTATTCTACATATAAAAGCTACAATTTTAAATTTAATCATTGATCGGATGACTCGATTCATGTTGCCAGTTGAGACTTGTAAAATATTAATTGAACTTCGAGAAACGGGGCATAGCTTTCGCTGCAGCATCGTCGGCCGAATAAATAAGTTGTCACTCGGTGCAACGCTGATGGACTTAAAAGAACATTATGCCGTCATTATTTCTCGTCTTCGGCTCGTGCGACGAGTTCCTGCGATATGAGACATTATTTATTTCACCACCCTCTGAATGTGATGTATCGTTATGCGCGTGTCAGGGTGTGAGCACGCTGAGCGCGCTGGGCGTGCCGGCGGAGGCGCGCGCGGAGCTGCTGGGCGCGGCGGTGGCGGGGCTGGCGCGCGTGCTGGACAGCGAGTCGCACGAGCGCACGCTGGCCGGCGCGCTGGACGCCGCGCAGGCCTGGGCCGCCGGGGCCGCGCCGCCGCTGCCCGCGCCGCTGCTCGACCTCTACACGGTAACTATACGCAGGGTACAAAGTTTCACAGCAATTTGGAACTCTCTTACACTTTTCACTTTTCAAATTAATTTCTATACCATTTTCATTCTTACCTGTCGTATTTGGTAAACAAAATTCTAACCTCAAAACGTCTCATTTTTGTTATTTTTTAACTAATTCATTGTAAATAAAGGAACTGGAGATAAAATATCAGCAAAATTATGTACAAAATATTACCTCAGGTTTATTTGATAACATAATACACCTTATTCTTTACAAAAATTTGCACATTGAGGTTAGAATTTTGTTTACCAAATAGGACAGGTAAGAATGAAAATGGTATACTTTATGAACTTCAAGTAGTACGTCATCAAATATTTTGGGAGACAAGAATACAGTTAAATTTGAGTTCACGGTGGTATAATTACACGATTACTATAACCCATGAAGTTTTTTTTTACAAATAGTCTCGTTTTTATCTATAATTTTCATAGTTTATTTGTTATCGTGTGCAGAAAGTGCAGTCGTCGAAGACGGCGTCCGCGCCGGTGCGCGTGGCGGGCGTGTGCCTGGCGGCGCGCGCGCTGCGGCGCTGCGGCTGCTCGCCCGCGCAGGCCGCCGCGCTGCGCCCGCCGCTACTGCAGGCCGTCGCCAAGGCCGCGCAGCAGCCGCTGCAGGTGACACCTCTGCTTTAGCACTACTAGCGGCTACTCAAAAACATAGCAATCGGCTTCGTAATCAACTTGATAGACGACTTGACGAACGACGTGACAAATAGGTTTATAACAATTTTATAAACAAATTGGTAAATAACTAGACACTCAACTTTGCAAACTGCTCGGCCTTTAACTCGACAAACAGCTCGACTGACAACTTTATAAACGACTTCGCAATCGACTTGACAGGATGTGACACGACTAGATGTAGTAAAAAACTTAACCATTGTACAAAATTTAACAAACAATCTGATAAAAAATGACAAGTAACTCGACACACAAGTTTGCGATAGTGACGTGTAAGTGAATATTGTTAATATTGTTATGCAGGCGGCGGCGGTGAACGAGGGCATCTGCGCGATGCTGGTGCTGGCGCTGCTGGACGCGGAGCGCGAGCTGCCAGCTTCGGCGGCGTGGCTGGCGCTCGCGCACCCCGACAAGCACGTGCTCCTGCACGACCGCGCGCTGCAGGCCGCCAGCGACGACGGTAGGTCAGCACCCTTGCTGCGGTTTCGTGTTATCCGACCCTTATCGGTGTCGGACTCGCAAACGATATCGGCCCGACAAAAATGTATCAAAATTATCGGGTCTGATATCCCACATCCGACCGGACCACTATCTGAAAGACTGCGTTCGCTTACTCCGATGTTTTATTTTCTACATTTGAAGAAGGGTAGATAAACGGTCTTGACTGTAAAGATTTTTTCAGTTAAAAGACAGGTCGAGATAGTTTAGCTTTTTTCCGATAGTGGATCGAATAGTGTGAAATCGCTTTTAGGGGAGCAGGGACGCCGAGGCGAATCCGTGAAGGGCGAATCTAGCTACACCGTCCCGCTCTCCTGTGCTTCGTGATTTTTCTATTTCATTGATAGGAATAACCATCCGTAGCTACGGAAAAAAGTTTCTGATTTTTCCGTCGAGCCATATGTATATTTTATAAAAATAAAATCATTTTACTCAGTCACTCGGCGGCCTCTATACAATACAATGTCTCTTGTCCAATATGAATACTAACGTAGTCATAAGTGATTACTAATAATAATTGGATCTTTGTTGTTTGAATAAATAACTTTATTATTATTATTATTATACGGCAGTAAGCAGTACGCCAATGATATATCAAATTTAAAAAAAAATGCTGCTTGAATCTGTGGTACACGATGGCATTTGTAGCTAAAAGAAGCAACGGCTAAGTGGCGCCGTCTGTAGATTGTTCGTGTTACTAAACCATTCATGGGGAATTTCAATAAAAATGACCATAATATATATTTTTTTCTCAGATTTTGGAATTATTGGGTTATTTCTACTCCGAATCAAAAACACTACTCAAAGTTATATTAGAAATTAATGGTACTTTTAATGAAATCCCAAATAGGTGGTTTAGTACCACCAACAATCTACAGACGGCGCCACTTAGCCGTTGCATCTTTCAGCTTCCGAGAGTGCGGTGCTATCAACGTCAGTGACAAATGTCATTGTGTACCACAGATTCAAGCAGTTTTTTTTTTTAATTTGATAATGCCGTATAGGGCAACGCACCTGTGATTCCCCAAGTCTTGCAGGTGTCCAGGCGATGGTGATTACTTTCCATCAGGTGACACGTCTGCTCGTTTGCCCCCTCTTATATAAAAAAGAGGGGCCGCCGAGTGACTGAGTAAAATGTTTAATGTAAAATGTAAAATGTTTTAATGTCGAGCTCGACGGAAAAATCGGAAACTTTTTTCCGTAGCTAAGGGTGATTATTCCTATCAATAGAAAAATCACCAAGCACTTTTAAAATAATCATCCATTCCCAATTGTATGTGTTGTATGTAAGTCTGACTGGGAATTTTTAATGATCAAGTACTGACTGAAAAACCATCTCGCAGACCAGCCATTTTTGAACCGATTCGTATCCCTTCTTTGCAGCTCCTTGGCGAGACGATTCGCTTTAGCTTATTACGATCAGCAATAATACGCTACTCAGAATTTTGTAAAATAATAATTGCATGAACGACTAACAAATAGTAAAACTAATCCCCCAATACGTGTCAGTTGTTTCTGGTCAGGCTGTACGGAGTGCACTAAATAATTCCGCTATAACATTTACCCCTTTATAGTCCTAATGCAGGTGGTGCTACTATGCAGAACAGTGTTGGAGCAGTACCCGGGCGTGGCCGGCGAGCAGGCCTCCCCCGTGTACCGCGCGCTGACGCTCATGCTGCTCTCCACCGCCAAGCCCGTGCGCAGCCTCGCGCTCGAGGAGGTCAGGTCGCTGCTGGCTCACGAGGACAGAGCTCTGATGGCGAGGTATCTAGTCCTGAAACTGAATGAAGTGCTGGAGGATGGTAAACTGCTGCTCGGCAAGGAAAAGTCGCCGCCCGAAGAGAAGGGACCGGAGGTTACCGGGAAGATGATATTGGATTCTGTGCAAGCGTTGTGCTCGTTTAAAGGTGAGTTTGGCTGGAAAACCTTGTTGTATTTCTTGGAATCAAACGGTTCGATCTGGAGATCAAATTCCCTTGGAGTTGACAAAAATCCATCATGGTCTTCATTTATATTACACAATAAACAACCATACAAAATTTCATGTCTCTTAAACTTTCATGCTTCATCTTTCCGTAAAAATATGGGCTTAAAAAGTAGTCTATGCTAGTTCAGAAACGTAAGTTAACATAACTATCTATTTACTAAATTTCGTCTAGCCATCTTACCGTGTACAAACATACTAACAGACTGTCGTGCACACTAGAAAACTTATTAGCACTTGGACATTGACGTACAATAAGCAACTAGACTCCCAATCACGCACAAAAACTGTCTGAAGCAAAAGTCTGCACGACGCCTCTATTGTGCAGATACTGCGCTATGATAACAATGTATATGTCTCTTTCGCACCGTAATTTCACTTGAAACAAAAGAGACAGACAGGTTTTCAGCGCGTGCCGTCGTTTTATTACTTCTCACGATCGTATGTAATTGACATCAAACATTACTGCCACGAAATAAGGTGTTAATTTGAACGAATATCTGTATAAATTGATGTATACACACACAACACAGACAACGCTGCACGGACGTTTCTTGAGGACCTTTGTTTGCGACTGGGATTCTAGTAGTTTATTGTACACCATGCAGTTGGGGCGTACTGTATGTAGAGCTGGTTGTGTTTGTCAGGTTACCGCGAGCAGGACGCGCAGCTGCTGGCGCTGGACGCGCTGCGCGCCAGCCACCACCCGCTGGCGGCGGCGGCCGGCCGCGGCGCCTGGGCCAAGACCGTGCGCTACCTGGCCCTGGACCCGCACAAGCTGCTGGCGCTCTACGCCAACAACCTCAAGAACACATACGTCTGCAACTACACGCCTAGCGAGGTGACGTGCGCGCGTAACTCCAACACTCGAGATTTCACCACGATTTTAATCATTCAGATTTCTGTTAGTGGCGTGCCTTATGCGGAATCCATATGCTATCATATATCATGATCGGTATGCCGTTAGGCGATAGTTAGTTTTGTTGTGTCCTCTGCGAAAAGTGAAACAGCTGGCAAAATTACTGGCACAAGGAAATTTCATTTTAGCCCTTCAGATCGGCAACGTATGATATAATTATGTAACTTACCCTCAGTTGCTTCACTTAGATACTCCTTTATTTTTGTGGTTGTTTAAAAGATTGTATAAATTATAACAACGAGTCAGCCCACTATACGTATCAAGACGGGCCCGTCACTGACAAGACACGACGATGGCAAGATTTCACAATCGATGCGTATAAATCCGTCCGCGCAGTATTTGAGCGCCGTCGCGATCACAGTGGTACAACAAGCAGTAGCGGGCTCTCTTCAGCGGTCGTAGTGTGAGGTCTTGTTGTGTAACCGCAGACGCTGTCGAACGTGGTGTCGACACTGGCGGCGTGGAGCGGCGAGGTGGCGGGCGCGGCGGTGGCGGCGGCGCTGCGCGCGCTGCAGGAGCCCGCGCTGCTGCGCGTCACCCGCCACGAGTACTTCACCTACCTCACGCAGGAGGGCGAGCTGTACGACAAGAGCGGCGTGCCCGGGTGAGTCGACACAACGTTACGTAACATAGCAGCGCGAACAGAACTTACGCTTGGACTACATTCAGAATTCGAACTGACTGCCAAATGTCTGTATATTTTCTATTGCAGCTGCCATTGAAGAGTATAGTCAGTTTACTATTGGTATTTGACTGTGCGAATCTAGGGAACTTATTAGACAAGCGTGCTCCATATTGGTGTTTGTTAGATGTATGAGAGACAGGAGGAGGGGTATAGAATCCCGAGTGACTCTAACCCTCTCGTCTTTCCATCGTCTAAAACGTGTTTATCCTTCCAGTAACGAGGACAGCAACGCTATGAATCTGAAGCGCGAGAGCAAAGCCTACAGCTACAAGGAGCAGCTCGAGGAGTTACAGCTGCGCCGCGAGCTGGACGACAAGCGCCGCCGCGAAGGGAAGCTCAAGGAGGTAGAGTACCACGGGACCTAGACGTGATCGAGGATCCACTTTCTTATAAAACTGTGTTCAAGGCACCGCGTGTCTAGTAATGTGTGGTGAATAGAAGATAATTGGTGGGTGTTTTTTTGCAGGCGCCGATGTCAGCGAAACAGAAGGAAGCTATTAAAGCTCAACTGGCCAAAGAGAGCGCGATACGAGAGAGGTTGACCGCAGTGAGTCGATCGAATTATAAAATTACTACTACACAATGAAAGAAAGAAAGAAGACATTTATTCCTTTTTGCATGACACAATGAGAGCGAACCAACCATACACGTGCGGATTTGTCCGTCGGATCTATGTAGCGATCGTGTCTGGCGAACGGAACTGTTAATGTATGATCGGAATCGGACATGGATTCGCCTGCCGGATGCGGTCCGCCTGTCGGCCGGGTCTGACGGAGAAATCCGCGTGCGGCCGGCTACAGTCAGATTCGTCCTGGTTCCAGTTGAACAAGCAAGTGGAGGTGGCGGTGAACCTGCTGGGCGCGGTGGGCGCGGGGTCCGCGGCGGCGCTGTGCCTGCACGCGCGGCGCGTGGTGCCGGCGCTGCTGGCCGCGCTGCGCTCGCCGCTGGCCGCCGCCGCCGCCGCCGCCGCGCACCGCCGCCTGCCGCTGCTGCCGCCCGGCACGCTGCAGCACCGGGTGCACGCGCTCACGCTCAGGTATAATTAAGCATCCGACCTCTCGCCCTTTCCCGTCTCCTCTTCCACGTGACGCGTACTCAAGGGGGTGACGTCCGCAGGCTCCACAAGCCGCAGTGCGACCTGGACCCGGCGTGGGAGGAGGAGGACCTGGGCGAGGCCACCGTGCGCACGATCGCGCTGCTGCACGAGGCCACCGTCGGCACCAAGGACCAGCCCGGCAGGCCGCTCGACGCGCCCGGCTTCTGTTACGTCTTCCCGCTGCTCAAAGTCGGTAAGCGCTAACAGAAGTACTGACAATTTGACTACAGGGTAGAAGATTTTGTAGTGATCTTAGGCGGATCCTCGGGACGGTTCATGCGACGGGAAGATGGATTATCTATTTATTTTGTTTAAATACATAATTTAGAAGTCTTGATTATCTAATAATTACAATGTTTTTGAAACGTCGCATGTTTAAACGGTGACAAATAATTGAGTAAATGAAAATTTCTCTGAAAATTACAACTTAACAGGATTGTTTGCTAACCTAGTGTAAATTAATCTAGTCTGGCTAATTTAATGGTTTCATCAAAAATGGTATTTTGAACTATAATGTGCTCATTATGCATTTCAATTTTACGTATTCGGACATGCTTCCAGTTACTCCTTAGCTTCGCACTCGACAGATTGAACAGGGTCGTTAGAATGTTTCTCCTTAGTAGTGTGTGTGCGCGCAGGCATGTCGCTGGCGGCGGTGCGCGCGACGGAGAGCGCGATGCTGGCGGGGCTGGGCGTGGTGTCGGCGCACGCGGCGCAGCGCTCGCCGCACGCGCTGCTGCAGCCCGCGCTCTTCCCCGCGGACGACATGTTCCGCACGCTCATCGACCTCGTCGGTATGTAACAAAAGGACTCACTTCCGTTTAGCTTGCGACCTGTTCTGTAACGGTTGCGCGCTCAAGGTTGATTTCACACTGGGCGAGCGGCGAGCGATTATATGGTAAGATGCTAAAATTGTTATAGTCTCTTGATTGACGGCGAGAAGTCTTCACTAGACTTCGCTATCTCTGCTTTTTTTTGTCTAGCTCGTAAAATAAGTCATTCGACACAACATTTTTGAAGTGATAACTTCTTTACTGGCGCTGAGCTCGTTTTGGGATGGGTAAAAAATGTTAAACTCGCGTCAGGCGTAAGACGGAGGGAGAGTTTAAGTAGGTACTAGGATATCAGGATCCTCTAAGAGCTTATTGCTTGAAGCTAAGCGCGTTCGATGTTTTAAGTGTACGTTAATTTCGTCGCTTTAACTTATGTGCGTTTGGCCTAGTGGTATAAGGTGTGGAATAAAATAACAGTGCGTTCTCTCAAATGACCGCATTCGAATCTTTTTTCGAAGTTTTTTTTTTTCTTTTTGCGCGAGTGCGTGTGTGTAGTTTTCACTTCTGCCGGCACTCCCGGAGTGCTACCCGGTGTTTTTTTACTATTGTCACTCATGTGTCGCAGGCAGCACGAGCGGGCGCGTGCAGGCGGCGTGCACGGTGGCGCTGCTGGAGACGGGCGAGATGGCGGCGCGCGCGCACGTCACGCGCGACGACGTGGTCTGCCTGCTGGCCGGCCTGCAGTCCCCGCAGGAGGTGACACGCGCACACCTCTCCTACCACAACCCTACTCACACACAACATACGGTCTAAGGACCTGCAAAACTCGCTAGACCTCAACTCGAACGCTTTCACAAATGGCCCATTTATATCTATGTATCAAAACTCTATTTTTATTTTTATTTTTAGGGTTAAGCAGCATTAATTTATTTTATTTATTTCTTTATCCACACTTACTTAAGCCTAAGACAATAGTAAAACTATAAACGGGAACAGAACCCGTATCTTCATCAGTGTGTGATGAGTGCTTTGTCCCTATTGAGTCGTTCGATTTATCCATGTATGTCATGTAGTTGGATAGATTAGGATCCGAGTTCGATTCTATGCCTTTTTTGCACGACTGTAACCAGATTGACAACCAATCTGATCACACTTCATCTTTCGCGAATCAAGAGGCTTTCCTGCCTTTATTTAACGCTGTTACTGTTACTAAATATCAAGTACCTATCTGGGGCCTCACCATGACGTCTTAATGCGATTCAAATACGAACCAAAGTTGGATCGCTCGCCGTCAGATCCATACAAGAAGTGTCAAAAATGATAGCTAAAACGTAAAATTGAACTGGAATTGAATCCCATGAAGACGCCATGGTAAAAATCTTAAGCTCAGGGTTCACTACCGAGCATAGTGCTATATTTTTAAGTTTCATCGCCCACTTATTGAACCTTAGTTTTGAATATTATAAAGATACTCCTTAAGAAATAATCCCTAATGTACCTAAGTAACACCTAAAGTTTAAGTAGCATTGTTATTATTTTTAAGCCGACTTAATCATAGGATGCATGGCTTATAAAATAAATGAGATTAAAAAAAAAAAAAGACGCCATGGTAAGGCCCCTGCTCTACACTATGTGTTTGCAGGTGGTCCGAGACGCGGCGCTGCGCACGTTGCTGCGCATCGCCAACTGCCTGCCGCCTCTGTTCGAGGACAAGGACTTCGCTCTGGAGATGACTAAGCGGCTACTCGTCGCCACTTTGGACGTCTCTGATGATAACAAGTGAGTGGGGTCGATCATTGCGTATTGTGTTGTTGGACTAGTGTTGAGGATTCTGTTGGATTTTTATTGGTAGCTGGATTATTTTTGAGATGAAGGACATTTTTGTCGCACACAAAGCTGCTATGAACTTTGAGAGGTCATACTTTGAATAGTAGAAAATAGTTAGTTAGTTAGTAGATAGTTGAAATATACCCATTTTTAACCTGAGATATTTCTGGCATCCGAACGAAGTGAGGGTGCCAATAGTTCGAGGGTGAAATGGGTAATTTCATCCGAGTTGAACACTCTACTTTTCATTTCAAATATGAGGAAATTAAAATTTCATTAACGTCGCATGGTCGCATTTAATATTTGTTACGTTTGTCATTCTCTTCCCGCTCTTTTTTCTATTGCGCGATTTGCGCGCATTGCGCATTTCTTCTGCGCACCAATGGCGGCCGGCTAGTTTTTTTTTAAACTTGCAGACACGGAGGTCGCTATCAATTAATTGTCGACTTAAATATTTCAAGCTAAAAAAATTACCGAACGTAATAATTTCTACTAATTCTCGTTGTATACGCTTGCATAAGCTTATATATAGCGGGAATGTTATTTTAAGATTATTTTGCCTTTTACAATTAAAAAGGAACTATTAGTATCTATCTATATATAGATTATTGTTTTAAACATAGATTACATGGCTGTATACGTATTTCCATTGCTATGTACCTCATTTGGATTAGCTAGAAAAAAAAAATACTTTCAACCCAAGGGTCGCGATGAGTCACTTTCAACCCTATATCCAGATAATCAATGACCTACTTTCAGAGTATGAGAGATGAAATAATAGTTAGCATATTAGACTAGATATGATTAGTTTTATATCATGTCAAGTGTCGGGAGCCGGACGGTTGGGTGTAGTGTGAGTGTGGCACAGCTCCCAGCAGTCAGGGGCGAGCTTAACGCCGGTTATTGACAATACCACCATGGTCATAGCTCTGGTTGTAAGTGAGTGCCACCACTCTGGTACAGTCGAATTCAAAGATATCTTTACACTTCAGTGCCTTGTCTCTCCGAGCACTTTGACAACGTCATATGAAAGTTCGAGCATAAAGTTACAACGATAAGGTACTTAACCCCTCGTATGCGGGAGCTAAAAAAAGTACTACATTCTAGTCTCATCCGTTTCTATATGCACAAATTCTGCTGATTTAAATAAAAATACAAATAGATAACCTTAAATTTGGCACGGATCCGTATCATAAGCATACAAAGGGTTAAGCGTGTAGCACTAGACATTATTATTTTGCGAAAGCGTTAGTTTCAGTCCTACTAAAAACTAGTGCCTGCGCCAAATCTCGGGATGAGGTTGTCAAAGCGGACTCCAGGCTCATTGAGTCGTGGTAAATGCCGGGAAAAACGCTAGGAAGAGGATGGAGTCGCGGGTACAGCTATACGATGTCATTGTTAATCGTCGATACAGGAAGCTAGCGACACAGCTGTGGGAGCAGGTCCCGGAGGCCGGGCAGTGGGCGTCGGCGAGCGAGCTGCTGGCGCTGCTGCTGGGCGAGGTGCAGCACCCCGCGGAGCCGGTGCAGCGCGCGGCGGCGGGCGCGCTGGCGCAGCTGCTGGCGGCGCGCGTGGCCCGCGCCGGCGCTGACTCGCCGCCGCCCGACGCCGCCGACGCGCCCGCGCCGCTCGCCACGCGCGCGCAGGTGCTCCGCGCGCTGCAGGACATATACTCCGACAAGCTGCCGGTACGACACTGACCCCCTTATTCATAAACGCTCTATAGGCTTTCTGCTAGCAGTGCTGACTTAGTAATCGTTTGTCCTTATCTGTGAAAGGTAAATGTTAAAGTGACAGATAAGAACGAACGATTGCTCCGTTAGGAGAAGCCTACAGAGCATTTATGAATAAAGGGATGAAACATTATACCATTAATATTACGACGAGTACAGACAGTACAAATAATTTTAACAAGGTAATCGACGGGCGGTCTAAACGCTTAAAAGCGGTATGTGGCTCATTCAGCTTAACTTTAGCGAAGTTTGCTCATAGTTTTTTATGACCTAATTTACCACTTCATGTATCAGGAGCTCGATGATGAGTTGCGAAATAGATGCTCGTCGTTGTCCTATTATAATCGCCATAAAAAGGTCAGTAATGTTTGATGTTACCGGAACCGACCCTTCTACTGATGCATTACTTTTTTAATACAAGTAAATCGTACGACACGTCCACTCTATTGGCAAAGTCCTCTATTATCGTTACTCACGTGCAACCGTCTGTGGGCAGCTGATCCCGGCCAAGCTGGACCAGTTCGGGCACGTGGTGGAGGAGGCGGTGGACGAGTGGGGCGCGCGGCGCGGCGCGGCGCTGGCGCTGCACGCGCTGGCGGCGCAGCTGCGCGCGCGCCACGTGCCCGACGCGATGCGCTTCTTCGTGGAGCGCGGGCTGGCCGACCGCGCGGACCCCGTGCGCGCGGAGATGCTCAACGCCGCCATGGCCATCGTCGACCTGCACGGGAAGGTCAGTACGCCCTAATGTATAGTGTTTCTTTATCTTTTTTAGTCGTCAACCCTTAGAAAATCTAGCACGATTTTTAAAGACCGAAGAAAGATTGAAAAAGAGATCGAAGCATAGAGATTACGAAAATATTAGCGGTATTTATTTATATCGTCCGATATGAGACTGATGCTAGTACCCCCCAATACGTACTATCGAACAGATTGATACCTAACCCACTGTGGAACCTTTTCACAGTAAAGGTCTTAAGGAAATCATTGTGACGTTTAGTGTGAAAACGTTCTACTGTGGGTCAGGAATTAGTATGTTTGACAGTATGTATATACCTCTATGGGTTTGCGGACCACAAGGTAAATGAAAACAGCCCGAAACACCCACAGTAAAGCTACAAAACTGTTGACAGAAGAACTAACATTTCCATATAAATTAAGGGTGCGACCACACCGCCACTTAAAAAACGGTGACGTTACGGAATCGCAACAAAATGTATGAAGAAACGGTGAGAAAACGTGACGGATACGACACGTCACTGCGTATACGCGGCGGTTTGGTCGCACCCTTACTTGCAAAATTAAGTTATTTGAATCTCATCTTGTGATCATCAGTAAAAACAATCGAAAAGTATTCTTTCCCATGCCCCTAATCCACTTCCTATACGAGTGCAGGCGAACTCGATCATTAATCACTGGTGTAAATGTTATCCAAGTATGTGTGTCGTTAATCGTTATCACGCGTGACGCCTAAACTAATTGCCGTTGTCGGTGGCCATAATCTCGATGCCCATGATTAGAACCGTCAATAAAACCCTGTATATCCGATAAATGTGCACAAACAAAGTGATAATGCAAATTAATTTTTAAGTAAGCCAATTTGATTGCAATTAAGATTTTTTTTAGATGTTTGTTCCTTTGGTGTAGAATTTCCTACCAAAGGGTGTCAACTAGTCCTGTCTGTCTGCATGGAGACTGTATCTTATAAACGTAATAGATAGTAGAAACTTAATGACAAATGATCAAGTTAAAAATTACAACGCGTAAACGTGACAAGACGCCTTTTTATATATTTTAGCTTGATTTTAATAATAGTGACTGTCCGGTTGCACAAACTCGCGCTTGGCCAGTTTTTTTTAATTAAGACGTAGAAAGGTCATCGTCCTCGTGTTTTCAATTGTTATTAATTGAAATGTGCGCAATTTTTTAACAGATGGAAAATTACAGCTATCTTCGTGTCTTGTGAAAAATAACATGAGTAAGTCTTTGATTTATTGAGGCAAAATCAAATGGCAGATAGTGAATTCAAGCGTTGTCTTATTGACACTTATTTTCTAGCTAGTGTAGGTATAAATCCGGTTTTTAACGAAATGAGAGTAATAATTTTAAGTTTTAAAAATTAAATTTATAATCCATGCTTAATTTCGCAGTAATACTTTTTGTGTCCGTGTGTTCCCTTTATCTATCAATCAAAGTTTAAAACTTTGATGACACACCACTAATAGTTTCTTGAAAAAAAAAAACCGAAAACTGATCGTGAATCTAATCTGAAAGTAACAGAAATTGCGTGATGTAATTTTTCACAACAATTTTCCTGAACGTTGGCGCGCGTTACCGACCCAAAAATCCCTCCAAATCAATCCTGATGTGACGCAATACATTTCCTGGCGTCATCGATCATAATGACGCTTTATCTTCCATTTACAAACGAATTGCCCGCGTAGGTTCTGCCAGTACTGCGCAAATCATAGCAATACAAAAGCGCACCAGTTTACCATAGAGGAAATACGAAATAGACTGGCGATACGGGCTCTCCAATTCAGCAATAAATTAATGATTTATCACTTTTCGCAATTATTTTTCCTTTATAAGGAATAAAACCATTTGGGTCCGGTTTTTGATTGGGTCCTTTTTTCGATTAAGTAAGTTTCATTCACTTTGCCATGCAACTAAGCATAACTAAGCTACGTTAACTAAGCATACCGATATTAATAGCTTCTTACTCAACACTGGTGACCTGTAGGCTTATTGTCTAACTCGCTCGCAATCGCCATCGTGTTCATTTTGACAGTTCTTGTATGAATGTGACAGCTAGCTGATTCCGATGCCAATTGTCAGCCCATACATGAACTGTCAAAATGAAGACGATGGCGATTGCGAGCGAGTTAGATAATAAGCATATTGCTTGACCTTCGGTCAGCGAATCAGACTGCAGCAATCGTCATATCGGCTTGGCAAAATTTTATTTCCTACTAGCAAACTGTTCGCCCGCGCAGAATTAAATAGCCTATGTTACCAGGCATGATGCAGCATTCTAACGGTAGTTTTTGAGTTTATGTGTTACAAACAAAAATGCAAGTATTTCTGTAATATTAGTATACTTACATCTCATATAAAATGTTTGACGTTTCTGCTCTATTACTTATTTCTCTATGCAATTTATCACCGATTGGTTGTGATTAAAAGATTTGTATGACAATCGATCAATGCCCGATTGTTTTGATACGAACTGGATATCCCTGTACCGGCGTCGGCGCAAGCGCACTCGGTTCGCACTCGCGCGCACCGGTATGCCCGCACGTAAGATAGATATTACCATAATCTCCGGCTAAAACTAAAACGTTACTTGTCCACATTTCAATGCTAAGTCAATTTGAATCTTATATTCGAAAGATTCAATATTATTTTGAAAATAATGCATTGCTTGTTTCAAGCGGATAGGATTTATCAGGTTATTTGAGCTCCTAAACAGACATGACTTTGAAGTATTTGTAATTATCGGGCATAGGTAAATGTTTGTGAGTGGAAAGGGAATTCAAAAATAGTGATGGGTTGCTAGCAGCATTGCCTATAACATGATCTCTAAGATTTTCCCATTTCCTTGATGGGCTTTTACCATCAGCGCGGGAAGAGATGCAACTGGTACATTCTATGTTATTTCTTTGCACGGTCTGTTTCAATAAGGAAGGGTTGTATGTGACATTAACATTGACAAATCTAGAGGTGAGGCTTCCTTGTGACACCTTTCACATGAAACGATTATCGATTATATCTTAGTACTAATAACCATCGATTCCATAAAATAACGACTGCATATTAATTTATTAAATAAATGTTATTTCGATATAATAATACTCAAGTCAATCTCCTAAGATGTATAATAATTATAATTCCTAATTACAACAAACCGGATAACTCACGTATAAATGACGATAAAAATGAGGGTAGTTGTGCGCCGAGTAGCCGCGCGAGCAGAGCGTTGGCGCGCAGTGTTCGTTTCGCTGCCGCCGGGGCGAGCGCTCTCTGATGAAGGACT
Organism: Pandemis heparana; assembly: GCA_963854515.1. NCBI lineage: Eukaryota > Metazoa > Arthropoda > Insecta > Lepidoptera > Tortricidae > Pandemis > Pandemis heparana. Next base: position 17,450,975 of record OY978009.1, read on the forward strand.
ACGGAATAGTCCGAAACAATTGTCGGAGCATTCTTTCGGCTTTTTATACGCGATTTTAACCGATTACCTAATTATACAGAGTCACCTCTGTAGTTTTAATGACCATAGAACGTAACCTAGCAACGTCTCGTCAATAGTGACATATAGTGAAAATTTGTACGTGAAAATTATGTAAACGCAAAAAACATCGCCGTGATTCTTTTTAGAACGTTATTAATGTACAGTACCAAGTCAAAATAATCAAATAATTTATTAAAATAATCAATTGTACAAATAAATTATAAATGGTTAGTAAGCACTATATTATGTCTATCTATGAATTAGTAAGTACACAACAAAATTAAGAACTAAACTAATGACTCGACATAAAACAAGTGCGCCTGCGCTTACAACGAAAGTATATAGATAGATAGATAGGGTCTATGATTAAATATATTAATTGATACAGGAGTATTATTTACTGTACAAGGTTAGAAGTCAGCATTTATATAACATATTAATTATCTAAGTTATACAACTAACTTCAGCAGGTTTTCGGTTTCCTCGTAAGACAAACTTTGCAACCACCCTGGCAGAATGATTTTACAGTTGCCGTAGTTTGAGTCATATATATTAAGGAGTCTGTTAATTTTATTGTAAAGGAAGGGACCCAAAAACGAGGAGAATTTGCGCCAAAAAACATGATTGGTGCGGAGTATCTTAAATACTATGTCAGAGCGCCTTTTGCTGAGGATACTAGAGTTGTAGGGAGCCGACGTGTGCTGTTTTAGGATGATGCTCAAGATGAAAAGCTGGCGAACCGTGAGTACTCTGCAGGACTGGAACAGCTCTTTGGTAGGGAAAAAGAATGGCCGAGAGGTAGAGACCTTTAAAATAGCTCTTTGAGCTCGTTCAAGAACTATGAGAGTTGTCTTCGCGGCACCACCCCAAGACATTATGCAATATGACAATAAGGATTGACACAGAGCTGTGTAAATTTGAATAAGCAATTTTTTGTTAGCAACGTCACACAATTTCTTAAAGATAAAAATCAGTTTTCGAACTCTTGCCGCAACTATGTCAATATGGAGACTAAAGGAGAGGTTAGCATCAATAATTACGCCAATATTTTTAATGTCGGAAACTTGAAATAGTAAGTATTGATTTATTTCTAAGTAATTCAATTTAGTATTTATTTTGCTGTCATAACTTTCGTGAACGCTAACAGTTACATTCTATGGATCTTTCACACAACCGTTCCTTATTGTAACAGACCGTAATAATATTCTAATATCACCCTCATAATCTGGTAGTGCATGTGGTCGTTTTTATCGCGGCACTATTTGTTGGATTCAACAATTTCTATCTACTTATCGTGATCGATGTATATGTTTTGTTTTAAAATGATTTCGTGTTAATAATGATAGCACTAGTATACACAGGTTAGCAAATAGGCATTAATCTATTTGCTGCGTCATTTGAATTCAAAGTAATGTGAAATACACTGAAAAAGTTTTTATATCTGCTGTGCAATATTAAAAACTAAACATTCGCCGGACACTCTTTATAATATCAGCCGAGGAAATGCAAAACTGCACTTGCAGTAACACATTGCATTTAGATTGTAGTAGGTTAATACTACCTGATCACAACGCTGTCCTAAGTAATGCAACCTGTGCAAAAATAATATCATTACCTATGTTTTATTTGTGAACTAAAAGTAGATTATGTAGTATTGACCCAGTATTCTATTGTGATGACGCGGATACCTAGTTACCAACCCGAAAATGCTGAGTTGAATTGACTGACCGATCCAATGAGAAATATATAATTGTTTACGTTCATTCTGTCTACCCCGTAAGGGATAAAAACGTGATTTATGTATATTTGTGTATTACGTTTATTTTTAAGTTTTAATTTTACACCTAACTAAGTAATTATTTATACCAAATCTATTTAACTTAGTGACCACAATAATCATTTATACTTATATTTTTCATGTGATTAATTTATAATTATTTTCGTAAGTCCTTAATCCTTATACCTGAGACACAGGAATACATGTTTCCTAGTTCAGGGTATTTAAAAAAAATATTTTTCCCTTTGTTATCTTTAGCCTATAAGTTTGTTATTTGTGACATATTGTGTAAAATAAATAAATATTATTATTATATTATGATTATAGATTGTCAAGTGCATAAACGAAATCAACCAGAACAGTGCAATCATTTCCAGCATGGGTCGTAGGGAGTACCTGAATAATAACAATGCAAGTAGAAAAATGGTAATGGCATTATTTAGTTCTAAAAATATGGAACGAATTCTGATTCAATTTGGCACACGGATAGTTCAGCCATATCATAACTTTGATTAACACACAATTAACTTCATATTTTGAAATATAGTAAGTATAGCCAATAATTAATACTACGCAGACAAAGTCGCAGGAAATAGCTATTGAAATCTAACTAATATTATAAATGCGAAAGTATGGATGGATGGATGGATGGATGTTTGTTTGTTACTCAATTCGGGCCAGAACGGCCCAACGGATCTGGATGAAATTCGGCACATAGATAGAGAAAAGTCTAGAATAGCACATAGGCTACTTTTTATTCCGGAAAATTGCGTAATTCCCGCGGGATAGTGATAAACGACTTCTATGCAGACGAAGTCGCTGGCAACAGCTAGTTAATAATAAAATAAAAAATGTTTTCTATGAAAAATGATAAATTTTAACTACATTAATATTATTAAAAAATTTCATCAAGTGTGTCGTCCGGGGCGAGGGGGAGGGCCTGAAAAGGACCTTTTGGGGATAGCGTGTGTTTCTGAGGGGAGGCCAATCGGTCCATCGCAGCTATTGATCCAGTAAATCGCGTTGAGAGGAGCAAAGAATAGGTTTATAGGGTGCGTCCCACGAGATATAACTACAAAATATCTAATTTCATAATAATAACGTTCACAAGATATAATGAACGTTAGCTATAACAGCAAAAAGTATAATTTTTTAACGTATAAGGCTTAAATTATATAACGTTATTTTTATATAACTTCAATTTGTATAAGATTTATATGGACTAATTTCTTTCAACATAACAAAACATTTAAACTAACTGAAACAGCTGCAAGACATTGTTTAATTTTCGGCGAGCGAGCGAAGCGAGCGAGCAAGACGGTTCGGAGCGGAAGCGACTCGGATAGGTTAGGAGCGTAGCGCAGCAAAGCTCCCGCATTAGCCTTTGCTGTTATTTTTTTTTTATAACCACCTAGAAAACCCCCTAATCATATAGCAAATTCAATAAACAACTGTGCATTATGCTTTTTGATGTTAGCTGTTATGAACATTATATGCTTTGATCGTTATTTCAATTGATATTATGTATAAACAACGTTATACCTTACAAAATTTGATATTTTAAGATTATAATTTTCGTTCATTATATCCAGTAAACGTTATACTAAATGAGTTTATATAAAGTGAGCATATATATTATGAACATTAGATAATAAGTTGTTATATCTTGTATTACTTACCCAGGTTTATAATCACAGAAATGTTTTTATCAGAATACTAGCTTCTGCCCGCGACTTCGTCTGCGTAGAATTATACATATAAACCTTCCTCGTGAATCACACTATCTATTAAACAAAACCGCATCAAACTCCTTTGTGTAGTTTTTTAACGACCAAAGCATACATAGTGACAGACAGACATACATACAGCGGAAAGCGACTTTGTACTATGTAGTGATATGCACATAATTGGTAGATCGCAGAGTTAAGTTAAGTCAGAACACAGCAGTACTCGAGTCTAATGAAGTAGGCCATTCCTGATAGATATATCTAAAACTAGAGGAATATCGATTCATACATATTCATTACTGGTTGATTGATCTATGTCAATCAAAACTGAAAGATATTTCACTGGGACCCCTGGACAACTCCTGTTAATTCAAAAATCTCTTAGGCTTGATTTCCTCCTACCAGTGGGCTTGCACTGGGCGGAGCGCGTCGCGGTAACCACGTGACTTTCGCTACGCCGTGGCGTAGCTATCAGTTCATGGCCGGCACTGACCCAGCGCGCGCGTCGTTTATTTTTTGTGCTTGTCAGTTATTTGATTTGATTGAATATTTAAATGTTGAATTAGCTTACAATGAAATGGAAATACTGTTGCGTGTTCGGGTGCATGTGGAAATCAAGGGACAGGAATTTATCTTTTTTTTCGTTTCCGGTGGATAGTGACCGCTGTGTTTATTATTTCATTACTTAGTAATAAACCGTTACTAGATTTGAGCACAGCAGTTTCTGTGACAACAGTTTCAATCTTAATTCACAATAACGTCAAGTATTAGGTTAGGATGATTATCTTAACAGGAATTCTATGCTAAATGTCACATTATAGTACGAATTTGACTATTCTTTAGTACCTAAGTACTAGTATTAGTAGATAGTATAACTTTCAACATGCAACTAACGTAAGAATCAATCCTAATTACACAAACGGATAACTAACATACACACTTCCACTTGTCACATTACCTGTAAAATTTATGGTTTTAGTACAATAAAGAGTTATACATACATACACTTACATACATATGTACATACAGTGTAAGTTAATAAAACGATTGTAAAAAGCTAATGAGCTATACCACGTTTATGCCTGCTGCCTTTTTACTTTGCGAACTGAATCTACAATAATGAATACTTCAAAAGTAGTTTTTTAAAATTCCGTCTATTTTTTTTTTTAGTTTTATAATAACATAGACATAATTAACAAATATTTTCTCACTTTACTCTTAGCGGTATCCGATTAGTTAACATTAATTGCTCTTATCGAATATATTCAGAACGGGACGTGACAACCCTAGCGCTACACGTGCTGCGAGTGAACGAATACGAGCTATACGTTAAACAGTCACGCATAAGTAGGCACGTTTCTCGTGCCTAAACGCAGTTTTCATTAGGGAGTGAAATTTCTGTACTTTAGTACTATTATTTATTCTGTGCTCCTACGCCTGACGTCGGTTCGCTGACGTCGGTCGATCGTTGGTCGCGTATAATAATAATAATATTTATTCATTTGCGTATGACAAAGAAAAATCCCGCAGTGCGAAACCGATCACTGAACTTCGCTGACCGTGCGTACAGCTAAATCGAAATGAAATCAATTATAATATATTCATTTCCGTAACGGTGATTTTATCTTTATTTAAAAAACCGTCTCAATCAGTCAGATCATCTGCCTCGTTAAAAGTGAAATAAATCTTTAAGAAATTCTAATTTAACCCTAATTAATTACGGACAGGTAAAAGGCGTTGAACGTAGAAGTTAATTTATTACCTGATAAGAGATCGTTATCTTCACATTATTTTCATAAAATCAGGCTTCGACGCGATTACGATTGTAATAAATAGAACCGCCTTGAACTCTGCGGCACTGTCTTCAGCGCGGCTTATCCCGCTCACCACTATGGCTTTTGAGATCGTTGTCAGCGCGAGCCTGGGCCTCGCCGGCTGCGCGCTGCTCGTCTACCTGTTCCTCGTCCGCAACTACTCGTACTGGCAGAAGCGCGGGGTGAACGGCCCCAAGCCTCTACCACTATTTGGTAACGTAAAGAGCACGACCCTCCGCCGCATCACATACAACGAGTGCTACCGAAAGTTCTACGAGGACCATCCCAACGACAAGGTGGTGGGCCTGTACCGCGCCTGGAACCCTTGCGTGCTGGTGTGCGACCTGGACGTGCTCAAGCATGTGATGATCCGCGAGTTTGACAACTTCGTGGACCGCGGCATCGGCATCAGCAACAAGGGGCTCGGCTTCAACCTGTTCAACGCGGAGAGCGACGACTGGCGCGTACTGCGCACCCGCCTCTCGCCCATGTTCACCACGGGTAAGCTCAAGAACATGCTCTATCTCATGACCGAACGCGGCGACCGCTTCCTCCAGTACCTCGAGCCGCTCGTCGAGCGCTCCCCCGAACAGAACGTGCACGCGCTCGTTCAGAGATTCACGATCGGGAACATCGGAGCGTGCGCCTTCGGCATCGATATCGACATGAACGACGTCAACGGCGTATTCGACAAACTAGACACACTCATCTTCACTTCCAACTATACGTTCGAGCTAGAGACGATGCTGCCGGGAATCCTGAAGAAATTCAACATGTCGATCTGGCCGGCAGTCATCAAGGACTTCTTCTACGGACTCGTGAAGGATATCCTGCGCGAGCGCAACGGCGTCACGTCCAACAGGAGAGACTTCATGGACCTGATGCTGGAGCTGCGCGAGGCGGGCGAGATTCACGGCCAGAAACGATACGAGGGCGACAAGGAGCGCAGCCTGCAGATCACCGATGACGTGATGGCGGCGCAGGCGTTCGTGTTCTACGCGGCCGGCTACGAGACCAGCGCCACCACCATGGGCTTCCTGCTGCACGAGCTGGCGCTCAACCCCGACGTGCAGGACTGCGTCGCGCGGGAGATCGACCGAGTGCTGCTCAACCACGAGCATCACATCACCATCGACTGCCTCAAGGACCTGGTGTACCTGGAGCGCGTGTTCGACGAGACGCTGCGCATGTACCCGGTGGTGGACCCCATCGTGCGGCAGGCGCTGCGGCGCTGCGAGCTGCCTGGCGCCGGCGTCACCGTGGAGCGCGGTATGGGCGTGCTCGTCTCCGTCAGCGGCATACACTACGACCCCAAACACTGGCCGAACCCCACCAAGTTCGATCCCGACAGGTTCCTGCCAGAGAACTCCAAAGGGCGGCACCCGTGCGCGTTCCTGCCTTTCGGGTTGGGGCCGCGGAACTGCATCGGTATGCGGTTCGCGCAGGCGCAGTCGAAGGTGTGCCTGCTGAAGCTCCTGAGCAGGTACCGCGTGGAGCCGAGCGCGCGCACGCGGCGGCGGCTCGCCTTCGACCCGCACCGCTTCGTGCTGCGCTCCAAGCACGGCCTGCCGCTGCGGCTCGTGCCGCGGCACAAAAGCCACGCCGACACGCTGTTCCACGGTAATTAACAACATTACTTGGGTGGATTTTTGACGTTGTAATTTGTGTGCAATACGTTTAGCATGGCACACAAATTACAACGTCAAAAATCCACCCACTTATATTAAGTTATGTGATATTCTGCAAGTTTTTTGCAGTTGATTTGAAGCTACAATTTAGGAGGACTCGTATTATGATTTTAGTTAGTTGTGTGTGTACTGATAACTGAAATGTATTGAAATTTGTTTATCATTTAATTTAAATAGCGTGTTATAAATTACTTATTATATTGTCATGTTGTGTCAAGTAGTTATAGTGTCAAGATGTGTGCCAGAAGTCATACATAGTAATTGTTTTGGATCTCCAAAGTCTGACTGTAATTATAAGCTTCGTTGTTAATTTAAGCATGATTTTAAATATTCAGTATACCTTAATAAATATTTTTTATAAAATATGTGTATTTCTTTTTTTTGTGCTTAGTGAAAATATATTTATTATTTTTAAACTTTTATTTATAAACTTAAGTGAACCTTGGTCGCGTACTTAATGGATACAACCCCTGGTATTTCGCACTAGTTTGAGATGGGAAAAAAACAATAGGCTAAATTCAGGCAAAACACCGTCTCGGCAGGCGATTTATTCTGTTCGCAATAAATAACACATCGTTTTTCCAAATAATTTGGATACCCTCTCCACTACAATATATTTGATTTTTTCTTCGTATCTACATTATTTTATTTTTACAATTCCAGATAATCTCTTAGTTACTAAATGAAATGGCTTTACTGCTGTAAATGAACTAAACATGAACGTGATACATTAGATAGGTACTTACTTATATATACTAGGTATACGCGTAAGCGTGGCAATCGATTAGAGCGCCATTTTTTATCATGACAAACTTGCCCTTTTCAGAACATGAATTCGTGTAGTAAACTAAACCTCTGGATCTCTGCCCAGCTCGCTAATGCATTCCCCGCCATCTCATTAGATACAGCCTGTCATTGAGTTTCGAGATTGTTTCTCTCTCTTTCTCTCTTCGGCCATAATCCACCCAATGCTGAGTGTAGGCATCTTCTAATGCACGCTGAGTTTGTTTGGATTGAATCAATTTTGTTTAAACAGGAAACCCTGGGCAGCCAGCTGCCGGTGTTCGAGAACTTCCTGGACAAGGCGCCCAAGTCGGGCGGCTACGACGCAGTGCGGCAGAGCGTGGTGCTGCTGGTGGGCTCGCTGGCGCGCCACCTGGAGCCCGGCGACGCGCGCATCAAGCCCATCACGCTGCGGCTCATCGCCGCGCTGTCCACGCCCAGCCAGCAGGTCAGTGCCACCACTGCCGCCAGCGCCAGCTACATCAGAACACACTTAGAAAATAAAACCGAGGAGCAGTATGAACAACAGAAGATTAGACTTCCATATTTAAACCTCTCCATTGTGAAGCTAATGCCACAAGATTGTAGTAATCACACCCCAGACGCTGGCGACCTTCTAATGTGACGCTAGCTGTAACATATTCTATTGTTTTCAGGTGCAAGAATCTGTCAGCAATTGCCTGCCGCATCTAGTATGTTCTCCCGCCCTCGAGGGAGAGATTCCGGCTATCATGAACAAGCTCATGAAACAGCTGCTCACGGCAGAGAAATACGGTGACCGAAAGGTGAAGCTTCATTCTCTATGGAATTTGATTGTTTCCGTCTGTACCATTAAATAATGTTTTGATGTCATGTGTAGGGCGCCGCGTACGGTATCGCTGGTATAATCAAAGGCCTCGGTATCCTTTCGCTGAAGCAGCTTGATGTCATGGGAAAACTAACGGAAGCCATACAAGAAAAGAAAAATTACAAATACCGTGAAGGTAAACCTCTTCCACATCGCAATTTCTTTCATTGCTAGTTTCAGTCATTAATAAAAAAAACTTTGTTTATTGTTTGAAGGCGCTCTGTTTGGGTTCGAGATGCTGTGCCACAAGCTGGGCCGGCTGTTCGAGCCGTACATCGTGCACGTGCTGCCGCACCTGCTGCTGTGCTTCGGCGACAGCTCGCAGTACGTGCGCGCCGCCGCCGACGACACCGCCAAGCTCATCATGAGCAAGCTCAGCGCGCACGGCGTCAAGCTCGTGCTGCCCTCGCTGCTGCAGGCGCTCAACGACGACAACTGGCGCACCAAGGCCGGTGAGTGCCGTCAGCGCCGAAAAAAGCTATGCAACTCTAGCAACGGTCGCTAGCATACTCTTCTTCTATTGCTGTTGCGCGGTAGAAACTGTATGCAATGCTTACAGCATTTTAAATGCAGACATCCATGCGTTTGAACGCCTCGACACATTAATTGCCTCGTAGATACGACGCGACCTGTTGTCGTTGTCATGGGGACCATAGTGAACATCGACATACCCCTTATTTATAAAAAGCTCCGAATTGTAGACTAAATAAAAGGTCAAGACGAAATACTGTGAAAGGTAAAGCGAAGCCGGTTTGAAATACCCCTTGCCGTGTTTTTACAGTTGCCTGCACACAAGTGCAACCAAACCTTGCCATGTGAGCGGTAGCTACGTAAACGAGGCAAAAATGAGTTTAAAGCGGCGTCACTGCAGTTCTAAACAGCCTGACTTTATTAAATTTGAGGCTCCAACTTAATGTTTTGCCCTTATCTGGTAGGTAGAGTAACAAGTGTTTATGAATGAGGTGTTGTAATATTTGTTTGTTGTTTATGGTCAGGGTCGATCGAGCTGCTGGGCGCGATGGCGTACTGCGCGCCGAAGCAGCTGTCCTCGTGCCTGCCGTCCATCGTGCCGCGGCTCATCGAGGTGCTGAGCGACTCGCACATGCGCGTGCAGGCCGCCGGCGCGGAGGCGCTCAAGGTCATCGGCTCCGTTATACGGAACCCGGAGATCCAAGGTTAGAGAGCGCGTAGCCTATAGTTTCTACGCGGGCCCAGTGCGGATAGGGAACCTTACACACTGTTGAATTGCCTTTTTCTTTCACCGAAAAGCTCATGATAAATTTCAAATAAGATTTCGCACATGAATTCCGAAAAACTCAGAAATGCGAGTCGAGGTTCGAACGCTCCGCTTGGGAGGCCACAGTTCTAACTGCTGTGCTACCACGCCTTTTTAAATATTTGTACCCCGAACTTTAATCACTTGTTGTTATAATGTGTTTTATTGTTGTATACGTAAAGGTCGCCTTAAGTTACGTATTGTCCGTTTGAGACTGCCATAACTAAATCTTGTGACTTTTACAAACTAAAAACGACCCTAAGACGTGTTTAAAATTAGTCCAATATATTGAAGCAGGTGATTGGGTTACTTTGCGAATATTGTTTAGAATTTTAAATTGTGGTTGATGTTGACTAACGTTCCCATACATTGGTTAATGTTCAAAGTGTAACGGCGTCAATCGATTTAATCTTGACTCAAAAATTGTGATGAAAAACTAAAAGTGTTGAATAATACTAACTTAAACCACCTGCAAATATTCCATAGTAATTCTTAGACACATCGCATACCAAACCCTTGTGCGTTCCCTCCAGCGATCGTGCCAGTCCTCCTCCAAGCGCTGCAGGACCCGTCCAACAAGACCTCGGCCTGCCTGCAGACGCTGCTGGACACCAAGTTCGTGCACTTCATCGACGCGCCGTCGCTCGCGCTCATCATGCCGGTGGTGCAGCGCGCCTTCCTCGACCGCAGCACGGAGACGCGCAAGATGGCCGCGCAGATCATCGGCAACATGTACTCGCTGACGGACCAGAAGGACCTCATGCCGTACCTGCCCAGCATCATACCCGGACTGAAGAGCTCGCTGCTGGATCCTGTGCCAGAGGTTATTATAACGATGTGTTATTTATTTAATGATGAACATTTGGTATTTTTTGTCGTAATAAAGTGTGACCTTTACCAATTAAATATCGCTTCAGTAGTTGCTCAAGAATTTAAAGTCGTTTCCACCCTTGGAATTTGTTTTTAAATCGTTAAGATACTAGCTGTTGCCCGCGAATTCGTCTGCAAAGAATTCGGTTACCGCACGCCTGCGAGGACTAATTTTTTTTAAATGTATCCTACGTTCTTCTTGGGTCTCAAAATATCTCCATAGCAAATTTTATCACGATCGGTTGAGTAGAGTACGAGTGAAAGCGTATCAAACAAAATCATATTCGCATTTCGCATTATTAGGATATCATCGCCTTTAACTTAACCTTCACTGAAGTCACGCGCGGAATCGAACTCGCACCGTCTTCCCCTCTCAGTAACCCCCCGTTCCTGCCCCAGGTGCGGTCCGTGTCTGCGCGCGCGCTGGGCGCGATGGTGAAGGGCATGGGCGAAAGCAGCTTCGAGGAGCTGCTGCCGTGGCTGATGCACACGCTCACCTCCGAGTCCAGCTCCGTGGACCGCAGCGGCGCCGCGCAGGGGCTCTCCGAGGTGGTCGCCGGCCTCGGCGTGCAGAAGCTGCACAAGATCATGCCAGGTACACACTCTATATGCTGGAACCCGTGTATACACAGCCACTGACTTCAGGCACCACCGACATATGCTGGAACCACACAGATACACAGCTGGTGATATCTACATCTCAAGCGCCGCCGGCGAGGTTGACAGCAAATATCGAGACGCCCTGTGGGACGATTTTTGAAATTACATTAGAAGATTAAAGTTCTACTGAATATTGTTAGGTGATCGTAAATTTAATTAGGCCAGTAGTTTTGAAGCAATACACCGATTTTTACTAATTAAGTAAATTCGAGTAAGGGTGCGACCAGACCGCCGCGTATACGCAGTGACGTGTCGTAGGTGTCACGTTTTCTCACAGATTCTTCATACATTTTGTTGCGATTCCGTAACGTCACCGTTTTTTAAGCGGCGGTGTGGTCGCATCCTTATGCGCTTTCAAAAGTCTAGCTCTTGGACAGCTAGTTACATATTATTTATTAATCTGTGCCATGGATGCAGAGTTATACGAGCCGTTATAAGAATGGCTATACCTGGTCTAGGGTAGAGAAATGTGGCTGTCAAAAGAAGAGGCTCTTTATCCAGTAGGTGAACACAGTTTTAGTTTATTACTTGTTACTGCATATTAACTTTTCCTACCTAACACTATAACGTCTCATCATTATAATTCCAGATATCATAGCGACAGCGGAACGGACGGACATCGCGCCGCACGTCAAAGACGGCTACATAATGATGTTCATCTACATGCCGGGCGCCTTCACCGACGAGTTCCTGCCCTACATCGGACAGATCATCAACCCCATCCTCAAGGCGCTCGCCGACGAGAACGAATACGTCCGAGAAACGGCACTCAAAGCCGGACAGCGCATCGTGAACCTTTACGCCGAATCCGCAATCACTTTGCTGCTTCCTGAACTAGAAAAGGGCCTGTTCGATGACAACTGGCGCATTCGCTACAGCTCCGTACAGTTGCTGGGAGACCTTCTGTATCGTATATCCGGAGTGTCCGGCAAGATGAGCACGGAGACGGCGTCCGAGGATGACAACTTCGGTACGGAGCACTCGCACAAGGCGATCATGTCGGCGCTCGGCAACGAGAGGCGGAACAGGGTGCTGGCCGGGCTGTACATGGGGAGGAGCGACGTGGCGCTGATGGTGCGGCAGGCGGCGCTGCACGTCTGGAAGGTTCGATGCTCTTATTTACGCCAGTCAGCTTCAGAAATTAATGAACAGTCGAAGAGCGCAGAAATATCTGCACACCCTCTTATTTTACCCACTTAAGGCTAAAAATGTTTTGGATCGCAGGTAACCTGAAAACGGGTCAAAGACTTGAAACTTTGGGGACTAGGCTCTAGCTAGAGTCACTTTAAAATACGAAAGTGTACTTTGACTAGTATTTACCTGCGGCACTGCCCGCATAATCTGTTAGATTTGACTTTCGATTATTTATTGAATAAAATTTCATGGTTCTGGATTTAAACGTCGAAATTTCGAATTTTAATCCTGGTCGTAGACTATGTGTGTGCGAAATTTCGTTCAATCTGTCCAGCCGTTTTAGCGTGAAAGAGTTGGAAATCACAATACTCTCACAAACTTTCTTTTTTACGTAAGATTAGTGGGACAGTTGTGATGAATGTTGTACTTGTCAGGTGGTAGTGACGAACACGCCGAAGACGCTGCGCGAGATCCTGCCGACGCTGTTCGGGCTGCTGCTGGGCTGCCTCGCCTCCACCAGCTACGACAAGCGGCAGGTGGCCGCGCGCACGCTCGGCGACCTCGTCAGGAAGGTAGGCTCTTCGTGGGCTCACTACAGTTCACGAGAGTGAAGAGGCACTTCCAGTAACTTCGTGTCTTAAGTCTCGCTTCGCGCGAGTTCCGATTATTGTCGGTTTTGCGCTTGAGTCAAAGGAAGAGCTAGAGCGAAGTAGTGTATAGTGAGCTTATAAATAAAAGGAGCACATTAGGATTGTGTCGAATTAATAAACGAATGTACACGAACGATTTACTCGGCAAGTATTTATATTTAGAAACCATTTAATTAATTAACGTTCTCAAAATTTACTAGTAGTTTCAATGTGCAAATGAGTAAGGTAAGGTTGAAATTTAAATATGCTGGTGACATCCAATTTTTACCTCCTTATAATCCTTATATCCTCCTTAATTGTGAAATTTTCTGATTTAATTATTTACCTAAGATGGGTTAGAATCTTTATTATGACATGGTTAATTGTGTAGAACATTCATGGGCAATTCTCATGTAACTTCGGCCAGTAGCGTGAACTCTTATTTTGAGCTTGACGTTTAAGCTATACCCGATATACTAGTACTGTGGTTAACGTGTGTGTGTGTCAGCTGGGCGAGCGCGTGCTGCCGGAGATAGTGCCGATCCTGGAGCGCGGGCTGAAGTCGGAGCGCGCGGACCAGCGGCAAGGCGTGTGCATCGGGCTGGGCGAGATCCTGGCGTCCACGTCGCGCGACGCCGTGCTGTCGTTCGCGGACGGGCTCGTGCCCACCGTGCGCACCGCGCTGCGGGACCCGCTGCCCGAGGTGCGCCTCGCCGCCGCGCGCACCTTCGACAGGTCGGTCACCAACACGCCCGCTCATACCACCACGCTTTGTGTCCAGTGGCCGAGCCTACCCACGGCGGGCTCGAGTCCCACCCATAGGGCTGTCATGTATCCATCGCTGCTCGTTATCTTGAGATCGAATATAGCGAGGCGACTCCGATTACCCGGTTCTACGCAATCGACGCGTCCGACCTTTACTCGAGTCGCCTAGATGGTAGCGTTCATGATCTGTAGCCCTCACCGTCGTATTTTGCAACGGAACTGTCGTTTTTCAGCCGTTTTTACAGATCACTCGTTCTGTAATAAATTCTCGTTCTGTTTCTAGTTTGCACGCTACGATCGGAAGCAAAGCGTTGGACGACATTTTACCGCAGATGCTGGAAGGACTCAACGACCCGGACCCGGTCGTCGCTGAAGCCACGCTGGACGGACTCAAACAAGTAATCAAAACATTTTTTGTTTCACTTTTAATAATATATTTTTAACAGCTTAACTGTAAAGGCGCGTACAGATTATGCGCGGCAATCACTCGAACATTGGATCGCGCGTCGGCCGCGCGCAAAGGGGACGGGGTTTCCGCGCGCGGCAGCTCGAACATCGCCGCAGTTTGGACGTGTTGTGACACGTTTGCTCAGAGTGGATGACAAGTGTCGCGCTGGATCGCTTGCCTCGCGCAGCCGCCGCGTTCTACCTAAATTCCATCGAACATTTGCCGCGCGAGCCAATGTTCACGCGAACACTGGCTCGCGCGGCTGCCGCGCATAATCCGTACACACCTTAAGATTATCCGCCACGCGAGGCGTCCAGTCGCTGATACTTTGCGTCCTTTATAAGACGGCAATAAAATAAATGTGTTGTCGGGCAGGTGATGGCGATAAAGTCCCGCGCGGTGCTGCCGTACCTGGTGCCGGTGCTGACGTCGGGCGCGGCTGACACGCGCGCGCTATCGGCGCTGGCGGCGGCGGCCGGCGGCGCGCTGGCCCGCCACCTGCCGCGCGTGCTGCCCGCGCTGCTGGCCGCGCTGCAGGCCGCGCGGCACACGCCGCACGAGGCGCGCGAGCTCGACCACTGCCGCAACGCGCTGCTGCCCGTCGCCGACGCGCAGGGCGTGCGATGGTCAGTACCTACACCTGGGGCCTTACCATGACGTCTTAATGCGCTTCAGTTTAGGTTCGCTCGCTGTCAGATTCATACTAAAAGTGACAGTTAAAACTTGAACTGAGTCAGAATCAGGGCGTCATGGTAAGACCCCTGTACTCCATTCGGTGCTGCCGTCTCTGGTGCCGGGGCTGACGTCGCGAACTTGTTGCACGACCAAACGCAAGGACGATAAATATGCGGCCTGACGCTTTCTTTATCACCGCTAGAGATATGTACACAATTCTACGTCTTCCCTTGGCCAAGAAGTGCAAATTTCCGCTCGCGTAGCGGGCGTAACATTCCGGTGGATGTGATGGTAATTGCATACAAACAGTAGCGGTGTGAAAATTGAGACGAAATTGGTTTGTCTACGTAAGAATACCAGACAACACACGCCCACCCCTTCGTTTGCTAACGTGGTGCGCTCTGCCGGCAGCATCATCGACATGCTGCTGGAGACGACGCGCACGTGCGACGCGGACGACAACAAGCGTCGCGCGGCGGCGTCGCTGCTGTGCGCGTTCGTGTCGCACACGCGCGCCGACCTGACGCCGCACGTGCCGCAGCTGCTGCGCGGGCTGATCCTGCTGTTCGCGGAGACGGACCGCGACGTGCTGCAGATGGCGTGGGAGGCGCTCGCCGCGCTCACCAAGACGCTCGACGCCGAGCGCCAGATACAGCACGTGGCTGACGTCCGCCAGGCGGTGCGCTACGCCGCCTCCGATCTGAAGCCCGGCGAACTGCTGCCGGGATTCTGCTTGCCTAAGGTGGGGACCTCACTACATTGTTGAAATGAAACTTGAACGAAGATGCCTCTTTTATCGTGATTCGACACATTTAAAATGCCAAAAGAATTTCATTCGTTTTCTACTTTTAATTCGCCACTAACCAGTAGTAGCCGTTGTTGAGGCTCCTCTATTGTTAAATCGTCATCTAATCGTAACTAATGTTATAAATATAAAAGTATGAATGGATGGATGTTTGTTTGTTACTCAATCACGCCAGAACGGCCCAACGAATCTCGATGAAACTCGGCACATAGATACAGAAAAGTCTGGAATAGCACATAGGCTACTTTTTATCCCGGAAAATTCGCGCGGGATAGCGATAAACGAATTCTTTGCAGACGAAGACTTTACCACGTTTAGCATGATTGTGGGCGTCTAGATGGAAAGGAGAATCAAAATAGAAATGGGCCGCTAGCCGTATCGCCTATAACACGATTTCTGAGATTACCACTCTGTTTTTTCTTTACACCGTAAGGAAGTTATCATAACAATTCTCTTTAAACGACAATTCACCTAATCCTATGCTTTTTTTACTTTGTACGACCAAACAGTCGTGACATGAGTGTCGTTGTGTGTGTCAGGGTATCGCGCCGATCCTGCCCCTGTTCCGCGAGTCGATCCTGAACGGGCTGCCGGAGGATAAGGAGGCGGCGGCGCTGATGCTGGGCGAGGTGATCAACCTGACGTCGGCGCCCGCCATCCAGCCCTCCGTCGTCCACATCACCGGCCCGCTCATCCGCATCCTCGGCGACCGGTTCAACGCCAGCGTCAAGGCCGCTGTGCTCGAAACGCTCGCCGATCTGCTCTCCAAGGTAACGAACGCTTTCTCACAAACCAGCTACCAGATTTGTGTGTGTATTATTCTAGTTTGTTTTCTAGGGTGTACGGGATACGTACAACAACACTGATCTGATTATTGATGCTTGATAGAAACACTTATAACGGTGTATTTATTTATTGATAACCAAGGTATAAAGGGTACTAGCTAGGAGCACGTATTAACGTAGACTGGTTAAAATTACAATGAATGCAATAAAGGAATGAATGGATTATGAATAGAGCTGACGCGTGAAATGTGCGATGCTTGTATCGTACATATTCCCGGCCAGGGAGATAAGGATGCTGTGATTGATGTTATACAAACAAATAGTTTCTGTGGTAAGGAGAATGCTTACGATAAGGTATACAATTCAAATAAAGTTCTCAATTAGAATATTATTGCGTTGACGTAAATCCCCTAAATACGACTGCTGCATTTGTATCGACGTGTAGGTCTTGTCTCTCCACGCGTCGACCACCGCTATTCTGCTCGGCTGCTGATCGGAGGGAGCTCTGCGAGGCGGATAACGCCGAGGTAGATCGTCCGCACCTCACAGGGGCTGCGACAAATGATGGCGGCGTGAGGCGAGCCATGAGGCGACGCCGCCTGTGGCAACGGCGTACGTACAGCGCTGCTAGCACGAGCACTATAGCCATCACCACGTAGATAGCCGCGTAATGATGAACGTCATGATAGTTGATGTGCTCGGCTAGGACTCCTTCTGTCTTCATGAGTTCAATTTGTTCTTTGACGACCTTGAAGTATTTCTTATTAGTTTCGTAGTCGATTGACTCCAGAGGTACTGAAGGTAATGTTAAATTGATAACGTGATTTATAGATGGTATGTCGAATTGAACAATGTCTGTTCGAGCACTAATTTCGCTGGAGGGCTTCCTTTGTGAAAATATTGTAAAAGTATCTCCGTTGAGAACGCAGTCTTTTCGCAGTGCGATGATTCCAGCTTTGTTCAAATGTTCTGCTTTCACTTCTTGTCCGCATATGATTCTCGCGGTGCACCCATCACAACAAAAGAATAGGTACTTATTGATAGCGCTTAGTTCCGACCACGTGCTGCGACAGGTGTCGGTCTCCGTCTTGCATTGTTTTGTAACTTGATCCGTGACGCAGAGCCGCTCGTCAGACTTTAATTGATAAATTGGACCTTGTAACGTGCAAATAAGATTGTAAGCGTCATAATGATCGCATTTTTGTACAACTTCGTCCAGCATTGGTATAAATGATTCTTTTTGCATGTTAATAGCCACTTGATTTGCTATGGGTATTATCTTGATCATTTTTCTGTCGTCTTGATGTGAAATTGGTATTAATCTGAAGAGTTCATAAGCATCTCTGAAAACTAGCGGTATTTTGATTTCAAAGATGAGGAACTGGTAGGTCATTCTTGTTCGCACCTTCATTAGTTGATATAGTTTGGGCAAATCTGTGTTAATGTTTTCACACGGAAGCGTCAAGTCCTTCGGTACTTGCCCGGCGATGATATTCAGCTCTTCTTTTAATTGTTGAGGCGTTAACAGATGAATGTTGAATTTCCCATATATGACATTTGTGATTGTGTCTAATAAAGTATCTTGTATACCTTTCAGATTAACGAGAATACTGTTGGCGATAATGGATGATACCGTAAACTCATTGATAAGGGCCGTATCTTGATTTTGATTGGCCAGTTTGTTGTAAGCTACGTCCAGGTTTGTGAGATGTTGAGCAAAAGTTTGTTGTTGTTTTTGTACGGTATCTTCGACTCTTTTCAGCAGATTATATTCCGCTTCAATAACTGAAGTTTGATTCCTCCACAAGTTAACTAAATGTTTTTCATTGGTCCTAGTCAACTCGATGTCTTTTTGATATTGTTCGGCGAATTGTTCGTCGAGCACGCCGAACAGACTATGAGCTATGTTGCCGATTCCGTTGATAAGTCCTCTTTTTTGTCGTGATGGTCCAGAGTGCTGGCCGAGTAGCATGTCATCGTAGTATTTTAATTCCGAGAAAGCGTGACGTAACTGCAATAACACAATATTGCATTGTGAATGAGTTTCGATGAGGTGGCAACTGTTTTCCAGATGATTTATATATTTTGATAACAGTATGGATCCCTGCCAGTAGGGGTTGATGTTATAATAAACAACCAGTTTCCACTCATCTCGGGCCAGTTTCATGTTTGTGATCTTGTCGAAGTAAATCGCCTGACCGTCCTTGAAACTTGATACGTTGTAATTGCATTGTGCCGGTGAGATTATAAGTGTGAATAACATTAAGGTCATTGATATAAAGTTGATAACTTTACTAGTTGATGCTGCTATTTTACATCTTGGGTTTCTAGGCGGTGTGACGTTTAAATCATTTTTCTGATGATTACTTGACGGTTCATTTTCTGATAAAGGCAGGATAGGCCAGTACGGGAACGTGTTAATTACCCTGTAAACTCACAAAACATACAAGTCAGATTTTTTTTTTATACTGGTAGAGTACATTATGTACTAAAGGGGAAAAATATTTTCTAACACTTTTTGAGTTTGCGTTAGGTATTATTTAAGTTTTTGTTAGTAAAGCGTGTAAATCCGGAGAAAAATTATACAAGTGTAATTTTTCTCTACTAGATTATCGCATTTAACTATAAGAACATCACATGTAGTATTCCAACAGTTTTGTCAAGTGCTTACGTCAGCATAATTGGAAACTCGAAAAAAATATATAAATCTCTAAAAAAAACTTACAAGTGAATGGTGGCTGCTGAAATGTATTCAAAACTGTCAAAGGTAACGACAGTTTTGAATTCTAACAAATTTGTTAATAGCGTATTTTTTTATCAACAGTGTAATTTTCAAAATGCTCTATTTTCCATAAAAGAAATCTCGAAATTCTCAAGTCGGCTTATTTGATTCGGTTTCATTATAGTAATCTATAGGCAGAAATTCTAACGAATTCATCAATAGCTTTAGATTCTATTAAGTTATCAGTTATATCCATAATTTAAACTTGCGCGCGCGTCGCGCGACTCGCCGCAGCGTGCCTGTCAGCCAATCACGTAATACGAGTTAGCGCGCTAACACAAGGTCGTGCCCGCGTTGGGTGTAAAAAATGTAAACCTAAGTACTTTTTGTTTTCGAATATTCACAATGCTTGTATTTAAATAAAAGTGAAAGTAACTCTGTCTGGATATCTTTTACGGCTTAACTACTAAACTGACTGCGATGAAAGTTGGTATATACCTAAGCTATGACCGTAGGAAAGAGCATAGGAAATAGTACACAGTATATACACAGTACGTAATGTATAATGTGTAAGTGTATTGGTTTTTCTGTTAATTTGCATATGTCGAAATAAATAAATAAATAGGCTAGAAAGCCTGGATAGAAATCCAGGAAAAATACCCTGATCCCGCGAAAACCACGATAAAGAAATACTGACTAAAAGAGAACTAAGTTGTGGACAGAATATATTACTAAGTATAAATTTTAAAACAAAGTAGTAAGCGGCGTCTGTTTGTTTGTCTGAACGTGATAAAACTCAAAAACTACCGAACAAAAAACGTTGAGTTGACAGCTGTCAGATGTCAATCGTTGTCAAACAAAAAAACTTAAGGTACCCAATTACAGTTACTTAGAATCTCGAACCAGTTCTTTAATCAAATAAAGCAAATGTCACCGAAACCAAGCCAGTTGAAAAGTACTATAATTCATAATTAAATAGGAATCCCATAGATAAAGTTACTTTTTACGCAAATGTTCCTTGTAAGTGTGGGATCACTTAAAAGAATTATAGTAGCACTATATTGGAATTATTCTGGGTCACAAAGCTGTTTATCTGCTGTTTAACAGAATACGAGTGTCCTGTTAAACAGACTAAGGAGTAGGGATAGGTCACATATCCTCTTAAATAACGCTTTTGGTTAACATAAACCTGTATAATATCATCAGCCGTGTGAATATTATTGAAAATATTCCCTTAGTAAATTGTTGTGGACTGTCAGCCGAGTTAGAATATTTGACATTAATTCAATGGTGTCGAAAAATAAAGAAATGGCCGCGCGGTGTGAAGTTTCAAATTAGGGGAGCATTGTATGTTTGGTAAGTACAGTTTGTAACAGCCTGTGAAAATAGCTGGGAATGCTTGTTTACTGTGAATGTCTATATGGATTTATGACTAAATTTTTATGCGCCTCCAAAATATCTCGTTTTTAATTATCAATATCGTGAAAGAAGTAACAAGTAATAGTACATTACAGACCTAGGGCGGTGAATTCGTAATTGTCCCAGATCGCAGGTGTTTGTGGCCCGAACCGAAGGTGAGGGGCATAAATATGCGATCTGGGGCTTTACGAATTACCGCCCGTGGTTTGTATAAATTTTTACGTCTTGCCTCGGCCAGGAAGTGACATTTTCTGTCCGCGAAGCGGGCGTAAAATCCCAATTACGGCCAAGGGTGACGTAATAGTAGATTATACACCGAGGGGATAAAGCACTGTATTATGTCACGGGCGCGATATTGAATCCTGAGCGTAGCGAGGGAATTAAGATGAGTCCTGAGAGGAGCGAAGAATTTAAGCGCACCCAAGACATAAACAGTTTTATCCCCGAGGAGTATACTCTACTTTTCTCACCTTTTGCGAGACAATAAAAACCAAGGCAACTAGAAAAAGAATTTAATTAAAACAACAGTAAAACAGAATTAAAAGTAAAAAATTATATTTGAGACATTGGTCCAGTTGTGTAATGATAAGTAATATTTTTATTTGGAATCTTAGCAGTTGTAATGCGTACCTAACTGTAATTACAGCGTCAGCAAAGGCTCGCGGCTTTTGTTTTATTTGAAATTTGTTTCGGTGGTGGTGGCGCTGCGGCGGGTCGGGTGGCATGGCCATCTCGATTTTCGGAGCCGTACGATTTTTACGAAATTAGACTTTAAGTGTATCACAATAAGAACTAAGACAAGTGAGATTCATATTACTAACCGGCCGGTTATTTAATACATTTTTTCACACCACTTGCTCGACAATGGCTAATTGTATAGCATGTAAACCTTACTCAAAGTAACTCATTATAGCTCTTGGCTCTAGCCGGGTAATAATATTGTACTGAATTTCATTATAACCCGCCGGTTAGTAATATGAATCTCACTTATCTTAGTTCTTATTGTTATACACTTAAAGTCTAATTTCGTAAAAATCGCACGGCTCCGAAAATCGAGAAGGCCATGCCACCCGACCCGCCGCAGCGCCACCACCACGACGACCACCACCACCGAAACAAATTTCAAATAAAACAAAAGCCACGAGCCTTTGCTGACGCTGTAATTGTATGTAATTGAATGACGTTGTAATTGAATGTCTCAAATATAATTTTTTACTTTTAATTCTGTTTTACTGTTGTTTTAATTAAATTATTTTTCTAGTTGCCTTGGTTTTTATTGTCTCGCAAAAGGCGAGAAAAGTAGAGTATACTCCTTGGGAATAAAACTGTTTATGTCTTGGGTGCGCTTAAATTCTTCGCTCCTCTCAGGACTCATCTTAATTCCCTCACTACGCTCAGGAATTAACTCATAACACCCTCGCTTCGCTCGGGAGTTAAATTTAGAGTCCTTCGCTGCGCTCAGGATTCAATATCGCGCCCGTGACGTAATACAGTGCTTTATCCCCTCGGTGTACAATCTACTATTATGTGACTTACACACAATTATGCAAAGTTTTTGTTTTATTTTAAAATATGTGTAATTTTAACGTGTAATTCAAGAATTAAAAAGGCAGACATCATGATTAAAACATAAACAATAACATTTTTTTTAAGGTTAAGGTAGCAGCAAAATGGCGACATTCAGAAGAAACCTATGTGAACCGTTTTAATCCTGAATTAATTCCCATGGCTGCAAAAATAAATAAATAATAAATAAATAAATATCATGGGACAAATTACACCAATTGACCCAGTCCCAAACTAAGCACAAGGCTTGTACTATGGGTACCAGGCAACGGATAATCATACTTATATAATGTAGGTAAATACATACTTAAATACATACAACATCCATGACTCGGGCACAAACATTCGTATTCATCATACAAATGTCTGCCCCTACCGGGATTCGAACCCGGGACCTCTAGCTTCATAGTCAGGCTCACTTACCACTAGGCTATCCGGTCGTCAAAAAGTTCCATTATTGCTCAATGTGCCCTAGAATAGCTAACAACAATTCTAATATGCAGACTAAAACAGTATAGAACAATTTGTGTGCAGCCAATTTACAGCCAAATGCTGCATTTCTGAGTTATATGAGGATCTTGCAACACCTTTGGTGTTCATGTGTGTTATTAAAACGCCGTTAAGCAGCATTGAAAAAAGACGCTAAAAAGCTGTGTAACAGAGTCTAACTGAGCCGATATATGTAGCTTTTTGCATTAAATCACTCTAAGTGTGCACCATTGTAAAACTGTTGACTGTTAGTTCACAGTGACTCTTTTAAGCAGCGGCATTTGAGTGGTATAAGTCTACGCGTTTATACAGCAATTAACATATTTGACTACCACTAAAATGCTATTAAGGAACCATGCTGCTAGAGGCTGTAAGAAGGCATTTTTGACATCTGCACTTACACCGATCGCGTAACAATAGTATCCGTTCCTGCGTTTATGATGCTATTATACAGGCAAAAGCGTAATGCGCCGCTATAAGTTCACGGTTGAACCATATTAAATGTTTATTAACTCTTAAGGTTCCGTGTTACACCAAAAGTGGACTTTTGTATTGCTATCTGTGTTTGTTGGGGCTTACTACTTTGTTTTAAAATTTATACTTAGTAATATATTCTGTCCACTTTATGACTAAAGTGGACAGAATATATTGCGAAAACCACGATAAAGAAATACTGACGTATTTCTTTATCGTGGTTTTCGCGGGATCAGTGTATTTTTCCTGGATAGAAAGCCTATTTATTTATTTATTTCGACTTATGCAAGTTAACAGAAAAACCAAAACACTTAAACATTATACATTACGTACTGTGTATATACTGTGTACTATTTCCTATGCTCTTCCCTACGGCCTTAGCTTAGGTATATACCAACTTTCATCGCAATCAGTTTAGTAGCTAAGCCGTAAAAGATATCAGACAGAGTTACTTTCACTTTTATTTATATACATGCATGTGAATAATTCGAAGTTAATAAGTCTTATATACATTGTTACTAACCAACCTGGACCATTAATGTAAGTAGTCTGAAATTAAATTAATTTGAATTTTGTATTTTGATTTTGAAAACAAAAATTACTTAATAGATTTTTTACACCGAAGGCGGGGACGGCCTTGTATCAGCGCGGCTCGTACTACGTGATTGGCTGACAGGCACGCCGCGCCCGGCTCGAGCGAGTCGCGCGACGCGCGCGCAAGTTTAAATTATGGATATAACTGATAACTTAATAGAATCTAAAGCTATTGATGAATTCGTTAGAATTTCTGCCTATAGATTACTATAATGAAACCGAATCAAATAAGCCGACTTGAGAATTTTGAGATTTCTTTTATGGAAAATAGAGCATTTTGAAAATTACACTGTTGATAAAAAAACACGCTATTAACAAATGTGTTAGAATTCAAAACTGTCGTTACTTTTGACAGTTTTGAATACATTTAAGCAGCTACCATTCACTTGTAAGTTTTTTTTAGAGATTTATTATTTTTTTTCGAGTTTCCAATTATGCTGACGTAAGCACTTGACAAATTTGTTAGAATACTACAGGTGATGTTCTTATAGTTAAATGCGATAATCTAGTAGAGAAAAATTACACTTGTATAATTTTTCTCCGGATTTACACGCTTTACCAACAAAAACTTAAATAATACCTAACGCAAACTCAAAAAGTGTTATATTTTTTTTTTACCAGTAGTACTCAGTACATTCTAACCGTCTACAAAAAATTGCGCACTTGTAAGTTTTGTGAGTTCAATTTGCTTCCCGTACTGGCCTAAGGACTGATAATTTGATGATAGGTCTTTTGATGACTCCGTTCTTTGTTTTGACTGACACGACTCGGACGTAGCCGTCTTTCCCCGGATGAACGTTCAGCACGCGGCCCAGGGCCCACTTGCCAGCGGGTAAGTTAGCTTCATGAATGATCACAACGTCGCCAATCTTGATATTTGATCCTGGCTGAGTCCATTTGCAACGTGATTGTAGTTAAAAAGTCAAAAAGTCAAAAGTTTATTTTGCAAATAGGCCGCCGAGGGCTCTTTTACATGTCTTTTTTTGAATCTACCAGCGCATTCGGAAAGACCATCATTGCCAAGAAGAATGCGCCGCAAGAAACTTGGCAGAAAGTCATTTTTTCAAAATAAAATAGATTTACAATAGTACTTAAATTCTACTTAACTTACCTAATACAATTAATACATTTTATAAAAAGGGATGTAAAAGGTCCCTAAGTTAAGTCCGTACCTTAAATTACATTGGTCTATAGTAGAGATGTATAAAGTCTCTACTGGTCAAAGCGAAACAAAATATGCGATAATGATAAGAAAGAGAAAGCAAAAGCAAAAAGTGAATAAAAATAATCTAAGTTTAGTGGAGGTGTAAAACGCCTCCACCGTCAAATAAGTTAATTGGAGATATCTCCAATGTCGATGAGAAAAAGAGCAAAAAAAAAAAAAAAATTATTATATATAATAAAAAATATGAAATATGCATTTCATGTCAAGTAAGTAACTGATAAGCTTTTGGATTCCGAAGGCAAGCTTACGTCTGCCGCCCCCAATGTTGGCTCACACGCGCTCATGTCATGCTCTGAAAGCAGAGCGGTACCGAGGGCATGTGTCACTTCCGTCCCCACAGGCTCGCTATGGGGACGTTTTAGGAACTTCGACGCTGCTAGCCTGTAACTAGACAGTAAATGGAAAAATAAAACAACAAAAGAAAACGGAAATCCATAAGCTTAACAATATACCTACCTAATACCTAACTTAGCACACATACACATACGACATAGCAATATTTATGTCCTTGTAAATAATTAATAATAATAAAAATAAAAATATTACTAAAGTAAAAAGAAAATAATAATACAAACTAATTAAAACAGGTAGGCACAATATTTAAATTGATAAGATGCTAATATTGATAATGTCTATATAATCTTTAATCTTAATAAAAATTTTAGTTCAGTACCGAGATCAGCAAGTCTACAGCAGACGGTAGCAACAGGGCCAGAGACCGTATATAGATACTACACACACGCACACACACACACACACACACACACATACTACAGGATCACTCACAAAGCACTGGATTCTCCGGCTTACGGTCATTTTTCCAAAGATGGCCATGTCATATTATCGTCGCACATATAATCATCTACTGTGTAATACGCTTTCTTCAAGAGCGTGTTCTTTATGTATCTCTTGAATGACACATGTGGCAGTTTCCACGCATCAACAGGCACTTTGTTGTAGAACCTGACACAGTTTCCCAGAAAAGATTTACTTACTTTCCGTAGACGAAATTTAGGAACGAGAAGCTTGTGTTTATTTCGAGTGTTGAAATCATGGATGTCTGACACTTTCTTAAAGGAATTGAAATTCTTATGTGTATACATAATCACATCATGTATGTACTGCGAAGCTACTGTAAGAATTTCTATCTCTTTAAAGCGCTCTCTTAATGACTCTCGGGAGCTCAGGTTATAGATGGACCGAACTGCCCTCTTCTGTAGAATGAATATAGTCTGTATGTCAGCTGCTCTTCCCCAAATCAGAATGCCGTAAGACAAAATGCTGTGAAAGTAACTGAAATAAACTAGTCGAGCTGTTTCCACGTTGGTGAATTGTCTGATTCTTCGTACAGCATAGGCGGCAGAACTCAATCTACCAGCAAGAACAGAAATATGTGGGCTCCACTGTAAGTTTCGATCCAAGGTGAGACCAAGAAAAACGGTGTCATCAACGAGGTTCAGCTTCTCTCCGTTCATGGAAATGGTTGTTTCAACCTGTCGTACATTTGGTAACGAAAATTTAATACATTTCGTTTTAGCTGCGTTTAGTAGTAGATTGTTCGCAGTAAACCATTGAAGCACTTCTGTTAGAGTCTCATTGATGTGACTTTGATCTTCCTGTTGCCTGTCTACCTTGAAAATCAGAGAGGTGTCATCAGCAAACAAAACTATGTCACATTTGTTTTCCAGCAGTCGGGGCAGGTCATTGATATATACCAGAAAGAGAAAAGGTCCCAATATTGAACCCTGTGGTACTCCAAGCTTCACCGGCGCACCACATGACTGCACTCTATTTATGTCCACTTTCTGGATTCTCTGACTGAGATAGGACATGACAAGCTTTAGTGAGTTCTCAGAAAGCCCATAGTGCTCAAGTTTGCGGATAAGCGTTTCATGCTCCACGCAATCAAATGCTTTGGAGAGATCGCAGAATATCCCTATTGCATCTTGCGAATGTTCCCATACATCATAAATATACTTAATGAGTGCAGCCGCCGCATCTGTGGTGGATCGGCCTTTAGTGAAACCAAATTGCTGGCTGTGAAGTAATTCATTTACATTGAAATGATGCAACATCTGATTTAACATTATCCTCTCAAACACTTTACTGAGCACTGGAAGAACAGAAATTGGACGGAAATTTGATGGATCACATTTGTCACCACACTTGAATAAAGGAATCACTTTGCTAAATTTCATTAAGTCCGGAAACACGCACTCATCCACGCACTTATTAAAAATTATAGCTAAATATGGCGCCACCACGTGAATAACAGATTTCATGACTCTAACCGAGGTTCCCCAAAGGTCTTCCGTATTTTTTAGCCTTAGGGATTTAAAAGTTGCAACAATATCGTGCGAGTCTATATATTTAAAATCAAATTTATAATTGCACGCTTTTACATTCATAGGCAAATATGAGCTTGACTCTTCAGCAGATGCCTTCAGGTTACGGGTAGTATTTGCAGCTATGTTTGCAAAGAAGTTCTCAAAGGTGTCCGCTATTTCCTTATCTGAGGTCAGTATTTTATCATCTACTTTCAGTTTGAAATGACAATTACGGGGCTTGCTTTTGCCTGTCTCTGAATTAATTACATTCCAAACTGCTTTCACTTTGTTATCTGCAGATTTAACTTTATTGCTTAAGTAGTCTGCTTTTGCAAAAGCGCAAACCCTTTTAACTAACTTTTAAGTTGACTTAAGTACTCGGCCTGCCATCTTTTCCAAATGTCTTGGAATATTTTTTGCGTTAGCCGCCAGCGAGTTCTTTCGTCTCTTTCTGTCTCAATGATGTTCAACGTCGGCCCACTTGATAGAAAGTGAGATGGTGTGATGTAATCCAAATCATCCGGGTCTTCGCTCAACGCACACAGTGGACGTGCATTTAAACAAGCTTCTATCTGGGCTAACAGCGTCGAGAACTCTTCAAACGTCAGATGTTGTTCTCCGAGTACTCTGCGGAGATGATGCTTAAGACTGGCTACTGCTGATTCCCAGAGGCCTCCTGCTGATGGCCAGGCAGGTGCATTGAAATGCCAGCTGATATTCATTTCACTGATAGCGGTGAAAAAGTTTTGATCTAGAGTAGACTTGATCTGTTGGTACTCTTCTTTGATTTTCTTGCTGGCGCCGACAAAATTGGTACCATTATCACTGTAGATGTGATGTGGTGCTCCTCGCCGGGCTGACATCCTTCTTAAAGCAGCCAAAAATGATTCTGAGGTCAAATCCGACACTAGCTCTAAGTGAACTGCCTTTGTTGCCATGCAAACAAAGACAGCTATATACCCTTTGGTGGTTTTGATGCCACGCCCTTTGTTGGCCTTGACGGTTACAAAGCCCGTATAGTCGACCCCGGTATTCAAGAAAGGTCTTGTCTGATTTGATCTTGATTCTGGTAAATCTCCCATTATTTGTGATAGTTTTTGTGGTTTTTGCTTCATGCACTTGATGCATCGCCGAAGACGTTTTTTTGTAGCTCTATTTCCTCCCACAATCCAATATGATTCTCTCAGTCGGGAAAGAGTAAGACGGGCACCTCCATGTAGTACAGTTTCATGTGCTTGATCGATGAGCAGATCGGTAAGGTGACCGCTGTGTGGAATAATCAGTGGATGTTTCCTTTCCCAAGTAATATGAGCATTTTCAAGTCGTCCGCGGACTCGCAACATTCCATCTTGATCTAGGAATGGCGTCAATTGTGAGATATTGCTTTTTGAATCCACCGTTTGATGCAGGCTTAGTTTGCTGATTTCATTCGCGAATTCTAATTCTTGATTGTGTTTGATTATTTTGTTTCTCGCCCGACGCAACTCGTCCGTAGTCAAGTAACTAGGTTTTTGCTGACCGGGCGCCCGCGACGTAGCGCGTAGCACCCATGCGAGAATTCTCGTAGCACGCGTCATACTGCTACACTTGTCGACGAGGTCATTGATGACGTCAGTGGTTTGTTTACATGTTGACGCGTGGCATTGTTTGGACGTTCTGACTTCTTGATCGGTGGTGAAAGTGGTTTTTTTCTGATTGTCACAGTATGCTGCTAGCCAATTTGGGCCGTTCCACCACAACGGATGTTCCAACAGTTGTTGAGCCGTGATGCCTCGGCTAGCGCAGTCTGCGGGGTTTTCTTGTGATTTGACGTAGTTCCAACAGGCTGGAGGCATCACTTCTGTTGTTTTGGCAACTCTGTTTGATATGAAGGGTTTCCATTTGCTAGGTTCACCGTGTAGCCAGCCTAAGACGGCTGTGGAGTCGGACCAACCAAAAAATGTGATATTCAAGTTCGATAATGATTGCTTCACCTTTATCATTAAAGTTGATAAAAGCAACGCTGCGCACAGCTCTAGTCGCGGCAGCGAGATAATCTTTTTTGTCGGCACCAGTCTTGATTTAGCCGCTACTAGTACAGTCGGCGGCGCGGGTTTTGTGTCGTCGTGGTTGATAACACGGCAGTAGATAACGCAAGCATAGGCTTTGGTTGATGCATCGCAAAACCCGTGAAGTTCCACGATTTCATTATTGCTGCTGTTAAGCCATCGTGGCACCTTGATGTCTTTGATGTTTTGAAGATCTTGTGATATAATATCCCATTCTTTTTTGATGTCATCTGATATTTGATCGTTCCAGTCAAGGTCATTTGATGCAACCTTTTGAAATAGCAATTTTAATTTCGTTGTTACTGGGGCGAGCCACCCCGCGGGGTCGAATACCTTTGCTATATTCGACAGCAATGCTCTCTTGGTCATCGTTTCTGATGTATTAATTGGTGCCGTTTCTAATTTCATCTGGAAGGTGAATTGATCTTCCTTTGGATGCCAGCGGAGGCCCAGGGTCTTAGTGGTGGCTTGATCTTTGAATTCGAAGGTTTCTTGTAAGTCTTGAGCTTTACTAACCTCTTTCAACAGTTCTGGCTCGTTTGATGCCCATTTCCGGAGGTTGAATCCACCCAATTTCATCAATTCGATTAAGTCTGATTGTAATGTCTTTGCTGAATCCATAGTGTGGCAGCCGTGCAGGAGATCGTCCATGTAGAAACTTTCTTCCATGACCCTGGCTGCTTCAGGATAATGACGGCGTTCATCATTTGCCAACCGGCGTAGCGTCATCATGGCGAGAAATGGCGCTGCCTTTGTACCATATGTTACAGTCGACAGTGTATATTCACGTAACTGCTGATGTGGGTCATCTCGCCAGATGATCTTCTGATATTTTTGATCTTGATCGGCAACAAGAATCTGTCTAAACATTTTTTCTATGTCTGCAGTGAAAGCTATTTTATATTGTCTCCACTTGATGATAAGAGACAATAGATCTTGTTGTAAATTCGGCCCACTGTACATGATGTCATTTAGACTTAGACCGTTTGATGTTTTTGCCGACGCGTTAAATACCACGCGCAGTGTTGTAGTTGCAGAGTCTGCGCGATGCACACAGTGATGCGGTAAATAGCAGTCGGGTATCGGGTTGCATTGATCGTCCAACTCTGTCACACCTAGGCGCATGTGACCTAATGCAATGTATTCATTAATGAAAAGTTTGTAGCCCTTTTCGATGTTTGGATTTTTTCGGAACTTTTTCTCGAGTTGTTTAAACTGTGCTATGGCCACATTCTTTGAGTTTCCTATCATGTCTTCCTTTTGTGACTTTAACGGCAGGCGTACTACATATCTTCCATTTGATTGGCGGTATGTGGTATCTTGATAAAATTGTAAACAGTGCTGGTCTTCTGAGGACAAACTTGAAGGTTCTGTGATGTCTTCAATCTCCCAGAAGCGCATGATGTCGTCCATATTGTTAATTATGCTATTGCATTGATATGATGGCACCTTGCCGCATAAGATCCATCCAAGTCGCGTTTGCTGTGCGACTGGAAGAGATTCGCTTTCTTTGATAATGCCACCTTGTATGATAGTGGCGTAAACGTCGGCTCCCAGCAAAAGATCGATAGGGCGGCTGACGTTGAACTCAGGGTCAGCTAATTTAATATCGTTTAAGTACGACCACGTGGGCTTAGTGAATGATCGATTTGGCAAATGATTCATAAGTGTTTTCATGATATACAAGTCTGCGCCAAATGTAAATTCCGAGTGCACTGATGATGCAGTAACGCTGATGACGCCCTTGCAAGTGTTTTCCTTGGCACCAATGCCATAGACTATGCCCTTGCATCGCTGTCGTGGCAGTTGAAGAAGTTGAGCTGCATTCTCCGAGATCAAGGACATTTGAGAACCTTGATCTATTAGGGCTCGCATAGTAAAATGATTTCCGTCTGCGGCTTTTACTTTGATTAGTGCTGTCGCTAATAATATTTCAATCATATTATTGCTTTCTTGAGTAACGTTGCTGACATTTTTCCGCTTATTCGACGAATCGTTCGTTTCCGATTGCAGCGTGTAGGCATCGTGCACTAACGTGTTATGCATGTCGTTGCACGTGCGACATCGACTTGATGAAATACAGTCTTTGCCGTAATGATTATAAAGGCAATTCTTGCATAAGTTTAATCTTGAAATGATGCTCCGCTTGCTGTCGGCTTTTGCGCTTTGAAATGTTTCGCAATGAAATATTCCGTGGTTCTTGTTACAAACCGGGCAATTCTTGCGTTGTTGATAACTTGATTTGAAGTTCGTTGATTTAATTGGAGATAATGATGGGTCCTTGATGCTTCCAAATGATTTGTAGTGGGGTTTTCTTGATGTTTCAGGTGGCGCCAGCTTTGGGGTATCTAACTTGCGCCGACTTGCTTCGAATGATGTGAATTTCATTTCTAGAAAATCGAGGAACTCCTTTAGTTTCGGCAAATCCCGTGGGTTCCTGAGTGATTCGATATATTCTGTATGGGTTTCGGTGTCCAACTTTTGTGACAAAATATGGACAATAAGAGGGTCCCATGACTCGATATCTACGCCGAGGTTTCTGATAGCGTTCAAGCATTCGTTCGTGGTGTCATGCAAGCGCTTGATTTGAGGATATGCTTGATGTTGCATTGTTGATAATGATAAGAGAGTGTTAAGGTGGGCCGTGAAGATAAGTTTTGTGTTATTATACCTGTGGTTCAAAATCTCCCAACAGGTTTCATAGTTTTCTGAGCTGATGTTAAGATGTTGTATAAGTTTTTCAGCCTCACCACGCACCTTATTCTTCAAAAATTGCATCTTTTGAGCATTAGACATGGAGCGATTATAGTGTATCGCTTCGTTAAATAAGTTCTTAAACGATACCCATTGTTGATAATTTCCACTAAATGGTGGTATATCCATCATCGGTGTTGATTTCTCACGATGATTCATAGACCAAATTTTAGTATTGATAAGTTTCTTGATTTCTTGGAATTTTCTCTCATATTTGCAAAAAGCCTGATTGTATAATTCATCATCTTCGAGAAGTTCACTGTCGATGTCCCAGTGAAGCGAATCAATAGTTGCCCAACGAGATTGAACAGTTTTAAGCAAATCTTCCAACTCCCATTTTTCATTCACTCTTGAAAGGTCGATGTAAAAAATTGTGCGTGCAAAAGCCTTGAAGTTGCTTTGTTGCTTTCTCATCTTCTCCGCTACCTTGCTTGAATCCAATGATGATTTATCAAGGTTGCGAGAAATTAGAGGAATGCTGAACCCTGGGTTGACCGGTATTTGACTATCGGATGCTTCTCGATTATACTGGGGATTTCCGTTGGAGCTCTGCTCTGTTTCTAGTTGAGGTTGTCCGGCGGAGTTGTTGTCTCCGGAGTGATGATGATGATGATCCGGAGCAGTAATTGGTTGTTTTTCTTGATAGACGTTACTTGCGTCTTCTTCGGTTTCAATTGCCCAACTTGTCGATGGACGGGATGGTGTAGGTTTAATCTGTTGATCAGACGGTGTTGATGGTGAAGGTCCCTGTTTTGCCACTGCCAAATGATTTGTCAGAACGGCCGTGGTTGATTCGTAGAAAGCCTTAGTCTGTTCATGACTGCCTTCGGTAAAGTAAGGAATATCCTTGATCTTGGATTCCATTAACCTTTCATGATTATTCAAGAATTCTTGCCAGAATCCGTCAAGTGCGTGTAACTTGCTTGTAATGTTAGACACTGTCCGACGGCTTGGTCCGTCCTTCTTGTAATTTTCAACCATACGATTCATGTTCGCCATAAGTTGACTTTGTTGATTTAAGAGGAATTCCATTTCTCTGACGTCACTCATCTTGATATGTAGGTAAGTAGGCAGTTACCTTGATCGGTGATATAAATAACTTTACTGATGCTGATTGTCTGATGATATTGTGGCCACTGATATTTATGCTTGATGTATGATTGATCCCTTGGTTTATGGATTGATTGATTGATTGATTGATTGCTGCAGCTTTTGATGCTTAAATACTTAGAACTTGCTAAGATATGTAAGGCTTGAATTGATAATAGTTAGACGTCTCTAGTGATGATTTACAACTGATGATGTTCACTTGATGTGGAATGTTTAACACTCAGTATATGATGTTGCGCCTTCTCAATCCTTACGGTGAAACCCGCTTGTGGGAGGCCGTTAGGAACGATTCGCTGTCACACACAGTCACTAAACATCCGGTTCGAAGGACCATTTGATGTACGGGATACGTACAACAACACTGATCTGATTATTGATGCTTGATAGAAACACTTATAACGGTGTATTTATTTATTGATAACCAAGGTATAAAGGGTACTAGCTAGGAGCACGTATTAACGTAGACTGGTTAAAATTACAATGAATGCAATAAAGGAATGAATGGATTATGAATAGAGCTGACGCGTGAAATGTGCGATGCTTGTATCGTACATAGGGTTAGATATGTTCGAGATGGTTGAGTAAAAAGTCGGGTGGGGCTGATGGACCGAACCGAAGTCGCTCAGCGAATTGTGGAACGCGCTACGCTCGTATTTTCTTTGAGAAATAAAATTTGCAACCAGGTTGTCCTTATCCGACATAGAACCAAAGTCTAGGGGCGGTGAGCTAGAATGTCTTCCATCTAGGTTGAAAAGTTATTTGCAGAAGGTAAGTTAGCATGCTACAATCCAAAGACGAGTCCAAATGGCGGGATCAAGGGAAGGCTCCTGTCGCAATGGATCGATGATCGAACGTCGCATTGGTGTTGCAGGTCGGCGTGATGCTGAAACAGTTCCTGCCGCAGCTGCAGACGACATTCCTGAAGGCG
Organism: Pandemis heparana; assembly: GCA_963854515.1. NCBI lineage: Eukaryota > Metazoa > Arthropoda > Insecta > Lepidoptera > Tortricidae > Pandemis > Pandemis heparana. The sequence goes on from OY978009.1 coordinate 17,485,374, forward strand.
CTGAACGACCAGTCGCGGCCCGTGCGCATCAAGGCGGGGCTGGCGCTGGCGCAGCTGGTGCGCATCCACACGCGCGCCGACCCGCTGTTCGTGGAGATGCACAACGGCATCCGCAACGCGGACGAGCCCGCCGTGCGCGAGACCATGCTGCAGGCGCTGCGCTGCATCATCACGGGCGGCGGCGACAACATGTCGGAACCGCTCGCGCTGGCCGTGCTGGGCACGCTGACGGCGCCCGCGCTGCTGGCGCACCCCGACGACCCGCCGCGCGCGCCCGTGGGCGGCTGCCTGGGCGCGCTGCTGCACTGCCTGCCGCCGCCGCACCGCGACGCCGCGCTGCTGCACCACGTGCTGGCCGGCGGCAGCACCGCCATCTCCGACGCCGACTGGCTGCTCGCGCACGGCCGCTCCTGCGCGCTCTTCGTCGCGCTCAAGGAGACGCCCGCCGTCGTCTATACGGACCAGTTCGAGGAGAAGATCGACCGCGCGCTGCTCGCCTACCTGGCGTGCGACAAGGTGCCGGTGGCGTGCAACGCGCTGCGCGGCATGGCCTACCTGATGCACTACCTGCTGGAGAACGACCGCGCGCCGCCGCAGCCCATCCTGTCGCAGTTCGTCCGGAGCATGAACCACCCGTCCAACGAGGTGAAGCAGCTGATGGCGCGCGCGAGCACGCTGCTGGGCCGCGGCGGCGCGCTGCGGCGCGCGGCGGCGCACGACACGCTGCGCGCGCTGCTGCCCGCGCTCGTCAACGGCACCAAGGAGAAGAACACCTACGTGCGCGCCAACGCCGAGATCGCGCTCAAGGCCGTGCTCGCGCTGCCGCACGACGACGCCTTCCATAAAGTACGTGCACACACCTGTTACTGCATCTACTGCATCTTTTCATGATCATATTTGGCATGTAACTATGTATGTATCAGATTACAACATAGTGTAAAACATAGTCGCTTTCCGCTGTCTGTCTGTTTGAGCCTATGTATGCTTAGCCTTTAAAACTACGCAACGGATTTTGATGCGGTTTTTTTAATAGATTGATTCAAGAGGAAGGTTTATATGTATAATTCTACGCAGACGAAGTCGCAGGCAGAAGCTAGTTACGTTCAAGACGATCCGACTACTAAAATACAATACGATGACTCTTTATTGTATTGTTGACATAGAAAACAGGTACATACTGCAAGTGGGTCAAATTAAAAAAAAATGTTAAATGTTTAAAACTGTGCCATATTAGCTTGCTTTGATTTTGGTGTGTAAACTAAAGGAATTTTACATACCATCTACATAATTTATGTAGTTATGCTGACATTAGAATTTAGGTCACATTGGTTTAACTATTCCACGATTTTAATAGTAAATCGAACACGAGCGATTGTTCGAACTTAGATATTTCTTTTCGATAGAAATGTGCCGATGACTTAATCAATACGCTTGCGTTTCTCATATCATACATTTCACCATACTTCTGTTACCGATATGTGAGTCCGTAATCCCATTTATCGAGTTTAGCTGTTATGAAATGCATTGTAACGTGAAATTTGTTTCAGGAATGCATGGATTTGCTGGAGGAGGGCGGGCGCGAGGCGCTGGGCGACGTGGTGGCGCGGCTGCTGCGCCGCGGCGCCGCCGACGCGCGCGACGAGCAGCTCGACTGCACGCTCGTCACCTGAGCCCCGCAATATACTCTACTCACCACACTTGACTTTCATTCTATGAACCACCCCTAGTTCAACTGGCTGGCCCTTGGAACGCAAAACTTGCTCTTCAGCCTTGTAATTCCAGCGTCCTGTGCTTAGGCTACTCTGGTTGGCTCGAAAGCTGTGAAACCAGTGACTTCAAAAATCATCAAAAACTGTTGCAAACTTGCAACTTTTCCGACCTGAATAGTATGTATGTATGTATGTGTAGACTGTGCAAAATGAACATAAAACAAAGACAAACACTGAGATACATGCACAAAGGCGGACTTATCCCTTTAAGGGATCGCTTTCAGTCAACTTTTGAGTGAATGAGAGTATTGTCCCAGTTATTGAACCCAATGATGAATATGGTCAGAATCGGAACACGCGGTTTGACTTGTCTTGTCTTATACACTTAGGGACATATTTAGCGGAACACAAAAAGAAATTGTAGGTAACTATTTTTATTTTTTTTATTTTGTGTTCCGCTAAACATGACCCTGAGTGTATTTGACAGGACATTGAAAAGATTAGGTTCTACAAATTATAGTTCGAAATGCAATCGCGCGATTTGCACTATAAGGCTAATAAATGAGACCAAAAATGGCTGCCTTGTTCAAGCGGCTTACTCGCCATGGACTCGGTATTTAATTACAGGTGGTTAAAACTGGTTTACACCGACTTCACACGCCATATTCTCTTTATATTGCGTGAGCGAAAAAATGTATTACATGGCTCTGCCTGTGACAAAGCACAATTCAAATGTGAACGGAAACAAATTGCCACCAGCATTACAAACTGTCCTTTACAGCTTGACACTTCAACTTCAGTCTGCTAGGTACTTGGCATTCCTTATCTAACCACTCTACAACCATACAATTGGTAGTGTCATACATTGTGTATGATAAGATAAGAAGCGTCCAAACAATGCCAACAATGATAATTTATTATCCAGCATGTTCACGAGTTTGCATAAATTACAACCTTAAATTAAAACTACAAAACCTTGTAAAGCTTTCTTATTATTACTTCAAGTTTTTTACAATTCATTTACTAGTTTTACAACATTTCTAGGTAAATACAATAAGTATTGTTTGATATTCAGCTATTCATGGAGGAATGTATTTACAAACAAAGTTATGAACTGAACAATGAACGACTTGCCCTGGAATGGCTTGTAATGAATGGAATAATACAGTTCTATTCCTACACTGCAGTAATACGGAATGTTCCCTACAAAATATACAGCAAACTACATTGGATACCGAGAATTACGTATTTACGTACCCATAGTACTAAGTTTGAAGTTCACCTATTAAAATTCTGACTTATGTTTCTTAGTGAATCCCTTCTCTTGTATGAGTTTGTTGCACTGCTCGCGGTCGAGCTGCGACAGCGGCAGGCGCTCCAGCTCGTGGTCGTTGGCGGCCAGCAGCACGAGCTCCGGCGGCGCGCCGGTGATGAACTTCACCTCCACACGGTCGTAAGACGGAGCGTCCTCCATCACAAACTGCTTCACCTTAGGCAGCCGATTCAGCGAACATCCTCGACAAGTCTGTCATTAAATTAGTTACCATTAATCTTAGCATGCTAATCCGAACAACACGTCATGAAATAACAGGTAGTTATCGCAGTAGGCGTATTTGTGAATTTATGAATGTACATACCTCTATTCTGGCTGACACGATATCGGATAGTTCGTAAGCAGACGCTAGAGCAATGATTGCACAAAATATTACAAGTACTTTCATTTTGAAGAAGTCCGAACACGAAAATAAATAAATCGAATTTTTAGATCCAACAACAACACTACCGCAGCCCGCAAATCGCAAATCGCAACAACCGACAAATATCAAATTGTCAAATGCCAATATATGTCATACATATGTCATGTCATTTCATTTCAAGTTTTTTTTTATAATTCTGGGCATGGGTTTCGAGCCCTTCAACCTCAACCGGGGGTCATTTGACACAGGGATGCCTGACATGTTAAAGTAAATTGTCGTGTCAAAAAGATGCCAGACAGAGTGCTGTATTCATACAAAACGTCATATTTTTTACAACTTAGCAGTATACTTTCAATGTCGGCATTTGAATGTGGGTACGTCGTATAGGTACGTTAAACTTTGTATTTCTTCTCTAAGTCCATACTTTACCTTACGCGTACGATAATACAATTTGTGTCAAACATCGTGCTGGAGGTAAAATTATCATATAAGTAAGATAATTTTGCACGTCTGGCATCCCCAATTTTTCATTTGTTTTTTTTACGATAGACAAAGGGAACTACACCCATAAATTCACGACCATTGTAAAATTACAAGATTTTGGAATACTGTATTTTTTACTTTGACATTGGCGAAATCATCGCATTGATCGATGGGGCCATATTAATAAAAGAAGAAGAAGAATAATTTGTTGTTTTATTGCAAAATAAATACATTGGCAGCTTGTGTTAGCCTCTGATGCAAGTGAAGTGAGTGAAACACTGACTGATGACTGACTTTGAGTTTGAGTTGTCTTCAAGTTGTTTGCGCTCGCTTCGTTTGGACTATGTTCTTTAGCATGAGGTCTATAGTCTATGGTCAGATAAAATCAGCCAATCAAGTCAGTCAGCAATTTTTTTCATTCGTTTCGTTCATCGTTCATGTCACGTTGTCTCGTCGTCTTGCTCGCAATCGCAAGTCGCAATTTTATTTTACTCGTGTTGTGGGTTGTAGCTGTCTAACCTGTCAAATCATGTCTATTATTCGCGCATATGCGGTTAATATCAAGTTGTTATTGTTATTACCGTTGTGATTCCAAACTTTTTTACTTTCAATTTGTAGTTTATATCGTTTTAAGTTAGAATAAACTAAAATTAAGCAAGTGACCACAACGTAGTGACCCAAGCACCATGCTGAACGCACACAGAGAAGCAATACAAAGGAACTTCGGCTCGTTGGTGGAGCAAACCGACCTGGACACAATGGTGGCTGCTCTTTACGAGAAAGGCGTATTTTCGGAGCAAATGATAGAGCCGTACAAAGTAAGTCACCGAATTTCAACAATCAGCTGTTTTAAATCGGCTAACCACGCTCGTGATGAGTCATAAAAGTTTTGTTTGTAGGACCAGAGCAAGGACCAGCGCACGCGCAAGCGGCTGCTGTACATGGACGTGACGCGGCGCGGCCCGGAGGCGTTCCGGCACCTGGTGGACGCGCTCACGGAGACGGGCTGCTGGCACCTCGTGCGGGACCTGGAGCCCGGCAGCCTGCCCGCGCTGCCCGCGCGCGCCCCGCCCCGCCCCGGTCAGCCCTCCCAACCTACACTTGCATCACAATTTACAATCAATGACATTTTAAGGATTACAGTACCTAGATGACTGAAATTTGCTCGGTATTTGTTTTTAACTGTAAACAATTCCCACTGAAAAACAGCATTGCAACTGCATTAACAACTATGCTAGTGATTTTACACTATTGGATAAATTTTTGTACACGCTTATTAGTAGTAGTAGTAATGCTTACTAGGTTGTCAGTAAAAAATGTTTCTTTCTCTTACTCTCTGTATAGTATTTACTTGAGCATGTAATAATTTTTAGCATTTGTTGTTTCCAGCATCCAAATCTAGCGACAGTGAGTTTCTCAGCATACCTGAAGCAAAGAAAAAAGGAACAGCTACGGCAAATGCTACAGAAAAAAGTAGGTGTGAAACTTAAGTATACAGTATTTTTCCTTGTCTCTTTTAAATAAACAAACAGTAAGTAGTGTTTTATCTAAAGTTTATATTGTTTTATATGTAAATAAAAATTGAAAATGTTTAAAAATGTATAAAATGTGTTTCTTGTTTTATAGAACCTCCGGATGCCCCGCCACCAAAGATGCCGGGGGACTTTCCTGATAAAGATATACCCAAGTTTAGCGTAATAAAGAGTACTAAGTTTATGGAAGACAACGGAAAAGGTAATACATAAATCATTCACTTTGCTCTTATGCTAGCAATTAGTTTTTGAGTTCAGTAAAAACAAATAAATTTGATTACCTATTTAAAATTGTTATCAATCGTGATATAAGTTGTGCTTATTGTCTGCACTTGACGTGATCATACAATAGTGTGTGTGCGTGCAGACAGGAAGCTGTACGTGACGCGCGGGCGGCGGCGCGGCGTGCTGGTGGTGTTCAGCTACGTGGAGTTCGCGAGCCAGCTCGAGGACTACAGGCTCGGCGTCGACACCGACTGCCAGATGCTCAAGTATTTGTTCTCAGAGTTCGGCTTTGAGGTCATCTCCTTCCGTAACCTCACCAAAAAGGTAAGACTGAACCTTCAATTTTGCTTAAGGGGCCATCCAAGTATTACGTAAGCACATTTTTTACAATTATTTACCCCCTCCTTCCCCTTGTCAGCAAAAGTATGCAAACCTCTTCCCCCCCCGCCCATGCTTACGTAATCATTGGTACCTATAGGCATTTTTCTTTTCATGTATTCGGTTTTTTAAATATTTGTGGGTTGCCATTTGTGTAAAAAAGTAAATAATAACTGCTGACGTAATCACGATATCGACCCCACCCCCCCCCCCCCCCCCCACCACCATGTCATCAAAAATAAGCAAAGCAAAGACCCCCTCGCCCCCCTCAAGCGCTTACGTAATACTTGAACGCCCCCTAAGAATTTTTAATACTTCTTCCATTCAATAATGGTAATATATTCAAGAAATATTCATTGGTCATCTGGGTATAAAATACGGGGGATTTACTACAAATTGTAACAGGAAATGAAATGATACTGTCACAAGATTCAAGTGTGTGAAGCGAGTTTCGAGCGGCGGGCTCGCCACGAGCAAAGGCACAGCGCATACCAACCGAATTACAGACGCACTTAGTTACAGTTACAGCTCGCTAATGAGTAGCCCAGCTTGACTTAAGGCAACCTGAAACTTTGATTATGATCTGATATTACGATTGATGTTATAATTAGTTATTTTTATTATTTTATGGCCTTTGTGTCAACGGCTGACTAAGACTAGTTACATGATTGTCAAACATCCTACACCCTGCACCGATGGTAATAATATATCATTTTGGTCTGTGTTGTGTCAGGAGACACTGACCAACATGCAGCACCTGCCGCTAGAGGGCGTGGAGAGCGTGTTCATCGTGGTGTCCTCGCACGGGTACGAGCGCGTCGGCTCCTGGGAGACCGACATCCGCTGCAGCGACGGCGGCCTGCTCTCCACGCTCGACGTCGTCGACCAGTTCAACAACAGCACCTGCCCCGCGCTCGTCGGGATACCCAAAGTGTTCATATTCCAAATGTGCCGGTGAGTTGTTCGCGTATTGAGTACAGGGCGACCAATGTCATAAAAAAAGATGTCGAAAAGTGAAATTAAAAGTATTATCGGTCAAAAAATACGGAAAATGTAAGAGTTAAAACTACTATTTAATGAGCTTTTAATGAAAGCCATGAAAAAAAACATGTATATTCCCTATTGTTGGAGCTGCCAAAGCTGAGCGGAAAATGAATTTTGTGGACTGTATGGCGCGGGTTCTATTGAAGAGAAGATGGCGGTTAAATAAAACTTTACGTTTCGCGGGAGAGTTATACTACGACGTGAGATTGTCTTACGATAAGAGAAAGGGAAGGGGTTGCACAATACCTCTACAATCCTTGATGAGAAGGTCCTTTGAGGGGAAACCAGGCTTGGTTTCCACGAATTCCTCAGGCGTGGCACGTGCTGCTGGATCCGGAGGCCTGAGTCGCTTCCAGGCGCAATTTTAGCGACTCCGAATTCACCCACTCCACAAACACTCAAAGTATTAATTATCACAATCGCGAGAGCTCTCGATTTAATAGTTTTATGGGTTTTCACAAGCTGAAGCGGAGCGACGCCTGCGGCGATGGCGTGTGCAGCGGGAGTTACATCGAACTGGGGCGTTGGCCGGGAGCCATCCTCTTCCTTCCGATTTCTTGATAGCGGATATAGCTATCTCTGTCGCGCGTATGCGCTGAGGCTGTGTGGGAATGGGATAGGGAGCGGAAGTGGCTCGTATGACAATCTTATAATTTTAAAGGAAATAGTAGTGATTTTGACTTAATACTAAACTAGCGAGTCGCGCGCGGAACTTTAACTCTGGCGGCGCCCAATAGATGGCGTTATTTTTCTAATTTTGATATTGTATTTTTTGTAAATGAGCATGCTGCATGCTATAATGCACGCTATTTGTATGTCGACAGGCAAAGCATAGTGAAACGAATTAAGTTATACCTAAGATCTCTGTAAACCTATGTCTTCACAAATAAATATTCATTCATTCATTCATTCATTCATACATGGGAAAATAATAAAGTTTGCATATTGGCGTTAACAATTGTTGTTATGCGAGATGGCAGAGTTTGACGTTGGGATGTGACATTCTACGTAAGAAATTGATTTTTAATTAATCAATTATTTTTTTCGCATTAAAAATCGATTAATAAATAATCCATTTTTCTTAAAAATTAATCGATTTTTATATACTTAAATCGATTTTTTCCTAATTCTTTTAATATTTTATTTATCATGGTTTTATTAATTAAAACTGTTTCAAAAGCACAGAAGGGCTGCCATCGTAGACGCACAGATGGCGTTAATTAATGCGTAATATCATCTCCATGGAGATAGTATTCTTTGGTAATTCGCGGTCCGGGTTATAAAAGACCAGACTTAATGTCGGGGGTGGTAGATAAAAAATCGACTATGCTTGATTTTTGATTATAAAAAAAATCGATTATTAATCGATTATTTGTAATAAAAAAATCGCGTATAAAAATCGATTTTTACATTTTTAAAAAATCGATTTTTAATCGATTTTTACATTTAAAAAAAAAACTATTTTTAATCGATTATTTCCATAATCGATTATTTTTTCACATCCCTAGTTTGACGTGCTATTTGAAATGAATGATTGTGTAAAGTGTTGTTGTTGTGTGTCGCATGCAGCGGCGACAACCGCTCGGCGCTGCCGCCGCTGGTCCCGCGCACGACGACGGACGGCGCGCCGTACCGCGACCCCCCGCGCGCGCGCGCCCGCCCCCCGCGCCCGCCCCGCATATACTCCGACATACTCATCGCGCACTCCACGCTGCCAGGTAACGCACACTTTTACCACAGCGGCCATTGCTGCGTTCTGATTGGCCGGTCCGAAATCAACTAGCCCCCTTATTCATAAACGCTCTATAGGGTCTGCTAATTTAGTAATCGTTTGTCGTTATCTGTGATAGGTAAATGTCAAAGTGACAGATAAGGACAAATGATTGCTAAGTTAGCAGAAGCCTATAGAGCGTTTATGAATAACGGGGTAGGACACTAGAGTAGTGTTACGAGCGAGCAGATATTGATATTAAATGTTTTTCGTAGTGTTGCGAAAACAAACTTACTTGTTTATTTAATATTTTAATTCTACTATCTTAAATGGCTTCGACCTATGTAGCGAATAAAGCAAAAAATATCGCTACAAACTTGTGGTAGTATGGTTAAATTTAAGCACCATAAAAAACACTGAAGGAGGTAAGTGAGTAATGCTTTATTGTACAAATATAAAGAAAAAGATACTATTCACAAAATAATATAAACAACAATAATATATGCACAAAGGCGAACTTATCCCTGTAAGGGATCTCTAACAAAGTAGCTTTCTCTGTCCCTATGTCCCTATGTATGCTTAAATCTTTAAAGCTACGCAACGGATTTGATGCGGTTTTTTTAAATAGATAGAGTGAATCAAGAGGAAGGTTTATACGTATAATACATGCATAATATACCGTGCGAAGCCGGGGCGGGTCGCTAGTAACTTATATACTGCAATTCACGATGACGAGTGAGCTTTGTTTATAGTAAAAACGTATCTGCATAGCAAACGTATCGAAGTGTGCGTGTCTTACGGATTTCTCTTTATTTTTTATATGTTCTCATATGTATTTTAGTGATGATTGTGTGTTGTCAGGCTACGTGTCGCACCGCAACATGGACGAGGGCTCGTGGTACATCCAGGCGCTGTGCTCGGTGTTCGCGGCGCGCGCGCACGACTGCCACGTGGAGACGCTGTTCACGCTGGTGGACCAGGCGCTGGAGACGCGCTTCGGCCCGCAGACCTCCGATGTGCACAAGTGGGGCTTCAACGGCAAACTCTACCTGCACCCCGGCCTCTTCGAGGACTGACGCGCTCCTATAAGGATCTACAAGATCGTCGGTCTTCGAAATCATGCTAACCATCAACGAACCTCCGTAACGTAATTTTGAATCGAGAGCTCTGCTAATAAGTGCCAACACCTTGCTGTTGACTGACTCTGCTCAAATTTTCTACGCATGCGCATGTGAAAAAGTGTATTCAACAAATAGGTATAGTAAATTCTATTAGTTTTGTTCTTTTAAGTCCGCTCGCGATTCTTGGGATCAAAATCTCGCTCAAATGGTGTCTTCACTGTCTTAGTTATTATAATTGTGAAAAAGAATCAGACAATACGATTTCATTGTGGCCATAGCATGAAAGTTTATTTTTGACTAAGTAGTTTTTAAATATGTATTAGTGTAGGATAATATTTCAGTTGTAACTTTTAATTTTAAGTATACCTACTAAATGACGACTGACTATTAATAAGGTGCCGTCCTTCCCTTACCATGAGGACAGCCCGGGCCCAGTCCCGCCAGGCTCTGCGGGGTCCCAGAACAAAACAAACTGCAGTTTTTTTTCTTTTATCACTTTTTTGGTTTTTTCATGAGGCTCCATCTATGTGCCTATGAATCTCGAACAGTCGTTCTCGGACTTGAACAGTCTACTTCAACAAAGTATAGTTAAATTATTGCAACTACATTCATGTCGGTCGCTAGTACTGGATAATAATAATATTTTGTGTGTAATCAATCAAGTATTGTTTATTTTTATAATGTATATTAATGTGGAGCTATATTGATGTGTGAGCTGTCGAGAATCTCTTGAACCACTGTTCACTACGTGATATACCATTGTGGACCGTGGGCGAAACCAGCTTTAATAATGAAGTCATAAATAAATAGCTACAAACATTATGTCGCAAAAGTGCTTCCTTCAGGACGTGACGACTGACGATAGTAGTTATATAAGGATCCTAAACTTATGAACTTGAATATTGACCCGCTGCACCTCATTATGAGACATTGGATATTTTTAACTTTTACTGGTGTGCGGGCTCAGTTTTAGTATTTATCTAGCAATGCATTTATACTGAAAAAATCAATTTGTGATAGATCAATTGAATATTATTTATATCGTTCCATTTTATGTAATTTTATATGTGATCGAAATAAACTGTTGTTTTTAAATATAAACTTGTTTTTTTCATAATTATTTCTATTGTCCAAGTCATTGATTGCTTGTTGTACACACCAAGGACAACAAGAGTTGATGATTCTATTACTCTAAGAAGTAAAAGTAAAGCATATTTCAGAAGTAGTTTTATTCAGTTTGCAATTACACCATCAAACACCACATACAAAAATATATGTACATTTTAACAAGTGACATGTTTACCTACAGTTAGATTAAGTCGTAACTTTCTTACAAAATTTACAAAACATTGATAGTCTGGAATTTTCAAGTACAATTCCTAGGCAATGCAACAAATGATAAACAAATTTGTGAGAAACCTTTCGTAAGTTAGAAAGCAGAATAATAACAACATTTCACGTTTTACAGCTTTTTAAAAGGGATGGTAGTGGTGTCATGTCGATGCGCGTGACGAGCCACATACGACGCTCACATACAAACTAAATCTAACAGATTGTCAATTATTGCTTACGTTAACACAACAGGTCGCGTTTGAGCTTTCATTACGAATAACTATAATAAATAATGCAAAAGACTGGGAAAAGGATGGAAAGCGTGAGCGGGACGACCGGCAAACGTAGACTGGCGGTCGTTTAAGTACTAGCGGTCCGAGACGGAGGCCGCGAGCGCGCCGAGCTCGCCGAGGTGGAGCCGCGGGCGCCGGCAGCGAGCCCCCCCCGCGCAGCGCCCGCCCGCGCCGCGCGCGTCGGCGTACTCGTCCAGGCGCTCCAGCCAGCGCTGCATCGGGTCCACCAGCGAGCTGCGGTACAGCCACGTCAGCACCGTCGTCTTGGACCACCACGGCTCGAAGCTCTTCCAGTCGTCGACGGCGCCGTCCAGTCGGTGCTGCTCGGTCTCGACCGTCTCCTGGTACCTCAGCCAGTCGGTGCAGCAGCGCGGCGGCTCGGGCGTGGACACCAGCGGGACGGAGAACGCGGGGAGCTCCACGGTCACGTTGGACAGAGCGGGGGTGGCGGGACGCGCGGGGGGCGCCAGCGCGGGCAGCAGCGGCAGCCAGCACGACACGAGCAGCGCGGAGGCGACGAGCGCGCCGAGCGCGGCCACGTAGCCGGCGCAGAGCGCGGCGCACGCGGCGCTCGCGGCCGCCAGCTCGCCGGCGCCGCCCGCCGCCGCCGCCAGGTCCCCGTACGTGAAGAAGCCTCGCTCCTGCGCCTGCTTCAACGCGACGCGCCGCTCTAGCCACGTGAGGCCCGATTCGAAACTCTCTTCGTTTACGTATACGTTCCAATCCTAAAATGAAAACAGTTAAATACAGTATTACTTTTGTTTAAAAACCACTACAACGACAACGACCGCTCTGTTCACCATCACCATGTGTAACCGAGTGACTCACAATAGCGTTAAGGAATTCGATTTCTAGTTTCTTGAGATCAGCGAGGTCCACGTCTCCGGCGGCCGCCCACTCCGAGCAGATCACCTCTTCGTCCTCGCCGTCGTCCTGCAGGAACTTGTTGCCAACCATCTGCACAGACAATTAATTACACATCAACCACCTGTCATCTTTACTTACCTTCATATTTAATAGGACTCATTTCTGATTCAGATATTGGTTTGGTTTTATGCCTAGAATCTAGGCCGTAGCTACAGGGCTGATGTTTCGATCGCTCTTTCCTCAAAGATAAAACTCAAGTTTAATGATTTAGATTTATTTATTCATCAACAAAAATTACATTATAATATAAAAACATGAGCCGAGTCCTCGTATTTTAATGCGGATTAAAGTGCTTATTGTTATGACTTGCCAATACTTTATCTGTGTTTACGCTACAAATTAAGTAATCCTCAGTGAAAACTCCTTTGTTCACCTTCATTGACTCGCAACTAAAATATAATTTAACCACACATGTAAATGACCCAAATACAAAACACATTGATAATAAATTGCGATATTGGAAGAAAACGGCAGTTTTATTTATTCAAGTGTATGTTATGATATGAGTAAATGCATAAATACCTAATTCCAATTCAATTCTCACTTTGGCGTTGAAATACTCAATTTCCATTCAAGTCAATTTAATTTCTTTGAGAACCAAGGAACCAGTACAATAATAAACATTTCAGCACCATAATACAACTTCAAATTAGGAGTGACAGTCAATACATACGCATAGTCGAGGTGGAGCCAGCCAAGTTCAAAAGACTCAACAAAAGAATCTGACTTGGGAAGTTGGGATCTACGCATATCACCGACAAAATTTGAGCTCCCTAGGCGAGTTCGCGTCTCGATTAGAAGAGGCCTTCAGTCTCTCATAACTAAAGTTAATTAGCGAGTGTATACACATACAAGTGAGACGAGGAAGAGTTCAGCGGGCGCAGCGGCGGCGAGGTAGTGCGGGTTGCGCGTGCGCAGGCGCTCGAGGTAGAGCAGCGCCAGCACGAGCGCGCACGGCGACACGCAGGCGCCGCGCGCCAGCCGCGCCGCCGCGTCCGCGCGCAGCCGCCGCAGCGACCGGCCCTGCTGCGCCGCCGACCACAGCGCGCACGACACCTCTGCACAGTGCACAGTGCGCACATCAGTTACCATTACATCAAGATAGCAGCAGGCGCTGATCCCGAAAAAGGTTGTGGCCCTGGCACTAATTTCTCTTGCCATGTTCAACACATAGCATTCCTCATTAGGGTTGTCGGTGTACCCACTGTGCCCACAATGATGGATCCACACTTTGATGGCTGTGACCACCAGTTAATATGGGAGTTGATTGCATTCCCTTCTCATATGGGCATGATTAAAAACTTAACTGGAGTGTTAGGTAACAAATTCTTTTCAAATTTAGAACTCAGAACTTGCTGAACAGTACTGTAAATTAGGACAGATATTTAATTTAAACCAATATAATTTTCAAACATGCTACTGTTTGATTAGACTAGTTCTGACTGAAGTAACTAAGAGGAGACCAATATTACAGCTGTTGACGCATATCTAGAAAAAATTAGCTTTATTCCTTTCATACAAGAGTATTTTACAAGCTCATATTATTAATTACACTGTTTTCCTAACTGTTTTATAAAGGGAGATCAACGTCATGGACACCTATCTGACTGAACTATCAAAAAGTACATGTAGTAGAAACTTACCAGTGTAATTTTTTATATTAACTTTATATTTTATGAGTCAGTTATTTATATTTTCAAAGGAACTAGCCAACTAGTCGGACTGTTCTAAACTTTTTTTTATCATTCATACAAAGTTTACCTTACCACTTATGACAAATTTATTTGATATATTTTTTCCAACATACCTGTAACGGGAAGACTCAAACAGGGAAGTGTTGGCAGTTCACCATAGTAGAGAGTTTTTGTGATGCGCTTCAGAAACTCTTTATGGTCGCCCATGCTCTGTATGGATTAGCAAGTTGTTACAATTCACACAAACAAGTAAATATTTTGAAGTTGCGATAAAAGCGTCACGTTACTCTGTTTAGCAGTTATTAGCGGTTAAGTGTTTGCAAGGCGTGCTCGAGGAAGTCGCGCTCAGTCACCGGTGGCAGCGATAATGTAATCAGTCTATGCTCGCGCTATTCATTTTAATTTGTCCTGTCCACACACAATTAAACCGAGCGCTTATTTATAGTAATAATGAACTAAACCAGTCTATTATAATAGTAAAACAAAAGGTCAACTTAAAATCGTCACATGTGCGATTTGATAAGGTTTAATGGTACATGACTCGGCCACGACGTGACCTCCTTTTCATCATACCTTGATCTTGGCCCTCGATCCCTCACGTCTTCTCTTGGATATGCTGGACATTCTTGTCAATGAACCGCCGCCGCGGCCTTAAATAGTTATAAAATAAAATTAAATAACATGAAACAAACACCAAAATTTATTGAAATTATACACGACTTGACGGTCGGTTCGGTACGTACCTTCAATATACCAAAAAAACAATCACAAATTGAGTGAATGAATTTAACTTGACAGTGACAGCTGTCAGATTTTTACTGTTCCGTTTCCGCTTTCACAAAAATCATCTGCTTGAAGAGTCAAACAGTTACGTTACGCGTACAATGTCACTATTCTCAGTGATACATGCTATTGGACTTAAAAAAATAATCATCTTAACATAAATGACTTAGCTTTCTATTAAATTCAGAAAATGAACAAGAGATATCACTGTATGGATGTTACTTCCTTTGTTATTATAAAGTTAGCAAAAAAAAATCCTTCATTGTGAATGGTTCCGTTCTGTCATTCATTCAATAGTCAGTCAATTTTTTTTTTATGTTATTCGCGTTCGTTTTGGAGGCCTCGGACGGAAAGTGATATCGGATGGATGTAATGAAGAAAAATTAAAGATATAATGAAAATTTAATATAATTATGTTCAGCGGATAGAAACTTGAAACGTTAGTAGTGACTTTGTTTTTATTTTACAATGCGAATGTTGTATAAAACTTCTTAAATAAATGAGCGGAGAAGCGGCTGTCAGCAATATTGATTTATTTTTGAAAGAAGTGTAAAAGCATGACATTGATAGGAGCAGTTCGAAGTGTTAAAGTGTCTGTCTAATGTCTGGCCTCGGATCAGCGAGAGAAGGAAGCGCGGGGAAATGCCGACATCTAAAAGAATGAGTGACCAAAATGAAGACTAAGAGTTTCCTGCTGTTCTCGACTTCGGTGTTCGCGACGAGCCTGTTCCTCATCGTGTTCCACTCGCAACAACCGCAGTCCATCCAGAACATCGTCTCACAGACACACCAACACATCAAGGACTTTCAGGTATTACTGGCTATCTATTTTTCGTTCTTGATTTGTTTGTTTTGTCTGTACTCTTGTACTTTGATGCTAAGGTACAAAAAAAATTACCTTACCATGCCTCTACAATCCTGCAACTTTATGTGTGTTTGCCTCTGACATTTCAAGTTGAGCAACAAGTCATAAAGTGAGATGAGGATAAAATGTGAATATTCATACCTGTGAACATACTATACTATTGTCCAAACCATTGCTAACAGACGCATATTAAACCTTGTATATTATATTATGTTCGAGGGTTCCCATGAACATATATAAACATACACAGGGCCATTTTGTAACGCAGCAGGTGAACTTGTCGCCACAGGACAATCTTCGGGATGTAGAGGAGAACCACCTGGTGGCGGAGGAGCGCTACTTCCGGCTGCTGGGGTTGGACGGCCACACGGAGCTCTGGCACAACGTAACGGTGCCTGCCATTGTCACCTATGCAAGAGGGGACGATCATGCAATGGCTGTCAGTTTTGTGAGGGCGGCTGCCAAGCTGCCATACACTGTGTTACTGTACAATCTAGGATTAAAACCACACTCATTGGCTCTGGTTAGTATGATAATAATAATAATAATAATAATAATAATAATATAGCCTTTTATTCAGATCTTTACACTAGTTTTAACTTAAAAATTAACAAAAAATGCTGGACTTATAAGATAACAGAAGAACAGATATTATCATAATTATACTAATATATGTTGTTTTGTTATCTTTCATAGATCTGTTTGCCAGTCGGCAAAGGCCTCCAACCTTTTCCATTCTTTTCTATCTTGTGCTACTCTGTTCCACATGACTCCTGCCACTTGTCTGATGTCGTCATCCCACCTTTTATGCGGTCTGCCTCTCTTCCTTTTGCCTTCTCTGGGGTACCATTGTGTCACTCTTTTACTTCATTTTTCGTGTCCTCTTATTACGTGGCCAGCCCATCTCCATTTAAGTCTTTTGATTTTTATTGTAACATCTGTAGTTTTCGTTTTGTTTCTAATAACCAGGTTAGTATGATACTATAATTTTAATTTTAGACATAAATAAATAAATAATGCCTGGCCGATTTGCAGGCAATCGGTGTATATTCTTGTCGAGTTTGTAATGTAAATAGAATTGTCACTTGTCACCGACCATTGTCATATTTGTGAAATAGGGGCCTGGGTAGATTAACTATTTTTTCTTGTTGTTATACTGTCCTGTCAGCGAGGGGATAAAAATAGTAGTTTATTAGAAGAAACATTGTCACATTGTAGTAACATGCTTAGTCATTTTTGGAAGGGCTTAAAACAACCACAAAAATGCATGTTTGGCTAATTTTAATTGTATAAACCAATGGTTTATGGGTGTGACCACACCGCCGCTTAAAAAACGGTGACGTTACGGAATCGCAACAAAATGTATGAAGAAACGGTGAGAAAACGTGACGCATACGACACGTCACTGCGTATACGCGGCGGTTTGGTCGCACCCTAAAGTGACCCAAGAGAATGCAACAAATGACAAGAAAAGTTGATCGACTCATCTAGCTACATTGAACCATTTTTCGAATACAAGAATATTGCGTTGTTGTAACCTGGCGCCCAACATTAAATGTTATCTATTTGATATAGACAATACAATGTTGACTGAACTGCCCCTTTATTAATGCGGCATAACCAGTTCCATAACTCCGTTCCAGGTGTCATCGTATTGTAACTCGTCAAAGTGCGCCATCATCGACTTTGACTTGGAGGCGTTCCCGTCGCACGTCAGTGATGAGAGCATCACGGCGTTCAGGCCGCTCATCATCCAGGTTAGTGCATGCCAATGAGACACCGACAGAACTATCGCTCATAATGCACATAAAGCTGAATGATTCACCTTACTACACATTTTATTGATATACGAGTATATCTGGTATAAGAATAGCTGCTATCACTACATTCTTTTGGTTTGTTTTATTATTTAACTCGGCAAACAAACAATTACTAATAGATACAATTATTGATGGTGATGATGGTCATAGCTGGGCATTAACTCGTTAATCCGTTAATCGTTAATTAACGAAGTTAACATTTTGATTAACGGATTAACTTTTAAGTTAACTTTTAAAAATGTTAGCGGACACGTTAACTTCCGTTAATATGCAAAAGTCCGTTAATCGTTAATCCTATGCCTACTATTTACCGCACGGCACCGCGGCGCGGCGCGAAAAACAGATTCAGACAAGTATGAAACGACAAGTGCCGGGCGGCGCGTGGCAGCGAGTGAAATAAAAACAAAACTAAACTAAAACTTGATATATTTTGCTGGTGCGTGCGAGTGAGAAAACTGTGAAGAGATTTGTTTCGTTTGATCATTTCATTACCTACTTAGCGCAGAACCTAAACCAACAGGTTTTATAAGTTCACTAACGCAACAATATAAAAATGCAATTTAACATATATTAACGGATTAATGGTTAACGTTAACTTGCGTTAATTCTTCCGAAATGTAACGCTTTAACGTTTAACGATGCTAACTTTTTTTGTAGCGGATTAACGATTAACGAAGTTAACTATTTGATTAACGGTGCCCAGCTATGATGATGGTGACCTTGATAATGCCATTGAATGACACTGAATGACAGTGACAATGAGCGATTCTTTTAATTGCGCTCGACTGGACTGGCCTGGACGCTTATTGTCAAGCCCAGAGGCTGCCAAACTGTTCGTGCTAGTAAGCTGCAGCGCCCGACCGTTTGCGCCACTTGTTAGTATTTTTTCTCGCTTTTGAATGTAATAATGCACACGATTAATATTAATAATTATAATTTATGGCTCCTACTTAACTTGGAGACCTTATACATCCCTTTTATGTAATAAGTTAAATAGAATTTAAGTAAGTAGGTATTGTAGTAAATTTTATTTCGAAAAAATTACTTTCTGCCAAGTTTCTTGCCGCGTATTCTTCTTGGCAATGATGGTCTTTCCGAATGCGTTGGTAGTTTTAAAATAAGATACATATGTACAAGCGCCCTTGGCGGCCTATTTACAAAATAAAGTTTTTTTTTTCCGAATTTACAATTTAGACTAGCGAGACAATTATACTAATAAAAAATGAAATGAAATGAAATGAAATGAGTTTATTTTGCTGGAACATACACGGAATAGAGTTTGGAAACCCTCGCCGTAGACTTTATCCGATCATGAGGATCTCATTGTTACGACGTATCTGTGTATTAGATGATTCCGCCTCGGAGACCTTGGCTGGTAG